>CAWUFW010000162.1:5048381-5679509 GCA_963921515.1 Calotriton arnoldi | reverse complement strand
TCATTTTTATGTAGTATAACGAGGTATACTATGTAGAAAGTCCAGCCGTCCCTTATTGGCTTGCAGGGCTTAAATTAATAATCCCAGATGCTCTATTTTGTGGTAGTGTGGACGTGCAGTTTAGGCTTATCAGAGGGTAGTGTTGAGCATTTGTTGTACACACAGTCAGTAAATGAGAGACATGCTCAATAAGAAACGTGCAACCAATTTAAAATAATAAGTTTTTTTTTAATTTATTGTAACCCGAAGAACTTCGTAATGGGTAAGTACTTTTCAGTTTATCAATTTTTGTAAGTAAGTAAAAATGTCACTCGTGCGTTTTTACGCGGTAATGCTTTCCTATGGAGAAAGAAACATATACTGCATACAGGTATTTGTAAACAAATCTCGAGGGTCCCCTTTAGGACTTAAGGTGCTAGGGGGGCCAAGGTCCAAAGTACCACCAGAGGTTTGAGTTTACCTGCCCTGGAGTGTCTGGGTGTAGAGGTGCTGGACAGGTTGGTACTTTTACATGCAACACCATAGTAAAAGGGGGGGGGGGGTCACCTAGAAACAGGCTACAGAGGCAGACTTGGGGTCAAGTCCAGGAGCTTCCGGGGAAGAGGGCTCGGTTCGTGGGGGTCTTGGGAGCAGGGGAGCACAGTTTGTTGTCTTGGACCCGGGCTGGGGAGCTCAGGTGCAGAGGGTTTTGGTTGGTTGGTGCCTGTGTGTCAGAGGTACCCACGGTTCTCGGTTAGACCTCTCTCAGTGCTGGACTCTGCAATGCGGACGTCCCTCATCGGCTGGTCGGTCTTTGTGGGGATGGAGTTCGGATTGGACTCAAACAAGCTTTGGTGGTTGCTGCAAGCGGTCCGGTGCCCCCGGTATTGGTGCAGGGCAGCTCCGGTTGGTTCTGGCATCTTCACATTTGGTGGGGAGGCGGTTTTGCCCTCTTAGAGCATTGTGACCTCCTCCTGCTGCGTTGGCGAACCCAGTAGTTAGCAGAACGGTGGACCGGACGTTGTGGTCGGAGCCTACAGGTCGCAGAGAAGTGGTTCCTCAACTTCAAGGGAGATGCTGATGGCTTGGTGAAGTGCTGGAGGCCCTCCGAAGGCTTTTGGAGGATGCACAGCTGCAGGACGGTTCGGGTTGTCTCGATTGTCAGGACAGGAGCTGGCAGGCAGGGTTTGGCGCGAAAAGTCCATCAGTAGCCTACAGTTCTCCCTTCTTCGTCTCTTCTTGGTCCTTCTTGTGTCAGGGCATTCTGAGGTCCTGGTGTCAGGGAGCCAACTAAATACTCAATTTAGGGGTGTTAAGGGGACTGAACGGTAGTAGCCAATGGGCTACTTACACTAAAATGGTGAAACCCTTCCATCGCTGGTGCACATCAGGCAGCCCACCTTAGCTGTGCATAGCTTATTTCCCGCCTGTCCTGGTGCCAGATGGGCCTCAGGCAGGGAGTGGCTTCTCCCAGGTCTGGGGAAGATGAGGTCGCAGATCATGGGCGGCAGAGGCTTTGAAGCCTCTGGCCTTGGTATGCAGATTCACTAGCCATCCTGCTGGAGGAGATGTGAACACCTTTCTCCAGAGCAGGCATTGTTTCTGGCCTCGGAGAATGCAGGCTGTCACCTGCTGGGGGTTGAAAACGTCTGTGGTGGCAGGCTGGAAGATACCAGTCAGCCAGCATACTAAGAAGCTGGTAGGTTTTCAGGGGGAACCTCTAAGGTGCCCTCATATCTTAATAAATCCACTACTGGCATCAGTATGGATTTATTAAGACACGGTGTTTGTCACCAAACACCATAGGTTTCAGTGAAGCCATCATGTAACTGGGGAACTCGTAATGACCAGTGCCTAGTACATATACTTAAGAAGGCTTCCCTGTTCACTTGTAATATCTAGCAATTGAACTAGACAGCACAGGGGCATATCTGCTCATGCAGATATGTCCTCACATGTAGTATAATGCACCCTGCCTTAGGGCCAAAAGGCCTGCTGTAGAGGTGACTTACATATACTGAATGCATTGTCTGTGAGCATGGCACGAAGGGTGTGTGCCTTGATGTGTTTTCACATTTGTTTGCACTGTTTCACGCAGCCTGCAATGGCAGTCTGCATGAGTTTGGTGGTGGACTCCTTAGTGTGGCACAATACATGCTGCAGCCCTTGGAGACCTTCTTAAGTACCCATGCCCTAAGTACCAGGGGTACCATTTACTAGGGACTTGCAGAGGTGCTAAAGGTCTTGCCAGTTGGGGAACAATTGCACAGTTACCTTTTTTTTTAGAGAGGGAGCACTGGGGACCTGGGTAGCAGCAATCCAGTGCACTTCAGTCAACATTGCATCAAATACCAAGCATATGGTGGGGGTGACTATGTCAAAGAGGGGCACTTCCCTACACCATCCCCCTCCCCCCCTCCAAGAAAGACAATGACACTAACCTTTCCCAAGACAGTCTTCATCTTCTAAGTGGAAAAACCTAAAAACCCTGGAAAGGCCATCTGCATTGGCATGGTCAGTCCAAGGTCTGTGCTCCACGGTAAAGTCCAGTCCCTGTAGGGAGATGGACCACCTCAATAGTTTTGAGTTTTCACCTTTCATTTGATCAACCATCTGAGAGGCCTGTGGTAGGTTTGTACAAGAGAGTGAGTACCAAACGGGTATAGTCTCAGCTTCTTCAGAGAACAAACCACAGCAAAGGCTTCCCTCTAAATGTCACTTCAATACTGTTCTTTGGGGAGAAACCTCCTGCTAATAAAAACAGGCTGGTCATGGCCATCACCGTTGGTCTCGGATAGTACTGCTCTTATCCCATGTTTAGAGGCATCAGTTGCACGATGAACTGGTTCGATTAATCTGGAGCTTGAGAATGGGTGCTGAACACATTGCTTCCTTCAGAATGTCAGAAGCCTTTTGACAGCTCTGTCCAGTTTACCTTCTTTGGATGCTTCTTGGAGGTTAGCTCTGTGAGGAGTACTACAATGGTACCAAACCCCTTCACAAACCTCCTGTAGTACCCAGTCAAGCCAAGGAATGCCCAGACTTGAGTCTGGGTTGTTTGAGCTACCCAGTCTACAGTTGTTTGGATCTTGGGCAGTAAGGGTTGAACTTGGCCTCCACTTACAAGGTGGCCCAGGTATACAACAGATCCATGCCCTATCTTGCTTGCCTTGATAGTGAGACCTGCACTCTGCAGAGCCTAAAGGACCTCGCCAAGGTGGATCAGGTGATCCTGCCAAGTGGAACTATAGATAGCAATATCATCAAGGTATGCTGCACTAAAAGTCTCCAACCCAGCAAGGAGTTTGTTCACCAACTTTAGGAAGGCGGAAGGGACATTCTTTAATAAAAATTACATTACAGTGAACTTGTAATGTTCACCTGGGTAGAGAATGCTGACTTCTCTTTTGCTCCTGGGGTCAGGCCAATCTGCCAGAACCCTGAGAAATGTAGCTGCCCCAACCTGTCCATTAACTCATCAGCTCTTGGGATAGGGTGTGCACCTGTCTTGGTGACCGCATTGAGACCTATACAGTCCACACAAAACCTCTGCTCTGGTTTACCACCCTTGTAATGAGGCTTGGGGACTAAGACCACTGGGCTAGCCCTGGGATTTTCAGAGGGACAATCAGCCCTAACTCTAGCATCCTGCTGACCTCAGCCCTGATGCTTTCCTTAACATGTGCAGACTGTCTGTATATTTTGTTTTTGACAGGTGGGCTGTCTCTAGTGTCCACATCATTGGTACACCAGGTTGTCTGACCAGGAGTAGGGGCAGAGCCCAGCATACTGCCTCAGAACGTGTCTGCAGTGAGCTTGCTTTTGGGCAGAGAGGGTGTCTAAGAAGACAACTCCTTCAACTGACCCATCTTTAAGACTGTGGGAGAGGAGGTCAAGGAGAGGTTCACTGTCTTCCTGATCTCACCAGTGACCATCAGCATAGCCACATCAGCCCAGTCAAAGAAAGGCTACTGGCAGTTTACATAGATTACCCTCTGGGGGTTCCTCCAAGTGCCTAGGTCAACCAGGTAGGTGACCTCAACTTTCCTCTCAAGGATAGAGTAGGGACCACTCTATTTTTCCTGGGGGGCGCTAGGTGCCACAGGCTCCAACATCCATACCTTCTGCCCTGGTTGGAACTATACCAGTGCAGCCTTTTGGTCATAACAGAGCTTCTGTAGCTCATGGCTGACCTCAGGGTTTTTGATTTCTTTACCTATGTACTCAGCCATCCTTGAACATAGGCCAAGCACATAATCCACAATAGCTTGCATGGGCTCTTTGAGAGGTCTCGTCCAGCTATCCTTCACTAGACATAGTGGTCCCCTTACAGGATGACCAAACAGAAGTTCAAAGGGACTAAAGCCCGCTCCCTTCTATGGCACTTCTCTGTAGGCGAAAAGCATATATGGCAAAAGGACATCCCATCTCCTGAGTTTTTCAGGGAGTCCCATGATCATACTTTTCATGGTCTTGTTGAATCTCTCATCAAATCCTCTTCGCTTTCTTTAGAGAAAGCCTTCTTTGTTACCCTGCGCGTTTTCTTATTAGAGTTCGATACCACCTGCTGCCTTGCCATCCCCGATCTCTTTGTTGTGGTTGTTGTTGTAGTTATCAGTGCCCCTTCTCACTTTTTCCCCGCTTTTCCTTAACTGGTCCTTGCCAGACGGTCGCTGTCTTGTTTGTCTTTTTTCCCTTTTTTCCTGTTTCTTTTCCTTTCCCCTGTATTGCCCGATTGAGTTGACTACCACGCAGATCTTCACGGTTTCCTTAGTTCCCTTGATTTCCTTGGACGACCTTGCCTGCTCTTGAGTACCCATGCCTCGCTGTCCTTGTTATCCTTATCTCTTCGGCGGGTCGGGGTTGGAGCTAGGCTAGGCTGTGTCTGGACTAGATTGAGTTTGTTAAGTTGGTGCTTGGGAGTTGGATAATTGGATATTGCCTGTGTGGGCTAGGGTTTTGCGTGCTGGCTCGCTTTTATACAAGCCGCTCGGATCAGGAGAGATGGACCAGTGCGTACAATGCATGCAATGAGTGCTGTGCGTGCTCGCTCAAGCGGTGCCTCCTGCAGTGCCTTCTTGCTTATGCCCTTATGCCTTTATGCTCCTTACTCCTGTGGTCATGTAGTCATATAGAACCTAAAATCCGAGGTGTCGGGTAAAGGGCCTAGCCATTAGACAGGGAAAGGGTTTCCAGTCAATGAGATCCGGAAACAACAACAGGAAAGAAGAATTTCTTTCTTGAGTCCCCTCACTCACAAGGGTTTCCCCATGGTGACATGCTTCATCATAGGGGCCATCTCAGCTCTCTACGAACCGAGGCGTGCTGCGACTTGCGAAATTTTGCGTAGGAGCACTTTAGTAGAAGACTATGTGTAGTGCAAGAGTGTGGTGGAGTGGACTAAAGTGAGTTAAAAATACCTTGCTAGAGAGCGAAATACTTTATTGTTGCTCCTAGTTTGGTATATCTAAAAACGGGGTGTGAAACAAGTAAACCTAACTATAATGAGTCAGAAATCCTTGGTATACATCAACATGTTTCGAGCTTCCCCAAAGCTCTTCGTCAGGATCACACAGGGACCAGCCCTGTGTTTGCCACTCCTAATCAGCCAAAATAAGGCAATCTAGACAATAAATAAATGAACGCTGCAAGAGTAAAGCATGCGTTAATCTATACATACGATCAAGACTTTCTCACGTAGTATCTGTGTGATAGAAAAAACAAACAAGGTTAAGGGAACAGAAAACCCCCCTCTCTTGCCGAGTAGGTGGGTATACATCAGTATTCAATGCGCTTCCACAATCTATAATAATCAAAAATAGTGCGTGCGTGTAAAAATAAGGGGTGGTTGGGTTAGTGTTTTCCAAAAATCTTGCTTCTTTTTTGCTTATCCAGTCGTGTGCCATTGATTCTTCAACGAGGCTGGTGATCTCAATGCGCAGTCTTTCCGTAGGGTCTTCCGTTATTGCAGTGTAGTTTCTCTCATCCGCTAATAATCGTAGGCATTCATCTCGGTATGCTGTGGTATTGAGAAGTACGGTGGCTCCAGTTTCCGGATTTAGGACTAAGAGATTCCTCGACCCCCACGGTCCATGAGGCATATACATGCTTCTTTTGAAGTATGTATTTACGAACGTAGTACCGGCAACATTGTGTTATGTATGTGTGTCTTGAATGTCACGAGGTGTGTTGTATGTTATTTTAACCTTTGGTTACTCACTACCGGCACGTTTTTCCAGCATGCCTTTCTCTCCTACACAGGCTAGAAACCACGCGCAGAACTGGATTATCGCACGCACTATTTTTGATTATTATAGATTGTGGAAGCGCATTGAATACTGATGTATACCCACCTACTCGGCAAGAGAGGGGGGTTTTCTGTTCCCTTAACCTTGTTTGTTTTTTCTATCACACAGATACTACGTGAGAAAGTCTTGATCGTATGTATAGATTAACGCATGCTTTAGTCTTGCAGCGTTCATTTATTTATTGTTTAGATTGCCTTATTTTGGCTGATTAGGAGTGGCAAACACAGGGCTGGTCCCTGTGTGATCCTGACGAAGAGCTTTGGGGAAGCTCGAAACATGTTGATGTATACCAAGGATTTCTGACTCATTATAGTTAGGTTTACTTGTTTCACACCCCGTTTTTAGATATACCAAACTAGGAGCAACAATAAAGTATTTCGCCCTCTAGCAAGGTATTTTTAACTCACTTTAGTCCACTCCACCACACTCTTGCACTACACATAGTCTTCCACTAAAGTGCTCCTACGCAAAATTTCGCAAGTCGCAGCACGCCTCGGTTCGTAGAGAGCTGAGATGGCCCCTATGATGAAGCATGTCACCATGGGGAAACCCTGGTGAGTGAGGGGACACAAGAAAGAAATTCTTCTTTCCTGTTGTTGTTTCCGGATCTCATTGACTGGAAACCCTTTCCCTGTCTAATGGCTAGGCCCTTTACCCGACACCTCGGGTTTTAGGTTCTATATTGATAAAGGAGGGTGGGCCTAGCTCAAAAAAACCTCTACCTCCCCCTATTTTTCGATTCCATGTAGTCATATAGTCATGTGACCTTGTGGCCTTATGGCTTTGTGGGCCTTGGGGGGCTTGACAGGATCACAGTCCTCGCTTTAGGTTGTTTAATTTTTGCGTTCCAATACTTTCATTCTCCCCCCCCCAGTGGCTGGGCGAGGGGCGTCTGCAGGTTTCCTCCGGGGCGTCGTGCTGCGCAGACTCAGGTTTATGAGCCTTGATAATGTCAGGCTCGCTGATCCGTGGCCTGTGGTCAGTAGGTTGCAGCTTGAGTTGCCACACCTGTACCCGCAACCGCGCCCACAACCACGCCCCCACCTCCAGGTACCTCCAGGTGTCTCAGGCACCACGGGGAAGCAGATAAGCGGGTGAGTAGATGAGCCGGTGGGCAGGTATGCAGAACAGGACAAGGGGGCAGAGCAGAGTGGTGCGAGCCCCCCTGCTGCTCAGCCCCACTCTCTGCCTAAACGCAGACCGCAGACCACAGCCCGCACGTCGCACCGCACCGCGCCCGCAAGCCGCATCCAGTGCAATCACCACTGTAGCTGCCGGGCCGCTTCCGCTGGGGGGGGGGACGGGCGGTGTGGTGCAGGTTGCTGGCACAGGCTCAAGAACGGCTGCGACGCTCTCCTCAGTTCCCTCAGCTCTGAGACGTCAAACGCTGCCAAACGCCGCTGCTCCGGAAGTGCGTCACCGTCAAGTGCCGATCAGAAGTAAACTTGCATTAAAGACACCCTGGACACGGATTGTTCCGCGGAAGGAAATGGCTGCATGGGATCTTAGCTCTACCTCAGCCCATGCTGAGGTCTCCAGATCATTCCCTAGCAGACATTCAGGAGGAATTGCAGAGTACACAACCACCTTCTTTTGGCCAGTAATCCCTCCCTACTCTAAGGACTCCATTACCATGGGATGAACCTTAGTATGGTTATTGGCATTGGAGACTGAATAAGTTTGTCCAACCAAATACTGCTCTGGGGATATCAGTTTTTCAGTCACCATGGTGGCACTGGCACCTGAATCCCTCAGTTCTTCTACTCTAATCCCATTAATATGTCGCTGTTGTCTGTATTTCTCCCGGTTACTGGGCCAGACAGTCATGGCAGCTACATTCACCCCACCCTCTGAGATTAGGGTAGCTTAATTGTGCTCTCTAACCTAGTCAGGGCACACCAAGGATCCAATCTGGAGACTCACCAACCCAGTGGTAACTGGGGGTGCACTATTGGAAGCCTTTTTGGGACAGGTAGAGTCCCCAGTTTGGTGCCCATTGGCTTTACAATTGAAACACCAAGCCTTTTTGGGATCCCTGTTCTTACCCTGGTACCCACCCTTGGATTGTGAAGTGGCTCAGGGCCCTCTCTCCTGAACAGGTTTTTGGGGGCTTTTAGAAGACTCTTTATCTATTTCCTTAGACTGTCCCACAATTTTTCGTTAGGGGGATTAGCAACACCTTTCTTTTGGTCACCCCCTCCATGAGACTTTTTGGACACCCTAATCTTGACCCAATGGTCTGCCTTCTTCCCCAACTCCTGAGGAGAGACTGGACCTAGTTCCACCAGGTATTGATGCAATTTTTCAGAAATACAGTTACTTAACAGATACTCTTTCATAATTATAAAGCTCATCATAGTCTTGCACCTTATTCCCTTTTAAGCAATCTCCTAGTGTTTTGACTGAAAAGTCTACAAAATCAACCCAGGACTGACTCTAGGTTTTGCAAGTCTCTCTGAACTTAATTCTATACTCCTCAGTAGTGAGTACAAAGCCCTCAATCAGGGTATCCTTCATGAGGTTATACGATTCAGCATCTGCCTCATCCAGTGTCAGGAGTCTATATCTGCACTCTCCTGAGAACAAATCCCAGAGTAGAGAGCCCCATTTGTTGTGTAACCGCCTCATTTTACATGCCCTCTCAAAGACAGTAAACCATGTGATAATGTCATCACCCTCAACATATTTAGGGACAATCCCTTCGGGGATTTTGGGATCAAAAGTTTCCTCTACCTATTTACTTTGCTGCCACCACTTATGGGTCCTAAACTCATCTTTGCTCTCTCTCTTTCTATGGTCAGGATTTTGGCCTTAAGGGCTGCTCTTTTGGCTAGTCTCATAAGGACTCTCTTTATTTAGTTCTTCATTTAGTTCTTCCTCCTGTCTTGAGTGGACTGACCTACCCCCAGAAGGGGCAGACACTCCAGGTACAGTTCTAAGGTAGATGGGAGGGGTTTCCTCATCACCTTCTCTTGTTCGGTTGGGGGGAACTACCCTCAGGAGTACTGTCTCCAGTCTTGTGTACACTGATCACATCCTCGGCTATGATATTGACAGTTTCATCTGTAAGATGGGTGGCATCAAACTCTGCAAGTAGCTCCTGGAGCCTTTATTTTGTAGGGGTTGAGCCAGTTTTTATTTTACAATTTTTACAGAGGAGCCTTAACTGCTGTGTCTTCAGCTGCGGATAAGGGGTCAGGTCAAGCACCTGAACAATCTCCCCTGTGGAAGACATTTTCTAGTACAGTTGGGACCTTTTTTTTTTTTAGAAATCTAGAAATATTCTAAAGTACTTTTTAAAGTTGAACTAACTAGTATACTTTTAAAATTACTAATTCAGTTGGACTGAGGGACTTAACACAAGGCCCTAACAGTTCAGATTCGAAAATTTGGGAAAAAAGCAAAACATTTCAAAAATAATTTTTGACTAAAGTCAGTTGTGGGTTTCTTCGTGTAATCACCTATTGACCAAGTGGTATCAGCAAATGCAAAGTCTTGTAGCCCACAGCTGACCCACCAATGTAGTAAACTGGCTTTTTTGTAGTATAGCAAAACGAGGTATACTATGTAGAAAGTCCATATGATCCTTATTGGCTTACAGGGCTTAAATTGATAATCCCAAATGTTCTCTTTTGTGATAGTGTGGGCGAGCAGTTTAGGCTTATCAGAGTAGGGTTAAGCATTTGTTGTACACACGGTGTCTGTAAAAGAGACACACGCTCAAGAAGAAACTCAAGACCAATTTAGAAAAATAACCGCCATTTTTATATTTATTTTAACATCAAGAACTTCGTAATTGGGTAAGTACTTTTCAGTTTATCAATTTTTGCAGGTAAGTAAAAATGTCACTCAAACGCGTTTTTACTCGGTAATGCTTTCCTATGGAGAAAGTGTGCCTTTTGCTTTACAAGGGGGCCACCGAGTGGGTGCTGGATTTGGATAAAGGCTAGGGTTGTTATTCCTGGTATTTCGCTAATGCCCAACTGGTTGGCGGACGAATCCAACCCTTCTTTGCAGGTTGGTGATCCATCATTTCCAACAGATGGGTCTTGCAGATAGTTTAGAAGGACTATGCCCTACCTTTTCTTTCTTCCCCACACAGTATTCCTCCTGCACCAGAACGAATTTTGGAAGAGTATCTGTCCTTGCTGCAAGAGGTGTGCCTTTTGCTTTACAAGGGTGCCACAGAGTGGGTGCTGGATTTGGATGAAGGCACGGGTTGTTATTCCTGCTATTTCGTGATCCCTTTTGAACCATCCGATCACTTTCCTGCGGAAAAAAAAATTGAATGCTCACATAGGCTCAGATTCTTCCTGTCCTGGACTCTGGAGATTGGATGGTGTTCTTGGACTTGCAGGACATGTATTTTCATATACAGTGCATACATATACCATGCATTCTCATATAGATCCTAAAGGTTTTACCTATGGTTCAAGGTGGGTCAGGAGCATTTTCAGTTTGCGGTGCCCCCTTTCTGCTTCAGTAGTGCCCTACTGATTTTAAAAGTGATTGTTTTGGTCGCTGCCCATTTTCTGAGTTGGGGTGTGGTCCGTATCTGAATGACTGGCTGCTGAAAGTAGGCTTTGCTGCAGTCAGTTGTGGAATACCTCCGGATGGCAGAAGAGCTTCTGACATTGTTAGGGTTTCCCATAAGCAGACCAAAGTACCACCTGAATCCATCACAGAGGCTTCTGTTCATTGGGGGTAATCTGGGGCATGGTGAAGTTCAAGATTTCTCCCCCCCCCATCTCCAACAAGTCCAGGACATTCGGGCTATGATCCTGATTTTTCAGGCTTGATCGTAGATCACGGTGAGGGTTGCTCTGAGGCTTCTTGGCCTCTTACCCTCATGCATCCTGCTTGACAATTGTCACATGTGAGCCGTGCACTGGGATCTAAAGTCCCAAGATACCCCTGAGGGCAGGCTATATGTAGAACAGATTTAAAGTTTTTACAAAAGGTATTATAATTGTGATTGTGCTGATTGTGAATAGACAGTTGACCTGCCAACAAACATAAAATATGGTGGCTATTCATTCGAGTCAGTTGTCTTATTTCGAGGAAACTAAAGTAGAATTTACTTTTTAGGAACATGTTGGAGGTGGGGGTATTACAGTTAGTTAATTGCTAGGATAGAATGGGTCTGCACAGGAAATGCCTGGTATGGTGTAGGAATAATGCTAATACTAGCTCATTATGAAATTCAAAATGTTAATTAAAAATGACCTTATCACTGATCAAAATATATCAAACCATAAATTATTTTCTCTGAATGTGCATCCGCAAAACGTAACTTTTCTGTTGTTGCTTGAATTCTTTATTGGACCTTATGTCTTTTTATTTTCTTCTAGTGCATAGCCTGTCAAACTCTATGGGAAATACTCTGTACAATATAAAACTTTTAGGGAGACGTGATCTGTGTGTTCGTTGTCTGTCCAAGACAAGTGGTGGGCCCTAATGACGATGAACAGAAATGGCTTGGGTTACATCTTAGCAGCAGTCTGACTTGGAAAAGTGTTTTTATACATTTTCAGGTCTGAGGCCACCTAGAAGAAAGGCCTTCAGCAAGTGGACGCCACCTCGGTCGCCTTTTAACTTGGTTCAGGAAACGCTCTTTCATGATCCTTGGAAACTTCTAATTGCCACCATACTTCTCAATAAAACCTCAGGTAAGATGCAGTCATCTTGTGATACTTTGAAAGTAATGTTTGAATGCCAGTAACATGTTAGTTGTTTATCCCACCCACATTATGATATCAGTTTGGGCTTATATCTTGATATGTGGGATTGCCCTGGCTTGAGGATGTACTTTCTGGCAAGAAACTTGGTTAAAAAATTAGAGCTTGTTTGGACCTTAAACATAGGTGTATTTTAAATCCCTGAAGTGTTGGAGAACATACATCCTTCAGGTGATACCACGTTCAGTACGTCTGTTGTGAAAACTTTAATCAATTTTATAACCATACTCCAGATCGCTAATTGCACATGCTACTCAAGTTGGTAAGCGACGCATGCAGATCAGAACAATGCCTTTCTTTGCATCTAAATGAATTTAAATAAATCTTTGTGGACTCCATTAAGGACGATTATTACACCTGCTACAGAGATCTGCATTCAGACTGCAAAGTACATATTTGATTTGTGACTGGTAGAACTAATAACATGTCATTCTCCTGAAGGTTGATATTAGAACTGACACCATGTCATTCTCCTGAAGATTGATAATAGTATCTCATTGGACACTATTGTCACTTGTTAGTGTCAAGGAATCTGTTTGTGTGGGGATGAGGTTATACCAATAATCACAAAATAGAGTAAGAAGCAATAGATTATTTGCATGTGTTGGCTGCAGATACACTTGCTATGCACACTCCTGCCATCTAGTGTTGGGCTTGGACTCTACAACGTGTCTCGAAGAGTCTTTTGCTGCTGACGTGGGTTCAAGACTCTTTTGTGCCATTAGGTTCAGACGGATGGTGCCAGAGCTATGTGCTACGACTTCTCGATGCAGAACAGACACAAAGTCATTTTCTACGACCCGATACTCCTTCGACTTCATCGACCGTCAAATTTTTCCAAGCAAATTCAACTAATTCATCGACGTAAACGGCTACCTCATGTGCACCCATTCCCCTGCGTCGATGAGAAATGCTCTGTTCTGGGGGATGGAAGGGAAGGAGAGACTTTTCCAAAAGTGCCCGCAGTATGGAGCAAAATACACCTATTCGGACCAACATAGCATTTGCGACCTCTGCTTGTCTCCAGAACACAACAGGATTGTACAGCCTGTAACCTGTTCAAGAACAAAAAGACCCCTCGCTGTTGACGCAACCGACATCTAGCGCGCAACATGGAGATGGAGACAGAGGCCGAATTCCCCGTGGAGGAAGAACAGATCGGCACCTGCGGAGAGTAAGGCGGGCCACCTTGTGTAGTCCACACTACATCGCTTCCGACGACTCCAAGTATACCGAAGAGCAGGATCAAGACGAGCCATCGCCTTCAAACTTAGAACCCCTCGAAGAGCCTACGGGATCACTCGTTGGGCCGTGAGTCATTAGACCCTTTTATACTTAACCACCACCGCCTTGGTGCACCACAGCCCACGGACTCTGGTCGACACTGAGAGCGCATCTTGGAGCCGAGACAGGACAATAAGCTTATCGATCCCAATCGGGCTCCAGGTCACAAGCGCAAACAAGGAGGAGATAGAGAGCCCTCAAAGCCGCAGCAGGTAACGGTGCCTACAAAGCTATTGATGCTCCTTCAACCCTCAATGCCGTCAGAACCATTGGCGCTGCGCTCCCTTCTTGGTGCTGGAAAAGCCATTGGAGCAAAGCAGTCACAAGCCATTAACTCCACGTAAGCCATCAGCCCTGACCCAGCTGCTGGTGCAGAACAAGCTATCGAATGTCGATGCTCCACAGCAGCATCAGCAAAAAAAGTTACACACGGACAAGTCACCGACAAAAGGTTTCTACCAAACAGAAAACCAAAGCTACTGCAGATCCAGCTTTGGAGGAGAATATCTTTGAAAACCTCCAAGGACCTATGTGGAAAAGACAAGCTTTTGAGGTGGAACTAGTAACTGGAAAGATAACCCCTGGGGTATGGGTTGAACATTTTGAATCCCTATATGATTTTCCTAAATCTGTAGGCCCCTCAGCCCTGTCTGATGACGCACTAGCCCCTATTAATTTTTCACTGGATGAGGTCCGTAATGCTATTTAGGTGCTTCCCGCTAATAAGGCTCCTGGCCCCGACGGGACATATTTAAGTCTAATATTGACTTTTTGCCCCCTTTATCAACTGTATACTTGAATTCAGCTGCTAAAACAAGCATCCCAGAAGCGTGGTCTCCTCTGTAATCGTTCCTGTGTTCAAGAAAGGCAATAGACCGGATCCTAAGTGTTACAGGCCCATATCTGTGATCAGTGCAACAGCAAAGATTGTGGGCCTCATCATAATGAACTGACTAGTGGATTGGGCCGTGGAACAAACTGTTTATGGGATACTCAGTATGGTTTCCGCCAGGGCCTAGGCACCATCGACCGGGGACTTAATTTGTACTTGCTTATTGCCAGATACACTATTGCGACAAAAGTGGCTCTGCATGTTGCATTTATGGCCCTCAGCACAGCTTTCGACAGGGTTAACAGGGAGAAGCTTTGGTCTATCATGTTGGAGATGGGGGCTGACCCTCATATCGTTTTTTTTGTTGTTGTTGCGTAATTTACATTGTAATTTGTCATCCTCCGTGATAGATGGAGGAGAATGCACTGGCCATTTTAATCTTAATCGGGGAGTTCGCCAAGGCTGCATCTTGGCTCCTTTTTTGTTTACTTTATATATTAAGTACCTTGAAAAATCATTAATCAAAGTTGGCAAAGATTTGCCCAGAGTTGGTTCTCGTTCGATCCTTTGCTATTTATACGCAGATGACGCTGTCCTAATTTCACGTACCGCCCTGGGACTAGAAGTTTTACTCAACTAGTTTGTGGAATTTATGGACAGTCTCAACACTAATTTTACTAAGTCCCATATCATGGTGTTAGGCTCCCGGAAAACCAGGACTAGATCATATTGAATCGAAGGCAGTCCTCTTAGTCGAGTACTTGGGAGCTCTCTTTTAATCTTCTTTATCCTGGTCACCTTTGGCATCGGCCAGAGGACACATGTTTTTTAGAAGCAAAGCGTCTGTGTTTGACTTTGCCTCTAGGGTGGGAGACAGTTGCAGAAAGAGCACTTCATACACTTAATGTCAAGAGCGTGTTAATGTATTATAGTGGCAGGACTAAACCATTTAGGAGAAACAGCAGTTGTTTGTTGCTTTTATGAACACTAGAAAAGGAAGCATAATTTCCAAAGCAGGCATTGCTTGAAGGATAGTCACATGCATACAGTTATGTTATATTAAATCCAAGAGAACATTACCAACAGTTCCACAAGCACATTCTACTAGGAAGAAAGGTGCTTCTATGAGGCTTTGTAGGTGACATTCATTTAGCTGACATTTGCAAGGCAGCTACATGAACAAATCCACACACGTTTACTTAACAGTATTGTGTGGATGTCCAAGCAAGACAACACGCTCTTGTTGGACAAACATTAAGAACATTATTCCAGACATCAGCACCATCAAATGCCTAGAGCCATCAGCGAGAGGAGAACTGCTATAACAGTATGTGCATAGCATGTGTAGCATAGCATTCTCTCAATAGTCATTTCAAAGTATATATTGCCAAGCACATTCTTTTATGCCTCCTAAACACTGGAAACTGGTTCCCAACCATGCTTAGTCTTCCGGTGCATTTAATCAAACAAGTATTCTTCATCTAACTGTCCATGGCACAGTGTGAAGTGTTCTAGCTGACCTGACTTTGTTTTAGGTTAAATGTTGTCCACTTCTGCATACGTTATCTGGTGAGACTGCCTCCTCTGGTGATGCTGGAAATAGTACATAATGCCAGGTTTGCAGGCCTGTGCGAAGAGAGCCCTCAAAGCCTAGTGGGGTTAGTGACACTAGATAAAATCATACGGTTCTGCATTCTTGCTGTTCACTATAGGATGTCCAAATCTGAGGGAAAACATATGGCTATTTTTTCAAGTATCTGCATGGGAAACCTAAGTTATTTGCTGAAAATATTTTGAAATTGTATTTCAATTTAATTGCAAAAATAATGAAATCAAACTGTATTCTCTCAATAATTTTTTAACATTCCTATATGTTTTGGAAAGCAGGCATAATGAAATTTGTTAGGTGTCTGCCCCCCTCATGAATATGTCTCCACCGGTTCCTACTTAAGATTCACGGCATGTGTATTACAGATAAGTGGATGATGAAGGATTGTGGTTTTGCTTCAGTGCAAATTCCAAACTCCCTCCATAAAATACTTTGGAGATGGAAACCCTTTCCCAAGTGTATGCACAGAGGGGAAAGGGGAGTATGGTGGAAAACAGAAGATCCAGATTGAATTTGACAGTTGTTACTGTCGAGTTCACAGCAGGTATGCAGCCTGCGCATTGGATCAGAGGTCCAGATAGGGTAACCTCTGCAGGCGGTATACTGCAAAACTTATCGTGCCAATATAGATGTTGTTGAAGGTCTTTTTTGCTTCTCCAGAGATGGAGACACTGACAAGCTCAAGGGTGACAATGATAAAATCCTCAAACCATGGAGAAGCAGGATGAAACACTGCAGCAGATATAGGTAAGAGGAACAATAAGGTAAATGTAAACGAACTGAAGGAAACGTAACGGAATCGAGGGACAAAACAAACGTGAAGGACGCAAAGATAAGTGCGAGCTGATAAGAACAAGCGTGTACCTTAAAACACACAAGATATAGTATGATGTTTATTTCTGACTGCCTATATTGCCCAAAAACATTTCCCACACTACCTTCTCCTTACTCGTGTATCTTCTGAGTCCCACCCTTAATATCTGCCCCAGCCTCTACAGGCTTTTTCTCCACCTCTTCCACTGACCTGACGCTGTTCTTACCTACCTAATGAGCTTTGCTCAACACTTCCTCTTCCGACTTTCAAGATAAGGCTGCTGAACCTGTTGTGATGGTGGATGGACCCTTACAGTATAGAACCTCCCATTGAAATCCCCTCCTCTCAACAGCCAGGAAGAAATGGAAGGTTTGTTGTTTTGAAATCTACAATGAAACTTATTAATGAGTTTAGAGGTATGTACAAAAAATGCAAGCTCCCAGCATCTTTATGATTAAATCTTACTGGTTCCATCAATGAGATATTGCAGCGGTCCTTCCTGATTCTAGAATCTGTGATGGCATCCATCTCAAACTCCGGTTCTCCCTCAAGCACCGTCACTGGAGGATGAGATCTCAGTTCATAAGGAGGAGATGGAGGAGGTCTAAAAGCAAAGTTTCTCAGGTTTAGCTTATAGCGAATTCCTTTGGAGATGTTGTAACATCTCTTTAACATGCTTCCTGCGATCTGATATGAAATCAGATAAAACAGGATCTCTTGTAGATACATAAAAAGGAAGGTATCAAATATGGCATGACATATATCATTATTCAGGTGTTGGAAAAACAGAGGCTAAACTGCATGACTAGATAAACAAAATGGCCGTAGCTCTTGTTGAAAGCTGTCTTCCACTAATCCCCTTCTATGATTCAAACCAAATTGTAGGCTCTTCTTAGGTCTAGTTTAATAAGTACTTGCACTGTATATCAGTAGTACTGAGATTAACGATAGGAAGTAATGTGCCTGCCGCTTAATTATGGATTTGCCGTATCTGCCAAATATTCCATCTTCTGCTGCATATTTTGCAGGATTTCACAAAGAAACCAATTGTAAATGGGAGCAAGATCATGGAAAATGGGACGAAGTAGAATGGGTGGGGGGCAGGATGGCTGCCAGGCAATTGGTGATCCCAGCCAGGCTACGCCATACCATATCTCCTTGTTTATAAATGATGTCCGTTTTATAATAACCTTCAGTCTCTCGTTCTTAGCTGTAGTATACTGCTCTTGCAGCGAAACGTCTGATCCATTTATATATTTTCAATTCTATATAGCGCTAGCTAGACCCGAGGGTAATAAAATGCACATTAGCTCCACAGTCAATGAAGGCCATCATTCTTAGTGAGTGTAGCCAGGCTACCTTCCACGAGGCAGTCTCTTATTATTAGCAAACACATGTCATTGAATTGAGCACACCCTGCATTTGCTGATCAGAGTCAGGCTTTCATGTTTCCCAAAAGCTGGGGACATTGTTTTTCAAAATGATATAAAATGGCCACAATATAAACAAACACCTTCTTTTCATCTTGTTCCTCTTTAGTAAGAGGTCACCTTACTTCTCCAATATGCATTGGTTCCACAGGTTCTGTTTCTCTCTGATTCCTCTCTCAAGAAGTGAGACACTTCAAGCACCTGTGAGCCCATTTTCTTTCACTGCTTCGCGGTATTTGTGTATCAATTTGCAAAGTTAACTCTAGCACAGAATTCATAGTTGTGGGGCAATTCTGGCCAATGCCACAACATCTTTTACCTCCTCTTGGAGGACATGGGAGAAGTCAGCAGCTGCTGCCTTGTCCGTTCAGCTTGCCTCTATCGTAAGCTGATGGCATGGTTCATTAATTAATGTGTCATTGTCCCCATGCTGTTATGTAAGGAGACCCATATGAGTCAGATATGGTGTCTGCAATACCCAGATATGCTTGTGAATCATTCTAGAACTGGTCGCATTGTAAGACATCCTTTGACCAATTATGATAAAATAAGGTCCACTCTTTCCTGATCAGTTATGAAATGTTCAGGCCTGACCTAAAATGTAATTTACACCGAGCATTGAGACCTTGAATCCATTATGAATTGCTGCAAACTTCTCCAGGGAGTGCGAAAGTCGTAGCCCAACTTCCTGCAAAAGGTGGTGTTGTCTAACTGACCTCCTTTCTCTGTTTCTTGGAACTGCAGTAGAGTTTGTACCAGAGGGTAAAATTCATTAATATTAAACCCCTTTCTTGGCGGGCAGTTTACCATCTTGAATCTCAGTATTAGCTTGTGCTACTGCATTTATGGATTGACTTCGAAATCCAGAATGGACCGTGCAAGTTGCCAGGATTGGGGTATTGCACAGAAGCTTTTTGATGCCAATCCCAAATTTCCACTCCTTTATAACTCAGAAATCAAAATGGAAATTAATTTCCAAGTGTATACACGGAGAGCAAGAGAATGAATAGGTTGGAAAAAAGAAGATCCGGACTGGATTCAACTGGAGCGGAAGTCTTGAGTTCACAGCTAAGGATATATGGTGTGCAGCTTATTCTCTGACCAGTCTTCTAAGTCCCACCCACTTTTTTTGTCGTAGATCTTTAATCATTTTGATAGTATCTGCAGATAATGCACGTGGACCGCTCATGTTGAGTGCCATACAAGTCTAGCCCATTCCATTGCCCAGAGTACGAAGTCCTCACAGATATATAAGTAATAAGTGGTGTTTACATTCTGTATGCCTGCATAACAACTATTAAAATACCTTAACTCTAACAATAACCCTTCGAGTGATCTGTGTCATAGGAGTAGTGTAACAGTTGAGGATACCAGTAAAGCTTTAGTGTGACTTCTAAAATCATGTTTCGGACTGCTTTGTTATGCCTTTCCCCTCCGTTCTATGGTCCCCCTCTGAACACCCATTATCCTCCCGTGGGCGTCCCGTGTCCACTCTTCCACTACAGTGTGCCTGCTGTTCATGAGTGGTGTGTGTCCGATCTACGTTCCAATTTTTCCAGAGAAGTGTCCCATTCGGCATATTGCGTGCCTCTACTCCCTTGACCACGGGACCAGACAACACGTCGATCTCAGCTTGGGCCCATTCCGTAGATCCATCACCCAGTCACTTAGTGACGTTGGCAATGCACAGTTTAGCAAGCACCAATTCCAGGTTAATAAATTGAGGCAAGTTTTGTTTTTCGAGCGGGTCATTAGCCCCAAGGCATCTGTAGGCATCGTTCGGCTCGTGAGTTCTGATATATATTGGAGCATTGCACCCCAGCATCTCACTATAGCTGTACAGTGCCATACCATGTGCGGGAAATCAGCAACTTCCTCTCCACATCTGGGGGCACACAGTTTCTACTCCTGGAAATATGCGGTCTATCCTTTGTAGGGTTAAATAAGTGTGATGGAGGTAGTTGAAACACCTTTGCATTTCTCCCATTGTTGACCCGATAAGTCAGTGTCCACCACTCGTTCGCACCACTCCTTAAGATGTCCCAGCTGCTGTGCAGCAAAGTTGTATAAAGTGCGTTGATAGCGTGCCTGCCAAAACCATGTGTCAATAGTATTTGGAGTGGTTTTGAGGTTGCCGGTTCAGTGGTGCCCATTCCCCACAGCTAATGGAGCAGGTTTCTCATTGTCGCATGGAGTAGAAAAGTACCTGGTCCTATATTATTGGTCTCTTGTAGAACGTCGAAGGGTTGCAAGTTCCCTTCTGAGAAAAGATCCCCACATACTTTAGCATGCCTCCTTTCAGGGGTGTATGTCATGTAATTCAGCTAGTGCTGCGCTCTCCGGAATGGACCAAAGGGGCGCCCTTCACATATTTCTTCCAGCACAAATAAGCTGCCATAAACAGAAAGCTGGTTGTCGTTTGCTTCTCATCTACTCCACAGAAGCCCAACAGCAGCTGTAAGCCATGTAAGTGTTCCCCTGTAATCTAGGTCTCCGGGTCGTCGATCCCACCAGCCATTGATTGGCCACTGCAATTGTACTGCAGCATAATATAATTCATAGTCTGGAGCAGCTAAACCCTCTTCATCTTGGGGGAGATAAAGGTCAGTCAACCGCACCATGTGCCTCCCTGTAGCCATATTACCACTGATAGCAAGATTTGCTTTTCATTGAGAAAGGGATGTTTCAGTATGAGTGGAAGTGCTGCGAAGAAGTATAATAACCTAGGGAGTATCAACATTTTAGAGATTGCAATGCGACCCATAGTAGATAGCGGTAAAGCGCTCCAGAATGGAGGATGTTTTGGATCAAAGTGATAGCCCTTTCTAAGTTACCAACGAGCAGATCTTTTTCAGTATGGTAGATGTGCACTCCCAAGCATTTAAATGTCAGTCTCTAAATGCAGTACACTGTTCGGTCGTTGCCAGTGTCCATTGGGGTCCCTAGCAGTCCACGGGAACAGGCAAGATTTGTCCCAGTTCACTTTGAGACCCATTAATATATCAGGGCATCATCGGTATATAATGACACAATATGCCATTCTCCGCCCATCTTGATACCCCCAGTCACAGGCCTTCGCTCGCAGGGCACAGGCCAGAGGCTATAAAGCCAGAGCAAATATGAGAGGGGAGAGTGGGCACCCCTGTTACGCTACCGATCTGGATAGGGGGTGATATTAGACCCTCAGTATGCACCTCCGCCTCTGTATCCCTGTACAGCAAACTCATCCATTGAATTAATTCATCCCCTATGTCAAAATGCTGCAAAATCCCCAGCTGGTAAGGCTAGTTGAGTGTATCAAAGGTCTTTTTAAAATCCATTGAGCCCACCCAGTGATTCTCATGGTGCCACCTAACCCAATTCATGATCCCAAATTAAGCATCTGAGATTCAAGAAAGTGTTACAGCCGGAAATAAAGCCATTTTGATTAGTGTGCATCAGAGTCTAAACCAAGGGTAAGAAGCTGTTGGCCAATACTTGCCCCAGAATTTTGTAATCTACATTCAACAATGACTGTGGTCTGTAGGAACCTACTGCTAGGGGATCCCTGCTGGGCATAATTAAAGCCTCCCTCATAGACGTGGGCAGGCGACCAGCCTCCTTGGCCGATTCATGTGTCTTTAATAGGCGCTCCACTAGTCCTGGTCTGTAGGCAGCATAGAATTCCAGGTGGGAGACCATTTCGGACTGGTGTTTTGCCCCTATGCATTTTAATTTTCGCTGCTTCTATTTCCTCAGTTGGAGGGGGGTCTTCCAGTGCAGCTTTCTGCGTCATATTGAGGCAAGGAAAGGGAATTACATCAAGTAAGAATCCACCACCTGTTCGTTCAGTGGGTGTAAAGGGTAGCATAATAATCTTTGAACACCTCATTAATCACGGATTGTGCTTTAGCCATCATTCCAGCTTTATCCCGGGTCATGATAATTAGTGTTCTAGTTGAATCGGATCTCAGGAGCCATGCTAGCGTGTGTCCCGCTTTGTTGCCCTTCCCATGTTGTTGGGTTGTATTCTCCCTATGTTCAAGGCGTCCCAATTTGTGTAGTGCTGTGTTGTAGTCCTCTTGGGCTCTGGAGTGATGTTGAGCGTGTTCTATTCCTACTGCCTTACGTTCTAGTGTGCATATGCAGTCCTCTAGGGTGTTGAGGTCCCGCCTTGATATGTGTTTTGTCATGTGGAACGTCTTGATGCACAATCCCCTTAATACCACCTTAAATGCATCCCATTCTATCAGTCGATCAGATGCCGTCTCCGATTTCAGCCACCTGTAAGGGGTTGTGTAAAATTTTTAAGGGCAGTCTCCAGGTTGGAACACAGGGCGGAGTGCGTACCCAGGCAATGATGGTCCTCTTAAGGGGGTTATGGTCGAGAGCGTGCGACCCAGGTAGTGTATCTGTTTATCCACTAATATCTCACTGCAATAGAACAGATCTATGCGTGTAAAGGTGTGCACCCAGGAGTAAAACGGGTACTCCTTACAGGTTGGGGGCATGATTCTCCACACCTTTGTGACCGCAACGTTTGTCGACCATTGGAATAGTGACTTCGACACTGCCAGTGAGTAAGGCCCGGGGGGGTAGGGGGGACAATGACGGGTAGGGGGGAAGAGCGATCTGTCAATGTCTGGTACCACGTTGAAGTTCCCTCCCACTCTCATGGTAAAGTTGGGTCTGAAAGAAGAGAGGGGGTGAGTATGGGGAAGAAAGTTGCTGCTTGTGTGTTAGGGGGGTAGACCACTATCAATGCTAATCGTTCCTCATCAAGTAGAACTGTAGCCCTCTAGAGTTACGAACCGGCCCTACTGTTCTGCCCTAGAGTCATCTGGAATGGAACCCACAGATGCAACCCAAATTAGTACCCCTCTGGCATAGAGTATGTGGTACCC
Organism: Calotriton arnoldi; assembly: GCA_963921515.1. Taxonomy (NCBI): domain Eukaryota; kingdom Metazoa; phylum Chordata; class Amphibia; order Caudata; family Salamandridae; genus Calotriton; species Calotriton arnoldi. Next base: position 5,656,632 of record CAWUFW010000162.1, on the reverse strand, counting down.
ACCAATGTGCTGCACCATCGCTTGTACAGTTTGGCCAGTTCTGTAGTGATTATGTGTTACTTGTAAACATGCAAAGCGTATACCGAGGGGGAACGCTTTTAAATGTGTCAGGCTTTGTCCCTTGTATTGAAAAGGATGCATCACATCTCCTCCGCGTAAGGCCTGGGTTCACTATGCATAGTGTCATGCTGGCCTGGTTACCAGTACGTGCACTCCAACCATGAACTGTGAAAACCTCAACTCCCCATCCCTGGTTGAGGACCCGCAACTTGCCTCGCCATAAATTTGGCAACCCAAACTGGTGCCCACATTTCATGTCCATTCAGTAGTTAGCGGTGGCGTTATAAAGTTATGTACTCAGTTTTCTATGCCCTGCCCCGGGTGTCCCTCCCACCCCGTTGATCATGCATCATCCCTGTCCCGCCACCTTGCCCGCCCATCACTTCAATCTATCAGTTTTTGCGTCCATAGTTTTCCGCTGGGTCCTTTCTTGTGTGTCCAAGCCTGCTTGTGATCAGCGGAGTCATTGTGGCCACCGGCGTTGGGGCCCATTTAGTTAGTATCCAACCATGAATATGCTTCTGCCGTAGTTTAAAAAAAGTATACTTTCACGTCATCTGTGACCCTGAGTTTTGCCGCGAACATCAAAGCATATCTTATGCTTAACCCATTGAGAATGAATCTGTAACATTGTGTCTCAGTAGTGTAGTCCAGATAAATGCTCTCTTTATTGCTCTTGATCACCCATGGCCCTCGTGCTCTGGATGCCTGTAAGATGTGGTCTCTATCCCGAAAGTTAAAAAGTCTTGCTACCACTGGTCTGGGAGGCACTACTGGGGCACTGGTCAACCTGGTACTCTGTGTGCTCGTACCACTGAGAAAATGTGCAATTGTTTGCCAGCTAGTACCGTGTCCACAAGCCACGTCTCAAGGTATAGTTCCATACTTGGGCCCACGGTCTGTTCCGGGAGGCCCACGATGCACATATTAATTCTGCCAGGCGGGCCTTAAGTATCATCTGCTTTTGGTTTCTAGAATCAATTCCTCCTAGAGAGCCTTGATGCGTGATTGCATGGCAGACACTGAGGGGTGAAGCATCACCAGTGTTGACTCATTTGTCTCCACCAGTTTCACTAGTTCTCTATGATCAGCCCTCAGCAGTCCCACTTCAATTGCCACTGCATCTAGTTTCAACTGCAAAGTGGATTTCATGGGGCGGGGAGGGGGGCATGAGTGGGGCGGGGGTGTGGCCCTGCGCATCCGTGATGGAAGAAAGGAGATAGGTCCACTCCCCCAGGTGGGGGGGGGGGTCGGCTGCCGGCCCGGCTCCACACACTGACCGCCGATCACTACTATTCCACTGGGGGACCGCAACACGCCCACAACACCAGAGCCCAGGGCTGATGTCACTCTGTGCTGTGCAGCGCAGGCCGCACCTGTCTCTCCAGTGTTCCTTAGTTTTACCCAGGGCTGATCAGGTGGGCCAGCACAGAAAAGTCAAGATGATGAGCCGGGGAGGAGAAAATCAGTGAGCACCCGTGGGCCAGCCAACCAACTAGTTCAGGAGCTTGGACTCCGCTCACATTGCCCGTTCCTCCGCCTCAGCCAATAGGGCCTTTTATGGTCCGTCGTTTGCCCACATCGTGGCGTACAAAACCTGTGAAACTTCTCCAGTAGCAGCCAATGGCCCAACTCTCGCTTCCTTGGCTCTCTGGACCTTTGGCGGCCAATGCTGGCAGTGGGGATCCCACCAAAGAAGATCAGGATACTTGCAGAGGAAAAACAGCATGGATTGCGGAGTCGACAACTTACTTAGTTGCCTGCTTTGCCACGCCCCCCCACCCCAAGTTCCACCCATAATATATGCCCCATCCTCCACAGGCTGGCTGTCCACCTGACACTGTTCTGACCTTCCCTGGTAACACAATTGTTGGACTTGGCCCTTTTTGCAGGGTTACCCCTAGATTTTTTGCCCTCTGTTGCTGAACCCATTTTTGGAGCCAGGAGGACTCTTTGCACTTTTTTCCCTGCTAACCAGTGGTAAAGTGCTTATGCTCTCCCCTTAAAACATTGTACCATTGGCATCTACCTGATTGGTACATTTAATTTACATGTGAGTCTCTAGTAAATGGTACTACATGTACCCAGGGCCCTAAATTAAATGCTACTAGTGGGCTGCAGCACTTGTTATGCCATCCACTCAAGTAGGCTTTTAAAACACATCAGACCTGACACTGCAGCCTGTAGTACAGTTTTAGACTACCATTTTGACCTGGCAAACTTAAGCCTTTTGCCAAGCCTAACCATTCCTTTTTAATACTTATAAGTCACCCGTAAGGTAGGTCCTAAAGGCTCATAGGGCAGGGTGCATGGTATTTAAAAAGTGGAACATGCGAGTTTAAGTTTACCATGTTTGTATTTTTTTCCCATTATCAAGCAGCCATAGAAAACACGTCAACACTTCATGAACATGCAAATACAGAGAAAGATGTTAATACATACAGTGTACATTATACCGTGCCGTACCCAGACTTAGCGAGGAGGATGAATATAGGTAATGGGTACCCAAAGAGAGTTCAAGAAGCAAAATGTTGTACATTACTCCTGTGGGCAGATTTGAAACCATATAAATCAGCTAGCCAGGTCTCAGGTACGGGGAGTCTGAGTAGCAGGAGGCTCAGTCTCTTGGTCAGAGTTTTCTTGTGATTGTGCCGATCAAGCCTCAGTCTCTATGTGGAGAAGATAAGTGCAATATGGTCCCCATATATCATGAGGGCACGGCGTGGATGGCTGCAGCAGCACATACGTTTCTATCCTGTTGCAGACCATCATGTCTCTAAATCCTTGAGCCACAGTGGGTGTTTCGGTTCGCCCTCCATGTCATTGCCAGTCTGTGCTTAGCTAATAATATGGCTAAAACAACAGTCCCTTGCACATGCCAACAGTATATATTATGTATCATTAACAATAATAAAAAAACACTCTTGTTCCTCCGTTGAAACAGTCACTTCAGTTTAATCTTGAAATCCTTAGCCAACACGTGTTTAGTCGCGCTTAATTGTTGTGCGCAGCGACTTCTTCAGGGCTCTAATCTCTTTGTATGGATCCTCAGTACCGGTTGTATTTCCGACCCGGAATGGGTTCTAGTACTCCGGTGATCTTTGCACATTATAGGGCAACAGTGATTACTGTGTCCAAGATTTAGTGTATTCCAGAATTCTTTTCTTAAGTGTGGATCTTGTGTGTTTAAGTCATAAATCCATCATGAAGAATGACGACGTGGTATAGTAAAACCACTCTTTGGGGGCTAAGTGAGTCCCTCTTGCCAGCAACCAAGTCTTTGCTGGCGTAAACGCAAACCCTCTGTTCAGTAGCAGGGCTGCCTCCGGCGTGTCCGCAGAAGGACCCCAAAGAGTGGTTTTACTATACCACGTCGTCATTCTTCATGATGGAATTATGACTTATACACACAAGATCGGAAGCAGAGAGATTTATTTTAAAAATGCCCATCTCTGCGGAGTTAGAGATAGTGGTGGTGATCCATGTTACCTTAATTGAGTTTTTGAACGCAATGGCAACGCCTCCGCCTAATTTACGCAGGTAACTCAGTTATGCTTGTACTGTTAGATCTCTCAGCAGCCTTTGACACAGTCTCTCACAAGAGGCTGCTGGATAGGCTGCGAGAGATCGGCATACAGGGCCTTGCATTAAAATGGCTCCAGCATTTCCTGGGAGAAAGACTTCAAACGGTCATCCTGGGCCCATACTCTTCCCGTAAGACTATCCTGGACAAGGGTGTCCCGCAGGGTTCCTGCCTGAGCTCTACTTTGTTTGATATCTACATGGCTCCCCTGGCCAGGATTGCCTTGCGTTTCGGCTTTGAAATAATCTCATATGTGGATGACACCCAGCTGATGTTCACTTTCGACCAGGACTTGATAGCGTCCAAAAGCCGTTTCACCCAGGGCATGTTAGCCATCTCTGATTGGTTGAACAGAAATTATCTCCAATTAAACACCGACAAGACAGAGATTATGCTGTTTGGGAAAGCAGCCTCTATTTGGACAAACGATTGGTGGCCCCACCAACTGGGCGTCCCACCTGTGCCTAAACAAACCATAAAGAATCTCTCACAATGAAAGAGCACTTCTTGACCACCTCAGGAGTATGCTACTATAACATGCGCCTTTTGCGCAGAATATTCCCCTACCTTCCAACCTCCGCCCGCTAGACTCTAGTTCAAGCCTTAGTAATAAGTAGATTGGACTACGGCAACGTCCTTTTTGCGGATATCAATGAGACCCTAGTGGCCAAACTCCAGGTAGTCCAAAATACTGCGCCCAGGCTTGTTCTCAACCGCCCGTCAGGCACGCCCTCAGCTCCGTTGCTGAGAGAACTTCACTGGCTCCCAGTGAAGAAAAGGTCTTGTTTTAAGATCTGTTGCCTGACCTATATTGCTCTAAAAGGGAAGGGTCCGCTATATCTGCAACAAAAAATCAAAGCCTACACCCCAGGACGCTGCCTAAGATCCTGCGACAATGCCCTATTATGTGTACCTCACATTCGTCTGACACGTAGTGGAGGAAAGGCTTTCTCCCATCTTACTCCCCACTACTGGAACAAGCTGCCACTCCATGTTCGTACATGTTCGAACTACTGCAAATTTAGGAAACTTCTCAAATCCCATCTATTCTAACTGCCTTTATTTCCGCTCAGATCCCTGCTTCCGCACAGCGCCGAGATGCCCCCGGGTAAGTTGAGCGCTATATTAAATATATTTAACATAACATAACAACACAACATTTTCCAAGCCCAAAAAGTAATGGCTAAGTCTTTCATGTCTTGACTGTGAAAAACTCCTAAAGTTTTTTTTCCCACTGTTGTGAGGATTATCTCTTCCACAAGCTAACACTGAATTTCCTTATTAAAATGAATAAATGCTAACTTCAGATTGGGACCAGATACAGGTATGCTGGTTACTCTCAAATGAATTGTAATTTAAAAGCCTCTTTAATGGTAAAGTCAGATTTTAAGTTACTATTCTGAAAATGCCACTATTCGAAAATTGCATTTTCCTGCCCAAAACAAATGTGCATTTCTGCCAGTATCATGACTGTGAATGGCTCTCCTGCTGTGGGTTGTGTTTTGCTTCCAGACAGTAATGCAAAGAAGGCCCTGGAGTGAGGAGAGTGGGTCTGCCTGACAGGATGACTGGGGAGGAGCTTTCCCCTTTTCTGATAACATTTTAAAGGGCTCTGCCTGCAGCAAACACAAAGAAACTTGACACCAGGCCTGTCCTGCCTTTTTTTTGTCACCCTAGATAGTTTGGAGCCAGGATCAAGGGAAGAACTGACTAGAATCAATTTTGGGAGTAGGCCAGGAAATTCCGCCAAACAATAGCTTGCACCAGGTATAAAGGTCAGACTCTCAGAACCACGTCAAAACAATCCTGGACCTGTAGAAGATTCAGAAGGACTGGCCTGGTGCTGGAAGGACTGCCTTGCTGTCTGAAACAACGAAAATTGGACCTCCTTCCTTTGATCCTAGGCTACCCAGAGTCTGTCCAAAGGTGAGTTGGCTGGCCTCCTGTGTGAGCTATAGGGATACAACAAGCTTCCAGAGGTCTCCCTGCAACAGACAGTCTGACAAATACCACTGGTCTTACCTGGACTTGCCTCAGCCCTGCTGCTGGCCTCTGCTGGAGTGAACCCTGATCCCCAAAAGGTGCCCCAGGTCCTCTACCCTGGCATCAGTGAGGGATCCACCTAAAGAAAATGTGACTATCCTGAAGTTTGGGCTCTTCATGACTATGAACGGGCCCATTCATGGCAAGACTATGCTGCCAGTGACGACTGCCAACTCTAAGTTCCAGCGAGACCTGCTCTTTCCACCGTCCGCAACTCGAGACCTGTACATCACGCCAAGAGTGACCATTCACAACGATCCACCAAAGTGAAGCTCCAGCCACAACCAGATATTCGCACAACAGCAACAACTGTCCACGACACTCAACCTGCTTTATACTCCGACAACCTTCTCCCACGCAAACAGAACTCTCTGTGCCGGACTTGAGAAGTTAACTTTTCAGCGGGACTAAGCTGGTCCCTGTATTTGACCTGCACTCCATCATGTTCAGCCTGAATCCAATAACTCTAGTTCTACTGATTGGATTTTGTTTGTTTTTGTGGCATTTCCTTTATTAAAATGTAATCTACTTTTCTAAATTTGCTAGATTTTTCCTGTGTTTTCACTTTATTACTGTCTGTGTTCTGCATAAATACTTTACACATTGCCTCTAAGTTGAGCCGTAGTGTAGAAAACAGTGATGGAGGGAATGCTTGACTTAATCTCAGCCACTGGTAATCACTCGGGCCACATCCCAATCCACTGTTATTTTGCACACCCTGCCACCTCAGTTTGGACCCAGCTATATGACAATCAGTCTTGACCCTGCTCCAATCGGACCATTCCAGCTGAACTGCCAAGCTAGGTCCTCCCTGAACGGGTACACAAGCAACCCAGGACTGGGTTTGCCCTAGTTATGGGCTCATCAGCTGGGTACAGCTTGGTTCCAGTGACAGTGTGTATGGGACCCACATCTGGGCAAACCTGCCCCACTTAGAGTAACACAATTAGTATATAAAACAGTGATGGATGGAAATCTTGAATTAATCTCAGCCACTGGTAATCACTCGGGCTGCATCCCAATCCATCCTTATTTTGCACACCATGCCACCTCAGTTTGGAACCACCTCTATGCAAATCAGTCTTGACCCTGCTCCAATCGGAACAGCCCAGCCCGAACTGGCAAGCCAGGTCCTCCCTGAACAGGAACACAAGCAACCCAGGACTGGTTTCGGCCTACTTATGGGCTCAACAGCCATGTGCAGCTTGGTTCCAGTGACACAGTGTGTGGAGAGCTACCACTGTTCTGCAGTTAATTTTAGATAATCTCATATGGCAATATGCAAAGATTCTGTACCATGTCCCAGAGGGAGTCTTGATTTGATCATCAGAAAAAGCGTTGTTAACTTTGAATAAGGTGCAAAGTTGTTTTAAGACAACTCTCATGATCAGCTTGCTAAAAAAAGACCCATTCTGGATTAGTATAAAGGTAGTGAGGTGTCTAGGCTTGAGACCCGAACTATTCAGAATTAGTTTGATGTGGGAGGTCTTTGTGGTCACAGAGAAAGGGGTTGTAAAAGACAGAACTGAGGATGGTCCTAGTTATCAATATGAAGAGGAAGATATCTTTGAAGATCTGTGGAGGGCATGGGTCATTGGCAGACACAAAGTCTTTATGAATTTAGCAAAGTTCAGAGGAGAGGAGCAGACGAGACGTTTTGGAACATGCATTCATGGTGGGCAGAGAAGACTGAGGAGAGCCAGAGGTTTTGGAGGGGATGTAGGATTCCAAGGTGGAGGCTTTCAGGGTAGTGTACTAAGGAGTTCAGAAAAAGTCTGTGGAGATGCAATGAAGACTCCTGAATTCATAAAGGATTTTGTAAAGTTCTCTGGAGAAGGAGGTAAAGTAGTAAAATCGATTTGCTTTCCTGTAGTGTTGTATATTTTGCTGTGAGTTCTTTGGCACCATGAGTTAGCCTAATCATCCTTTCTTTTCCAGAATCCTTCTAGTGCTCAGTCATTGAATTTGAAAGCCTTCAATTGCTTTTTAAAAATCAGCTCCCAGTGGCGGCTGGCATCTATGGGGGGGGGCCCACAGGGGCAGACGCACGCACAAAATAAAATAAAAATGAATAAAACTTACAGAACGCGACATCCTCCGGTCTTCTTCTTTCCACGGGAACTGGATGCAGCAACTCCCTTGACCAATCCTGACACTTCTCCCATGCTGCATGAGAGCAGTGCCCTGATTGGAGGGAGCGGCCTCACTTGGGGCCCCACAGCGCTCTGGAGGCCTGCACTAGCTCTAATCCAGCTGTTTTAATACAGCTGGGTTAGAGATGTTTAAAGTGAGCATGTGGGGCTGGCCATCGCAAGACGGCTGGCCTAAAAGATGTGCATTATAAACAGTACATAGACAGCCCACCCTCCTCCCTTCTGCTGTCACTCAGCAGCGGCCCCGCTCTCGTCCTTATGCTCTTTTCGGGACAGGGGATAAAAAATTAAATGGTAATAAATTACTATTTTATTTTTCATCTCTGGGGTTTTGGCAGGATTTTAAGTGGAGCAACGGTCCTCAGCTCTAACCGAGGAGCTGCCCCTGTCTGCTCTTTTATGTGGTCTTTTTGAGTGGTGTACAGGTTTCATTGCAATCAATTTGTTAAGCACTGAGGTTGAGATATTGGTATGTGCGTTCACAGTGTAGGCTGCCCAGGAGGTTGTTGACATCCTTCGTACGATGTTTGTCTATTGTTTTATGTGCTTCTGCATTGTAGGATTCTCACTGATAGTAATGAACGTAGAATAGTCCTGCCAGGTGGGAATATTCTTTGTTCATGACTTCAGTGAGAATACCTACTATTCTCTAGAATAAAAAGTAAGTAACATTGCCTTCTTGAGGTTCAGAGATGGAGGCTTCTTCAGTGTGGGAGAGGGTTGAGAATGAAGCTAATTGCATTATGGTCAAGCAAGAAGATTCTTTCATTTCCCATGATGAATAATGCCCCAGGCGAGGAGAAGACATCATCTAAGATGTATCTGGCTGAGAGTGATTCAGTCTAGACATCAATTGGTGCAGGTACTGGGCCCAAATAAAGGTCTCGAGGATGAGGCAGGCTAGGTATGTTGAGCTAGGTATTGAGTTCTCTGAGAATGCAGAGTTTATGGTGTACCAGTGTTTTAGTGACAGTGAAGTCCCGAAACTATGCAGCAGCATCGAAAAGAGAGCACCAGAAAGGGTAGTGATTTATCTTCAGCAACAGAGTAGTCAGCCCTTTAAGTGACAGGTGCATAGTCATGTAGATGACAGTGACTTCTCCATATCCTTAGCAGTGTGGTTCTGTGCGTAGACCAGGTATCATGGGAATGAACTAGTCTAGAATATGGGCAAGGTTGTCTGCGAGCTGTAATGAAGATGCGGTCTAGGCTGGAATAAAAAATCAGGCAAGATGTGGAAGCTCTTAGTTCTTATCAGTATTGCATTGATGAGGACGCAGGAGACAAAACATTTTAAGGGAGAGAGACGAGTACTAGCAGAACAGTTAGCACCCCCTTAAAGATTATGTTATGCAGCAGGTTTCCTAGAACTAAGGGTAATCAGAGGTTGTCAAGAATACTATTTGTTCTGCCACTTCCCTTTTCCTTCATGGCGTCTGTAATACATGCGTAAGTATCTCGGTCTCAGCCTACTGCTGACTTTGAGGTTTTAAGTTTCTAAAATTCTAGCCAGGGGTTGGAGAAGTGGTTGAAAGATGGCCCACATGATAAAGCCCTAATTTCCTCTTTATATAAATTCCAAATAGATACTGCCCATGGCAGCAAAACGCCAGGACAAAGAAGATGGAAACAAGAACTTCAACAGAAATTGACGCCCGGGGAATAAGGAAAGCTGCTTCAGAGGGCTCGTATCTTTGCCTTAGATGTGCACCAGTGTGAAACATAGCACAAGATACTGACCTATTGGTATCAAACTGCTGATAAAATTAACAAATGGAGCCCTTCAGTCAGTGACAAATGTTTGGGGGTGGTGTGTGTGTTTGTGTGCATGTGTATATACATATATGTGTGTATGTGTATACATACATACAGATAGATAGATAGATAGATATAGATATATATATAATTTATATATATGTACAGGTTCCTTCTTACATCTGTTGTGGCTTTGTCCCAAGTTGTGGAGATATTAGTATGAGATCATAGAAGCCTGGATTTCTATGACACCCTAGTGTCATACTATTGAGATGTCCCTATCCCTTACAAAGATCACCAAATTTACCAAGAGGCAAACAACTAGCAATGGTGATAGCGGCCAGGATATGATGTCTGCCCACATCATGGGGAAAGAGTTCATTCCCGCTCTCTCTCTACATGGTTAGCTCAACTATGGGGCACTCTGGCTATGGAGAAGATAGCCATAGCAACAGAGATCAAAATAAAGTCCTAGGAAGTGGATTGCAACCCAATATTACAAATCTTAGCCACTAATTCTGAGAGTTTTTCTGTTCTTGCTACCTTAAAACAATTAGGCTCATCCCATACGAAATTGCCCGGCTATTACCGAGATAAACTCCTTAGAGCCACCACTACCCACAACAAGGGGTATCATGCCACCTCGCTCAAACTATAAGACAGGAAATGGCAACCATTACCAACTAATGTATTACTGATAAAGCAACAAGAGGAGAAGGGTTGGGAGGAATGGCGATGTTCACAGTTGAAATGTGCTGTATTATATTGGTTTTTTATTATATAAGCTCTTCGCCGACCAGAGGGTTGTAGGCGAAGGTATGTGTTGTCTGTACAAAGATAAAAAAAACAAATAAAACTAAAATCCTACCCATTTGTTGGGGATGTTTCATAATACATCTGAAATGGAAGCAATTATCCATCAGAAATATTGTTACCATCCGTAAAGTAGCTCTACAACATGAGTCATAAAGCAGCTCTGTCCAGACGTGACTGACCCTGGTTTTCTCTTTAGGCAAAGTGGCAATACCTGCACTTTGGGGCTTCCTGGAGAAGTACCCTTCACCTGATGTAGCCAGAGCTGCTGACTGGAAAGAAATGTCTGAGCTCATTAGACCTCTTGGGCTGTATGACCTCCGAGCCAAGGCCATCATTCGTTTTTCAGGTAAGTCTCAGCCAAGCTAATTTCAGGGTTGTGTAAGGGATCATAAGACCATGGATCATACAGAAATCTGGAGCGAAAGATATACCAGTAAACAGACTACATGCAATGCTTGCTAACAGCTAAGCAAAATTTACTGTAGTAACCTTAAACGGCCTGATAAACTCACCGCAAGGGGGTAGCAAACACCTACATAGTGTATCTAGTCTTTTTCCAGTAGTGTAAACAATTGAAACCCCTGCACAAAGATACACCATGAACCTCGAATCTTATTTGATATAAAAGCGAATCATCAGGGGTATATATATATATATATATATATATAATTATTCCTCACAAAGCAGCATCAATGTACCACCAATTTCCAGGAGGTTTAACTAAGGATGGTAAGTTGTAGTTTTTCTTGGTGTGAACTAGATATTGAGGGTGAAACATTACTGACAATTGATTTATCCATAAACATAGCACCTAGTTTTACTATATCAGACACAATCCCCACATAAGTCGATTTTGGACAAAAATTGAACAAACTGGATTTCCTGGCATTTAGTAGCACATGTCGTACAGTGTTCATGAGTACAATGTTCACATTTTGCGCTTTTTTTTTTTTTTTTAAATATTTTTATTGCAAAAAATAAATAAATTTCGCGAACATATACAGCCCTTTGCCTACAACCCAGGGGTCGGCGGTTCAAACCAAAGATATAAGGTACACAGCTTTAAGGCCAACAACCCCAGAGGGGCAGGCAGCGTTGCATATCCATTGCTGACCACAAAGCACACATCAATCCTATCCATGCTACACCCAGTACTACCCCTAATACAATCAGCACGTTGTTCTGCAAATAGGAGCGCTTCCGCATTTGCGAAAGTTGGGCGGATATGTGTAAAAGTTGTGACCCACTAATATGATGTCTCATTTTCTATCTATCTCCGGGCCCTTCAGGTCTCGTGGCGTAACCTGCAGCATTTTCCACGGGGATAAACGTCTCTCTCATCATGCTGGGGGGGGGGTCCCGCCCCTTGCTGACTACCGACTAGGTTCGGGGATGCTGGAGTTATGGAACAGGGTCCTCCGGTGCATCCGTTGTTTCGTTTTCAGGCTCCACCGACTTATTTAGTCTATATGCCGTATATAGCCCCCAGAAGTTTTTGGGTCTGCTACGAGGCGGAAGTAGTTCACTAAAGTTTTTCGACTGCGTACAACAATAAAGCATATCATGAGCCCATTGATCTACAGTGGGGACGGGGCCTCTCATCCAGCTCATAGATACTCTGCGCTTTGCCAGAAGTAAACCCATGTCTACAAGTCTACGTATTGCTTTAGGTATTTTCTTAGAATAACCCAAAAGTGCGACTACAGGGTCAGGGATAAGTTCTGTCTCCAGTATTTCCCCCAATTCTCTGAAGATGGCCTCCCAATAAGTAAACACTCCCGGGCACTGCCAAGCTAAGTGCATGAAATCCGCGGAGACGGCATGGCATCTTTCGCAGCCCACATCTTCTCTCAACCCATATCTATACAGTCTCTCTGGAGTGTAGTACGCCCTGTTGATGTACTTAAAATGTATGAGTCTGTGCCTGCTGTGTAGTGAGATTCGCCTAGTATTAGTGCAGCAGTAATTCCACATAGGATCGTCTATTGCTAGTTGTAGGTCCCGTTGCCAGGCCAGGCGGGCCGCAGTGTAGTGGTTCTCTCTGTGCGACATAGCCAATTTGTATATAGTAGCGACCATCTTGCGGGGAGATTTCATTTTTATAATATAGGCTAGCTCTGGCACCTCCGGGGGCTCAGCCATATCTTCCCCCAGCACGTCTCGTAAAGCCCTGCAGACTCTGTAAAACTGAAAGCGCTGTAACAGTGTGCCTGCGTTCGCTGCGCTCGTTACCTGGTCCCACGTCTTAACCACCCCATCTTGAAATAAGTCTCCCGTCGTTGCTATATTCAATGTATGTAGTGCACGCGTCACCCCGCCATCCCTACAGGGGCCCAACCAGCGTGTCCATTCGATCGGCATTGTTGGGGCGTACAGCAGAGCCCCCGCCTGCAGACTCAGTAAGCAATGCCAGGCGTGTCGTGTCGTATTAATGGAGTCTATTATCCCTGTTCTCCGATCTACGGTTTCCAGTATCATGGCTGGAAGTGGGAGTGGCTCAGCAAACAATGTTTCCATACGTAGAAACGGTATGTCCGATGCACCATGGATCCAATAATGCGCGTGTGCCCCTTGTGCCGCCCTATAATAAAGATCGAGGTCTGGTGCGCCTAGTCCCCCCCATGTGGTACGGTAATGTGAGCACCCGCCATTGGACCCGAGCTGATTTACCCGCCCAAGCCAATTTAACCATCGATTTGTTGAGTCTGTGGAAGAAGGAGCGTGGCAACACTATGGGGATATTCGTAAAGAGGAATAGGAGTCTGGGCAATATCACCATTTTCATAATGGAGATTCGGCCAATTAGAGACAGCGGTAGCCTTATCCAGTTCTCAACATCGTCCTCCAATTTATCTATTGCGGTGCCATAGTTATCTCTAAACACTGTCTCTGAGTCTGTATGTAAACGAATGCCCAGATATCGAATAGAGTCCGTAGTCCATTGTAGGGGATAGTCCAATTCAAAATTTACCGTGATCGGGGTAAGGGGAAGACTAGTGATTTAGCCCAATTGACTCAGTAAACCCGATAATGCACCAAAGTGCACTACCTCCCTAAGAACTGTGGAAAGATTGTGGACCGGGTCCCGGACGTACAACAGAGTGTCGTCCGCATATGTCGACACAATTATCCTATAGGACGGGAACCTGATACCTCTGTGTCCATGATATTCTCTGAGTGCACATGCCAGCGGCTCAGCCACCAAGGCATACAGCATGGGAGATAATGGGCACCCCTGTCTAGTCCCTCTGGATATAGCAAAGGGGTCTGTGACCAGACTGCCCAACCGGATCCTCGCTGTGGGTGCATTGTACAAAACTCCGATCAAGTGAAGGAAAACTGACCCCAGTCCCATCCTGGTCAACACCTGTCGCATGAATGCCCATTCGACAGAGTCGAAGGCCTTTTCCATATCCAGGAAGACCGCCACCGCCCTAGTGTCTTGTTTGACATGCTGCATAGTTCCAAACACCGTGCGTATGTTATAAGTAAGGTTCCGGTCCGGTATGAACCCCGCCTGTTCCGGAGCTACTAGCGCCGAGGATAGGGGGGCTAGGCGGTTAGCCAAAATTTTGGCAAAGATCTTGGTATCGACATTGAGCAATGAGAGGGGTCGGTAAGACCCGCATTCGTCTGGCGGCTTACCTGGTTTTGGGATAGCGACAATAATCGCCTCTCTCATCGTCCGAGGCATCATACCTGATACACACAGATCGTCAAATAGCGTTGAAAGATGGGGAAGTAGAATGGCAAGAAAGGCTTTATAAAATCCGACAGTTAATCCGTCCGCCCCTGGGGCGCTGTTAGTTTTCATGCCCGTCAGTGCCTCTATTATTTCATCCTTTTCAATGGGGCGCATCAGGAACTCTCTGTGTGTGTTGGTGAGGAATGGTAGCTTGATACATTCTAAGTAAACACGTATTTCCTCATCCGTGCCTGATGAGCGGGAAGTAAACAAATCCGAATAGAATTTCCTAAATCTATCTGCAATGTCCGCTTCTTCGGTCAGCAGGGTTCCTTCAGACGACCTGATTTCACATTTTGCTTTTTTACTTTCCAGATGAATACCTGGCCAAAGATTGGAGGTATCCAATTGAATTACATGGGATTGGAAAGTACGGAAACGATTCTTACAGAATTTTCTGCATTGAAGAATGGAAAGAGGTATGAGAAGGACAAAAATGGTGCCAATGGTGTCTTTCTATTGTCTAGCAAAAAAGGTAGATCTGGCTTTCAAATTAGCATGTTTCCTATGTACCATAAGTAGAGGTTCCAAACAGAAATTGATCTCAGGTATGATTGAGTCTTTCTGGAAATCTTTGAAATTGTGATAATTAATAAATAATCTTTGATTTGGAAAATACCTTGGATTTTTAACACTTCTGCAAGAAATTAATAGGTAGAAGTAAAACCATTTTGTTATGCGGAAATAAAATAAAGTTGTTCAGCTAGCATTTGATTTCAGCTGCAGAAAATATTTCTGGTGTTGGGGGTGTGATAGAATTTAGCATTGAGACCCTTACGGGTGAGTAGTCGCGCTTTACAAATCACCTGATTGATTGATTGTATTGTTCTGCTTTGATGTGCTGGTTATAAAGATCAATTGCAATAGTGGTTTAGGATAATAGTATTGGCAGTGACCTCAATGTGGTCAGCCTCATATTGCTGACTTCATCGTATTCTATATTACAGGAAAGTCTCAAACAAGCTGGCACCCTACTTCCACCAAAATCCTAGCCGCCATGTGCAATAATGTTTTTTTTAAGAAGAGAAAACTGTATAGTGCTTTTTGATACTCTGCCAATTTATAATAATTTTCTTTTGTCTTCAATTAAGTCTTTTACAAAAAGAGACTATGTTACTGTTTTGCTGTTTGGCGTAAAGATTTGGTGAAATGCTGTATTTGGAAACCATCTGGATGTGTACATCTTCTATTTCTCGCTGGGATCTCAAACCCTTCAGTTTTTCAACATTCACTAGCCTAGTACCACCTGGTAGAATGCTGCAATCACTTGATGAAATTAATAACTGGAAAGAATGTAAATAGTCGCCGTGTTACAACTACCTTGTAATGTTCCTTCTCTCAATATTTCCACCATTTTGTAGAACCTTTTTTTTTTTTTTTTTGCCTGCCCTTGTTTAGGTATAGCTTACCAATTGGGGAGGTACCTTTACTGTGAACTGGTATTGGGTGGAGGTAAGATAGTGATCGAGTTTCATGCAGCCACCTTTTTCTGGGAATGGCTGCCCTCAGTCCACCAATTTCAGTTCCTTTTTAGGTCTCGCGCCTAGCGTTGCAGTGTTCAGCACTGCTCGCGCAGCGCGAGACCTCTTGTATGGGCTTCAGAAAGCTAACCACACGCTCGTGCGTGTGGTTTTGCTTTCGCAGGCTGGCATTGGATGTAGCGTGCTTTTGTTTTTTTTTTTAAACGGCACGCAATTGGGCAAAGGCGGGCGCATGTCCCGCCTTTGCTCCGCCCATTCCCGTCCGTGTCTAGGACGCGCATCAGCGCGCGGCACAGACGACGGGCTCCCTTGCCCCCCCCGCTCCTCTGTGGTGCGCGCGCACCACTGGTTTCGATTCCGGCGTTCGGCTCCTCTGTGGCGCGCGCGCACCACATGTTTCGATTCCGTGCTTGTTTTAAATGGGTTCCTGCTCGTCGCCAGCAGCTATTTCACATTTTTTCCACTTGTGTTAGTGGGGCTGACATTTTGTATAGCCTTTTTTTAAAGAGAGCTTGTTGGGGGTGAAGGAATGCAGGTCACGTAGATGGACTCTGTAATTGTGGTTTTATTTCCTGTAGGGACACAGTGAGCAGAATGGCAGCGGCGCGCAGCACCAGACCTATTCCCGCAGGCTGTAGGATTCCCTTCCACAGGTTTTACTGTCACTTTCTTTAAGTAGCCTGTTTAATTTTAAAACCTGCGCCGTCTTTCCCTTTCACGCTTTGCACCCATCGCTCACTCCCTCAACATGCCGTCCAGTAGGTCACCCTTCCCCCACTGCTCCCTCATTCATTTTGGATTATTACTGAGCACAGAATCACACTGCAACCGTATAAGCCGTGCAAGCCTTTGAGTAAAAACCAAAAGACTCGTCTGTTGTTATCACAAAGCTGCAGTGCACGGATCTGTTTATTGGGTGGCTTGCACTGCGCAGTCTGATGCTTCACTTGCTTACCATCTCCTGTTCTACTTTCTCTTTCGTCTTTCTTGTTTACTTACAGCTGCCGTCCAAAATGTGCAGGTCTTCCTTCCCAGCAACATTAAAGGCACGCAGCAGTGTTATTTTACAATTTCCTGCTCGTTTTCGCATCAGTGCTCCTGTGGGAATTCGACGATTACCTTTTGTCTTTAAGACACATGTTCTAGTTTCAGGGGATCTCATTAAATAGAAAGCTTCCCATTCAACGGGGATCTTAAGCTTTGGGGCACAAATAGGTTAGTTAATGTTTGTTCCCAATCGCTGCACTCTCCGTGCTCTTTCTCCACAGTCCCTAACACTTTTCTGGCTCTGAACACAGTAAAACGTTAAGTATTTGCGTCACATCAGTGAAAAATTTAGAAGTCACATCAGCCAATCCCAGCACTCTAAATAAAACTAGCTGCTAAGTATATAACCACGTTTCAAGGAACACATTTAAACAGCGACACCCCCTTCTTTCTCCTCTACCTGTCGCTCTATTCTCCACCTTTCTTCACTCTATTTTCCACCCTTCCTCTCTCTCTTTCCCTGCCTAATGCAACGGCGCTGTGGTATATGACCATGTTTCAAGGAACACGTGTGCCATAGTGACACCCCCTTCTTTCTCCTCTACCTGTCGCTCTATTCTCCACCTTTCTTCACTCTATTTTCCACCCTTCCTCTCTCTCTTTCCCTGCCTAATGTAACGGCGCTGTGGTATATGACCATGTTTCAAGGAACACGTGTGCCATAGTGACACCCCCTTCTTTCTCCTCTCCCTGTCCCTCTATTCTCCACCTTTCCTCTCTCTATTCTCCACCTTTCCTCTCTCTTTCCCTGCCTTCTGGAACGGTGCTGTGGGATAGATTGAAAAATTAAGGAGCAGTCTGGAAGTACAAGACGGAAAGGGGGGCACAGAGACACCAAAATCTACTTTCTACCAAGGTATAGTCACATATATACCTTTAAGGCTCTCTCAGATCTTGTATACATGCCTGGTGCCTCCTTTTTAAAAGCCCCAAGCAAAATTACATTTTGCCGGTTTAGTGCTCCCTCTTTCCTGGCAACTGGGGAATTTCCCACCTGCATTTGCAACGTGGTAGACCACTGTTGGTTGCCCGATAGTGCTTGCCTAGTTTCAGTATAACACCCAGCCGTGACAGAGCCCGCTCTGTTATTTACATTCCAATATGTACTCTATAAAGGAATGCCAGTATTACTTTGCAGCTGTGCATTCGAATTAGTTTGGCTGTTGTTTTAGTTCATAATTTGTATTCAGCTTATAACACTTTCTCATTTGTTAAAGGTAGAGATGTTGACGTTAAAAATACTAATGGCAATACCGCTTTGCAAATTATTCCACTGCAGAAAAAAAAAAAAAAGTAAAAAACATTGTCATTTTAAACGCCAACAGCTCTAACTTTTACAAATGCGAGACCTATTGCATTGCAAATGCTTGTTTAGGAAAGGCATCAAGCTTCACTCTCTCCGAAGACATGTGGGCCTTTCAGGACACCAACTCCATTTTTCATAAGATCCTCTTTTGTGACTACTGCTGAAAGCTAAATGAATGGGAATAATTCTTACCATAGCTTTGTTTTTGTTTCAGGTTCATCCTGCAGACCATAAGCTAAATCTCTACCATGCCTGGCTCTGGGAAAACCATGAAAAGCTTGGATTAAGCTAAGAAGAAATACAACTGCATGTATTTGTTGTGCATAATGATTTGAATATATGACATCGAGGGATTGTGGTGACTGCCTATCAATGAGACAGAACATTGTGTGGTTTGTAAATGTCCCCAAGGCGTCATTTGTGGAGTATAGTTACTCATTTTCCATTTCTAGTATTACATGTTATTATTTTGTGTGTCATACTTCACGGTTGCCTGTGGTTGAAAAACGTAATTCACAGGAGTTCTGTTATAGCTTTCCATTATGGAGTGTAATTTGCAGGTACTCATCTACATGAATTACAGGTTTTGAATCTAGAGGATCAAATGAAGTAAAGTTCCCAAATACTAATACTGCATCAACCAGCATATGATATGCCATTTACATATATTTTCTGATATTTTACATTGATAAATTGTATCTTGATGCATTTGCAGGTAAAAGTTCAGCTATAAAATAAACATATGTTCCAGGACAACAAGATTTCTTGTATTTTAAAGATTGATAAAAAAATAATGTCAATTTGACCTTTTAAAAATCATAATTCTGGTGATGGTCTCCTAACCTAACCCTACACCATGCTTCAAATAAACAAGACATTGCTACCTTGCTCCCACCACTGACAGACTGAGCTCATTAAAAGCAGGAAATGAATTAGAGGTGAGACTGGCGACAGCTGCTAACCGCAGAACAGGCAAAAGGTGAAATAGTTGAGGGTTCTCCTACAGCATTTCCCTTGAACATTTATATGCATAAGCAAGGTAAAATGGCACAATATCTGAAATTATATTTTTCCATTTAGAAGGAGAGCTTTATTTTCCAACAAAATATCATTTATTTACAAAGTATTGACTTGGAATTGTGTTATAATCTTGCCAAACTTAGAAAATTTTAAATTGTCGAAAACCTTTAAAAATATACTTTTTTTAAACTTTGAACTATATGAAGAAGTATGGAATCTTACAATACAAATTACTATGTATGCCACTCTTAGGGTTTGAGTATTTTGGAAGTAGACAATAAAAAACACAATATAGGTCTTTCTCAGTGCTGTGCAGACTCGCAAACGCTTTGTCCATTTATATCCCGTTGTTTATTGGAATTACATTATAGGTCCGATTGAAGAAGCAAATAATGCAAGCTCAGAGTACATTGTTCCTACTACACCTAATATACCACAATTATATAATGTAAGGACCCCTATTCATGTGGGAAGGGGGATCTGAATGGGCCAGAGGTGCCTCATTGAGATCTATTGCTCCTCAGAACATGAGTAATAGGACATGATGATGAAAGATGCCACTTTGTGTGGGTAGGAGTTCTCCTTTTTAGCAGTGCTGTAAGGAGTGATAGACTACAGTGGAACACCCTCTGCCCCATATGGGA
Organism: Calotriton arnoldi; assembly: GCA_963921515.1. Lineage (NCBI taxonomy): Eukaryota > Metazoa > Chordata > Amphibia > Caudata > Salamandridae > Calotriton > Calotriton arnoldi. The sequence goes on along the minus strand of CAWUFW010000162.1, from coordinate 5,636,979 downwards.
CACTTTTTCCCCACATGAACAGTGAGCTTACAGGAGCCTTTTGTGGTATAGTCCATTGTTTATTGCCTAGATTATCACAGATCATGTTAGTTCAAGAGCATATTAACCTTTTTAAGACTTTTTTTTAGCCATTCAAGAGAGTTAGCATCCAGACTCACTCTTCTCATAGTAATATTTTTTAAGGGCCCTGCTTTATTCTTGGGTTGTTCAGAAATACCAAATATATTTCCTGGTTGAAAATAAGTGTTGGTGTCTGTCCTCCTGTCTCTTCTAATTCTCTGCCCTCTTTTATGATGTAGTAATGCAATGCACCTTCTCTTCCTCAGTTTTTTCCTTGCGAGTGTAATATGCTGGGGCTGGTACTGGGATTTCCACAGCAGTTTAAAAAGCATATTTGGAAATCATATGATGATTTTTGCAATCATATGTTTTTTAACTATTTAGGGAATGAAAGACCTAATCTGTTGTATATAAGATAAGCACAGGAAAAGGCTCTGGGGATGCATTTTTTAGTACTGTCATAAAAAAAGGAAGAGTCTGTTGAAGTTGTTTTTTCTCAATTGCGTACTGAAAGGGGCTTGAATTTTTGTCCCAAAAAGTGCAGGCTAGGCGCCCTGGCATCTCTAATCTTCTTTGGCAAAAATGTCATGTTACAGAGATGTCCCCATACATCATTGTGCCTATTTTTATAAACTAACAATTAGTGCATCAATCAAACTGCCTGTTTGTCACATTGGATATGATAATGTGTAATAAGAGTATTTCCAAAGAAAATTATTGTATAATGTTTGATGTTTTCTATGGTTTACATTTATTGAGATAACTGTAACTATATTTTTGTAGAAAAAAATGTTTATACAGCAATAAAATTGCAATAAAAATGCTAGTGTTTGTGACATTCATTCAGTTATGTAATACAGAGATTGGGAATGGTTTTTGATTGTACAACCCTACACAAAATCGGAACAAAATTACTAGGGTATGGTGAAGAGTTTGATGTAATTGGATACATTTTTCATCCTCTCAGTTTGGCTATCTTTTCCATATCCCACCAAAACTAGGTGTACTTGCTTATTAATAAACCATTCAAATGGAATGCCTGGTGACAAGATTGTTCCAAAGAAAAGGGTGTGAATGGTTCCATTGTGTCACAGTGAATAGTTTTTCCTTAAGACCTAGAGGTTGCATAGGCCCCAACTTGAGATGACTTTCAAATATTCCTTTGCTTTGATTCAAGTAGATAAATTGGGTATTGTAAGAAATTGGATTATTATTTGGGGTGGGTGACTACTTTGTCCAGGTGAACCCTTAAAGTCAGTAAATTAGCCTGATCTCAATCCCCTGGTAGCTTTGGCACAGAACAGACAGACTTAACTAAGGGCAATGTATAAAGCAGGGGTCTCCAACCTTTTCTGTAGTGACAGCTACTTCTGGTCAGTAAAAATCAACATGAGCTACTGAAGGCTAAGCAACTCACACATTGTTACCAGATGCCCCCACACCCAGCTTAATTTATTTTAAGCCCAATGTCCATAGAGCCAGATGCTATGGTTTGAACAAAATACTTTGACTAGGGGCACTCTGATACGGCTGCCATGTTGGTCAGTGAGAGTGCGGTCTTTGGGGGATGAATGGGATATGTGTGTACGGTTGAGAGACAGTCACATGTACTTGTCGCACAGGACATACCTTCCGCCATATGTGGCACCATTACATGTATAACACAGACAGAAGAAATTTAAAGTGCAAAAAAATGCTCTGCAAAAATGTTCCGAGTATGGAACATTTGTCTTCACTTTAAATTTATCCAATTTAAAATGGCTGTATTTTTCACTTCTAAATATGGCACTTTATCGAGAAAATTAAACTGAAGAGTTAATTTTGTTTATGTGGATTCCATAAAACTCATTTACATTTTTTCCTATTTATAAGTGTCACATTTACAAACACCATGGATCTTGCTCCCAGTGGCCTGTAGACATGGTTCCATTTTTATAACAGAAAAATACATTTGTTTAAATGGGAGGAATTTTAAGTGAATAAACATGCTTCATAAAACATTAAGAGTTATTTGGCTTAATTGAAAGTTGAGAAAAACATTAATACGTAATGTTTCATAGAAAGAGTTTTCTCCCACGTGAAAAAAATGACTATTTTTCAGTTATAAATATGGCATAGTGTCTACTGGCCACTGGGAACAAAAGGCCTGCTGCTTGTAAATGTGACACTTTGAAATGGGAGAAAATTAAAATGAAGAGTTAATCATTAAGGTAACTTTTCATTTTCTTCATTTAAAAGCATTGAGAAACATCATTTTGTTTTCACACTTGACAAGGACTTTTATTTAAGAGTTAAATACTTCAGTTCTCAATTCTTCCCCTCTGTGACCTTGCCTGGCCCATAAATCTGACTGAGCACTGCTCATTAACAGGCTCTGCTATCAGTAGCCTGGTGATAATATAATGTAAACACAGACTTTCCTTAGCCTTAAAAGAAAGATGTGACCCTGTGCTTGTTTAAAAATAAACTCAAAGCTGCGAGCTACTTCGAAAGTGTCTGGCAGGTACTGGTAGCTCGCGATCAACTGGTTGGAGACACCTGGTATAAAGTATTTATGCAGTACTAAAACAGTAATAAAGTGGAAATGCAACTCAATAAAAGTCCCAAATAGAATTAGAAAAATTGATTACTATTTGAAAACAAAACGACAAACCTCCAATAAGAGGATTCGGAGATATGAATTTGAAAATCTTTAAATAGCGCAAATTCCAATATTAGTCAATGATCCCCAGTTAGTTAGTTAATGTAACCTAGTGTTTTCCTACAGAACAACCAGTTTTACTACAGTGAAATTAGCTTTTATGGCTTTTTTACTGTAAGGACATTATTAACATTAAATTCCTACATGTCCTACTTTTACATACCATGCACCCTGCCTTATGGACAATAAGGCCTACATAGGGGGCTTCTAAATATATAAAAGGAAAGTTTTGACTTGTCAAAAGGAGTTATTTTGACAGGCTGAATTTGCAGTTCAAAACTGCAATATCCAGACTAAAAATGGTAGGCCTTAAGTCACGTTTGCTCTGTCACTGTTTTGGGCGGTACAATGGTTGCTGTAGACCACTAGTGACATTTAACTGGAAGGCCCTGAGTACACTTTATACCATATACTATGGACTAATAAGTAAGTTAAATGTGCTTATTAGGGGCATGCCAAGTTCCCCATATTGGAATAGGAAGCACAGCTACTTCAGTATTGGTTAGCAGAGGTAAAATGCACAGAGTCCTACAGCCAGCAAAAATATAGAGTCCAGCAAAAGATGAAAAATCCAGGGTGACTGCTGAAAGGGCAAATTTCCTACAGATAGATTATTTTTTAACACACAAAAACATTTGCACCAGTACCAGTTCTGTTAGTGGGTTCATGGAAGGAACTATTATTGGTAGTCACAAATTCCTTCGGGAGGACCAATGAGTCCTGGAAACCACAAATCTAATGAGTAAGCTTGTAAATACAATTGTGTAAGTTATCTTCTGTTTAGAGTGGTTGAAATCGTTGAAAATCACAGCTCTGGAATTCGCCTGTAAATTATTTCTCAATTTTTTGGCATTTCTATAGTGAGTTTGCAAATGTCTCATTACATATGCCATGAGATAATGTCTGTAGGAGGTATTCAAACCAGCCCATAGAATGTGACATCTTACGTACTATATTAGGAGATTCAGAAGCAGATGGTCACTTTGAAATGGAGTCTTGCCGAACCTGTGTGTGGAAAACACATAGTGATTGGATTTTTTAAAAATGAATGGTTAAGAATTGCATTTCCATGCACTGATTTCATAAATGGTGTAAAGTGTACTAATGTAGTCACATACAAATAAAAGAAGCAATGCATAAACTAATGTTTTTATGTGTGTATTTTATTGAAATAAGACTTATGTATAAATGCCACACTCCTCTTGTTGTCTCCTGAGTGCAGATATTGTTATGATCTCTGAATAGTGTCCGAAGGAAATCAAGTGTCTGGTCATTTGAATGTTGTCTAAGAATTGTATTTGTGCAAAGACTGCTTACATTTCTCACAAGTTCCAAAATATCTCAGATAGCTTGGGCTGAGATTGGTTTGCAGTATGGAAATTTTACTTCTAGAATCCCCAGCTTCAAAAAAGGGATGATGCTGTCATTTTCTGGAATGTGATCACAATTTGGAACTCTCCCCCTCCGAGCCTACATACCACATTAAAGAAGGAGCTGAAACTGCTTCTCTTCCGAAGATACCTCTTGATCTGCTTCTGATATATCCTTCTCTATGACTTTGCCTCCACATCCCATTCCAGTCTTTTCCTCCCCCGTTTCTTCCTCCGTTACTTCTTCCATAGCTACCTTTTTGTGACATTTTATTGTGAATACGCAATTGCCAAAGCTTGCAAGTGTAAATCTTCACCTCTCCTATCTTCCATGGGAAGATCCTCACACATATAAGATTACTACTTAGGGCCCGATTCCGATCTCGCTCGGAAAGCTCTCCGTACGACTCGGATCCGGAGGGCTTTCTGAGCGAGACGTGCTCCGGGAGTCCGAACGAGCGAGTACGATGCAGCCGTATGCCTACGGACTCGGTTCGCTCGGACTCCCATTGAACTCTACGGGAGCCTGTGTACAGACGCGTACACAGGCTCCCATAGCAGAAAATGGGTGGGTGGGGAAAAGCGTACACCCTGTGGTGGGCACCCCATGGTGCCCGCCGCACTGTGCATGCTTGGATCGGGGGAGCCATGGGCACCCCCGTGATAGATTCGGAGGGCCCGGGTGAAGGGGGGCCTGGTACGGCCCCCCGAAGTACGCTTCCGACAGCCGTTTCGTCTTGCTGAGACCGAGGCGAAGCGGCTGCCCGAATCGTGCATCGTACTTGCTCGGTCGGAAATCGGCTCCATTGCGCGGCACGATTCGTCTACAAACGAGACGTACGGAGCGGTTCGGGTCCGGAAACGATTCGGTCGGCGCTTACGCGATCTTCGCATCGTACTTGGTCGTTCGGACTTGTGTACGATTCGGTCGTAAACAAGGGCTACGGATCGGGTCCGGTAAAGCCAAATCCGATTCGGAGGCCTTCCGAGCGAGATCGGAATCGGGCCCATAGTAGTAAATGTGGAAGGGACTTTGGGAATGGCTGCAAAACGGTCCATACATGCTACTAAATGTAAGGGGAATAGGGAAGAGTAAGGAGGGGTTGAAGGAGAGACAAGCACCCACCCACAAAAGAATAACTGTGTTACAATTCACAAACTGCACTTCTAAAGTTCAAAAATGGACCCAAACTAAGTGTAAGTTATTCCATCTCAGGGCTTGAGTAAGTCCAGCACCACGCATTGGCAGCCACTGGTGCTGTAACACTCTCTCCCATAGAAAATAACTGAGGTAGGAGCTTAATTTAAAATTCTGAAGGAAATAATGTTCAGTAAAGTTATTTAAAGTAGTTAAACATATAAATAAATATTTAATGTTAACCAACATCTAAAAATAAAACATTATTTAATTATAAAACATTTTAACAACCTTTTTTGTATGTTTAACTTTAAGTAATATTTTTTATTAAAATATAACTACATTTTTCGCAATTCTATGCATCACTTTTAATTAATAATGCATAATACAACATGTATGTTTGAACTTTGGCTGAGAATTTATTTTTTAATTTAAACTTTAGAAAAATAATTTTATTAATGTAATATATTTAAATTAAAGATTTATTCAAAACTAATTTAACAGTGCTGCATACTATTTTGTTCTAGATGTGAATTAGATGTATGTAATGAATTTGCATTCTTATTTAACATAAATTATTTTTATAATTTTTGGGGTTAAATAAACTTTTGTACTTTTCCCTTTAAGTAAGGAGACTCCTCAGTCAGGATGGGCATCTTCCTATAGAAAGTATAGGGGAAATTAAAAATGTTTATTCAACTTTATAATAAATTAGGCCTTATCCTGCGAACCTACAAAATAATGTTGTGCATTATCACTTTGAAATCTCCTGCTCAATGGAAGGTAAAAACTTGGATTTTGCAGGCCACCTACTCCTCATATAGAAGTCATTTGCTGGTCACAGGAGTGCCAAAACTCCACATTTCTGTCACTTGTTGTAAACATGCTTCTTATTGCGCAATCTGCAAGTGCTAGGGCTGGTCGAGTCAGACCTCGGCCTGAGAGTAAATGGAGCAGATGTGATCCTGTTGTGCTCCATCTGGTGACTCTGTTAAGCTTTCTCTGCCTGGCCTTGTACATAGTTCTAAGTTGTGTAATAAAGCAAATTGGTGAGTGCAAGAGATGTCTGTGGTCACTGGTTTGTAGGTCTCGCTTATGTCTTTGAGACATGTGGTATTCAATTCTATGAGCTTTGAAAACGCCCAGCACTTTTCATTTGTTCTTTTGTCTGCCTTTAAAAAATTCCATTTTCATTATTGGTTAATAGTACTCATTTATCCTGCCTTTTGGCTGTTTTGTTCCGCCCTGCAGACTGCCCCTGCTTCATGGATCCTTTCACTATTGGTCATATGTTTTAGTTTCAGTGCACTACTTTTTCTTTCTGCTCGCTCTTCGCTGGTCACTGGTGCACGGCGCTGCTTCCAGGTCACTTAATTTCCCCGAGCCGTTCCCCCAACACTACCTCCTGCCCCTTACAGCTTTTTTTTTTGCAGTTTTCTTTGCTTGATTTTTTAGACAGCGCAATGGACTTGAAGGTATTGGAGCGCTTTATTTGAGCATTAGTTACATTACACGACAACACATTCATTTATTTGGTAGGCATGGGGAGATTAAGTGATTTGCCCAGAATCACAGGATGTTAAGCCGAAGCCGAGACTCGAACCTGGTTCTCCAGCGTTAGTCAGCAGCTCTGTCCGTTATGCTACATCCGAGACATCACACTCTTACTCCGAGCCTTGCTTTCTTCAGCTGTCTGATGGAGGGCGTTTTAAGCACATCATGCAGAGGTGTCCGGCTCTAAACTTGTGCTGACCTCCAGCACTTGCAATTACAGAGGAATGCTGCTAATATGTGGGGGAATAAACCTTTTAGGGCTCTTGCTATATGTGTGCAAGTGGTATAATGAGTGGGTGGACTGTACAATGCACCATCTTGTAACTGCCATACTTCTGAGTGTTATGCCCCAAAAAGGTATTGCATAAACTAGAGAGTAACTGCATAAAATCCAATGGGTAAGCTATCATGCCTTCAAACGCTTTGCTTTCGTTTTTAGGTCGAGCCTCGAGTAGCGCGCAAGCGCTGCTTAGAGGCGAAGACTTAATGTAAGCGAGTTTTCAAAGCAGTCCAAGAAACGCTCGTGCGTCGTGGCTGGCCTTTTTGAGATGGGTACGCGCGGCAAACATGTGTTTCCAATTATCGTGCCCAGACGCGGGCGCGATAAGTGGAAACACATGTCTGCCGCGCGTACTCATCCAAAGGCCAGCCACGACGCACAAGCGTTTCTTGGGACTGCTTTGCAGGCTGCCGCGCTCGCTCGCCCCCGCTCCATGTCCCCCGATGCGCCCCGTAGTTTTCGGCTTCGCTCACCTTCTGCGGCTCACCGCTCGCGGCCCCGCTCCCCACATGATTTCCGTCGCTCGCCGCCTCGTTCCCATGTCTCCCCACATGATTTCCGTCGCTCGTTGCTTTTTTTCACAGGTGAGTGATCTAGAGTTATTTGACCTCGAACACTGCAACCCCAGTACTTTCTTGGCAATGATTTATTCAAATCTCCTAGGTTCCATTACGATGGGTTGGGTAATACTGTGGTGGTTGCCTGAAATTGCACATTCAGCTAGTTGTTTCCATGAGCATGTTTTTTTTGGCTTGTTTTTGGAAATTGCTGCCAGGGGAGACGAGGCACTCGAACTGTTCTGTGCTGTTTTTGTTTGATAAAATCATTCCTTCCTGTAAACGCTCTGGTCTCTAGGAGCAGAGGGCTCTGTGAGACCGTTCTCGAGCCTCCGGCGAGAGAAGCCCTCTAAAACCCTCTAAAATATTTGTTTTCTGGGTGACTGATCAGTTGTCAGACGTGAACCTGTAGGCTCTGTGTAACAGGAAGATTAGCTCTATTGATGCCTGAGCCTGTGAGATCTGTGTAACCCGAGAGACGGCTATAATGACGGAGCCTGTGAAATCTATGTAACTTGAGAGATAGCACCGATGGCTGAGGCGGCAGCCTGTGATATCTATGTAACCTGAAAGACAGCACTAGTGACTAAGCCCTGAGCCTGTGAGGTCTGTGTAATATGAGAGACCGGACTAGTGAGCCCTGAACTTGTGATGTCTGTGTAACCTGAGAGACAGCACTGGTGGCTGAGGTGGGAGTCTGTGACATCTGTGTACCCTGAGATACAGCACTAGTGACTGAACACGGAGCCTGTGAGATCTGTGTAACCTGAGATACAGCACTAGTGACTGAACACTGAGCCTGTGAGATCTGTGTAACCTGAGCTACAGCACTAGAGACTGAACATTGAGCCTGTGATATCTGTGTAACCTGAGAGATAGCACTGGTGGCTGAGGTGGGAGCCTGTGAGATCTGTGTAAGCCAAGAGACAGGACTAGTAACTGCACCCTGAGCCTGTGAGGTCTATGTAACTTGAGAGATAGCACTGATGGATGAGGCGGGAGTTTATGAGATCTATGTAAACTGAGATACAACGCTAGTGACTGAGCCCTGAGCCTGGGAGATCTGTGTAAACTGTAAGATGCTCTACTGGCTGTTGCTGTCATCTGTAACATGTATGTAACCTGGGAGGCATCTCTGCTGGCTAACGCCTCAACCTGTAAGAAATGTATAAATCTAAAGACAGCTCTGCTTGTATAAACTTGCATGGTAGGTTCAGAGTAAGCTTTCGGCTATCTCTGCCGGTGAAGGCCTGGACCTGTATAACCGTGTCATCGGAGTAAGCTTTGTTGGCATTGGCCTGATCTGGGGCCACTGGAATTATGCAATTCTGTGGCTGTGGCTTTTTTTTTTGCATAATTATGGATTTGCCACATAATCCAGATCTGCAGATTTTAACCCAAAAATTTTCTCTAGCTCAAACCGATCAAAAGTTACTAAAAATGTTGCAGCATGTTTTCGCACACAGTGGAAAGCCCTTAGTGAAGGTTAACTGGTCATCTTACAGGTCCCTATTTCTGTATTTTTCTGTTAAACTGGTACTAATGAGGAGAAATCTTCCCCAGACAGTATTACCATTCCGTATAATACATGCGGCCCGGGCCTGGGCCTGGGCCTGGGCCTATTCTATCTTTGTAACTGAGGGCTAACTCGAATCACTGAGCCCTGAGTCGCTATGATTTGTGTACAGGGTGAGCTTACTGCTAGGATACACCTGAGTTGTAATACGTGGTTAATCTGTGGGTAGTTCTATTGTCTGAGATTTAAGCCTGTATGATCGGTGTAATCTAGGGGTTGCTCCACTGCCTGAGGTCTGAGGCTGTGCATTCTTTGGGACCTGCGGGATAGCTCCACTGTATAAGGACTAAGCGGTCTGTCGTGTCTGTGCCTACAGAGAACTAGCGAAACCCATGAATATTTAGGGACCAGGGGTGCATAGTGCTTTAAAGGAACAGAGGTCCCTAAAGAGAACTTATCTAGGCGTTTAACTGGGAAAACAATTATGACCAGACATGCGGTCAATTTGAAAAAATACAATCACATTTATTAGACAATTTAGTCAAATCGGTGGGAGAAAACACAAATGACACAAAATTAAATGAGCAGAACAAAAACAGAAAAACTCATGCAATAGTGTGTGACATAAGTCAAAACATTTAATTTATTTAATTAAATTTAAAGCAACACTTCTGCCCCTATGTGCCTTACTCTGTACATTATAATATGGGTCAGTGTGCGAGAGTCGACGTTTCGATCCTTACAAAATAACAGGATCGTCATCTGTGTCTGTGCCCTCAGATTTAAAACAGTGGGTTCTAACCTGTTGCCTGCTTCAGATTACCTTGGACAGGTTGTCAAATAGCCTCCTGAGACTGTGTGCGTCCCCATCAAAGGGTGCATTACACACCTGATTGGATGTCCTTGGTTCACCACAGTGCTTAGAGACGCTGCAACTCGTCTGGAGCTAGGCCCTTCACATCAGCACTGCTTCCCTACTCTCGTCAGTGAAAATGTATTGGGGTACCAACATTATGTGTATTTGTAGGTCGAGCTTATCACTCAGGAGGATATCCTGCACCTGAAGAAGGACGGTGCGATCCTGGCTGGGACCTATTGTAAAAACCAGGTTTTCAGCCTTTTTTGCGGGATTCAGGGACTGAGCTGGTGGCTCTAATGTGCCGGGGAAGGTCGTTCCAGGCTTTGGTAGCCAGGTGGAAGAATCCATTCTCGCCGGCTTTGGCTCTTCGGATTCGGGGTACATGGGCGAGCAAGAGGTTGGCAAAGTGGAGGTTGCTGCTAGGGGAGAGGATGTGGTCTTATGTCTAGAGCGGTCGACCTCGGTGCTGGGGAACTGGGTTCGAGTCTCGGCAAGGATGCTCAACATCATTTATTCTGGGCAAATCACTTAATCTCCCCGTGCCTAACAAAAAACAAGCATTGGCATAGCCAATAGGTCTCGCCTTTGGGACCTTATAAGCTTTTAGCCATGCAACAGTTGATGTTATTGCACCAAGGATATTGTGCTGCATAACTAAATACTTATAAGGTCCCAAAAGCGAGACCTATTGGCTATGCCAATGCTTGTTGTACAGCGTTAGTGCTGGAGTTGTTTGGTAACATGGCGTCCACTGTTTTCCTAGCATTCACAGTTCAATACAATCGGGTGCGAGTCTGAAGATCTTTCCTTAACCACACCTCGCAAACCCCCCTCAACACGGCCCCCCTCACATAGGAACTGTGGTCTACGGCTGCTGGAGGTGTCTACTACGAAACCCCAACCTAGGGAGCCTCAGCGCGACTGACCTGCTTTCATTGCTGGAGCTACTTTTACTTTTAATCAATGTCTTTTTGTAACTGCATGGAGTTTTAGAAGCTGTGCTTTTTTTTTAACATTATTTCTGTGGAATGGACCCTCAAAGTGCTGCGCTGATGGTTTACATGTCTGTCACCCTCCCTGTAGTGTCACTGCAATCCTTGTGGAAAAACCACTTTCTCCTTTTTAGGTCGAGCCTCGAGTAGCGCGCAAGCGCTGCTAGGCGAAGACTTTAAGTAAGTGACTTTCAGAAGCAGTCCAAACGCTCGTGCGTCGTGGCTGGCCTTTTTGGGATGGGTACGCGCAGCAGACATGTGTTTCCAATTATCGTGCCCAGACGCGGGCGCGATAATTGTAAACACATGCCGGCAAAAGGCCATGACGCACGAGCGTCTGGTCAGCTGAGCAGGCTGCCGCGCTCGCTCGCCTCGCCCCCCCTCCTCTCTTGTTAGAACTGCCGGTGCTGAGTACAGAGTGCAGGCAAGCGTGGTAAAACTAGCGAACACCGCTAACTTTAAACCAAGAGGCTTTCCTCGTTTCACTTGTTTCATTCGGCCGCGAAGCGCGATGATATTTCTTACTTTCCCTTAAGCAGATGTCATTTCGCACCCTCTTCCCCCCGCCCGCACTCCGTTGTCCGTGGATTTTCGCACCCCCCACCCGCACTCAGTTCTCCGTGCATTATCGCACCCCCCCTACTCCCGGGCGGATGTCCGGGGGCTGGCGCCGTCCCGGTGATGGTGAGTACTGGTCTGTACTGGCCTCGTTCTTTTTTTATTTAATTGCCACGGCGCCCGCTTTATGGGCTGTGGCGATTTCAAACAACAGATGCTTCCCATATTTTGCGCATACCAACACATCACCACAGCGCCTGCTTCATGGGCTGTGGCGATTTACGGCGCTCACTTCATTCTACAATGCGACGATTTGGCTAACCACACACCAGTATTTAGTATTTTCACAGCCCTCGACTAAAGGCCCTGCCTCAATTGGCGATTTTCGAATTCTCCAGCGACACCGTGCCCATCTCTGTGGGTCCGTTTGAGAAGCACTGCTTGGGGGCGTGCCTCACACACATGCCTCTGAAGTATATATGTTTATAGCACATCTGTGCGTGAAGCACCGCGAGGCATTTAATATGACCAGCTCGCTGTGTGTGTTGCGCTGTCTGACTTTACTTGTGGGAGATCTCTTTGAGGCAGTATCTCTCAGCCGGTTATGAATGTGTAAAGCACAAGCAGACTGCACGCCTCGTTTCTAAAAACATGCGTAAACTTCTCAGACGTCACAGCTAATTAACCGGGCATACGCAACCCTGCTCTGGTCAGTATGTTAAACATACAGCCATTGTTGGAAAGTTGTTGCTCATTAAAGGGTGAAAACTTTGCAGTCTAACAGATGTAACACGTTAGTATTCATGTTTTCGAGGGGGGGTTGTCCACTTCTCACACTGCCAGGACTGGCCTCGTGCTCTGCGCACCCTGCCACGATAGCTTCGGTCCAATCCGCATGCTGTTAGCATGGCTACTGTACTGTGCACTGACTGCACACAGAACTAGCATGGCTACAGTGCACTGTGCACACTGCTAGGATGGGTACAGTGCACCACTCACCGTTCTAGGATTGGTACTTTGCACAGCACACAGTGCTAGAATGAGTACTATGCACCGCACAGAGTGCTAGGATGGGTACTGTACAGTGCACACGTAGCCAGCATGAGTACTGCGCCTCACACACATGCCTCTGAAGTACATATGTTTATAGCACACTCTGTGCGTGAAGCACCGCTAGGCATTTAATATGACCAGCTCGCTGTGTGTGTTGCGCTGTCTGTCTTCTTCAAAATCTTTATTAAATGCTCAACCTTATAAGCATAATTTTGTACAAACTTTGAATAGAATTCAGTTAAGCATAAGAAATAGGACAATTGTTCCTTGAACTGTCGTGCAGGTGCATTTCAACACGCTCATGCCAGGTCTGTCTACCATCCTCTTGGCTTTTCTAACATATATGTTCTTCCAATTTTAATGTTTTTGTAGGGAGCATGTTGCATTAAGGGATGCTTTAAGGCCGTTTCTCGCCCATTGCATGGCCAAAACGGGAATCATTTCTAATATGTATCTAATTAAATTGGGAATAGTTGCTTTGTCGGAGAGCCGCTCAAAGTGCCACACGCAAGATTTTGAAGAAGATTGTGAAATTTGAAGTGTTGACCAAGAAAAAGCTTTCAATTAACTAAAGGTGGAAATAGGGGAGAGGATGTAGCCTTACGGCTAGAGCGGTCGACCTCGATGCTGGGGAACTGGGTTCGGGTCTCGGCAACGACACTCAACATCCTGTGATTCTGGGCAAATCACTTAATCTCCCCGTGCGTAACAAAAATGAATGTGTCCCTCTGTAACGAAACTGGTGCTCATGTAAAGCGCTCTGATACCCGATGTCTTGGGTCTGGTTCGCGCTATATAATACTCTAAAACAAACAAACAAGTTGATTTGGGTTCTACACAAATGTGTATCTATTTATTTTGTTACAAATAACAGAAATTAGTGCTACTCCGGAGCACTAATTTGTAGAGCTCCTTTGCGGCCATTTCAGATATCTTAACACATGGATACATTTTCAAAAGGAACGGGGAGAGATGCATATAATGTGCTTATCCTTTTAGGAGCAGTGAAGGCTACAGAATGGCACAGGCCTCCTTTATTGCCACCATCACTCTTCCTCATCAGCCCTGGCAGTGCCCACATGCAGCAGCCAGACGTTTAGGCTCACGTGTCAGGGAAATTCTTGCAGCTGAAAACAGAGAACAGATCTAGCATTTAATTGAAATGGCTCCCGTGAAACATCCATAGGAAAGGCTACAACAATAAAACCTGGCAGAGAGCTTTATCTAGTGACCAGATTGAACTTGCATTTATTTTATTGTGAATTTAAAAAAGAAAAACACGTTGCCATGCCGAGCATGGTGGTGAGAACCCAGTTGTCCTATGGCATACATATTCGAAAAAGCAAATTCCATCCCACAGAGGCGATGCTGATAGCTTTGGGGGCATTTACTGTGCCGAGCAACGAACAAGCGCTGGAAACTGACAAAGACAAGATTTACAGGCTTGTTTTATTTTGCTTTTCCAGTGCCGGTGAAATGAGTGAATACCGTGGGCTTTTCAGCTGTGAGGCATGTTTGTGACATGGTGTTTTTTTTTTTTTTTTTAAACTCTTGCTGCCAAGCCCGATTTCGGGGCGACGTGCACGTATTTTCTGTGGAAAAGTGGCACCCGCTTTAAACCGGCTGCTCTGTGCTATAGACTAAGGGAAGAGTTGGATGTTCTGAACAGGGAGTGCAGTGAGAGCATGGCAAAGGATATGCCACAACGGTCAGTAGGTAGAGGGTGTTTCCAAGCGGCCAGAGAGACTGGGACTGGCCAGAAACAGACCTGTTCCTGTAATTTCAGGTGAGGCCGGTGCTGCCTCGATAAGTGCGAAGTGCTCTCGGGCTTGCACGGGAGGGGGCCCTTCACAAGGATTGTTAAAAAGGCACTGTGCCATCTACTGCCATAAAAACAAAAGCATTGGCATAGCCAATAGGTCTCGCTTTTGGGACCTTTATAAGTATTTAGTTATGCAGTAGAATCGCTAAACACTTATAAGGTCCCAAACGCGAGACCTATTGGCTATGCCAATGCTTGTTTGAGGGCGCAATGGATTTGAAGGTATTGGAGAGCTTTATTTGAGCACCAGTTACTTTACACAACAACATATACATTTTTTTGGTAGGTATGGGAAGATTATGTGATTTGCCCAGACTCACAGGATGTTGAGCCGACGCTGAGACTCGGTCGCAGCTCATAGTACCGGTTCAACACCCAAATATAGCAATAAGCAACAGAAAGGTGACCAGTCGACCTTTGCAAAGGGCATTCCACTGCCGACAACACGTCACTGTGTTTTCAATAACTTTTGCACCGTTTGGGCTAGAAACTTTTTTTTTTTTTTTTTTTATAACTCAGCAGATTATGCATCTGATGATTTATTATGTGGTAAATGCGGCAAATCCATAATTGTGTGAAAAACGGTGTTACTGCACATATTGCCTTTCTCAATAAACAAGGTGTAACACTTTTATTAAGTTTCAGTAACTTATCTTGCACAAATGCTCACCAAGCTAAAATTTACAACTAAAAAACGTATTAATCACATAGGCAAAACCTAATGCATATACCAATGCATTTATAAAAATAAAAAAACACAGATCTGGAGATTAGCTCCTACCTATTTGTTTTTTTCATCCCCAAAAAGGCAAAGCTATCCACACAGTTCTATGCCACACAGTTCAACTCCACACATTTCCAATCCACACCACATAATTCAACACCAAACCACATAATTCAACTCAACACAATTACACAACACACCACATACATCCAATCCACACCACAGAATTCCACATCATGCAACAACATTTAATAGCACACCACATAATTAAACTCCACTACATACCACTTCACAACAAACCATTCCACATTATTACAC
Source organism: Calotriton arnoldi (assembly GCA_963921515.1). Lineage (NCBI taxonomy): Eukaryota > Metazoa > Chordata > Amphibia > Caudata > Salamandridae > Calotriton > Calotriton arnoldi. The sequence continues at coordinate 5,621,477 of CAWUFW010000162.1, read as the reverse complement.
TCCATAACACAGAATCCCACTCCACATAATTCCTTTACACTCAATACCACATAACTACTGTCCACATATTTCCACTGCACACTATGTCACATAATTCCACTACACAGATCCAACAAAATATACAATGAACTGTCCCACATGACCTGTATTACTTCACTTTGGGGCCTGAATAGGCTCCCGACACTGTTCACAGTGTAAAAAATCTAAGCAATTACACTTTTTATTCCTTGTATCATTTTAATTTTATTTTTTGTTTTATCATTACTATTGTAAAGACACTTCGCACACAGTTGAGAAGTATGTGTCTTTATTAAAGTATCCAACACATCATTTACATGAAGGCCAGGTCACAAAGGAAGAGGCGCACGTCCGTAGAGCCCGGTACTCTGCTGTCATCTCTCATCAACTGGCATCTGGCAACATTCCAGAATGCCAGCTGATAACGCGTGACACACAAAGGTGTTACGGTGTTCTAAGGTGGACACAAGCCAAGTACAGTAAATCACAACACATCTCCCCTCTTACAACAAGTAGCAGAAAAGAGAAGTGTAAAAATATAAATAATTAATAAATAAATAATGAAGCGCCAAATAGAAATGATGTACATATACAAAATAACAAGAAATAGATGTTGCATAAGTGAAGATAAAGCTGAAAATAAACACTATGGGTATAAACATTGCAGTCTTCAGTTGTGCACAAAAGAGTACCCAAAAAAGGAATTTTAAGCAAGAAAATGCACATTACCAAGATAAATCACTGGAAAAGTGAAACACTTACTCACAAATGTAATCAGATAACTTCTTCGGCAACACGACTGGCCGCCCGCTCTACTGGTTTTGGAGCTTGTAGAAGCCCCTACTCCTACAGAAGTATGGACACTCGACTCATAAAGAGATTGCTGACTGACCTCAGACTCCATCTCACCAATATGCTCACACTCATCCTCCCACCACCAACTTTTGTTCAGCGAGGCTGGACTTCCACCATTAGCATTGGCAGACGCTTCTGCACATACTTTGTGTTTGCACAAGGCCATTGATGAGAAATGCCACACTTTGCCGTCACTCAGCAAGGCAGAATTGCAAAATACCCTGCTGACGGAAAGTGGTGGGGAGAACCTGTTCTGGCCCTTACCAGCATGACCAATTTTTTTAAAACTCTTACAACATCTCCAACCTTAAGTTGAACAGGTCTGCAATTATGTTTGGTGTCATAAAATCTTTTTGTAAGACTCTGGGCTTTCTCGAAATTGCTCTTGATATCTGACGCAGACCAATTCACTCTCCTGGCAGCATTTAACAACCCCACGTTATCCTTTGATAGGGCGGTTCTTCCTCTCATAAGATCAAAAGGGCACAAAATGGTACGGCTGCAAGGTGTGATTCGGAATGCCCACAATGTTTTGAAGACTTCAGCTCTCCATGCAAGGTTATTATTACACGCCAGCTGAACAATACCTTTGATGACATGGTTAAACCGTTTAACGGCTCCGTTTCCTGCAGGGTGATAGACAGAAGTGGTCTTTTGCGATATACCATTCCTGTCTAGGTAGGATTTGAATGTTTCTGAAATGAACTTGGGACCGTTATCACTAACAATACACTTGGGTAAACCTTCCCTGATGAATACTTCATCCAAAAACCTTACAATGTTGTTGGCATCAGCTTTCTGAACGATTCCTACCTCAGGCCATTTTGAGAAATGGTCAATAAGAACTAGGACGAAGACTTGTTCAACACCCTCCTGGATGAGACCCATGATATCAATGTCCACCCTCTGCCATGGCATACTGGGAGACGATAAGGGATGAAGGGGGGGGGGGGGGCGGAATGTGACTTGAGTCTTGTCAATATTATTGCACAGCACACAATCTCTGACCGTTCTCTCAATCTCAATGTTCATTCCAGGCCACCAGTACCAACTCTTCACTCTACTCTTGGTCCTGTTGATACCCAAGTGCCCCTCATGGCAAATCTCTAGAATTTTGGTTCTCAACTTGGAAGGAGGAATGGGGGGCGTGGCCAAGCCGGCCAAGATGGCGGACACATCTCGCTAGCGCTCCGCTTGGCAGCCCGCGACATCGTACCATATATATGCCCTAACGTAATATGAAATCACCGAAAATGCCATCACGACTACAATAACCCTAAGGAGTACCTGCTGATCCCTGGAGAACGACGGAAAGGCCGCCCCCGACGACGCCAGGAGCTCCGGTGGGGTCTCAGATGTGCACACAAAATGGCGGCGCCCCGCGGGTCCTGAGTGCTCCTGGCAGCCAGGGAGGGAGCAGAGACTGGACCTGGCGATCGCCGATCCCCAGACATGAACACAACTCGGGACCCATGAAAAGTGGTCTCCGTATGGTCGCAGGTGGCCAGAGGGAACAGGTGAGAGCGCTGCAGCGGCCGCTCACGAGCCCCGCATAGTGAGGCTCCCGCGCACCAGGGACCCGGCGGAGGGAACACTACACCAACTCCCAGGCACCTCGTATCACACCCGGACAACACCTAAGTCAGGCACCCGCCCCCCGACACGGCACCGGGCCCCGAGGTGCACAGGGGGGGGTGACGCAGCCGGACACGGAGCACAACCGGTGGGCCGGCATTGAAAGGCCCCTGCGGACCGCTTCCTGGTGAGGGGCACCGGAGCGATATCTAGGCCACGGTGAATCGGACCCTGTTGGGGCAGGCCCCCGGTCCCGCCGGGTGCTGAGGACCGTGGCCCGCGGGACGCGGAGGAGCACCGGGTGACCTGGACGGCTGAGGCGGGAGCCCTACAGGCCTATCGTCGGAGACCACTGAGACGGGCCGCGGAGTGACGGCCTGAAGACGGGACTGGAGGGGCTCTGCACAGCGACACTCCCGGGCATTACCCGCGGCTCCCCCTGGGTCCCGTGGGACACGACTGCAACCTTTGGGGCGGCGGGGCTGGGAGACCGGCTGCTGCTGTACACTAACCTCGAGGTGCTGGTGGGGCTGCATCGAGGCCCCCCCCCCCCATTGGACCCGAGCGCTGCGCTGCTCTAAACACCCCTGACTCACACCAGCAAGAAACAGAGCCGCGGACGGCAGACCGGAGAGGGCGGATGGGGAGTACGTCTCTAGCTCTCCCCCCCCTTTTTCCCCCCCTAGGTACCACCGGACCTCATACCTCAGGGAACGCACAAGGGCGAGTGGACATCCATAACCACCACATCTGGGGATAGTCTTCCTCAGGCGAAGGCACTGCCAGCTCGAACGGCACAACTTCGGAACGGGCCGGCGGGCACTCCCCACCTGCGGCCGTGCAACTGCTGGGAGACCCCTCGGGAACGCGAGAGAGGGAAACTACACGGGGAAATACAGGCCTTGACCGACCGCTGGCCACCAGACCTCTACGAGGGGAGCGCGACACAGGAGCTCACCAGTAAATACCGGAGAGAGACACGACCAACATGGGGCGTCCACGTACAACGGGCACATCACAGGCACCTGGGCCCCCAAGGACGACCTCCCCGGTCCACAGCAATGTACAATTGGAAGACGAGCCCTCACTCAGAACCCATGTCGAACAAACTAGACAAAGTCCTCGCGGCAATTGAACACTCAAGGGTTACCATGGAAAATAAATTCGGGGAACTGGCCACAGACCTCAATCTGCTCCGGGATGATCACAGGAAGCTGGCAGATAAAGTTAAACAAGGGGAGAAAACATTGCAAACCCTGGAACCACAAATGCAGCAACAGCGAGACGCCTTGAAAGACCTGCAATCACGGGTGAAGATCCTAGAGAACAAAACGGACGATTTAGAAGGACGATCCCGCAGGAGCAACATTCGCATCCTCAATCTACCGGAGGGAGTGGAAGGGTCTAACCCTCTCAAATACATCACAGCGTGGATCGCGACGTTCACACCGGCAAGGGATCTGACCCCCTTCTTCTCCATAGAGAGGGCACACCGGGTACCGGCCCGTAAACCGCTTCCAGGCTCGCCGCCCCGTCCATTTCTCTTAAAGCTGCTTCACTACCAGGATAGAGACACCATCCTTCGAGCCGCGAGACAACAGGGAACACTCCGAGTAGAGGATAAGCAAATCATGCTCTTCCCAGACTACTCCCGAGCAGTACAACAACAGAGGGCCACCTTCTTAGAAGTTAAACGTATCCTGCGGCAAAAGAACATACAATATGCGCTGCTGTTTCCAGCCCGCCTTAAAATCATCCACGATGGAAACACTCACTTTTTTTCAGACCCCGCAGAAGCCAGTAACTGGGTAGAACAGCGACTCTCCCACCTAGACAATCCCAGGAAAGCACAGACCTATCACCCATCTGGCCGCCAGAGGAGAGTTCAGAAGAAAGTTACTCTTACCCAACTGAGCCCACGCTCAGACTCATCCAACAAGAATTCTACCGATCTTGAACAAATCATAGCGGAACGCAGAAAGGTACTACAAGCGGCCACAGAGCTGAGACTGCCAGAGGACAGTTCGGATGGAGAGAGAGGCCCACATATATTCACCTCCGAGGAGGAAGGCAGCGACACAAATACTCCTCGCGATGGCTCGATGACACCACCAGCAGTAACCCCCCAAACGGCGGACACACTAATCTGATACTCCTAGCGTGAATTGAAGAACATTAATGAAGGAGGCCTCCGTGACCATAATGCCCTCGAACCAAACAACATTGCTGGACTCCGAAGGGGCGCTCCTAGGCCAGTCCCAACCTAGACACGCTTGAAAAATGAACGAATATAGACCTAAGCTGGAGCGGTCAACAGTGGAAGGGACAGCCACCCCTGGGCATCACAAAAATGTAGTCAACAAGCGGGCAGCTGCAGCGGTAACGGCTGGCGGAGACGGACGACCACCTCCCCCAAGCAACGAACTAAAGTCAGCACATGAAGTGCAGTTTGGGCGTATCGCCTCGAGCGATAGGCCCTTTGAGTTGGGACTGTTTCCCGTTGATTCACCCTACCTTCCCCCCCCCACTTCACATCCCCCCCACACTCCCAGGGGAGCATATACACGGAACGGAGACATATAATACACATACATGTGGCAGACACCATGGCGGGAAGGTGACACGAGGGGCGAAGGGGACCCTAAGCCAGGAGAAACACCGCCCAGACACCGGACGGAATGGCAGCTAAGATCCTTAACACAGATTTGAAAGTTATTACACTAAATGTCCGAGGCATGCACACAGCAAACAAACAATATGCGATCTACGCCTATATTAAACGACAACAAGCACATATAGCTCTCCTACAGGAGACGCACCTGACGGCGGCAGAGGTGGAACGCCTACACAAAAAATGGCGGGGTATTATTTGTGCCACAACATACTCTGCATTCGCCAGGGGTGCCCTGATCTGGATTAGACCCGGGATACCATTCAGAGAACAATCAAGAGTAATAGACAAAGAAGGCCGATACTCCCTGATAGCGGGACTACTAGAGGGAAGATCAATTCTGTTCGGAAGCATATATGCCCCCAATGTGGAGCAAGAGCAGTACTGGAACCGCCTCACGGGAGTGCTAACACAATATACATCAATACCATGGTTGCTGGGAGGCGATTATAACTGTACCCTAGACATTGGCCTGGACAGATCCCACCCCCCCTCGGCACAATCCCCCGCACAGAAACTGACAGAACAATTTCGAATTGGGTGAACCACTGGACACTAGTGGACGCCTGGCGCGAAAAAAAACCAAACATTAAAATATACTCCTTTCACTCCGCCCTGCATAATCTGTGGGTGAGGCTAGATAGATTCCTCTGCTCCAAAGCAATACTCCCCCAAATACAACATGCTGACTACCTGGGCAGAGTCCTGTCAGACCATGACGCACACACAGTGACTCTTAGATGGCGACCACCCCACCCCCCCGTACCCACATGGAAATTGCCTCGGGAATGCCTCACTGATCAGGTGTTCTGTCACACACATGGCGACCACATCCGGGAATACTTCACACTCAATGCAGGCACAGCCACATCTAGGTTGATAGAATGGGACGCGTTCAAAGTCGAAGCCAGGGGACACCACATCCAACAGATAGTGGGAGTGCGACAAACACTAGAGCAATCGCTGCAAAATGCGGAAGCAAGATTGGCGGACCTAACAAAAAGCATGGATAAAGGAGAGGCTACTCTAGAACAAGTGGCTGCAGCCAAAACATCGTATGCGGAGACAATGAATGACCTCCGCAAATACAACTTCAGGGTCTATGCTGCCCGGGTACATCGTGAGGGTAATAGGGCGGGAACACTCCTAGCCTGGCTTGCGAAACAGGACACAGGTATACAACCAATCACCGAGCTGAGGGATGCGTCGGGCACTCCCAAACAGTCCCAAGTGGATATACTGGGCATCTTTCACGATTATTACACGGGTATATATCGGGCTCCGCCGCCGTCGTCCCGACAAGTATTGTCCCAGTACTTCCATTCACTGCCCCTACCCAACATCCCACCAGCGGATAGGAAGGCGTTAGAGACAAATATTAAACCCCCGGAAGTAAACCATGCAATTAGAGCACTGGCACGACGTAAAGCGCCGGGAATGGATGGCTTCCCCCTCGAATACTACACCACTTTCTCAGTCCAACTGACCCCACGGCTAGTCTCCATGTACGAGGACGCACTACAACGAGGCGCACTCCCGAGCTCACTCAGAGAATCTATCCTGGTGACTTTCCTCAAGCCACACAGAGACCCCACACTCCCGTCCTCGTACAGACCGATCACCCTGCTCACCGCGGACTGTAAAATTTTAGGGAAAATTCTGGCGGACCGATATATCCAAGTCCTCCCGCAGCTGATCCACCCAAACCAAAGCGGGTTTCTCCCCAGGCGTAACGTTTCCCAGAATATACGCAGACTCTTCCACATATAAGGCAGTGCGAAAGATCAATTCCCACGCGCCGCATGCCTAATCCTGGACCTTGAAAAGGCCTTTGATACACTACTATGGCCATACTTATTCACTGTCCTCCGGAAAATACGTGTCGGACCGGTCCTGATGGCATCCACACAACTTCTCTATAAGGGCCTCACGTCTAGGGTGAGAATGGGGAAGTACATTTCAACCCCATTCCCGGTGGAGCGGGGGACTAGACAGGGGTGCCCCCTGTCTCCCCTCCTGTTTGCCATAGCGGTGGAACCCCTGGCCATCCGCTTGCGTCAGGGGGGCGGGGCATGGGGCATTCCAATAGCAGACACGGTCCACTGCGTGTCCCTATACGCGGACGACCTTCTGATCTATGTGCGGGATATCACGAGTGATCTTACACCAATTTGGGCAATATTACACAGCTTTGCAGAGGCCTCCTGTCTCAAGGTCAATTGGGACAAATCCACGATCTATCCACTAAGTCCTCATCTGGCTCCCTCGGAGGTATCGATAGGACCCCAGACACTTAGTTGGAACGCTGCGGCACCCCGATATTTAGGAGTGAGACTATATCACTCACCCGAGAACCTCTATGAAGGGAATCACCGCAAGACTTTGGCGGGGCTACGTACGGCGGTCGCCTTCTGGAAGACCTTACCTCTGGCCCCTATAGGACGTGTGGCCCTAGCAAAGATGATCATGGTACCCAGACTACTTTACTCCTTCACTAATCTCCCTGTAATACCACCCGCTCCTTTTTTCAAGAGTTAGACACATTACTCACGACGTTAATATGGGGGGGTGGTAGGCACAGGGTGGCCTTGCATACACTATACTTACCCACAACGCAAGGGGGTCTGGGAGCTCCTTCCTTCGAAGCATATTTCTTAGCAGCTCAACTTCAGTGGCTGTCTCATTGGACAGCCGAACGCCACATGGAAGAGACAATATCCAATGAAGGCAGTATACCCATCCCAGCCCTCCGACGAATCCTGATGCCGGGCACCAAACCCGTACGTACACACCCCCTGCAGGTCTCAATAGCCCGCAAATGCATGATGCGTATCCACCGTATGTCAAGAGGTCAGCCCCTCTACTCCCCATTACTCCCATTAGTAGGCTTCCCCCAACGGGAGAAATATTACACTTCCAGGGCCCTTCAGATATGGACCGACCACGAAGTGACAGAGGTCGAGTCACTGTTCGAGGATGGGCAGCTGAGAACATATGCCCAAATGAGAGAATGCTACGATCTCCCACCGGGTCAATTCCTGACGCACAGGCAATTAGTGGAAAGCGCCCGACAATGCTGGGACCTCAATGCGGGGGAACACCCGGTACTCCACACTATTCTGCGCATGGGTACGGGGAGACACTTAGTCACCTGGCACTACAAAGCGATCCGGGAACTGATCACAGTCCCCTTACAAGTCTTACGACAGAAATAGGAGGACGAGATAGGACGGGTGTTCCATGACAAAGAATGGGAAACGGCATTAGAATACCCCAAAAAAGTTTCTAGGAACGCACGATTCAAAAACATCCAATTTAATATTTTACATCGTGCATACTTAACACCCCACCGGCTCCGCCGGTTTTACCCAGACACACATTTCGCATGCCCTAGATGCCAGACTCCCGAGGCGAATTTTAAACACATGTTCTGGGACTGCCCCACGCTCCAACGGTATTGGGACAGGGTGCACCGGACACTCCGAGCAACAGTTAACCTCATGGCCATATCTACATGGGAGGCGTGTGCCCTGGGACTCTTCCGCAGGCGGAAGACAGAAAAGGTGCAATGCGGTTTGCATCCCTAGCCATTCTTTTAGCGAAACGTGGAATAGCCATGCATTGGCGAACCCCGACAGGTCCCCCGGAGGCAGCATGGGTAGGCGCCATGAAAAAATGGGGGGCGGCAGAGGAAGAAACGCTGAGGGACGAGGAGGTGAAAGGGATACGGAAACATCCCATCTCTATGGAATGGGCGCAACTGTTATTCCAATTTCTCCAGGAGGCGACACCAGAGGAATCGCCCGCAGCCACACAATCTCAATCCCAAACTCCACCCCTGTCCCCCATAGAGCAAACGATGCCCAACACGAGGCAGCCTCGAGATATGTAAAACCAACTGTGCACCAGGACACTACCAAAAAAGTACCCCTGTCCCGGACGGGAGTTACAACCCCTAGGCTCCTCTCGCCCCACCCCGCTGCAAACACTACAACCTGCTAACCGCAAACCAGCATTAGCCACATAATAGACAGATAACATGATGCACTCCGACGGCTCTCCACATCTCCCCCCGACCTTCCCCCCGCCCCCCCGTTAACTGTTTTATACTTCTCCCCCCAGCACCCCCGAACCGATCTACCCATATTGGGAATATGTTTCATGGACACTAGACAGGCGGGTTTACGGGGATAAAGATGGGGACTGAGCCCCGGCCCACACCTCTGGGACCCCCACATAAACAGATGCCAAAGAACCTATCGCCACACATGGGATCCAACGGAAGGGTATGCCCCATTTCATCTTGCTGTATCATACCTGTGATGCAAACTATATGATGGGATATTTGTGATGTGTTGCAATGATATCCGATTACCTGCACTTACTTGTAAACATGTGTTAATGATGAGACACAACTATGTACCATGTAATGAAAAACTCCCAATAAAAAAATGTAAACAAAAAAAAAAAAAAACTTGGAAGGAGGAATAACCCTACCACTTCTCAACTGCGTGTGAAGTGTCCTTACACAGTGGCGACTGTTATGTTTATGACTTGTGCATATTGTATTGGACTCGCTACCTGCCTCGCACTGTCTCCCTGGCCGCGTGCTCTTGCCCAAGGTTCTATGACGTCCTTCTGCTCTAAATCGAACCTTGGGCATGGGTGGCGGCTGGGAGAACAGTTGAGGTGAATTCCTGTACTGAGAGGACACGTTTCCCGGTGTCAGGGCATTTTCCAATAAAGACTGCATTTACTTACCTGCTACGCTTCTTCAGTCTTTACAATTTTGGCGACGACTTGCCCTGACACCACAACGGACCCGCTGGTGCCCCTCCTGTGCACTGCTACTTACCTCGTTGCTGCTCCCGCATCCTCTCACCGTTTCCTGTGTGGTGACTGGATCGCTGCTCAGTTGGTGCGGTGATTTCTTCCAGGTCTCCTGAGTTCCTGCTTCATAATTACGCTGTGAGATCTGCACAACTCGCGATTGGCTGCTTTACCTCAGCGCGACCCTCTCCACTGCTACTCTGCCTCATAACAGCCGGCCATCCTGCTGCGGTTCCTACGCCTCGCATTTTTGACAATTGCCGCCGCACACACGGGCATGGGTAGCTCTCCACTTTGGGAGTTTACCTCACGTAACATTGTGTTGGCGCCTCCTTCAGGTTCCTTTCAAAGGCCTTACTGCGCATCCATAAAAACTACGTCACTGGAACGCACGCACGCGTCAGCCATTTTGGATCAAGCTACGCGTCCAAAACGTGGCGGCCATCTTAAGTAACACTTCGTGTTACCAACGAGTATACGCTTCTTCATCAGTGACGCGCACACTTTAAAGTGCACCCTATTATTACTATTGTGAAAAGAAAATTAATCGTAACATGCCGTGTTACTCTACATTCAGCAATCACTCTCCTTGCAGTTCAGGTAACAATCTGCACTACCAACAAAGTGTGGGTTTGCTTCAGTGATGCACACACTGCCGAGTGCATCTATTCAACATTATTCATTCCACAATTCTTCTAAAGCATTTTGCTAAGATTTTCAGCATTATTTTTCTCTCTTGCGGCGCATATCCACCTCCTGCAGCTCTTCAACGTCATTTACCAGCTCTATTTTTAATCCAGTGTGACACTTTTCGTGCGCTGTTATTGATTTCATCATACAATTCACATACTGCGGTTGCCAGCATAGCGTACAGCCCCTTTCATACTCGCTGATACGCACAGCTTTGTTTTGGTTACCTCAGCCCATAGGTACCCATTTGGTGCATCATTACTCGCTGATGCACACAGCTTATCTATTATTTATCTTCATTTTCAGCTTAAAAGTTCTACTAATACCTCTGAAATTTTCACTCCTCTCATTTTCATTCTTCTTCTTTCACACTTACCTTCTCTCTCCCTATTATGGCTTCTGGTAATATTTGGAACCTCTCTCCCCCACAACCTTTTATTCCCACGTCAAGTGATTCCTCTCTCAAATGGGAAGAATGGCGTGAATACTTTGAGCACTACATCTCTACATTCGACGACGACCAAGATCTAACTCAAGAAAGAAGAAAATATTACTACAGTCTGGGTGCACAAGGAATGAAAATTAATAATCGCATCAACAAGAAACCCAGACCGGCGGACCAAGGTGATGTTTACACCAAAGCACTTGAAGATTTGTCTAACTACTTTAAACCCACAGTTTTGTATCTGCTGATAGATTCAAATTTTTTCATCGCAAACAAGGTTCTGAAGAATCAGTTGAGGATTTTGTTGCTGCACTCAAAAATTTAGCTTTATGCTGTCATTTTGGCACACTACATGACAAATTTATCCGCAATCAAATTGTGATGCGAGCTGCTAACCGCAACATCCAAGAGAAATTGTGGGCTAAAGGTGAATCTTCTCTTCAAGAAGTCATCGACATTGTCAAAAGTGCAGAGTTAACAGGGAGATGTGCCAAAGCGGTTTTGTCAGAAGATAAAAACAAAACCAGTGTGGAGGAACAACCAACGGTCGCCAGAGTCAGAAACTTTAAGAGCATGGTTCAGAAATCCAATTCAAACACTTCTCAGGAGAAGGATTTTAGTCCCAAAACTAAATTAGCAGGGGACAGGAAATGTTTTAGGTGTGGTAGCAAGTTTCACCTGGCAAATGATAAAAAATGCCCCGCACTTAAACAAAAACGTTCAAAATGTGGTATTATTGGACACTTTTTCAAAATGTGTCAAAGTGAACATAAAAGAAATACAAATGTAAAATTGGTTGTACCGGAAGACCAAGATGATATATATTCTTCTGATGATGATGATGACATGAATCTTTTTGTTTTACAAGTTGATGAACATATGCTAAATGTGAATGGCAAAAGTAAGAAACCTATGTGTGATTTAAATATTGGGGGTGTGGAAATCTCCATAGTAGCATAGCTGCCAAGGTTTCAGAATGCTATGTGTGACATTTTCATCATTTCAGTGTAATTATGAGTGACATTTCAATGACTATGAGTGACACTTTCTCGCAGAGCAAAATCTAGCAATGAAGACAAGGGAAACATATAGATATCAGAAATTACACCCATATGAGCAATGAAAAACTCTAAGGAGATCTTAAAACTGCGGCAAAGGCCCAGAAATGGAAGGGCGCTAACAGGAGACTCCTCCTTGCAATCCAGCTGCACAGACTATTGACACCAACTCAATTTACTAATCTGAAAGTAATCTAAGCTTTGTGGGCAAAACAATATTTCATAAAGTAAACAGCTTCAGTTATGGTCCACTGCAGAACTCATTCCAAGATCTTTATTAACGTTTCTTGCACACTCACATTTTGTTAATACTCCACAGTCTTGCAGCGGACCAACTCATGGGGGCTTGGGGTCACACAGACTCTGGGAATGCACCTCAATACTAAATATATTTGTAGTTAAAGTGAACGTTTAAAGGATCAGGAATCCCACCGTTAAAAACAGATTTGCATGTAGATACTAAAATACGCTACTAACTGGGAGAAAATATCACTGGCCCAAACTGTAATGTTGACACCATATAGAATAAAATTGTGTTTTTTCAGTACAGACTCCATCTGTGGGCATATTAAAAGGAACTACACAAAGTTTGCATAACTTGTACATTTGGCTTGAAAAAACAATTTAGCGAGACCTCACAATTCACGTTACTTCGGGAGAAGGGTTGTTTAAGTTTAGCAATAAATTGAAAGGAACAGATTAGTGCTTCCAATAAGGTGCACGTTCAGCAGATTGATTCACACAAAAATTAACTTGTACTTGTGCTCCTTTTATCAGCACAGGAAACTTTCATTTTTCTAGTAGCAACACTTGTTTTACATTTTGGTGCGTACACCACCACGAACAAAATGCAAGCACCTGACTCCATCACGCATTGTTTCGAGTAATATGAGCAGCACGATACTTACCATTTGCTTCATTCTGAGATGCCTGCCGTGCCCTGTACGTTAATCCCCTCGTCTTCGTTGCTTGATTTTGCTCGTAATAAGGTTACACTCAGTCGTTAAAATGTCACCCATAATTTCACGGACTCATAATTTCACTGAAATTATGAAAACGTCACACGTGAGAATCTGAAACCTTGGCAGCTATGCACTAGTTTGCGCCGCCGCCCGCGATCACCGATGCCTCTTGCGCGGCGGGCGGCCATGAGTCAGAGTGTCGGCGAGTGACAAATAATTATTCACTGTGGCCTGGGTCTCGGCTCCCCGCCGGTCTGGCAACTTGAACGCGGCACGCCGGGGGGGTTTATTGCGGCGCTGCGCACCGCAGACAGTCAGCAGTGCACCCGAGGACTCGTCGACTCAGATTGAGTCCCCCGCCGCTTCTGCCTCACGTCCACTTCCTCCGGACATGACGGCACTAACGATCCGGTTTATAATCCCGGGCCCCCATGGTGTGCCACAGAACTGAAGCCAATAGCAACCACTCACTGAGGGCAGGCCCCCCCCGTCGGTAATTGGCAGCATTGTGTGTCAAAGCGTGGCGCCGCAGGAATTAATATGCAGCCTGGAGCCAGGCACGACAGGCTGGGCAGGTTAATTGTTACATTGTAGCACTCTCAGCCACTCGGAGCTGAGAACAGACAATCTTTAACTATTTATGAACTTACTGAGCCCAGTAAGCAGCTGCTGGCAGCACGTCTCGGAACAGCAGAGCCGGTGCACAGGCGCCGCCGGTGGCGCGCGCTGGCAAGTGGCAATAAATGCGTGACAATGCATTTCAGTGCAGTGATGCGGAACACCACACTGGAAATGCGTGAGCGTCACATCTGATGCGTGATTCTTGGCAGGCATGTAGTAGCAGACTCTGGTTCACCGTATACCATTATTAATAAAAACGTTTGGGTAGGAAAATTTGTACCTGTCATAGGAAAACATTTAGTCAATCCTGACATCTCTCCCAAGACGTTCACTGGTGAACCTATCAATGTTTTAGGATACAGGGAACTGTGTTTCCAATTCAAAGACAGACAAATGCTAGGTAAATTGTATGTCTCTGCTGTCGGCCCTTCAGTACTTGGTTGGATGGACCAAGGAAAATTGGGCATAATTTTGGATCCAAATAGCCCAGATCCTGTGCTTTCCTTACAATCTGAAGACGAGTACAAGAACATTATTGCAAAAAGGTATCCTAGAGTGTTCTCTGATAACATTGGAAAACTAAAAGGTTTCCATCACAAAATTAAACTTAAAAAAAATGTGGTTCCATGTATTCACAAGTCCAGGAATATTCCTTTCTCCATCAAAAGTGAAGTTGAAGCTGAACTTCTCAAATTACAGAAAGCTGGCATAATAGAACCAGTCGAATCAGATGAATGGGTTGCACCCTTAGTCGTTGCTAAAAAAAAAAAACAACGGTAAACTCTGCTTATGTGTGGACCTTCGCGATCTCAAAAACATCCTCATTGATCAGTTCCCCTTACCCAAGATCAGCGAGATGTTGTCACACCAATGGCATCAAGTGGTTTTCCACAATCGACCTCACTGCAGCATACCATCAGGTCGCACTACACCCTGACAGTAGATGCCTCACCACCTTTGTGACGCCCTTCGGTTGCTTTAGATTTAAAAGGGTACCCTTTGGATTGGCCTCCGCTGCGGCCATGTTCTAGAGATTAATGCAAATACTTTTTAAAGACTAACCCAATCATCTAATTTTTCAGGATGACATAATGGTCATGGGAGCTAACAGAGATGAACATGATGCCAAACTAGCTAAAGTGTTAAGAATCCTCGAAGACTATGGTCTCACTGCGGATATTCGTTTAAATGTAAATTTGCAGAGACCAGTGTCACATATTTAGAACATGAAATTTGTGGGGAGGGCATCAAACCAAAAAAAGAACTACTATCCGCCATTAGAGAAGCCCCCTCCCCCAGAAATAAAGACGAGGTTTAAGCCTTCCTAGGCCTCTCGGAATTTTATGCTAAGTTTGTTCAAGATTTCTCCACTAAAACCTACATTCTAAGACAACTTATAAAACAAAAGAATAAGTTTGAATGGTCTAGGGCTTGTGAAGAAGCCTTTACTAGGATTAAGAACGACATTTGTGATGCTCCACCTTTACAGGGGTTTAACCCTTCCTTACATAGCATTATTACCACAGATGCCAGTGGTAGAGGTCTTGGAGCTGTTTTGAGCCAAACCGATGATATTGGCAACGAAAGAACCATTGCATTTGCCTCATGCTCTATTATACCCACTGAAGAAAGGTATTCCGTGATAGAGCGTGAGTCTTTGGCATGCGCTTGGGGTTTAAAACACTTTAGGAAATACATATGGGGGTATCATGTCACACTTAGAAGTAATCATAAACCCCTTGTCAAGGTCCTCACTACCAAGGGACTACAAAGTCCCTTGGCGAGGGCCTTGCACGCATATCTGTCAGAATGATGGACTTCAATTATGAAGTACAAAATGTTCCAGGTATCAAGAACACCGTTGCTAACTGTCTTAGTCGTTTGCCTTGTGTGGGTGAATCTACCTCAGATATTGAATCATTCTGTGTAGCAAACATACTAGAAGAAACACCCTGCATCTCCCAGTCTGAATGGTTGTTAGCCCAGGAGGCTGATACCATTTTATGCGAAGTGAAAAGACATATCAAAGATGGTTGGCCCATTAAAAAAGACGTTCCTACCCATTTACGCACTTTCTGGGAATTAAGACATGAATTGTCATGTGAAGGAGGCCTTATTCTAAGAAATGGAAAAGTCATACCTCCTAATTGCCTCCGGCCTAAACTCCTTGACATTTGCCATGAAGGACATTTAGGCATTGGCAAAGCTAAAAGTAAAGTAAAAAATTCCTACTGGTGGCCAGGGTTAGACCTCGAAATTGAACGAAAAGTAAGAAACTGCTCAGCTTGTGAGAACTCTGATAAATCCCAAGGTACTTTTAGACCACCTTTACAACCCCTTTCCAGCCCCAGCATCCCTTGGACTAGATTAGGTATGGACATTTGTGGCACCATTTGGGAGAACGGTGAACAAGTATTTCTCATTGTACTGGTTGATCATTTTTCAAAATGGCCTGAAGTAGAGGTTGTACACAAAGCTGATACCAAAACCATTATTAATTTCTTGCAGAAGTTATTTTTAAGAGAAGGTTTACCCAAATGCATTGTGACCGACAATGGTCCCCAATATGTCTCTCATGATTTCAAAAAATTCGTAATGGACAATGGTATTTCTCATAAAACCACTTCTCTGTACCACCCGGCTGGTAATGGTGCAGGTGAGAGATTTAATCGAGTCATAAAAAGCATTATACAACTTGCCAACCACAATGATCTTTCTTGGAGGAAAGAATTGGTGCACAACCTATGGGCTTTCCGAGTTACACCATGTGAGTCTACTGGCTCTAGCCCCTTTGTGTTGTTAAGAGGTAGAACCCCTATCACCAAAGATAATGTAGGGTGGTTAGCACCCAAGAAAGTAGCTTGGTCCACAGAAAGGGTTAAGGAAAAAATTTGACACTCTCAATGTACCAGCAAGAAGAATTACGACTCCAGACATGCCTGTAAACAGGTTAGCATTTGCATAGGTGACAAAGTGTAGAGTAGAAAAAAGTGGTTTTGTTAAAAAGGGTCAAATTCACTTTTTACAGCCCCTTGTAGTCTAGAAAATCTCCTGCAATTTGGCTCTCTTAAGTGACGGAAAGGTTTGGAATTTTTCGTCCTAATCCTTGTGCAGAGGAGAAGGGACTACAGCTCATCAGCAAACCATTTCGGAGTGTGACAGACCCTCTACCTCCCTCAATTACGATTGGCTTCTATATGATGACACCAGTAGGGATTGCAACCTCGATGATACTGTAGTCAGATCTTCAAGTATAATGGGTGTTACGAGTGGTGACGTCTTCCAGAATGACAATAGAGGTAATTCTCCCATTGAGGAGGCCGTTGATGAGATACCACGTGACCCCGTCACCAGTAGTGAAAACAATGTACAAAATAATGACGATGTTGTCACTGAACAAGGCTGTCCCCTTTACAATGATCCCCACGGAAGAGGGGTAGCTGTAAGGGAACCTGTTGTGAGGAGACACTGCAGAGAAGTCAGACTACCCGAAAGGTTGCATGACTTTGTGTGTGAATAACCTTTTTTCTTCTTCTTTCCCCCCATTGTTAACAGCTATTCGTGACCTGTAATGCACTTGTATATTTCATGGTTCTCGATCTCTGTACCCTTTCTCTTGTTCCTTCTCCCCCCCCTTCCTTCCCTCCACTCCCCTACCCCAGGTTGTACAGCACTTTGTTCTTTGATGAAAAGGAGATGTGGTATGTTTATGACTTGTGCATAGTGTATTGGTCTCGCGACCTGCCTCGCGCTGTCTCCCTGGCCGCGTGCTCTTGCCCAAGGTTCTATGACGTCCTTCTGTTCTAAATAGAACCTTCGGCATGGGTGGCGGTTGGGAGAACAGTTGAGGCGAATTCGTATACTGAGAGGACACGTTTCCCGGTGTCAGGGCATTTTCCAAAAAAGACTGCTTTTACTTACCTGCTACGCTTCTTCAGTCTTTACAGCGACGAGGATGGGATACAAACCCACGCGTGCAAAGCACAATGGATTGCTAATCCATTGTGCTTTGCGCGCGTGGGTTCGTATCCCATCCTCGTCGCCACTGTTTAAAGACACTTCACACACAGTTGAGAAGTATGTGTCTTTATTAAAGTATCCAACACATCATTTCCATGAAGGCCTGGTAGCAAAGGAAGAGGCGCACGTCCGAAGAGGCCGGTACTCTGCTGTCATCTCTCATCAACTGGCAACATTCCAGAATGCCAGCTGATAACGCGTGACACACAAAGGTGCTACGATGTCCTAAGGTGGACACAAGACAAGTACAGTAAATCACAACAACTATCACTTTCTTTCTTTTTGGTTTTTATGTCTTTGTACATTTTACTTTAATTGAAACCATGAAAAAGTGAATACAGTGCTATACAATAATATGTACATTATTATACAGTGTAATACAATACATAGTAACAATTCATTTAATTTCTTACACATTAACCTAATTATCAATTTTTGAGACACTGAGACCACAAGCCTGGTGTAACAGTTTCAAAGACGTTTCTTTCCGGAGCAAGACCTAAAAACCTTGGTCCAATCTCTGGGTCTCTCTAGATTGGACTATTGCAATTCTCTTCTTGCTGGCCGCCCCAAATCCCACCTTTCCCCTCTTAAATCTGTTCTCCATTCAGCGGCTCGTTTTATAGTTGGGGCCAAAAGAAGTGACCAACCACATCACACCCATTTTGTCTTCTCTTCGATGGCTCCCCATCGAGGCAAGATCAATCTACAAGACTGCCTGTATCACCCCACAAAGCCTTGTACACTTCCTCCCCTCGATACCTGGCGAATAAACTGAAAATCTCTGGAGGCTCCAGACCGTCTCGTAATGCGGAAATTTTACTGCTTGAGCCCCCCACCTTCAAAAGGGAAAGATCGATGGCTCAATCCTTCTCAGGCAATGCAGTGAGAATCTGGAACTTGCTTCCTCCACTACTCCGCACCACCACCTCTACCCGGACCTTCAAAACTGACCTCAAATCTCTTCTCTTCCAAAGACACTTCCAGAACTAATACACCCCTTTTCATGTCCCTCAAGGAAGTATTATTGTAAATTTGTAATCTATGCCTGTACAATCTTCATCCTATTGTGTTTTTTGTGTGACTGCCATCTATTTTTTCATTTTACCTTTTCTTGTTTCTCATTTGTTTCTGTAACGTGTAAATATGTAATATTCTCCTCATGTAACGTACTTGGTTCTATTGTGAAGCACTGTGACACCTTTGAGTAAAGTCAGCGCTATATAAAAATGCATTAAATAAAATCAAATAAAAAAATAAAAAAAGTCGGCGGCTGTGGCTGTTATGCCACAACCTCTCTTTTCTTCAGCCTGATATGTAGTATACATGAAAGTAGTTGAATCCAAGTAGTTTTCCATGTAGGTTTATTGAGTAGCAATTTACATAGAAGAGAGCCCCACCAGGAGCAGCTTCCCTGCTGCTCAGCCCATCACCAACTGACTAAGGCACTCCAACATTCCACATACCAACATTCTCTCACGCAGTCATTCTGGCTGAGCAGCAGGATACCACATATCTCCCTCCTTTACAATGGAAAGGAAGGAACTATCAAAAGGCATCAGAAAAGAAGCAAGAAAAATGAGAAGAAAAATACACTGAAACAAAGCATGGAAATAAAAGGTGGAAAAGTAGGAAACGCAAACAAAAGAAAATACAAACGACTCATGCACCAACTACCTTTCTCACACAAAGACAAACCACACACTCCCTCACACAAACAACAAAACAACCCAAGTACAAATATCTTGCAAGCTGGCCAGGCAAACACGAGAAAATACAAGGGCATAAGCAACCAGGTGAAGGAGAGAACAAAACACAGAAGCAAGAGAACAGTGAAAGGGTGGAAGAAAGATAGAACAAGCAAGAGGATAATTGCCTTTAACTCAAGCAAGAGCATGGGAAAAAGTCCCCAGAAAGACAGCAAATCCTAGGTGTGGCAGAAAGTGCCACACGGTACATTGCAATATACAGGAATGCAGAACTAGGTGTGGTGGAAAGTACCACACGGCACAATGCAATAAAGAACAAGGTATGGCGGAGAATACCACACGGTATACTGCAATATGTGCGAACAACAGAAATAGGTGTGGTGGAATATACCACACAGTACAATGCAATATGTACGAACATCAGAACCGGGTGTGGGGAAACCACACAGTACAATGCAATACGGAACTAGGTGTGGTGGAAAATACCACACGGTACAATGCAATACAAGAAACGTAAAAGTAGGTGTGGCGGAAAATACCACACAGTACAACGCAAGGTGTGGCGTAAAATACCACACAGTAAAACGCAAGGTATGGCGTAAAATACCACACAGTACAGTGTAATATGTGGGAATAGCAAACTAGGTGTGGTAGGAAATGCCACACAGTACAATGCAAAACGCAGGAACTTCAGAAGTAGGTGTGGCGTAAAATACCACACGTTATAAATGCACCAAACAAAAGCTGGGATGGAAGGTGTGGCAACTAGCCACACGGCACAATGTAAAACGCAGGGATTGCGGCACTTCCCCCAGGACAGAAGCACTAGAGTAATAACATGGAATGTGCAGAAATACAAATCACGTAAAGAAAAGTTCCTTAGAAAAGAAACCACAGCATGTAAGAGAAACAGCATGCAGTCATGTAAATATGAATTGCGCAGGACACCAGCCCTTACAGAGGTATCAGAATGAAGCAAAACAATGTAGGAGAATAAATGTTAATGCAAATTGCAGGTTGACGGCAGGTTAATGAATCCTTGTAACGCAGCAGGGTGAAGCCTTGTAGCGCAGCAGGCAAAGTTAAAGAACTAGATGGCACAGTAGAAAGGTGAAAGTCCAGTATTTTGAGTGTGCCAATAGTGAAACGGTTGAAAAATGCAGGATTTAAAAAAGAAATGCAAGGTTCCATTAACAGCAAACGCACCCAAAGCGATACTTGACTCCCAGAGGAACACAGCAGATCTTGGTGATGCTTAAAGTCAGTGCAGGAGGGGCAGCAGGTTTTTTAAAAAAAACAAAGGGAAACAGTACCTGCAGTGAAATATGACGATCCGCTATGGCGATACGATGTCTTTTAAACAAATCCACGTGTGGGAGAAAAACGCTGAAGCTGAAGAAGGCGTGACAGGGAGACTGCGCGGGAGACCCCTTCACCAAAACTTTATTGAAAAACAACGAGATCACGGTTGGCACAGCACGAGGCATGATGGAAGTAGAGCTGAAATTCACCAAACTCAAGATGGTGGCACGCACTGGTGACGCCGCGCCGGATGGCTCCCGGCATCACCGTGCACCAAATATGCTTAGCAACAAGAACCAAGCTGAAGACGTCACAGTGGAGTGAAGAGAGGAGTCACGAGGTAGCAGGAGTGACGGTAAAAGCGTGCGCCGGCTCTGTGAGCGCTCGAGCAATGTTTAAAAGTACGAGGCGGTTAAACTGCCATAGGAAGGCACACCACAGAGACAAAGTGAGAATTGAGAAATAAGTAAAGAACTCACCGCCAATGTCTCGAACCACGAAAACAAAAGTGGTAGATGACTGCAAATGCTGAAGAGCTGACAGTGAATCTCCTTTACCTTAAAAAGCTGTAAAAGTTGTTGAAACACACAGCGATGGCACAGTGGAAATTAGTAGCAGACCTGTAGGCTCCACACTTCAAAACGAGCAGCTCTCACTGATGTACAAGCCCTGACACTCCTATCGACGCAAATGGGCGGAACTCTCCCAAGGCAGGTCACAGCAGGCAGGCAAAATGAAATAAAGCAGAAACTGGGAGATAGCAGGGCAAGAAGGCAGCAAAGCGAAAGGCAGCATAGAGTAGAGGATGGCAGGAACTGGCAGAATATGGTTAGGGAGACCGATGTCATAGGAACTGGCAGACAGTAGGTCAGGAAGGTAGCAGGATGTGCAGACAGGAACTGGCACACTTCAGTTGTGGGCGAGCATTAGGTCAGGGAGACAGCAGGACCTGCATGCAGGAACTGGCACACTTCAGTTGTGGGCGACCGGTGGCAAGGTCACTGGTGGGGCTCGGAGGTGCCAGTGAACTTGAAGTGCTCAGCATTAGTTTCAAAGAAAGTCCTTTAGCTTGGTCGTGGGTTGCTAGTTTCTTCAGCCTCTTCTTTTCCAGACTGTAGACACCCCACTTCTGGTACCAAAATGTAGTATACATGAAAGTAGTCGAATCCAAGTAGTTTTCCATGTAGGTTTATTGAGTAGCGAGTTACATAGAAGAGAGCCCCACCAGGAGCAGCTTCCCTGCTGCACAGCCCATCACCAACTGACTAAGGCACTCCAACATTCCACTTACCAACATTCTCTCACGCAGTCATTCTGGCTGAGCAGCAGGATACCACATGATATTGCACCCCTAGTCAATGCAAGTCAAAGGGGGAAATGATTTCCCCCGATTTATTTTTCAAAGTCTCGCTCATTGCAATCTTGGGTGTTTATGGGGTAAAGCGTGTGTGTTATTATCAGAATTGTCATCATCATTGCCCAGTTACTTCACGTGGACGGTTGCAGTATTTCAGGTGAGAAAAAATGTTTACAATTCCTACACTATCACCGGGTCCTCGCTGCTTGGTGGCCACTCATAGTAGAACGTAAAAGACAGAGAGAATATTACGTATCTCTACTATGTTTATGCCGTCACAATGGCCGCGAGCATCTCCTAGCACCATGCGCGCTGCTGAAGGTAGGCATTCACCCTATCCAAGATGGCGCCCTAGCGATGAGCGTCGTCGTTCAGGGCAGCTGCTCCGCGGATGGGGCGGCGCCATGTAAATAACCAAAGCCGGTTGACTGTTAGGAAGAACAGCAGCAGTCGGATCCCGGGCGTCGCTGCTGTCATGAGGGCCGTGCCCACCTGGATAGACAAGGTCCATGACCGGGACAAACAGGAACAGTGGTAAGTGATGTTCAGTCTCGGTGTGAGCGAGCACGAAGCGCGGGAGGGATCCCTGGGTAGCAACGGCCGTAACCAAGGTAAACTCCCGTCATGCCTGGAGGAACCAGTGATATGGAGCTCGTTAAAACGGCTATAGTTTCTTGTTAGGCTTGCTATCTTTCCAAATTGAAAATACTGGCAATTTGTTGTTGTTTTAAGTCTGCAAAGCTCTGGACGTGACAGTAAATTGGACTGTAAACAAAACCGTAGCTGTTCATTCATAACATGACTTGTCTGTCTTTGTTTACTCTCATTATTAGCCATGGATCATCAACGAGGTCCAAGAACACATTTAAAAGTGCTTTCTGTTTATATTTGATGTTTGAAGTTTGTACAGATAAAGGCTAAATATACCGGGTATAGACGATTGTGCTTATTTTTGTAGCATCTGTGACATCAGAATACCCGTGGCGCCGGTAGAAAATCGGTCAGGTAACTGTCTTATTTCTAGCTGAACCTTCAAGCTGGGGATCACACTGCTTTGGGAGGATAGGGGTGGCCAAAGTAACAGGCTTTGGAGTTAGCCTGGGGTGAAGCGGGGGCAAGTCTAGGCACAGTGATGGAGACGGGAAGATAGCTTAGTGCAGATTTCCTTTATTCGTTTTGACGTAAATTGCGTTTGATTTGTACATTGCTCTTGTGTAACTAACAAAATTGTCGCCCCACATTAAACTACACAATTATATCTAAGTGAAGACATATGCCTGAAGCAGATCAAACCCAAAGAACGTTCCCACTTGAGGGGGAGACAGTTGGTCTGGTAGGTTGCTGAGCCATAACATTTTGTGGGGGAGAGTCAGGAGCTACTCATTATGAATTAATACATTTTCTTTTTATAGCATCAGTTCTGGAAATTGGAAAAAAATACTGTAGAAGCCGACAGATTGATGGTATGTAGTGGCAGCAGAAAGGGGGTTTCTTAGACCCTGTTTAAGAAGAGGCATGGGGCTACTGGACCATATATCTGCAAAAAACTTAGTGTGCTGTTCCTCTCTGTGACCACAGAATTAGGTTCGTCCATGGTCCACTCAGACTTCATAGGTACTGAGTTGAGCGTATGCTGGACCGCGCAAAATAATTTCTCTATAGCCCCTTGATTGTGATATAGAGCTACTGGGCCATAGCCATGGTAGCTGGGGAAATGTACCTCTGATATTAAAGGGTCCGCGCTACTATGGATTTTTAAACTAGGCCAAGTACAGCCCCTTTCACACTTGACTCAGTGGTAGTTATGGCGGGCAGTCACAGGCTTCTCAGAAAGATTAGTCTGGGGTACGACAAGCTCAGCACTCAACGGACACCCAACAGCGTAACGACTTGATTGCCCATCCCAGCACTTATCTTTATAAAAGTAAAGTATTTTAATACACTGTAAACCTCACTACTACAAAAATTCAGGTAATCAGTAAATCAGTGTCAGCCCTTGGCATCAATATACAGTTAGGAAGATTCACTGAGACATGACTGGATCCCTGTTCTGGCTCAAGAATAACTGCTAGAGCCGGAAATGAGTTGGTTCTCAATCTTTCAATGACTGTATAGTGGTAAACTGAATTGCCTCTACTATCAGGATTTTGAGAGGCAGTGAAAATAATGGACCAGGAAAAATACCCATTTGATAAATTGAACAAATGGTGTTGAAATCTAGGTCTTATGTTACTGAAGTATGTAACTTAGTTGCTAAACTACATTTTCTCCCAAGTGACCCTGAGAATCCTTACAAAGATGTCAACTCGGAGCCTTTAGCGTTAATTATAGAAGTCTATTTATTTGAAACAAAATAATTGTGAGGCTCCATACAAACTGATCTATTAGAACATGGCTTTTCAACCAGCATATTTCTTAAATTCTAGAGAGAAAAGTTCACCTAAGTTATATTTACAATCTTCACAGTGTAGAATGCTGTACAAATATACAAAAATTCCAGCAAGACAAGTTCAACTCAACATGTTTCGCAGGTCAGAAGGCTTCCTTGTCATTGCTTTCAATTTAATTGAATGTCAGATCAAAGTAGAATGAGTAAACCGCTACCAATTTATGTAAAGCATATGACCCAATTTTCTAAGGTTAACTCTAGCATAGATATATTAAAAGTTGGAATGGTTACACCAGACTTTCTTTCTCTCTCAAATTGTTATAGCGTAATCAATTAGGATCAAGAATATTTTGAATTAAAAAAATATGGTTTGGTTCCCCTCCAACAAGGTTGAAAAGCACATCATTTAATTTAATACATA
The DNA here is from genome assembly GCA_963921515.1 of Calotriton arnoldi. Lineage (NCBI taxonomy): Eukaryota > Metazoa > Chordata > Amphibia > Caudata > Salamandridae > Calotriton > Calotriton arnoldi. The sequence goes on along the minus strand of CAWUFW010000162.1, from coordinate 5,596,554 downwards.
TGGTAGATGAAATAGGTCCTATGCTAATGAAATCTTTAATGGTGTCTTACAATTGTTTGTTTATATTTTCATAATTAGCAAAACCAGAGGGGTAAGTGGTGTCACATCATCACCCTTTTCGGCAAAGTACTTCAATTCTTGGTGTCTTGCTCTTTCATGTAAGAGCAATAATATGGGAGAAGACATGACAAATAAGTCTAGCGAGAAATCAAACTAATCAAAAAGCAGTTAGTAATTTTGGTGCATTATTAGGATCACATTAAAGTATGTCAGATTAAAAAAAAAAATAGGAAGGCTCCAATGTAGAGAAGTTTTGTTTTAATGCACTTTAGTGTGCAAAAAGTAAACAGGTTGCCATGAATGTCGTTTCTGCTCCTCTGTTCATTTTAGAGAAACAGATCAGAAGCACGACAAGCCAGTTTTCGTCGATTGTAGCTGTATCGATGTTTCGTGACCTGCTTTTCACATTGGCTGCTGGTTCTGGCAACTGGCATTGTGATGTCACAACAACTGTAATTATTACATAACTGTCTCACAGGTCAGCAGCTATGTCATTTCTTTATTATAGGAGACCTCACAAGGTGCCTGCAATAAGGAAATTGGAGACAGTCTTTTATACTAGGATTGTAGGCTCCCATATGTTGTTCTTGTTAGCATGGTTTATGGTCTTTGGCTGCATTTGGCTATTTGGACACTGACTTGCTGGGTAAAGTCACTTAACGGACATCAGAATCTCTGTGATGTTGATCTGACCATGCATTACACTTCCTGGTCTGCCCCAAAGGAGAAGGCATGAGCACTGGCAAGACAGAAGCAGTGTGGCAGGCCCTCTAGTAACAGCTGGAAGGCAGAAGGAGCAAAGGTGTTCTGTCTCATTTTCGATCTCACTGGATGACTCCTGCTATTGAATCCATTGGGGACTTAAGCAGAAAGTTAACAACTCCCTTTTAGAGAGGCGGCCTAAAATTAAACATTTTGCAGCCTTAATGCCTCAGACACAGGACCCTGAAACCTTTGGCTTTTCATTTGCATCAGGTCTTTAGTGTTACTTAACACAGTTTCTTATTGATTTGTTTACATTTTGACAGTTATAACGAATACAAATTTTTTAATGAAAAACAAACTTCCCCTAGTTGTGCTGGGAAATACTCAACTAAGTAAATTTATAATACTAGATGTACAAGATAGCTCCTGATTTTTTTATTAGGTGACAATGCAGACATACCAAAAGACATCTTGTTTGATATTTTTAATATTGGTGTACAGAATGCAATCAAATTCATCCTGGTAGTTAGAGTGTAGAAAATGATGGACTGAAAAGCTGATGAGACAATAACAGTAAGATACATTAGAACTTCAGTAGAAGTGTATGAAAAGTACTATGAGATCTACAGCAAATTACATCCGTCATTATAACAAGTGTAGATGAGGGAGCCAATCTAGTCTTCTCGGATAAGGAGCACTAACTGAAGAAAGTAGAGATACAACTAAGAGATCAAAGTACATACTAGAAATTGGAGATCAATCCCACATATTAATTTGTAAAAACCCTTAAAGCTGAAATGTGTGAGAGATCAAGCGCTTTTGACGTGACGAATACATAAAAGTACTTTACATTAATTGGGAAGTGTTTTGTGCACTGATGTGGAACAGCAGAGGGCTGTAAGTTTTCACCTTCTCTGGCAAATATAATCATGGAATGGTGGTGGCAACAATTAGCATTGTCTGGGGAAATTCAAATCTTCATGGGGAGTAGTCCTATGGTTATATGTTATTGAGGACTTTTTTATTATTTGGAAGGGAAATGAAAAAGAGCTTCAATAAATTATCAGGAATAGAACTTGAAATAACTGAACATCAATTTGACAATGCCATCCAGTCAAAGTGAAATAGAAGTTCTGGATGGTAAGCTAGAAATTGTGAAAATAAAATTGTTTCATTGTGTCTGAAATGTACTTCAACTAATTGCCTCCTTCATCCTTTCTTGTGTCACCCCAAAAAAGGTAAATTAATTGCATACTGAATGGAAAGCTCTCGAGATTTTACAGGAACAGTAGTGATGTGTAGAAATTTCTTAAGGAGAGCAGGAAGATGCCAAGAAAGATTTTGCAGTAGAGGATGCATTTTGAGCATAATTAATGAAGCATTATAGAGAGTAAAAGAAAAACATAGACAACCTATTATTGGTTCATAAAATGTCGAACAAATGTCTAGAGACCTTTTGATTACTTTCTCAATATAATGGGCAGCAGTTTGAAATCAGGCGAATTTTGAATAAATACAGACTGCTCATTACAGCAGACAAAGATCTGAATTTGACAGATCATATAGAAATTGAATCAAGCAGAGCTTCAAACCTAGCCAGTAACCTTACCATCAGTCATTATGAACCACTGAAAGGCAAAATACAGACGTGGTTACCACCACCCCTCAAGGCATCCTATAGCTGTGGATCTTGTAAAATTTGTGATCTATCCTTTAGATCCATATTAAAATTTGATAAATCGGAAGACTTAAGATATCCTTTCAAGCAAAATAATTGCAAAATATATATTAATGTTCTTCACAGTCTGTGTTGATGTGAAGTACTGGATGTTTGTAGCACTATAGGGAAACAAAAACTGAGATTGATAGAACCCATAAGGACTACTGAAGAGGAAGGCCTGAACTATGTTTCAAAGATGCTTTTCATTGAAATACATGCAGGAAAATTGGACAGCTTGAAATATTTTGATTTAGAAAAAATTGAAGCTCTCATTAGATTAGGAGCTTGGGAACTGAAATTTCAGAGAGTCTTTGTTTGTTCCAAGAGGCATGAATGAGAGCTCTGGACTGTCTGTACTCCTATACAAATAGCAAAGGTCTCAATGGTAGGGACATCTCAGAGACATACAATACCACTTTTGAAGGGAAAAAAATGATTAGGTGAATTAGCTGGAATTAACCAGATGAACATTTGTGTTCCCTTAGATCTAATTGGACATTAGCAATTTGAAAACTATGGATTAACTTGCCCTGATGAGACTAATGAATTTGTTACACAAATTCTGATTTGCAATTGATCACATGGATTGACAGTACAGAAAATAGAGGGGTTTTGACTATTTTGAGATGTGTATACTTTTTAAGTAAGAAGAATGAGATTGAGGAACGAGAATGCCCAGCATGGAAAGCATATTGAATTATATGTTTGATTTATTGGTTCTTGGGAGGTTGTTAAAATACTGTGAGACAGTAGGAGGACAAGTGGTATTTGTGTTTAATCCTTTCCATATAACATACTATTAAATTAGGAGTTTGAGTGAGGTGATTGGAAAGAAAAGTGGGAGGGGCTAGGAGTGGCTCCAGTAATGGGGTCCAGAGTTTGAGACCAACCTTTGCCTTTGTTTTAGTGTTTCAGACAGTATTAAGACAAAAAACATTGCCAAACAATAATGAAAAAATAAGCAAATTGTTCTGTAAGCCCCCAGTGTGGGAAATCTTTAAACCAATAAATCTATAGAAATTGTTAGCCCTAAAGGGCATAGACCCTTCTGCCTATAAACTGAAATCCAACCGAAGATGTTTACCTTAATGAATGGTAGATTGGTGTTGCTTGTACTAATATCCTAAACCGTGGTAGTTAAAACAGTGGATGGGCCTGGTTTGGTTAAAAAAAATGCGTGACCTTAAAAATAGTTTTGAAGACTATATTTAGAAATGTGATAAAAGTTAAGTGTTCACTTCAGCTCAATGTCAATAAAATTATTCAATGAGCCGTGAGTCAGCCAGTAAATATAAAGTCTAGACTGTCTTTTATGATGCAAAATATAGTTCTTCTGTATATTTAAAAAAATGATTTGGTGGAGAGAAGATTGGATTTCTAATATGTTTTCTGTTATTCTGGGTAAATTGTGTACCTTACTGCAGGCCATGCTATACTGATGTTACATGCATTTCTACCATCTCATATTATGTTATTGTGGGCTAGTTCTATGCAATTCTCTTCTTTAGTAGCAGTATAGACTGGGCCACTGGAATTATGCGCCAGTGGGGGACCAAATTAGGAGTCCGCATTGACTAAATTATGCAGCAAATAAAGGAAAATCATGTGGCATAATGCAGCATATTCTGTGTTTGTATTACCTCATTATTTTGGCTTTTGTTCACACGTTAACACTTTCTGGGGAAAGGTTTCACCTCATTAGTACCACTTAGACACCGAAATACAGTAATGAACGACAGGAAGATGACCAGTCAACCTTTGTGAAGGGCCTTCCACCTCACGGCAACAGTTTTTAGTAACTTGTTCCATCTGAGCTCGAAACTTTTTTTTTTTTTTTTTTTGGTGTTGTGGAAATTTGCAGATTACGAAGCAGATGATTGATTATGTAGCAAATGCGTCCAATCCATAATTATGCCCAAAACACAACAGCTAGAAAACTCACATAATTTAAGTGACCCTGAGTATAGATGCCATTCCAGAGACATGAAACTTTTAATGTTAATATTTAAAATGGTATCCCATACCATAGCATGATGGTTTTGGTTACAATCTGTTGTTTGAATCTCATTGTATGTGTAGAGTGATTGTTATTTGTGTATCATCCTGAAGTTTGATTACCGATGAAGACTACAAACCCAGGTAGAGTGCCTTTATTCTAGTTCTGTGACAAGAATGCAACTAAAGCCTAATGTTTGGCCCCTGATTTAATTGATCGCTCCTCAAATACAGGATCTTAGACAGAGCTGCTACACTATAGGGTCACAGAAATGATTCACCTCTTGAACCGATTATTCCCATGTTTATTTTGCTCCGAGTATTATTTTTTTTTGAGTTCCACATGTTTCCTTATGGTTACTGCAGAGTGGTAGATGGAATATAGCATATGAAAACCAAGAATGTGGAGGTTCGCTGCCCCTGTGTTTAATTGTTTGAGTTGAAAGTTTGCTTCTCATACTGTATTATCTTTCCATTTGAATTCTTTCAACTGTTTTTAAACTCTTTTTTAATTAGCATCTATGACCTGGCCTTTAAGCCTGATGGGACCCAACTGATTGTTGCTGCTGGAAACAGAGTGCTGGTAAGAACTCCACAGTGACCTCTTATTTACATTGGGGATGGGGTGATCTGTTATTTTTATTTTTAAAGTGCTTTGCTATTACTTGTCATACATTTGAAAGCAGTTTGTTGAATCCACCTCTATACTACAGCACTTTGATATATAAAGTTTAATTTGTGGATTGAGACAACGTTACACCCTATTGTCAGGTTGGCCACTTGTGGAATAAATTTAGCAATTTTGTTACCAACGTTCTCATTTTCTAAACGTGAAAAAAACAATTAAAAGCCTTAAATCTCTGTTGATAGTTGTAGTTGTTTTTGGAACTGACTGTAAAATGGGGGTAGATTTTTTTTGTAGTGCTATTGACAGACCTAACAAGTTATCTCTTCATTACCCATGTGTACCGCACAGCGGGGTGATGTGTGTATTGTGTGATTACTCACACACACAATGCTCTTAGTTCCTGTGCATCAACAGGACTGGTATCCCATTGGCCATGACAATTATTGCCGGGGTGGGGAGGGGGACAATCAGAATTTTACCTTACTTGATCTGAGGAAATGATATAAATCTATTGTGTATCCCACAAGATGGAGCCCCTTTGTTAAGGCTCCATGGCCCAGGATTGTAATCCTTCATACATTCCCAGCTAAAGGGACCATTCTGGAGTGAAACTGGGCCCACATTGGATACTGACACATAGTACTTAATATGGGGATGTTCTTTTGCTCTGTCATCCCCAATTTGATTTACCGGCCCCTCAAAGTGCTATGTCCTACTATCCGGTTACCCAGCTGTCTCAGAAGTCCTCTAATTCCTTTGGCACTGGTACCTTGCACCTCCTGCCAATGACACCTGGATCTCACTGCCCCCCTGGTAGGATCCTGGTGTGGATAGTGAGGCTTCTCTTCTACTGCCCTTTGCTAAATGGGGAACGGCAGAATGCGATGGCTGTTGGAGAGGAGGTGAGTGTGACCGACCCTCCGCCCCATGCTTTCCAGTACCCGATGACTTTATCGAAGGTGCGGACACACCTGCGTGTTTGTTTCACTTCCACCGCAGCTGCTCCCACACCTCCTGCTCCAGGCTTTTAGTGAGCATCCTACTACCCCAGAACCTGCTTTGACCCGTTTGCTCCTGCTTGCCCTCGCCGATCCCTGATGAGTGTGCCCTGAGCTGCTTACTCCTTTGTGGCACTATTGATCCCGACTAACCATGAACCCAGTGATGGCACTCTGACTTTTTGCTCCTTGTTGCCTAAGCTGCCATTGGGTAGTGACTTACTGATGTACCTGTGGACGGATGACTCCCTTTGTTGGGCATAGGTGAGTGATTTAGCTAATGTTTGTTTTGGGAATAATGATTTTAGGGTGCGAATAGGGCACTGATGGGGTTGGGTGATCGAGAAGAGTGCTCATTCAATGCTCCCTAGTCTCCATTAGGCTCTCTGTTGATGTGGCCATTTTGCACCCTATCTGGCTTAAGAAACTAAAGGCTTTTGCTGTTGACTGGCCTGACACCCATAGATGAAAGACTTCGTGCAGTGCATGACTCTAGTAACTTAAATAACAAATGCCAAATAAGCTCAATGTTCTACACTCTAGAAGATCGATCTTATCCCAAAAGCAAGATTGTCTCCTAGGGCAAAGGCAATGCCGCTGAAACTCTCCAAGACCCAGTTTGGATGTGCATATCCTGACTAGTGAGGTACAACCCCTCCCCCACTCCATCCTTGCTCTTCCTTGGAGTTTTGTAGTGCTGCAAACAGTGATTGACTTTTACCTGACTCATTGCATTTGACTGGTACCCAGTTGTGACCATAGCCAGCTGCCTCATTCAGACTCTGTTGCTACTTGGATTACTGATGGGGTAACTCTCCCTGTCTCAGTCTTGCACCATAAATCCTTCCTTCCCGAAGTTTCTCTAAATCTGGACCCAATTGTTATGAAATCATTTACCCCCTGAACTTATCTAAGAATGCATCCAGAGCCTTTAAACATGAGATCACGGTGGAATACTGTTCATAGACCATTGCCACAGCACGAGAAATAGCCTACTTCTCATGTTTTTCCCACTTAACACCTCGAGCTGGGTACATACCGTTTAAAAGCACTGAAAATCAGCCGCACTCTGATGCTACCTACTGGACAAAGACTCACTACCACTCCCTCAACACTTATCAAGACCTATCTCTCTATGTCCATCTACAACAACGGAAAGCTCATGGTTCAAGCCTCTGACACTAACTTGAAACTATTCAAACTTTTCCTGTTGATTGTCCAAGCTACTAGCCGCTCCCCGCCCCCTGCGATCAGTCACAATTCACCCTCCTTTCTGGCCTCCACCTTCTCCTCATGTTGATCTGGTGCTTGCTTCTCTGCATACTAAATTTCCTGCTCGTTTTCTGTTCTTGAACCCTTATAAATAGTCCCATACTCCCTTGGCATTGCTTCTCCCCCCTTCCCACATCCACCACACTCCCTAAACTCTATTTTCACTGCTCCTCATGAGGCTCACTCTGCCGAATGTATGACGATACAACGCGATCATTTAGATCGCGGTACATTACATCGCAGTTTTTACAACGCAAGTCGTTACAACGACTTGCGCTGGAGGGCGCTGGACTTAGGAATAGTATGATTTACTATTCCAACTCCAGCCTACGTAACAGTAGGGAAGGTGTTGGAATAGTAAATCACACTATTCCTTAGTCTAGAGCGCCATCTAGTGCAAGTCGTTGTAACGACTTGCGTTGTAATGACAGCGAAGTAAATGTATTGCGGTGTTTTGACCGCGTTGTAAAGGTCGTTTTCCCACTCTGCCAGCTTCATCACTTCTCCCTCCTTTACCAATGCTAACATCGAAGAATCCCTCGCCATCAATACGCAGTTCAACTTGCCTCACGCAATCCCCTCTCCTCATTTTCTCCCCATCCGGACTTCCACACCTCCACCCCCTCCTACACCTAAGTAATCACATTCATTCTGATATTCACTCTCCTACCATGCAAGCTCATAGAGGAACATTTCTCACACCCTCTAGCCCTCCTCATAGAGGGCCTCATAACAGTTGCAACTGCTCTTTCCACAGTCTTTGCTTTCGCTCTACACTATCCAGTACCATAAAAACCCTTTTCAAAATTTTAAAGTCTTTATGCTCTTGGTTTAAACTACTTTCTACTAAAATCTCCACATTCGATTCCCTGGCTGCTAGGATTGTAATCCCCCAGAACCCCCTTCCTGCCCTGCCCCCACACAGAATGTCCCAGTCTCTCAGTCCTGAGGAGACTGATTCCCTATTGGCTGGAAAAAGAAATGGATAAATAAAAATTGGTACTCAATTCCTTCAATCCACCAGTCACTCACGCAGAAGTCAAATGGATTAACACTTCCCATGAGTCATAAAACATTCCTAGTTGGATGAGTGGCCCTTGCAAGAGTTGCCCTAGCAGTGGAGTTAGCTGTAGCAATCTTATTGAAATACTTCCATATTCCACTCTTTGCATATCTTTATCTACCACCAACCTACATTGCAAACTCTACAATTTCAGATCGGCAGTACCACACAGGACTGAGATGGATGACTTTATCATAGACGTGTCCCGTCCTACTTTCTAATGCCTTACACCAGACATCACATCTTCAGCCACTAAATCAATCAGAATCAACATCATCTGCCACCTGCCCAGTGATAACAAATAATTTCCCAAACACTGCATTGACTTTATCACTTCACAACTTCTGCTGTCCACTATCTTCGTATATTCCTCAATGTCTTTACCTTCACTGGAGTGACTCCAATGAGAAATTAACACCCTTCTCCTTCCTCACTGACGAAGACTTAACTCTGTATTCCTGACACATATGCATATCAAACAAGCTACTTTAGATCTGATCATATAGATCTCATCCACACCTCAAACCCTATTCTTGTTAATTGGTCAGACCATCAATTGCAACATCTTAGAGGTGTGCCTGACATATAGAATACCCCTTTCTATTGAATATGAGTACATAAACCTAGCAACCTACCTTTTGAACAACACTTTAATGGGTATTTTCATTGATGTAGCTCCCTGAAAGTGAAGCGAGTCAGGAGTAAAAACTCGCACTCCTTGTAGGAGGCTGGCTTAGTATATGGTGCACACGTAAAGGAGTGATGCACCTTGCACTAATCCAGGCAACCCTTATGGTGATTTTGGTGGTCTTTGATAACCTTTGAAAGCTCTCAAAGTTGTAGCTGTGGAGAGCAGCCATCAGGCTTATCTTGAAGGAGTGAAAAGCAGTTTGATTTACCATTTAATCAGTAGTGTAGATTAGATGAAAAAGAACCTCCGAGTGTGTATGAAAAATAAGTCTATTTATTACACAATCACTAACTCATTGGTATATCTCCTAGCCGGAGATATCAACAACAACACATGAAAATACTTCAAAGAAATCAGGTAAGTAGCACAAATATACACTGGTCTCCAGTGGAAGACCAAACCATATACTGAAGAAGTGGAATGTGAACTGCAAGGAAGAACGGGACCTGGACCAAAGGACTCGGAGGAGCTGGGAGAACAAGGAACCACCCAAGGTAAGTACCCAAGAACCCCATGGAGGCTGTGTGCAGAGTAGAAACACAGCCGCGTGCCCAGTGGAAGTCAATGAAGAAGACGCAGTTGCGGTTTTAAACAACAAGGACCCTTCTCAGAGGACCCCGAAGAAACCCTTTGGAGGACGGAAGGTTGGAGAGCCACACCACCTGTGGATGCCCCAGGAACCAGGTTACCTGCACCAGGGAAGCCGATGCATATGGGTGATGTGACGTCAGAACCTGCCGTAGACGACAGTGGAAGCTTTGGAGAAATGGCCTCTGGAGAAGTCTCGGGAGATGTCCGGTGGAATCCAAGGGTGGATTCTTGAAGGGGAAACAGCGCTTACATCGCATGCGGTACAACGCATGCGATTACAACACAGTCGTTACAACGACCGCGTTGTTACAACGCGAACCATTACAACGCAATTCGTTTCAACAACTTGCTGTAGGGGGCGTGCTAAACTAAGGAATAGTATAATTTACTATTCCAACACCTTCCCTACTGTTGCACACACTGGAGTTGGAATAGTAATTTATACTATTCCTAAGTCCAGCGCGCCCCCTACAGCAAGTCATTGAAACGACTTGCGTTGTAATGGTTCGCGTTGTAACAACGCGGTCGTTCTAACGACCGCGTTGTAATCGCATGCGTTGTACCGCATGCGATGTAATGACATATATTCTTCTTGAAGAGGCGAACCTGCAAACAGAGGGGACAGAGTCTATGCCTCTCTGAGGGGACCCGGAGGCATGGAAGCACAATGCCCGCTCTTGGCAGGGAGCTCAGTAAAGTTGACCAGGACTTTGTCGCTGCAGATGTGGGGAACGGATGTCGGTGGCTAGGTGGTCGGTGTCCGGCGGGTGCTCCAACAAGCCTTGGTAGCCGCAACTGGCATGGAAGACAAGATGCAATCGTTTGGACCAGCAAGGTCCAAGGGACTCACCAAATGCTGGAGAGTCAGAACAGGCCCGAGCAAGCAGGAGAGCCCACCAAAGTAGAAGAAGACCCTCAAGAGGACCCACTGGCCTAAGGCACAGGGGTCGCAAGAGAGGACCTCAGGCAGCTTACCAAAGATGGAGGCCCACAGTGTAAGGGATGAAGTGAGGACACTGATCGATGAGGTGCTGGAGGCTGGAGCTTCTTGTATCCTGAAGATTTCTGGAGTGCAGAGCCAACAAGCCTTGGCAACAGCAAGTCGACACGGTGCACAGGGTTTTGGTCCCAGTAGCCCGACGAGGGATGCTGTCCTCCAAATTGCAGAGAAGCCAGGCCTCTGGAGAGCTGCAGAACAATCGCCTGTGTTGCTGGGCCTCGGGAAGTCCGTAGGACGAGAGGAGCAGCAGACAGATGGGCTTCGTTGCGGTGCTTGCAGGTGCATGGGAGTGACTCCTTCACTCAAAGGGAGATTTATTCGTATGTCCTTGATGCCAACAGGTCTTCTGGAGAACCTGAGCGAAGCACAGACACAGCCGAGGCAGAAGACTTGAAGAACAGCGAGACCAGGAGCGGCAGGAGTCTTCCTTGATGCAGTCTCGGATCCAGTCGAAGTCCAAGTGTCCAGATGGTCGAAGAGCGTCTTGGTTTCAGAGATCTCAGGGGTCCCTCCCACAGGAGGGGCTGGACAGTGGGGAGGATACTCCCCTGTCCTTTTCCAGTTTCACACCAGAGCAGGAACCAAAGGTTCCTGAACTGGCTCAAACCGGAGTATGCAAGGAGGGCACCAAATGTGCCCTTCAGTGCAGTCTGGTGGCACTGAAAAGCGCCCCCACCCCAGCCCAATACACTAAGTCCTGTCTGGGAGGTGGTCACATCTCCCTGTGACCGGAAACCTGTTGTTCTACCTTCCCCTGCTCGAGCTCAGCTCTCTGGTCGGCAGAAGCACTAGTTTGCTGACAGACCCTGAAAGGCTGTAACCGGGAGTACAGGGGTCTCCCCTAAGGGCCCTCTCAATACATTGGATCATACCTCCAACACCGAAATCGGTGTTGGGGTATGATTCCAACATGTTTGATACCAAACATGGCCAGGTTCCGCGCAGCCATTATATAGTTGGACATCTTGTAATGACTGATGTTCAATATATATCTTAAAATGGCTGACCGCACAGCCTGTAGAATCGACTCCGGTGTTTGAAGGGGTGTCCTGCTCATGCAGGGACACCCTCACACTTATAACCAAGCACCCTACCCTCAGGACTTAAGGGCCTTCCATAGGGGTGACTTATAGGTTTTAAGTGTAGTGACCTCAGATATAAGAAAACATCTCTGTCGTGAGAGGTGCAAGCACCACCTCACACAGCCTGTAATGGCAGGCCTGTAGTCTGAGTTTAAGTGGACTCCTGTTGGTGGCACAATACATGCTGTAGCCCATGGGAGACCCCTGGTGTACCTAAGCCCTGGGTACCTCAGTACCATATACCTGGGACTTATAAGGGTACACCAGTAGCCAATTGTGGAGGTACAAAAGTACTTACCAAAGCCATTTTGGGACAGAGAGCACAGATGCTGGGGTCCTGATTAGCAGGATCCTAGCAAACAACAGTCAAAACACACTGACACCAGGCAAAAAGTAGTGGTAACCATGAAAGCAGATCCTACTTTCCTTCACACCTGGTATTCAAAAGCTCTCAATTGAGAAAGATAGTGCCTCAGAATTATTGAATGTTCCTAGTGGCATAATCATTCTAGGATTTATTTGAAAAGTTTTATAAAGCGCGAACATGACCCGAAAAGGGTATCAGAGCGCTGTACATCAGAATGTCCACCAATCGATGCAGTACCCTCATCAGGAAATCATAAACTAACTGGTGTGCATTCAGGGACATATCTCAGTCTAAGCATTGCAACATCATTACTAAGCTCAACCCTTCTAATCTCTCCCTTGACTCTTTATCCACCTAACTGGCTAAAAAGATGCAGAATGTTCTCTTGCCTAACTTGGTGAGCCTCATTAATCTATCCTTGCAAGAGGGTATTTTTCCTGACTGCCTGAAAATGTATCAAATATTCCCATTTTTAAAAAGACCAACTGCTGGTCCTGAGGACCTCAACAATTGTCGGCCTATCTTCTTCTTTTCTTACTTTGGTGTACTCGTATTGTAACTTATAATCTTCTGTGTTTATTAGCTCTACAAAGTAACACATAATTTCCCCCCTTGTCGCTTCCTCTGCCTGTCTTACTTTTTTGGACAGTCTTTGTTGTTGGCTTGTAAAGTGCTCTGACTAGGCTCTTGGGTGTAGTCCATTATATAAAAATCTAAATAAATGAGTTTACATAGTTTTGTTTATATATTTGATTTCTTAAATGAATCCATTAATGAGTGTATAAACATTACAGATCCAGAAAAAAAAGACATCTAAAAAGTGTAGTAAAAATAAACCTAAAAACCATAATATACATACATAATTGCTTCCATGCACATGATGGTGGTCTAAATTTTCCATGCCACCTGTAAAATTTTCCATGCCACCTGTAAAATTTTCCATGCCACCAGTAAAATGGGCAAAAAATGCAAGCATTGACAAAGCCTTTTCGACCTATGTGGTTTTAACCATTTTTTACTGCTGATACTGACCAGCATCAGCAAGAAAAAGTGTGATGACATATGCACGGGGGCGCATCGTGACAATTTGGCAGCCGAGCGTGATGACATGTAGTGATGCATGCATATGCGAATGTCCTGTCTTGTGCACCGGTTAACATTTTTTTTTGTTTATTTCAAGATGGCGGACTCTACTTAGAGGGGTGAATTAAAAGAAAAAGAATTTAAAGGTGCACAAAAGCACATTTGAAGAAAGGGGTGGCCAAACAGCAAATGGCATCTGCTGGGCCCTCCAAAAAAATAAGAATTTTTTTTAAGGACTGCAGCGAGAAAGGTTTAGAGCGGGTGGGAGAGGAGCAAACTGGAGACAAATATACCTTACAACTTGCCGTAAAATTATTTAGTTGTAAAATCCCTATGCAAAATAGAATTCTTAATGATCTTAAAACATCCAATTTGGAATAGTTAATGTAAAGTTCATTGTAGTACTTTAATTTATACATGCAATAAGCATTTCCCCTTTTTGATAACAGCAGTAAATAAATATCTTCAATATCACGCCGGTCAAAATAGTTGCTCTTAAGTTATCTTTTTACCACCGTAGTAGTTATTTCAGATTCTGTCCATAAACTACTCAGTCCTAAACATTATAGTCATGACATTTACAGTGACTCTTGGATGTGAGCAACCAATGGAAGTTTTAAGGCAGTTCCTGTCAATGGGTGTAATGTCCGCTGGCCCGACAGACATTTCAGAATTTGGTTGTTGGGACCTCTGCTAGGGTGATGGAGTAATTTACTCTATTTCCCTGAAGGAGGACGGCCTGACAACCAAATCCTGAATCAGGCCCTGAGACCACACTTGATATTGTTATGTACCTTGTGATCTACAGTAAATTGTGGGAGTTAAAAAAACAAATAGTATGTAAGTCCTGAAGACCAGCTCAGATTAAGGACTACCAGTCTGTGCTTGATTAGCCTTTACCACGTATTTAATGCCCATGAACACCACTAGCATCTCAAACACTCCATAACCTTTACTAACGGTTATTTATGAACTAACTGTATTTTAGGAGAGTGTGAGAAATGTGCATTTGATTCCTTTACACCAATGGGAATTCCTTTATCCTCGCCAACAACTCAGTCTTTACCTTTGTCTTTTTATCCTCTGTTGTTGCAACAAATATAACTGTTTTGAGTAAGCTTTTGTAAGGAAATGTCTTTTTTTTGTATGGTCATCCCCAAGTTTCTGGACTGATGCTGCTGGTTTTTCGACTCCGAGTGTACTGAGGCCTCAGTGTCAGTGTCCTGGCCCTAAAATGTGTATGTTACATTGGCCTATACCCAATTGGCATAGTCTAACTTACCAATCGGTCCCTAATATATGGTACTCCGGGTACCCAGGGCATGAAAGTTAGAGGGTCACCCCAGGGATTGCAGCACTAGCTGTGCCACCCTGGGTATGACCACAGTAAAATGAGTCTCCTAGTCTGCCTTTTCAGACTGGAAGAGCAGTTTCAAACTGTTGGCCTGGCTTTGCCTTCATAAACAATGGCAAAGACAAGTCTTCCGACCCCGGCAAAATGTGTAAGCCACCCCTGTGGCAGGCCTACCGAGCCCGAAGGCAGGGATCAGCGTTTTTCTTGGGCAGAACAAGTATTTTATATGTTCTGGCAGTTAAAACATGAAACTGTCATTAGGTCTCGCCTGAGCCAGCGCTCATGCGCTGCTCTGCGAGGCTTCTAGTAAGGACTTTCAACTCGGACCACACGCTCGTCCGTGTGCTTTTTTTTTTTTTTTGTTGCTCACACGCTATTGGCCTTTGCGTGCGTCTTTCTAAGAAAGCACGCAATTGGCCAAAGGCGGGTGCATGTCCCGCCTTCTCTCTCCCCTGGCCTAGGGAGCTCGGGAGCGAGCAGCAGCGCGGCCGGGTGCCAGCTGCATACCTCACATTCCTTGCAGTGTGCGCGCACCGCGCTTGTTGTAAATGCTCTTTCACTTGCATTTCTTTTTAAATGTAGTGCTCCGATATTTGTGATTGTCATCTTGAATGGTAAATAAAAAAAACATGAACTAGCAGTCATCTCGCGTGTGAAATCTTAAAGTGAGCAGCAGTGAGCTTTGTGCTGTAAGCCATGGTAAACTAGCATGGGTTTCATTACTCCCTGATACTGATTTACGCTCAGCTGTTCTCTAGACTCCTGCTGGTAAAACTTCACCTCTGGATAGACACTAAAAAGAAAGCTGTCACTGAAATTGGTAGGAGTCTGGGATTCCTCTACGTTTGATACTCTGAAAACCTGATTAGTTTGAGATTCAGTACTCTGTGATCTGATGGGAATATATAGGTACCTTCTTATTACTGTCAGCTTCTATTTACCCTCTCACAAAATCTATCAGCCTTTTCCTGCTTTTCTGTCCCCAATATCACGCTCTGCCTTAAGAGGGTCTTCCTGCGGAAGTGGCCCAAGAGGTGTAATATCCGCTTATTTTACCACATGAGAGCGGTGGACAGAAAAGATGTTTTTGCGACCAGCACCAAACGACCTGCTCATGAGAGCGGAACATCAAAAGCACAGCAGTGAAAACAAGAAAATACATTGAATTCCGGCTGATCACAAGACACACTTTATTAAACCAAGTGAACGTCGAAGCCTCCTCGTGAGTGTTGGTTTTCTTTGTAACAGATTGTAATAAATTAAAGGCTTGGCAAGTTAAAGGCAAACTGAGTTGCGCTAAAACTCAGTAAATGCGAAGTGACCACCAAGTGTAAACCTACATACCTATCGATAAACCAACCCCAAAAAAGTAAACTTGCAACCTACTGACAAGACTACAATATTGGAATATCCCTTTCGGGGGTGGAACTGCCAATTATACCTTTATCTAACTGTAAATATAGAAAGGGGTTTATGAAGTTTTGAACTGGACGGAAGGGTTTTGTCTGTCAGCTTGCACTTGGCAGCAACGCCGTCCACTGATGTGACGAGCCTCTCAGAGGCGTCACTCGTAAAAGCCAAGCTTGTTTATCCTGCCACATGTCTTAGGTATTTAAACTGGCAATAACTTCCGGATGGCAGCATGACTGCAGACAGACAGCTTGCTTCCTGACAGCGACGTCGAGTGATCCAGAAATGCCCGACAGTTACTTCACGCGAGACATTGGGGTCAAATGGCCGTCATTACTTGTTGGCTGAATTCCAACAGGTTTGACAGCATTTCTTTCCTGTTACAAAAACCTGCCTTTCCATCTTCGCGTCCAGTTCTTGTTCTCGCGGAGCTGGTGCAGGTTGTAACCATATGGAAGCCAGACCTCGCTTGTGGGTTGTCTTGACTAGGAAGGGCCAGGTGCTCTAGCATCACAGGTGGAAGAGAGCAGGTGCTGATGAGTAAACAGGGGCAAGTTTTTTATGTTAGTTGATATTTATTTGTATGTATTTTTTTTCCCTATTTTGCTGAAGGCCTGCTTATTCAACTATTGGGTCAGCGAACACACATCATATCACAACACACCTCTACATTCCACACCATGCCAGTGCCCTTACGTCACTACCCTAAGCACAACTTGCACACAAACTTTACAGTACTAAACACCGCAGCTACATTGCTCTACAACATACCTTAAAAACATTGCCAATATCTCTGGCTAAACACTTATAAGGTCCCAAAGGCTAGACCTATTGGCTATGCCAATGCTTGTTTTTATTAAGGAAAGACTTGGTCGCCCAGTTGGCGAGTACAGGGTTATACGCTGATCCCTCTGCTGTGCTAACTGCTGAACGGTGTGACCAAAGTTGATAACCCAAGGTATCAAACAACTCGTTACATTAAACCTAATTAGGTTCTCAAGCCGTAATTAATGTAACTTGTTGCAGTGTGCAACTTTAGCAAAGTTGTCGCTTTGTTGCATTTAGTCTCCTGTGCCCTTAATGGTTGCACCTGGGAGTTTGTCTCTGAGACAGCCTTCTGGCCTCCTGGGTAGACATGCTAACGACTCCTAGGAAAGCTTTCAATAGAAGCCTGCAATGGAGAGAGGTATTACCTCCCTCATGCAGGAAGCCATGTGGGTGTAGCCCAAAAGGGGAGCTTCAAAGGAGAAGCTGCCTTTGAAGGGCAAATGGGAAACACTTGGGAGAGGGGCTGCTCTATTGTCTAGGTAGACAGGCTGGCACTAGGGACAGGGAAGAGAAAACCAATTGCCAAACTGTTTTTTCAGGAGCGTGTAGCCCCCTTGGTAGGCACACCTCTGGGTTGGGCATGGGAGCTCTGGATGCCGAGAGAGTGGTTCTGCCATATTGGAAGTGGGCAGAATGGCGCATCTTGGGATAGCCAGATGCCACACTTGGCAGGAAGTGGTCATCATGAGGGAGGGAACCTGGTAGCCCATTGGCTACCAACCGCATCCTACCCTGAGGGCATTTTCTGAGCATAAAAGGGCACCCCAAATGCATGTGCGATCCACCCGACAGGGGTGTAGTCAAAAACTTGGGGGTGAAGAGGAACGGTTGGGTAAGAGTGACAGGTGGGTCCGCGCGACTGAGTCACATAAGGATGCGACCGGGTGAATGGCAGCCACGAAGGTAGAGGTGTCGTAGAGTGGTGGGGCGTATCCATCAGTAGAGGGTGGCACAGGAGATAATGGATGGAGGAGGGGAAGAGCGAGAGAGTTGATAAGGTAAAGCAGGGTGGAAAATCCCATGTAGAGGCTCTCGGGCATTGGTGGAAAGTCAATTAAAGCCAAAGAGTATCACTCTCATCCTGCCAAAAGGAGGAAGGGAGAAAGGCACGTGTCCAGTAGGATAGCATTCCCTAGCCTGGTGCTTCTCGTATGGAACGTTTAATAAGGCTATGATGAAAATAGTCAATTATTCTATGCCTAAGATGCCTTGTCCTGCTCCAAACAAGACAGTTCAAATGTGTAAGCAAGAATGTATAATGCAAATCCCACTGTGCTCATCGGAAGGCTTATCATTCAATAGAGCCTCCCATCCCTACTACTAAATTTCATCTGCAACTTCATGCCCATCCTCTGTCAATATCTATCCATAGCTTTTTGAAAACGGAAAGCGTGCAAGCAGGCTTCACTTTGAGACCGTTTATTGCAAAGATCTGCTCCGACTACCATTTAAGATTTTTAAAAAGCCCTCAAAACGTATGTGTACCCTAATAGCATGAAAAAAGTTTACACATTCATAGTAATAGTTTGCAAGAAAGTGACAGTCACAATTAGGCCATGTTGGAAATGGCCCTTTTGCAGGGTTATCCCCAAACTTTTTGCTTTTTCCTCCTATTTTTCCCTGACCTGTTTGTGTTGGTTCTAGGATTCTGGGCACTTTACCACTGCTAATCAGTGCTAAAGTGCATATGCGCTCTGTGTAAATTGTGTTATGGATGGGTGTTTCCATGATTGGATATTTGATTTACCTGTTAGCCCCGAGTAAAGTGCACTGCGTGTGCCAGGGCTGGTGAATCAAATGCTACTCGGGGGGGCCTGCAGCACTGGTTGTGCCACCCCGTGAGTAGCCCTGAAAACGGTAACTCAGACCTGCCATTGCAGAGTCTGCGCGCAGTTTGTAAGTGCCATGTCGACTTGGCCAGTGCACACACTGGCCGGTCCCTAACCTTCCCTTTTCTTACATGTCAGACACCCCTCAGGTAGGCCCAAGGTACCCCTGTGGGCAGGGTGCTGTGTATGTGAAAGGTGGGACATGCCCTGGTGTGTGTGTGGCATGTCCTGATAGTGAATTACAGCCAATTTCGTATTTCACTATTGCAAGGCTACCAGTTCCCCATAGGATAGAATGGGAGGTTTGTTTATAACATCTTATAAACATAACTGGCCCAGGGAATTCGGTAAGAAAATAGAATTTAGTATGCCTGAACTAAGAATCTAAAGATGCAACTTTTAGTGAAGGTGATTTTTACATTCTGTGTTTGAAAATACCACTTTTAGAAAGTAGGTATTTTCTTGCTCAGTCATCCCGTGTGCCTCTGCTGGAATGTGGATTGCCTGTCTGGGTTTTGGATGACAGAAGGCTGGGGGGCCGGAGGAGCTCCAGATAGTCTAGGTAGGTCAGGAAAGGGCTGAATAGACCTGGGCTGCGATGGGGGAAGGCGGAGGAGATTTCCTTGCACCTCAAAGGGCCTGGTCTGCCTCTGACAATGCCGTCTCCACCTCCTGCCAGGAAATCACACCAGAGAAGGCAGAACTGGTTCTGGCCGGGCACCGACACCCTCTGCCTGAAAGATCAAAGGATTTTTGGATACAAATACTGGGGCCCAGACCCCTGAACTTTAGAACTCATCTGGAACAAGAAGACTGCCAAGAAGAAGAGCCGGAGAAGCTGCGAAAAGGAACGACTGCTTTGCTGGGTGCTTTGCTGGGCTGACCTGCAGTGGCTGCTTCTGTCTTGGGCAGTGAAAGGCCTGGACTGGTCTTTCTGCAACCTAATTTGTGAGGTAGAGCTTGCCCCCTGTTCACGAAGTCTCAGGAACAGCAAAGACTTCAAGTTCTTCGACCCGCAGCCCTGGGGACTGTGTGTTTTGTGCTGCCACCCGAAGAACACCAACTCGATGACGTCTACGACGCCACTGCCGACTCTGTGTCCTGAAGGCACTGCAGAGGGCACCGCCGCAACGCCGCACCGCAACCCTGGTCTCACCGACGCCTGTTGACGCCGCCACCGAGCCGCTGCTTGCACCACGACCTGTGGGCACCGCACTCCGCACCGCCTCGCTTCACGCCGAAGCTTTGGCACCGCAGAGGGCACCGCCGCACCGCAACCCTGGTCTCACCGACGACGCCACCGAGCCGCTGCTCGCACCGCGACCTGTGGGCACCGCACTCCGCACCGCCTTGCTTCACGAGGACGCCTTGGCCTGCCTGACGCCGCCACTTCCCGCCGAAATCGACGCCGCTGCTTGCACCGTGGTTCGAGGGCACCGCTCGTAAGTCATACGACGCACCGCCCTCATCCTGCACCGCAGCCTTGGCCTACCGACGCCGGCGCCATCGACTCCAGTTCGTCAGCCGACGACAGAGCTTCAGCAACGACGACGCCGCTGCTTGCACTGTGGCCTGCTAGCACCGTGGCGAGCACCGCCTTTATCTCGCACCGCGACCCTGGTCTCACCGACGACGCCATCTGACGCCGCCACCCAGCCGCTGCTCGCACCGCGACCTGGGGGCACGGCACCGCTGCACTTCGCACCGCAGCACCCGACGCCTGCCGCCGCCAGCACTCCTGATTCCACCAGAGAGGAGCTCGACCTGCAACGCGAGTGACTTCAAGGGCCTCAACGCCCTGAATTTCTCACAGGTACTGTTTTGCGGGTCTTCCCGACACCGTAGCTGGCCCGCAACCAGCCAGAACTGTTGGATTTGTTGTTCACGACGCCGTGGTAGCCCGGACGGAGCTATCCACACAAGGAACTTTTTAATTAGCGTATTTTTGGAACTGTGAACTTTTAAGTATAGTATTGTGGATTTTTATCGTTTTTTTTGGTCTTGTCTTAATTATATAAAAATTTTGGATATTTTTCTAAACTGGTGTGGTGTCCTTTTGTAGTGCTTACACTGTATTACTGTTGGTTATGTGCAAATGCTTTACACACTGCCTCTAAGATGAGCCTGGCTGCTCGTGCCAAGCAACCAAGGGGGTGAGCAAGGGTTATTTTAGAAGTGTAGCTCCCTTATCCTGACTAGAGGGGTGGTTTTTGCCTGGCTTTGGCCCACGCCCTAGCCTACCAAAAACCCCATTTCTAACATTGGTTGTCAGCGGTGAGGATAGGACTTGCGTTTGCAGTTGACTTACAGTGATTGGTGGGCACTACTACCATATCGCAGACCAATACGTACCACATACTGTTTTTTTTTGGTCTATTTTTGCCTTTCCATTGGTTTTGAACTTGAACTTTCCAGTACAACATGCCTGAATCAATTGCATCATCTGTTGCACCCTTGGAAGTGGCCTTTGAGGAGGAGAGGTTAGAAACCTACAATGTGAAGGAATTGAAGGCGATCTGCAAAAACCTCAAAATCCAAATCAGGGGCCTCACCAGAAGAGAGGAGCTACAAAAGCAGCTGAGGGCCTGGGTAGCAGCCAGACATGCTAGTGAGCTGTCTGGGGATCTTGGCTTGGAGGCAGAGGTGCCTATTCCAAGGGTGGATGTGCTTTTGTGAAGGGGGGCGCCCTCTAAACCAGGCAGCAGCCGTTTGTCCCCAGAGGAGCTGGAGGACAGGCTGGAAGCAAGGAGAGTTGCTATGGAACTGGAGAAGCTTAAGTTAGCCATGGAGGAGAAAAGGATGATGTTAGACTATGAGTTTAAAATGAGAGAGCTGGACTGGGAAGCCGGTATGGCTAGGCCCAGCACAGATGGTGGCAGCAAAAGTGTTAGGTCCAGTACTGAGGATGAGTTACACACACACACCCATTTGGGGCCCTGCTTCAAGGAGGAGGTTGACATACTCCCGGGGGTTCAGGATTATGAGATTACTCCAGTGGTGCGCAGTGTCCCCGAGGTGGATTGGGGAACGGGCACAGCGGATTCTTTTCCTGGTAGTGGGAGGGACACTCTACTAACTCTAGATGAGAGGTGCAGGGAGAGGGGTTCCCCCATGACAGAAGCCCTAGTAAGTGGTTATGGAGACCAGCCAGAAGAGTATGGGTTAAGAGACAGCACCAGTCAGACACTGTCTCGCCAGTCTTGTGAGAATGATGTGGGGTACTTTTCTGAGGCACTGGATGGTTGGGTGAAGGGTAGTTTGGTTAACACCTGTGTGGGGCTGTGTGATTCAATTGTTGGAGAGCATATTTTAAGTCCCTGTTTTCCAGAGCAATGCAAACACCCAGTGGATTGTGAGTTCTCTGACCCCAGGGAGCTTGCACTGGAGGCAGACCTTTTGGTGGATTCCAGAGGGTCTGTGAAGCATCTGGGTGTGACCCGGAAGGAAGTGGCTTAGGTATTTCCCAACCAAGGGTGGTGGGAAAGGTTCGTGGTAGCCCAGATAGGTCCCGGTGTCGTGGGAAGGGTGTAGGGACTCACGTCCTGTCTCTGCGGAGAAGGAGTGGGAATGGGCTGCGGCCCAAGGTTCCCGAAACCCGGTCCCAGAGCCTGGGTGGTTCCAGGAGGGAACATCCGGTGGGGAGCCTAGGCTGTACTGGTAGGCCGACTGTCGAGGGGGGATCTCCTAGTGGCAGGAGAACGTGGAGTGTCTGTAAACAGAGCTCCAGTGGTTCAGGTGTCTGGCGGTGCCGCTCCTAAGTGGAGGGTGCAGAAGTCCAGACTGAGGGGTGAGAGGGGGATGCGTTCCCCAGTGGGAGAACCAGTGGGTCAGGGGCCAGCCAGAAGGGCTGAGCCTCCTAGGAGTGACCATGGTGACACCACTTCTGCCCTGGGGGATCTTCGCGCACTGTCAGATGGACAGGGGTCGGGAGATCTGCGCCAGGCAGACTGTCACACAACATATGAATCATGTGTTACCCTCGGGGGGCATGCGTGCTCCCAAGGAAGTCCTGGTGTGCCGGGCAGGTGCTCAGCCGCAGGGGTTAGTCCCTGGGTTGGGTCCTGCCTGACCTGGCGGGAAGGACGACTATAAGCATTGTCCTGACCGGTTTATCTTCTAGGGCTACCACTCCAGATGGGAGGGTGCAGAACTCTGGAAGGGGGGTGCAGAGGGAGGGAGTCCTCGCCTCTGAACCCAGTTCAACCTGAGGGTTTAGATCCGAGGGTGGTGGATCTGTTGCAGGGTCATGGCCCTGAACTGGTGGAAGAGTTGTGTAGAAGGTCCGGTTTCAGCATCCTGACAGTTTTGGTTCTGGGGGTGCTTCTCCGGGGAGGAGAATGCAGTACCCCAGAAGGAGAGGTGAGGGGAGGAGAGCCTTGGCCGAGACCTCTGGTCAGCCTGATGGTACAGACTTTGGGTTGGAGGACCAGGTTCAGGGTGTCCCCCCTGACCTGGGGGAAGGGGAGACTGCTAACCGTGCCCCTACCAGTTTGTCTTCCGGGGGTGCCGCTCCGGGTGGGAGGGTACAGAGCCCCAGGGGGGAGGACCGGGTGTGGGAGAGCCCACCCCAGTCCCTGGTTCAGCCCCAGGGTACAGACCCTGGGCTGGTGTACCAGTTGCAGGATAGCACCCCTCAACTGGTGGGCGAATTGTGCAGGACACCTACCACAGGTGCCCTGACTATTCTGGAAGGGGGTACCGCTCCAGGTGGAAGGGTACAGAACCCCGGGGAGAAGGAGAGGGTGTGGGAGAGCCCACCCCAGTCCAGCCACAGTGTACAGACCCTGGGCTGGTGGGCCAGTGTCAGGAGGCCGAACCTGACTTGGCGGGGGGGAGAGAGTGGAGAAAGGGTGCCAGGCACCTGGGGCTACCGCCCCCCACTCTCTGACGCCACAGCGGTTGGTGTGGCCTGAAAGGCATAAGGCCTGCCTCTCATCACTGACATTTGTCAGTGGCCACCTTGGCTGGCTGTCCTGGTGGACAGAGTTGCCCCTGGGAGGGGGACAGGAGTCACACCCCGGGGGTGGGCTGGGCCACACCATTGTGTTGGCCATGTGGGTACTGTCTGCCTGTTGGGACACATCGGTGAGCAAAGTAAGTTTAGGTGCTGCACAGATGGGGTCCACAGGTGAGGAGAAGGGGTCCCCATGGGTCAGCTTAGTGGGCCCTGAGAGTATGGATAGAGGGATCCAACTAGGTTGAGGAAGGCGTAGAACGGGAAGAAAACCCTGCTGTTGCGGGCCAGGTCCCATGTTCTATCGCCCCAAGCAGGGAAGTCCATCGAGGTATGGATTGGTCTCCCCTGGCTTTAGGCTGGAAGGGGGTTGTGTTGGAAATGGCCCTTTTTGCAGGGTTATCCCCAAACGTTTTGCTTTTTCCTCCTATTTTTCCCTGACCTGTTTGTGTTGGTTCTAGGACTCTGGGCACTTTACCACTGCTAATCAGTGCTAAAGTGCATATGCTCTTTGTGTAAATTGTGTTATGGGTGGGTGTTTCCATGATTGGATATTTGATTTACCTGTTAGCCCCTAGTAAAGTGCACTGCGTGTGCCAGGGCTGGTGAATCAAATGCTACTCTGGGGGCCTGCAGCACTGGTTGTGCCACCCCGTGAGTAGCCCTGAAAACGGTAACTCAGACCTGCCATTGCAGAAGTCTGCGCGCAGTTTGTACTGCCATGTCGACTTGGCCAGTGCACACACTGGCCGGTCCCTAACCTTCCCTTTTCTTACATGTCAGACACCCCTCAGGTAGGCCCAAGGTACCCCTGTGGGCAGGGTGCAGTGTATGTGAAAGGTGGGACATGCCCTGGTGTGTGTGGCATGTCCTGATAGTGAATTACAGCCAATTTCGTTTTTCACTATTGCAAGGCTACCAGTTCCCCATAGGATAGAATGGGAGGTTTGTTTATAACATCTTATAAACATAACTGGCCCAGGGAATTCGGTAAGAAAATAGAATTTAGTATGCCTGAACTCAGAATCTAAAGATGCATCTTTTAGTGAAGGTGATTTTTACATTCTGTGTTTGAAAATACCACTTTTAGAAAGTAGGTATTTTCTTGCTCAGTCATCCCGTGTGCCTCTGCTGGAATGTGGATTGCCTGTCTGGGTTTTGGATGACAGAAGGCTGGGGGCCGGAGTGGCTCCAGATAGTCTAGGTAGGTCAGGAAAGGGCTGAATAGACCTGGGCTGCGATGGGGGAAGGGGAGGAGATTTCCTTACACCTCAAAGGGCCTGGTCTGCCTCTGACAATGCCGTCTCCACCTCCTGCCAGGAAATCACACCAGAGAAGGCAGAACTGGTTCTGGCCGGGCACCGACACCCTCTGCCTGAAAGATCAAAGGATTTTTGGATACAAATACTGGGGCCCAGACCCCTGAACTTTAGAACTCATCTGGAACAAGAAGACTGCCAAGAAGAAGAGCCGGAGAAGCTGCGAAAAGGAACGACTGCTTTGCTGGGTGCTTTGCTGGGCTGACCTGCAGTGGCTGCTTCTGTCTTGGGCAGTGAAAGGCCTGGACTGGACTTTCTGCAACCTAATTTGTGAGTCTCTCCAAGGGCTTGAGGTAGAGCTTGCCCCCTGTTCACGAAGTCTCAGGAACAGCAAAGACTTCAAGTTCTTCGACCCGCAGCACTGGGGACTGTGTGTTTTGTGCTGCCACCCGAAGAACACCAACTCGACGACGCCACTGCCGACTCCGTGTCCTGAAGGCACTGCAGAGGGCACCGCCGCACCGCAACCCTGGTCTCACTGACGACGCCTGTTGACGCCGCCACCGAGCCGCTGCTTGCACCGCGACCTGTGGGCACCGCACTCCGCACCGCGCCGAAGCTTTGGCACCGCAGAGGGCACCGCGACCCTGGTCTCACCGACGACGCCTGTTGAGGCCGCCACCGAGCCGCTGCTCTCACCGCGACCTGTGGGTACCGCACTCCGCACCGCCTTGCTTCACGAGGACGCCTTGGCCTGCCTGACGCCGCCACTTCCCGCCGAAATCGACGCCGCTGCTTGCACCGTGGTTCGAGGGCACCGCTCGTTAAGTCATACGACGCACCGCCCTCATCCTGCACCGCAGCCTTGGCCTACCGACGCCGGCGCCATCGACTCCAGTTCGTCAGCCGACGACAGAGCTTCAGCAACGACGACGCCGCTGCTTGCACTGTGGCCTGCTAGCACCGTGGCGAGCACCGCCTTCATCTCGCACCGCGACCCTGGTCTCACCGACGACGCCATCTGACGCCGCCACCGAGCCGCTGCTCGCACCGCGACCTGGGGGCACCGCTCGCCGCACCGCTGCACTTCGCACCGCAGCACCCGACGCCTGCCGCCGCCAGCGCTCCTGATTCCACCAGAGAGGAGCTCGACCTGCAACGCGAGTGACTTCAAGGGCTCAACGCCCTGAATTTCTCACAGGTACTGTTTTGCGGGTCTTCCCGACACCGTAGCTGGCCCGCGACCAGCCAGAACTGTTGGATTTGTTGTTCACGACGCCGTGGTAGCCCGGACGGAGCTATCCACACAAGGAACTCTTTTTAATTAGCGTATTTTTGGAACTGTGAACTTTTAAGTATAGTATTGTGGATTTTTATCGTTTTTTTTGGTCTTGTCTTAATTATATAAAAATATTGGATATTTTTCTAAACTGGTGTGGTGTCCTTTTGTAGTGTGTACACTGTATTACTGTTGGTTATGTGCAAATGCTTTACACACTGCCTCTAAGATAAGCCTGGCTACTCGTGCCAAGCTACCAAGGGGGTGAGCAGGGGTTATTTTAGAAGTGTAGCTCCCTTATCCTGACTAGAGGGGTGGTTTTTGCCTGGCTTTGGCCCACGCCCTAGCCTACCAAAAATCCCATTTCTAACAGGCCACTTAGGTTCTTTTTAGTGTTGTACAGAGCTATCGATCAAATATGTTTAGTCTCATAAGGCGTTTCTTGGGCACAGGAATAGTAAATAGCTTGGGAATGTTTTACTTTGAGAAGCTATTAATAGGATAAATTAATGTGTGCACAGTACTGCAGCTCATGAGTGATTAACAATATTACCATTGTATATGGTGTGCAACAGGGGCAAAGAATTTAGGAATTTACATTGACAAGTATGTTTGAGTGAGTGAATATTGGCTTTCATGTTGCTGAAGGTTACAGTTGCCTCACTGGGCAGGATCTAGGGTTTGTTTTGATTTATCCAGTGGAGTAAACAATACCTGATAATGCAAACGTTCTCAAAGCTGGGTCTAAAAATTGAACTGTGAAAGATGCTAATTTGTTTTACTTGTCTCTGCGGGCCTACTTCTTGGAAAAGAAGCCATTGCAGGTCTTGCATTTAAATTAGACCAATGCAATTAGTTGCTATTTTTTAGGCTCCGTATGGGAGTATAGTGTGGTGATGTCTGCATGTGTGAAAATTTGGGGAGGATGGGCAACCAAAGTGAGAACATGCTAAGAAAAGAGGTGTTGACAGTAACTCTTGTAGACCTACATGGTAGATTACATGAAACTATGGTATATTGCAATAAAAATGACAATTATTTCCAGTTAAAATAGTGCCCATAAAAGAATACCTTTTCTATCAGTGAATAATACTAAGAGAAATTTCTTTGACTCTGACTTTGTTCTACCCTGTGTCACTTTCCAGGTCTATGACACTTCAGATGGAACCTTAATCCAGCCTCTTAAGGGCCACAAAGATACCGTTTATTGTGTGGCATATTCTAAAGATGGTAAGTGGCATGCTACTTTTACAAGCAGCTTTACTATGTATGTTTGAAGGATTACTTGAACTAGCCTTGGAGACTGGTCATTAGGCGTGGGAGAAACTAAATGTATATGGTTGCTTAGAGGGGATGAGTGGGACTAATCTAATTGGGATTACATGAACAGCATAATTGAACATCCTCCGATCTATTTTTGCTTTTATTTAGCTTGGTCAGTAGGGTTATAATAACATCCCATAGTTCTGGATAGTTTTCTCTTATTCATCATTTACCTATGTACATTTGAGATCATTTCCTCCTGGGGCTTTACCAATGCTGTTCATTGCTCATTTTGCTCGGTAATTTAGACGCCAAATGCTGCCTTTTCCTCAGTTGAACTTAATGGATGAAAATGTCCTTCACTAAATCTGCTTGTTTGTACTTTCTGTGCGTCCTGATTTTCTGTATGTGCAGCACCTTAAAAAAAAGTATTGAAAGTTAAATGAAAAGTTACGTTTGCAACTGCTTGATGATTGAAACGTGTGCAAAAGCCTTGAATTTAATTAAATTTTTTTAATTTTCGATTTCTTTTTCTAGGGGAAGAGCATGGTCAAAATCTGTCATGTTTATCCTTGATGTTAGTTTATAGTCTCCCCCCCCCCCCCAATTCACCTAAAGTGTATCTATGTCCCCTCTCTTCTCAGCTAATGTTCTCTCTTTTTTGATACCTGACTGTCCACTTTTCCAGTTGACCAAATGTACTTGTCATGGAGAGCAAGCAACCCTTTTTCCTCCATTATAGACTTTCCACACTATCCCTTTTCCATTCATTCCTTGTTTATCTGAAAGTCACGCTTTGTCACTTTGAATGATGTTATCACTCTCCCAGATCTAAAAAGAACATGTTTAATGAGCAACCATTTTATAATGATGAAGCAGTTTATTAGCACATCGTTCTAGTTCGAGGAAACTTTGCCCGACATTGCAGCTTCAAACGCATGCACCAAATGATCAATTTTAAATGTGATCCTGCTCCCCCCCTATCAGCCACTGAATCTCTTTAAGCATCAGTAGCATAGTTCTTGCTCCCAAGGCTGTTGACAAATCGAACTCCATTATTTTAGGTAGCTTGGAGTTCGAGGATAATTTCTTTTTTTGTAAACCTCAAGTCTAAAGAATTGTCATAGAACATTTCACTTCACCATATATAAAACCATAATGGATTTTAATTGGATATGAATGAGAAGATCACTTGGCTCAAATGAGAGAGATTAAAAAAACAATATTTTCAGGGGCATAATCTGCTTGAGGTTTCATAGAAGTGCTTATCCAAATGACCTCTTTCACTTCGTGTGGCTGCGTGATACTTTGGCTTTCTTCCAGGAACAAATATAATTGATATGTCAGTTGGAACCAACTGCTGTGCCTTCAAGCCTCAATCTTCCAAGCAAAGTAATCTATTTTCAGATTGACTGGGGCTGCTCATAACATAAGTGACACAAGACCCATGATTGAACGATGACGATGCAAGGAAGATTTTGAATAAAGCTCCACAGTGGGCCTCTTGGTTTTAGTTTTCCAGAAGGTTTAGTGGTTGTTTGTGCACGCTGGCATTTTCCATCTTTGTTTACCTGTATGTAATGGAAGGGTCAGAGACAAGTCCTCTTTTGCCACCTTGTAAGCCTGTACCTTTTTCCAAATACAGTTGCTGACTCAGCAGTGCGCTTGCTTGTTTGCAAGTGCTTGTGCGGTCAGTTCACTCTTTCAATAATCTTGATAAGTTCTCTATTCTGTTTCTATGTCCATGGGGCTGCCCATATCTCTCTAGCTCCTAACTTTAGTCTCTGTTCTTTCCTTCACTCATCTGTGTTTTCTTGTAGTGGCAGTTGGTGCCTTTTTCTCCTTTGTGCCATTGTTCCTCTGGCTTTGTGCCTTTGTTACTGAGACACCACAGAAAGCAAGTTTTTTTTTTTTTTTTTTAGGTCAATACCTTTCCCAAAGCTAGCAACTCACCTTGTGGACATTTTTCACCCATATCCCTCTGCTTGATTTACTGCACTGAAGGCGTGCAGTGCTAATGCATTACAGAACAATCCTGTGGTGACTTCTCCACGGTGAAGTCACTGGTGTGTTTTTAAATACACTTATTCAATATTTGACATAGATTTATTTAAAAAAAAATTTTTTTATCCAGGTTAAATACTTTTTTAGTCCTTTTATGAAACTCAACTTTACCTCTGACCTGCCGCTGCGCACCCCCGTCCAGTGTTCCATCTGGGATGAGTCTGGTGGTGAAATCAGTAAATGAAAATGCAAAACCTTTTGTGTCAGTTTTGTCTTGAGACATTTTTTAAAATTTATATTTCAGTATCTTAGTCTTGAGTAGACTCCGACTTTGAAGCGGAGTAAATTCTGGCACTGAGTGATGCAGAGAGGTATTCAGTATTATTCAGGTTGGTGTTTAGGAATTCAGATTAGATGCTGTGTTTCCTGGATCCAAAGCCATGTTCTAATCCCCCCAAAAAGGTGGCCGCTACACAGCCTGTTAACTCTAGAAAGCGGATTTGCACATTACAACCATAAATACATTTTCCTCCTCCATTCTTCCAGTTTTAGGTTTCGCCTAGAGACCGGTTTCAGCTGCCTGTTGTCAAGACCTCTTGCGGACCATTCCAAAAACTTACAGTGGGCTTAGAGCATGCCCATTGGTTACTTTTGGTTGGCTTTGTTATCACTTTGATTTTTCTTACTTATCCAATGGCTGCCCTTCCTTTTCTTCCAGTGGAGCATTACCACTTTACCATCCTTTTATTGTTTGATTTGTATACTTCCACTACTCGCATTCAAGGAGCTACTTTTTTCTTTTCCGCTCAGCAGTTCATGAGAGTGCTTGTGTTTTCTTGCTGTCTCCCTCGTTTGCTGCTTCCCTCCAGCAAATGCCACCCCGGTCTCTGTGTTGTTCCCCGCACCTCACAGCTTGTCTGTCAGAAAACAGCAACAATTTTTTGTTTGGGTATGACTAAAGAGCAGACTTTAAGGGTTGTTTTTGTTTAATCTCATGCATTCCATGTATTACATGAATGCACAGACCTTGGCATACAAAGGCTTTTATGGTGCTGGGTAAGAGTCTGGCTGCTGCCTTACTCCATTGGCGTTTGAGGCAGACGGTATACTTAGCACAGCTGAAAATGAGCTGCCTTTTCTCCTGGAGGCACATGAATCTGCTCCCTTGGCTACTGGTGAGAACCAAATGGCTTGAGTATGTTTCAGTTCTAGGTCCTAGGGAAGTAAATTAGGTCTTGGCAAGCGTTTACCATTAAATTCTGACACAGTAGTTTTAAAAATAAAGTAGGCCATTTATAAAGATTTCAAATATTGAATTCGATGTACAGTCTTGAAATACCTTAATGTATGTGTTTACTCTTCCTCCAGTATTTCGAAGTATTTTTTCTTTTGCTTTTTTAACCAGTACTGTACAAACAAGCATTGGAAAAGCCAATAACGTGGCCCTCATAAATGCAAGCCCTATTAACTTTACCAGTGCTTGTTTTTGTTGTGGTTGTAGGTTATTCTATCCTTTATTTTCTTCTCTTATCTCTGACTTTGTTGTGCACCTCTGTCAATGTCCATGTGATGTAAACAAGTAGTCACTGGCATCTCAATGGTTGTCTTCATTTCCTGCCTGAAATAATAATTAAGAGATTTTGAATACTCTTTTCGCCTTTTCAGGGAGGCGTTTTGCATCTGGCTCTGCTGATAAGAGTGTCATTATTTGGACTTCACAGCTCGAGGGTATCCTGAAGTACACGTGAGTGATTCCTTTCTCTAGCATGACTATCATCCAGGATGTAACGATAAAATCATGTGCTCACAATATTAATTCTTTTCCCTGGGCATACCTGCAGATTCTCTCTTGGCAGTGGGTAGCTTTGTACAATGCCACTGCCCTTACTAGTGAGACCTAGCTGCAAACAATCGAGGTCTGAGAAAAATAGAAAGAATGAAGGAGCTTTGTCAATGTCTCTGTTTGCGCATTTAGTAACAACTTTTACTATGGGCAGGCTTGTGGTGATAATTCATATAGTGATTACTACAAGTCTTACCCTAATCACAATACTATGTACTCTCGCCAATGTGCTAAACGCAGTACCATGTGCTGCAATTCTTACCCAAGCACACCACCTACAACCACAATGCATTTTTTGACATTATCAGAAATAAACTTCAATGAAAATAATTCCATGACACATACATATAGTAAATATTAAAAAGAAAGAGCATCTTGTTTTTAAATGTCTGTATTTATCCATATTACCAAAGTAATGTCTACTATCAAATAATTTTATATTGAACACCTATAAATTAAGCACATGAAAAATAAGATATCAGGTCAAGGAAAATAAACAGCAGGAAAAGCAATGGAATTAGGATATTTTGGCCCTCATTACAAATGGTGGTATTCTCTGGGTGGAAATCTGCCACTCACCGTCATAAGAAACCCAGAATTACTGGGTTGGTGAATTCCAGACCCAATAATTCCGATCCTGGAGATACCGGACCTGGTTTCACCAGATACAAATGGAAACCTTGTGAAACCTCTGTTGGAGCAGGGCCTCTAGGTTGGAGCGCACCCCGTTTGTTGCATGACCTGTGCAGCACCACAGATATTTCATACTTTGCTTCCCTTAGTCTGGCTCAGCCATTCCCCATACACCACCTGTCACCTTGTTTCCATCCCTCTAGCAACAACGCCAGGTGTGGTTACACACCCGGCTGCATGCAGCAATCTAAGCCAACGGCTCTAGCCCCGGGTCAGACAAAGCCCACACCCACCCCAACAAATATGCAGGTGGAGTGTACTATCCTGCTCCCCCAAAAGGACCAGCCCTTCTCTGGAAATGCCCTCTTGCTCCTCCCATCAGCTCTCTCCACCCAGAAAGACCGCCTCAGGCCAAAGGCAGCAACAGGGGCTCTGAGTAACCCCTCACTCAACACAACACAGTGGGGGCAGTACATAGTGCTCACTCCCTTGACCTTACCCAACCCTGCCAAGGGCATTCAACCCTTACCAGCTCTCCTCTCTGCTTCAAGCAAGAAAATGTACTCCGATTGGTCCCTGAAATCAATGCACAGGGAAAGCCCCAGTAATTCCAGATCTATACAGTTTTTCTCCATTGTGGAGAATTTGGTGTGGGGATACCGTCTGGAAGCCGAGATTCTAGCCTCCCTGTGTCACTGCACCAAAATCTGCAATACTTATAATGTGGGCTTAAGGAGTCAGCTGCAAAAGGATTACCTGAGTCTATAAAACAATATTTATCAGACTTTTAACTTTAGACATGCTGAATAAAATTCAGGTTTAGCTATCCAGATCCTTCTAGATCTCAGTAAAGTGTTCTCCTTCTGTAGCATATACTTTCTAGTGAGGTTTGCTTTTTTAGCTAGTTAGTCAATTCACTGTCCCAGTTGTAGATGGACATTTTTCTTTCTAGCTCCTCCTATTTCGAAGAATGTTTGTCTCCCACTGCTACAATTAATAGGATCCCCAAACTGCAACGCCTACCCTGGGCACACTACCCAGTACTGTGATTTTTAATATGAAGCTGAGCAGATCACTCCTTCAATAATCACAATACCCACTGCTACAGTTCTTACCGTAACAGGGCATCTCAAGATGATACCCATTGCAGTGATTTTTTTGTTTTGTTGAACAAAATTACCCCTGCCATAATACTCTGAATACAATATACACTGCTACAATTCATGTGTCTGAACTGTCCAGACTGGTAGAGTTCCTGCCTTTCTTTATTGTTGGTATTTATAGAGTGCATCACTCACCCTCTAAACAGCAGGTCACTATACAGCACATATTACTGTGAAGTATTGCAGAGAACAAAGAGTGATGGGTGAAGTACCTGAATTGAATTCAGCAATTGGTAATTACTGTAGGTGTCATTCTCTTTTTGCTCACTGTGCCAATACAGTGACCAAAGATATACAAATCAGTCCTGCTTTGCCCAAGTGGACTGTCCAACCCAAACTGCCAGGTCACATCCCCTGACCTTTTTGGCCTTGCGATGCCTCCTAAGTGACAGGCAGCTTGAGTCCTATGGCAAAATGATTTACAGGACCCACGTTTGGGCTTACTTTTCCAAATGGTGTAAGTCACTGAAAGTGATGGACGGAGTGCTTTAAATATTGTAGAGACTATTATGGTGACTTAGCATTAAATGTGAGCTGTCATTGTAGATTGAAGAATACTAGCATTTGGGTTTGGATTATAAGAGTAGTATGCAGGGATAAACATAAAATATAGGATAGGAGGTATTTCCAGTGCCCCAGTTCTTTCACTGACCACACATCTGCTACAAATCCTTTTAAGTCATGCCTCTCTGACTTCCTGTATGTCTCATTGTTTCTTGCACGACAGGGTCTCGCTGTGGCTAGTCAAGACTCACCTTTAGTGGCACGTTTTTGCTTCTCTGTTGTTTGTTTATCTGTTCCCTCCCGCACTATTGATTGCTCAGTGGAATTTTAATGTTGTGTTGACTTTCTTAATGGCATCTCCTTTTGAGCCTATACAGAGTTGTCTAATTCGAATTCTTATTTTGAAGAAAGTGTTGTTGGTAGCACTAGCCTCAGCTCATAGCTCCGATAACTTCAGGTCCTCTCAGTTCATCCCCCTTTTAAAGTTATCTACCTTGATAAGTTGGTTTTGCAGACCTGCCCCGCTTTTGTGCAATATGTAATTTCAGACTTTAATATGGCCCATTCAGCTCGTTCCTCATGGTCACTTGAAACCAGCATTCCGGAGATATTGTAGTTCCCCTATAACGTTGGTCAGTGCCGTCTCTCAGGGTCCTAATTGTTGGCAGGTATAGCCCATGCAGGGGTTCTCTGGCCGACAGGTGTAGCCCTCAAAAGGGCGTTCAACACTTGGGCAGTTGCATCCCCGCACAGTCTGGACCCAAATTTGCAGATGCGGCTTCCACATGGGCCATTCATTTTTTGGCAGATTCAGCCTGGCGTGGACCAGTCATTAATTCGGCAGATGCAGCCCCACACTGGCTGATCAGGATTCAGCAAATGCATCCCTGTGTAGGCCGATCAGGATTTGGTAGCTACAGACCAGTACAGGCCTAATGACAACATGCAGTCACATAGTTGTGGAGTCATGTTTCCTGCGTTTTGGGGAGGGGGATGGGGCGAGGAGAGGGAGTGCCCTGACACCTGATTCTCCAGGATGGATCTCCAGCTGTCACTTCTTCTGGGTGTCGGACAACCACTTGGGATGCACTGAACCTTGCTCTGTTTGGGACAGTGTCTGCTTCTGCAGGATAGGCAGGTTCTTTCCCTCTTTCAACAGGCGGGTAGGTGTCTAGGCACTTCAGGGCAGGTACACAGCTTGTCCAGCAAGTGATCCAGCCTTTAAGTGATGTCCTTTCACCTCAAGGAGGCTGGTTGTTAGACAAACACCAGATCTAGTTGCACAGCAGCCTTGTGAGTACTCTGCGGAGCACTCACTTTTTTAGCCTTAGAGACTTGGAACGGGAAATGAGATTATGTGTCCCACTTATTTTGAATCCCACTTTTATAACCAAGTGGGTGACGGGAGTCGTAGATGCGCTGTCTCAAACTGTATAACTGGTTTGAGGTGATTCTTCTTTCAAGTACCTTTCCAGGTTGTTCTCCAGGCACGGAATTTGTTTAGAGGGATGTTTCTCACAGCACAGTGGTCTCTATCATGGAACCCTCCACATCAGAGGCACAAAGGGGTATGATATTTCTGCTTCTGAATGCCATCTGCCCAAATTGAACGAATACATCAAATAAAGGCTTCTTCACCTTTTACAACCTAGTCTGCCATCCCACCCCTACCAGTCACCAGAGGGCAGTGCTCCGGGGGACTAATTAGGAGCTCCTTGCTAACCAAAGGTTCATGTGCTGTTATAGTTTTTATGCTCTGTTAGTTCCTCTCCGCAAGCTTTCAGGGGGTGCGGAAAGTATCAAGTAGTGCCGACATGCAGGTTGGCACCAATTGTACGCTACTCCTATCTCCTTGGCAAAGTCGCTGATGGGCCTGCATGGCTCCACCTGGTGGCGCTGGATTGTTGCTGCTGTGAAAAAGCTTTTCCTGACCAGTGTGAGGTAAGGGGGGTGTTATGTATTTCAGGTCTTGAGTAATCTAAGCTCCCACTCGCTATAGCAAGTCAGGTTTTATCAGGACAAGCTATGTTCAAGGCCTATTGGCCCGGTCTGGCGAAAGAGCTTGAGCTGGTAAAGAACAGTTGTTCCGTTCATTCAGAAAGTGAATGAGAAATAAAGATGCATTTACATCTTGTTTTTATATTGTCTTATTTGCTGTGTGTTAAAAGACAAGGGTCAAAAGTCAGCATTTGTTTTCCAACAAATTGCTGTTTATTTTATGCCGGTGACTGGTGTTTACTTTTGTTTTTTCTGAATGCAAAGCGAGAGGATTTTGAAAAGTGAACTGTCTGGCAATTATGATCGGCACACAAAATTTAAATAGCTTGTAAATAAACTGTGCAAATAGTACAAATTATATTTCAGTAGTTAAGAAAACACTTCATTTGTAATCCTGAAGTGAGATGGAAACAAATCTTTTTAAAGGATCAAAACAAATGGTGATAATGCAAATGATGATAAATATTTGTCAAAACCCAATTTCCACACATTAGTTTGTGCACTATATAGTATTATCAGTAAAACTGCATGTGAGGAGGAAAGTTTGTGGCCGTTTAAATGGAAAATGTCAGTCTGTAAATGACAGTGCGCATATCATGCTTTCGTGATATGTTTTTAAAATGAGAGTTTTTAAATATGAACTGAGAAACATCCCTGCCCGATGACAATTCTTTTAGTGAACTAAAAGGCAAGTCAGAGGTATGTGGGCTCCCCTTTTATTATACATTAAGAAAATGTTTAATCTATTAAATCAAACAAGAATGTTTTGTACACTAGATATTCTGAACTCACATATTTGAAGATATTTTCGTATGTCATAATAAAGAAATAAAATATTTACCTAGGATCGCACAATTTGAGACACATTTATAGGTAAAGCACATTACAGTTAGGGCGAGTAGATTATTCAAATCATTAGACCTGCAGGCCTGGTAAAACAATTCTGATTTTTCAAGGCCTGTATTTACAGAAATCTTGTTGCATAAGGTAAGTAACTTTTACCTCACAGGTATTTTCTGTGCACTTGCTGTGAAACAGCTTCAGTCTTCTTAAAAACACTGTCATGCAGTGTGTTGCTATATTTCTGTCACTTGTCATACACCAAAACATTTTATTTCATGTAACGTTTTCTGTTTGTAGTAAGATTCATTTAGGCTCTGTGTAAATGTGTGTTTTTACTTTTCAGTCACAACGACTCCATACAGTGTGTCGCATACAATCCTGTGACCTTCCAGCTGGCTTCCTGCTCCAGCAGTGATTTTGGTAGGTATTTTTGCAATCTGTTTTATTACTTTGTGCATTCAGAGGTGTTGTTTGCTAACTTGCCAGAATTTCTTCTGGTTTTTTTTTCATGGTTTGTCAGAGACACCTGATTGGGGGAAAAAAAACGTATGCTTCCATTCACACACAATGAAGCAGTTTTACAGGAACACTCAAATCCAGGGCCTAAGGGAATGTTGCATTTAAGCTCTGTATCCTCAGACTCTCGTGTGACATATTGTGTTCTGGTTGGTTGGGTAATGCAGAGATCTATGTGCCTGTCAACTAAAGTGTTATGTAGAGAATGCCTGCGAACCTTTGGTGCTACTGTGCATAAATTGCTATGTGTTGTAAGTGTACCTACACAGAAAGATGGTTTGTTTTAACTTCAAGGACTCAATTTACTGTGGATTATGACCATGCCACAGGTAGTCCAAGAGATATCACAGGGTGCAAACCTTAGTAGTGGGTCTTCTATCAAGTGTTCTATAATTTAGTTCTATAAATTAGATTCTTATTAACATGAGAATAGTTTATAACGTATTTTGGCCGGATCCAAAATCTGTAGTTTTGTTTTGCCTGAAAAATACTGCCCACCAGCTTTTTAAGATTTGTAACCTTTGTGGTCCTCTATCTGCATGGTCTGGTTGTTTTCAATATTCAGCCGGACACTTAAATTGAGAGCCTTTTAACTCCTTATTGTTAACACATTCCATTGCTTTGTGGCATGTTCGGGGGTGGGGGCTACTGTTCACAATTTGGCACTTCTGTGTGTACCATGTAAAGAGCCATGTCTCCTGATGCAACTTGTGGTGTGTGTGACGGTTTGTCCAAACCTAAAAAATGTTATAAAATGATTTTTTCCGTTTGGAAAATTGTCTCAATTACCTTTTGAATCACTGTTGCCAATTGTTAAAATATCTTGTTGTGTGGGAAATACAACGTGTTTTTACCATGTATTTGGAATTGTGCCGCTACCTTGCGGACTGTTATTTTACTGTGTGATATATTTTTTTTTAAATTGCCTGAATCTGATGTATTTTATGAGCTTTTAAACACTAAATACCTACGTTCTTTAGCGCTAGCGTGCTGGCTCCCTTGCGGTCTCCTGAGAACACCCCTCGGCTCTAGCCAATCACGCCGGGCGGGGAGGAGTCAGAGGCGGGGAACCGGTACTTATGTCCACTGCAGCGCGGGAGCGGGCACTTTAGGAATTGTGCCGCTACCTTGCGGACTGTTATTTTACTGTGTGCTATATTTTTTTTAAAATTGCCTGAATCTGATGTATTTTATGAGCTTTTAAACTCTAAATACCTACGTTCTTTAGCGCTAGCGTGCTGGCTCCCTTGCGGTCTCCTGAGAACACCCCTCGGCTCTAGCCAATCACGCCGGGCGGGGGAGGAGTCAGAGGCGGGGAACCGGTACTTATGTCCACTGCAGCGCGGGAGCGCAGCGGACGCGCGCAGCGGGCGCGCCAGCGGCGCGCCGAAGGCAAGCCCGTCTGCGCCCGTCCGCGCCCTGACGGGCCATGGGGCCCTAATTTATCCTCAAACTGTTACGTATACCTCAGAGGAACTTAGGAATCTTCATCAATTGTCGCTCCCACTTGACCCTGCTATCTGTATGCGTCTAAATTTTCTTGAAATCCTTCAGGCACGCAGATCCTTTCCAGAAATTTCAGAACTTATTTCGTCTACACCTCGGGCATTGAGGACTGCTCAAGTTAAACATACAGAACTCTGCTTATATTATCTAAATACCCGTTCCCTAGTCAAGCATCAGTTGGATGTTTTCCTGCTTTTAACATCTGAAAAACCAGACATTTTATTTGTCACAGAAACATGGCTGAATCCTGATTCTACCCCTGATGTATTGGCCGCACTACCTCACGACTACTATATCCTCCATGTGGATCGACCACTAGGAAAAATGGGTGGTGGAGTAGCTGCGATTATCCACCGAGACCACAAATTCACTGCCATTACCTCCTTAAGTCTCCCTGCAGTGGACAACATGGTCATTAAACTAGAGTCTGGTTCGACTCCGCTTATTTGTGTCTTGGTTTACAGGCCCCTGAAGTACATGCCCCTGTTTCCTCTTTTGCTAAGTGAACAAATAGCCAATTTGGCAACTAATTATGCTAAAATACTATTATTAGGTGACCTAAATTATTGGTCTAATGATGTACATGGCGGGCCTCATTCTGCTGAACTGACTGATCTATTAACCAACCTCAACTTTACCCAGCACCTTGTCTCAGCCACTCACATCAAAGGACACACATTGGATCAAGTTTGGACCACAAACATTACAACGTCCGTGCCCATGATTGTACCATGTATATGGTCTGACCATCACCTAATTAAATTTACGGTAATGATTCCCTTGAGTAGCAAGACCCCCAAGGTCGAGGGTGGCATGATCAGGAAATGGAGTGCCCTCAACAAACAGGCACATCCCCCGCCTTTGACACTAATGTCGATATCTTGGAAGCAAACATTTCAGCATGGCTATTAGAGGCCAGTGACATGCATGCTCCGCTCAGGAAACTAAAATGCGCTCGTCGCCTTGACGCTCAGAAATGGTTCTCTAAGGTGCTAAGAGATCAAAAATTGGCCCTTCGCCAGAAAGAAAGGAAATGGAGATTAAGCTACTCTCCTGATGAGAAACATCATTATTTAGAAGCTCGGAATGAATATAAAAAAGCGATTATGGTAGCCAAGGCGGCTCACTTCTCTGCTAGAATTTTAAATTCTGATAATAGATCGAAGGAAATATTTTCCATTGTCAATGAATTATCCAATGCAGCGAGAGTCCTACCTACACCTACACCTACTCAAGAGATCTGTGACTCTCTGAATACCTATTTTGTGGAGAAAATTTCTAACATTAAAGCTAGTATCCCTAAACAGGATACTAGCCCCACTGAGACTACCCCTGTTATAAAAAAGAATCCATTTATCTTGGATCACTTTTCGGCCATCGACACCCAGTCCTTCTTGGACCTGCTGTCTAGAGTCAAATCTGGCTCACCTAGGGACTGTTGTCCACCTCATATTTTAAAAGACATTCTTCCTGGACTGTCGTGTATTATCATGACCTTCTTGAATGAGTCTCTCTCGCAGGGCCGTGTTCCTAAAGCATTCAAGGATGCAATTGTGGTTCCCCTTTTAAAGAAACCGGGAGCAGACCCCCAGATGTTATCAAATTATCGTCCCATCTCTCTGCTCCCCTACTTCGCCAAAGTCCTGGAAGCCCATGTAGCAAAGTGTTTGTCTAATTTTATGGAACACTCTGAATATCTAGACCCCCATCAAGCGGGATTCCGTCCCGCTCACTCTACAGAGACAGTGATTCTAGCTGTACTGGACGACCTGCGAGATAAAGCGGATAGAGGTACTCCTCAGGCCCTGGTGCTTTTAGATCTTTCGGCCGCATTTGACACGGTCGATCATGAAATTCTGATGGATCGTGTCAGGCTGGCCGGCATTCAGGGCCCAGCCTGTAGCTGGATTGGCTCCTTTTTAGAGGATCGTACTCAATCGGTTCGCCTGAATTCATTTACCGCTCCCAAACTATCAACTACTTGTGGGGTCCCACAGGGGTCATCATTATCCCCCCACCTGTTTAATCTATACCTCTCACCCCTGATTCAGTCTTTGAAGGCACGGAAGGTAACTACCTTCAATTATGCCGATGATCTACAGTTAACTTTTACTATAGATAACTCCCCCAATTCAATCTTGGAATTCCAGGCCACTATGCTCCATATTCGCCATTGGATGGACCGGAATCATTTAAAACTCAATCCAGATAAGACTGAGTTGGTCCTGACCGGGAGTAGTAAGATCTTTTGGGGCCCACACTATTGGCCGGCGGAACTTGGATGTCCGCCCGAACCCTCTACCTCCGTCAAGAGTCTAGGTGTTATCATAAACAACGACCTGTCGTTGAGATCCCAAGTTGGTGCTGTGGTCTCAACCTGTTTCTTTCAATTACGCAAAATCAGAAAGATCAGTCGCTTGCTCACCCATGCAGCGTTGGTACAGGTTGTAATAGCCATGGTTTTATCACACTTAGACTATGCCAACTCTATCTATCTGGGTATACCACTTTTTTAATCAAACGGCTTCAGATGGTCCAGAACCAAGCAGCAAGACTGATCCATCAGCAACCAAGATGGCAATCAGCCAGACCCCTTTAAAAAAATTACACTGGCTCCCCATTTCCCAACGTACGGCCTTTAAGACGGGATGTTTAATCTTTAAGTCTCTTCACAGTCGGAGTCCTAGATTTATTAACTGTCTTTTATCAAGGCATACTCCCTCCCGTAACTTGCGCTCAGCCCACCTTCAGCTACTGACCATCCCCGCCTTCAAGTTAAAACGTCAGGGTGGCTGTAGGTTTGCTTCCTTGGCCCCTAGACTGTGGAATTCTTTTCCACTGGAGGTCCGGTCATGTACTGATCTTTTGAGATTCAGAAAAATGCTTAAGACATGGCTGTTCGGGCAGGCTCATGAATAACTATCCCTATCGGTCCCGGCACATTCTAGAGTAGCGCCATGAAACCTTCTGGTGTACGTGCGCTGTATAAATTCTTGATAACATAACATAACATGTATTTAGTTATTGATTGTTTTTGTGTGTGTGTTTTTTCTCAATTTGCTACTTTAGTACTTTTGCTCAAAGTGCTTTACTTGGGCACTTCAGAGTAAAACTTGCAGCATTTTAACTTTGACTGGTGGGTGGGGATCAGGAGTGGTGATTGGCAGGCAAATAAATTGTGTGCTATATTGTTCAGGTCAGTAAAGCCATTTACTTACACAAGCTGATCATGAAATAGTTCTTTTTTTATACATGCTAAGCATTTGTAATGATGAAATATTGCAGAATCGTATTATTAGACTCACTCCTCATATTCACTCATTCACTATATTTTCTCACCATTTTTTTTTATTCCACTCTTTCCCATAAAAAGTCTGCTAATTGAGATGTACAGCTAGTGTAATGACAATGAATGTGATGGCAATCATATTAAATTGTGCCATATGTTATGTTTCTGCTGCTATCCAAAGCCCACACCTTTTTTTAAACATATATGGCATTCAGTTTATAGATGTAACACGTTTTCTGTTCACATGGCTTATAATATCTTCATGCGTACATTTTAGCAAGTACACAAAACTGCAAAATCACATAGTTAAATATTTCTTTTTTGAAGTTCTCCCATAACTCTACAACAATGATTAACCATCGCTGCAACAGCTCTATCTGCACAGCTGCTCCACATTCGCTTGAGACTCCCAGGAATCTACCCCTGTTTTCCTAATCAATTGTTTAGTATGCTGCTCCGCAGCAGACCATAGGTTCGAGCGCTAATAATTATAGTACAGCTACAATGCAGCATTCCTAAGAGTTATCTCCCTGTTCAGTCCCCCAATCCTATTATGGTATAGGTCATTCTTCAGAGTTCATAATCCAGGGCCTAAACCTGATCAACTTCCATTGTATTGTATTTTCATAAATCCAGCTGTCGTTGAGGGGCTGATTGGGCCAATTTAATTAAATAATGTTATTTAGTGTTGAAGTGCCAGTCCATGAGAATTTGCCACTGGTGACATATGGCTCATTCCCTCTTTACAGGGTGCCCTGTTTGATGTCCAGTGTGAGCATCCTTTTCATGGAGAAGGTTAGAGCCACCTGTGACAATTGTGTACCTAACTGGGTTCTGCAAGGCTTGATTTCTCAAGGAAGGCCTAATAGTTTAACTGAATTCTGCATGGTACCATAATATTTAAGAGGTCTTAAGGATTCTACATTCTGCTATGCTTTTCCGGGTAAATGCAGCAATCCTATCAAAATAACTGAGCTCTGGCATACTCCACTACAGAGGTCAATATAACCTTTTTCCATTCAGGCCTTTTAAGAAAACAATACATTGAAAGTGCTCTATATTTAAATTTTTGTTTTAAAAGTGTTTTATAGACACTAAAGGAAAATGAGCATTGGCAGAGCCATTATGTCTGGCCCTGACAAACTAGTGCAATGTTTTTTTTGTTTTGCAAAAATAAAAAGTAAACAAGCAGCCACGTAAACATTGCCACCATATACTTATAAGAAAAATGTTACATTTAGAAAATACGAATGTGGGCATTTTCCTTGTGTTGTTTAAAAAAAAAAAAAAAAAAACGAAATGTTAAGCCTTTAAATTATGCAATGCATTTTATTTTCATTCATGGTGAAGGAGACCAGAATAAATCAACACCTAATCAAGCACTCAAATCACAGTTAGCTATAACGTTACATAACACTTTTAACAGCAACTTTACACAGGAGACGGAAAATAAAACACCATCTAACTGGGCTCCCAAGGCACAGGTAAAATAAATGCCCACGATATAAAGATAATATAAAAAATAAAAACACTTTGAACCAGCTTTTTCAGTGAAGAAAACTATTGTTAGGGTAATGTGAACAATGTGCATTTTGTTGATATTTTTTGTGTTTTAAAGATGCCTCGTGTAAACGTTTTAAAGAGAATTGACATACGATGTATTAAGGTAATTCTTTTGCATTGACAGGTTTATGGTCTCGAGAGCAAAAATCAGTCTTGAAACAAAAGACTAACAATAAAATCACATGTTGCAGGTAAGATTTTAGTTTGGAGAGGTGTGATTGTATTTTGGTCTTTCAGAAAAACAGACCTATTTATAGACAACTGGTTCATTTGCTTGTTTGTATTTGGTGTTTTTATCTATAACAGTTTTATCAACTGCTGCCCATTACCTTGCACTTTAATACAACTTTGTTGGTCGAACCAAGGAGGAAAAATAGATTGATAAAAAAGCAAAGAAATTCCTTTATAATATTATTTATTTCCACAAGTGCTGAAGCAAAAACCTACCCCCTCCTTAGGACGCAGATTTGAAGACAGGAGAGAAAGATATATTTTGAAAGCATATTCTTTTATCCAAAAGATCTTAGGCTCAATATAGTAAAAGCATTTTATTGCAAACAAAGTTCACTAAAATAAAAAATAAGATGGAATATTTCTATTGCAGATTATATGTGGAATGCACTTCATTGGGTTGTCAGCCTCTGTGATGTTAAAAGCTAAGAAAAAAACCTACCTGTAGCCTACAAGATTTTAGGTGCAATTAATTGTGGGTGGTTCACATGTCCTACCAGTGTAGAAAAAAGGGCTTTGTGATGAGGCGCTATACTTGATTGGCATTTGTCTTGAAGCCACAATCCAAAGCCCTCAAGAATAAGAGAGGAGGAACTAGAGGGATCAGGGCATCTGGGTTTGTGCCCTCCAAAACATGACCAGAAATGCCACAAGTGAACCCCGATTATTCAGTGCTTTGCCTGAGGTTGGACTATTTGTCCATCAGTTGGGTACAGTATCTGTGTGTCCTGTGTGCTGGTTCAAGGTAAAGTGAACATCTAAAAAATAATTTGATGATCCCTCAAACACCTACTTCATCCTCGCACCTCCTCAGTCACATAAATGGTTATAATGGTGAATGACCTTTCTTAACAAAAAAACTTTACAGCTCTCCCTTGGATAGGAGAGAAATCAGGAATCCCAATAAGTAAGGTTTAAAAATCTCCAAGGTATCTCTAAAAAATACTCTATTCCTTCAGCACCAAGAAGATGATTTAAAAATGTTGTGTGGGGTGCTCAAGGAGGACTAGTACTCATGCACCACAGTGGTCAACATGTTTCTGCCAAGTGGCCCCAAATTGGATCTGTGATATTCTTCAGGACCTGGATCTCTACGGTGTACAGGCAGTATCCATACATTCATTCATACTTCATACAACCCAATCATAAAGAATACTTGCTGATGA
The DNA here is from genome assembly GCA_963921515.1 of Calotriton arnoldi. Classification (NCBI taxonomy): domain Eukaryota; kingdom Metazoa; phylum Chordata; class Amphibia; order Caudata; family Salamandridae; genus Calotriton; species Calotriton arnoldi. The sequence goes on along the minus strand of CAWUFW010000162.1, from coordinate 5,551,864 downwards.
TGGGTAATAATTCTTTCGCTTTGATAGGGAACCCTAACTCGGGGGACAGAATGCCCCATGGAGGTGGTTCCAGAGACTCCCTTGTAGTCACATATTCGTCAAACGATGATCTCCTCCTTGTACCTATTGAAAAGTACGTTCTCCAAATCTCTAGGAACCAGGAAAAAGCAGGTCAATGGATCTGTGACGATACTGACTGGACAATCCTTTTGTCGAGTAAAAGAACACACTGCATCTGTGACTTCCTTTGATTCCCATTATATTCGTGTAGCAAGCAGCAAAATCTGCCAAATCGAAGTGCCCATTTCTGATGGTTACATCTACCTGTGGATTCCTCACCTTTTGAATATCCCAATGCACCAGCATTCCACGGAAACCTTTCTTTACAGCTCTCTCACGTTGACGAGGATGTCATAATGCCACGGCTCTGCACGCGACTCCAAATGACGTCATTGGAGCCATAAGAAGCCCTCGTGGGTGTGCTGACGTCAGTTCTCTTTTTTTCCACGCCTTTGCCGCATACGTTTTTTTCTGCTCTCCGTAGTGTAGGAGTTTTGTCTTTTATAGGTTGCATCGTTGATGCAAGGACAATGTCTCTGCCGAGGAAGTCCGGTTTCAAGTCCTGCAGGGAATGTGAAGGTCAAATGTTGATTACTGACCCGCACGATGACTGCCTTTGGTGTCTAAGTTGAGATCACAATGTCGACACCTGTTCTTCATGCCAGAAGATGAATCCGAAGGCGTTGAAGGAGAGGGAGGCGAAGCTCTTTATGGACAAGGCAAGACGTCAGAAAAGAGGGCATTGGAAGTCTCGGCCTCGATCAAAGTCGCCGTCTCCCCACTCTTTGAAGTCGTCCAAAACAAAGCACAAGGAGTGTCCTAGTTCTCGATGTCGCTCTTCGAGGGGTGTTCCCCCAAAGTCGGTGTCCCCAGCTCCGAGGGTCCATGGAGAAAGAGGTGAGATTTCTCCTACTCCATCTCCAGGGGTGGCTCCAGCGTCGCCTTCAAGTCTGAGAGCGGTGACCCCACCTGGAAGTCCGGAGCCGGTACCGGATCCAGTTCTTCCTCTGCCTGTGCCTCCTAGTCAGGAGCAGGAGTATCCGGCGTTCCCTATCTGTCGACTTTCCTGAATGCTATGTATAGCATTTTTGCAAGGGTTGCGACTGCTTCTGGTGTGCCTGTGGGCCCCATGGGCCTACTTGCTTATTCTTTGGGAGGTTTCCAGGCACACTACCAGCAGGCACCATTCCTGCCATTTATGCCGATGATTCCGTTGAACTTGCCTCTACCGACGCCGAGAAAGGTGACACTGTCACCAGTAGTAGAGGTGGAACAGGAATCCCTGGCACCGGTTGTGCCCTCTCCGGCATCGACTAGGTCCGAGTTGGCGCTGCATCAATCTGTTCCAGTTGTTCAATCATCCGAGCCGGCGCTGTTGCCAATGTCACCGGTGCCACCTCCACCGGCGCCAGAGTTGAAATTGAGGTCTAATGAGAGACCTAGAGACTTTTGGAGGAGGGACACTACTTCCTTGGATGAAATCAGGATCTGGAGGAAGGCAAGATAGTGTCCTTGGATCCTGAGTTTGAAGGCTTGGAGGTGGCAAGTGGCCTTGATACTTCTCCAGAGTGGAAGTTGTTGTCCCCAAAGGTTATTGCTCCACCAGAGGTCACGTCTTATAATTCAGAGATTAGAAAAGCAGCAGAGATGCTGAAATTGCCTTTGCCTTCTACAGAATTAAAATTGAATTTGTTGACAGAGGTGCTTCATTCTTCCACGTCGTCAACTGAGCCTTTGTTACCTTTTAATGAGGCCCTTACTGATATTTGGCAGGAGCCTATGTCGTCAGTGGCAGTGTCTAGATTTATTGCAAGACTGTACAAGCCTGCTCTGGTTGACTCGTTGTTCTTGTCCATGCATCCTACACCCGAGAGTTTGGTGGTACAAGCGTCCTGCTCTTCAAAGTTGACACCTGGTTCTTTTCGTATGACTCCGGCTGTCAGGGAGTCTAAAAGGATGGAGCAATCCGCAAATAAGGTTTTCTCCTCTGCTAGCATGGCTCTGAAGTCTACTAATTACATCCATGCATTGATGGAGTCAGCCAAGGAGGTAGTTACAAAATTGCGTGGTGATCTTCAGGTACATTTTTTGGAGTTTTTGAATGACAGCCAGGCTGCTGCCCGTCGGGTAATTCAGTCTGGCCTGGACACAGCGGACTCGGTTGCGAGAGCGATGGGGTCTTCTGTTGCCATGAGGAGACATTGCTTGGCTGAGGGGTCTGGCTTCTCACCAGATGTTCAAGCAACATTGTTGGATTTGCAGTTTGATGGTTCACAGCTGTTGGGCGCCAAAGATGATTCTGCCTTAGAAAGGTTTAAGGACAGTAAAGCGACAGCGAGATCGTTGGGCCTTCAAACGCAGCTTAAAGACAACAGGCAGTTTTGCAGGTACCAGGGGTTTGGGTTGAAGTTATCCTTTAGTGAAAGAAGCCAAATCAGCAACAGCCTCCAACCCCCTGTATAGGAGTTATAGAGGGCGTGGCAGGGGTAGACAACTTGGAGCTGCCCATCAACCAGCCTCCCCTCTTCATCTTCTTGCTCCCCGGCCAATGTTGCAGGAGAGCAGCCCTAGCTTTACCATCTTGGAGCATGCTTGCCCAGTGGGAGGATGGTGGGTCTATTTTCTGCCTCAATGGAGATCTCTGACACAGATCTCTGCGTTTTGGATATTGTTGAAAAAGGGTACGCCCTACCCTTTAAAGTTACGCCCTCCCCAACAAGATTTTTGTTCAGAAGAGCATCTTCTGTACCGCCAACAGGAGGTACACAAATCTACTTCAAAAGGGCACAGTGCAGTTAGTTCCAGAGCAGGAATGGGGTCAGGGTTGCTATTCCTGGTACTTCCTGATTCCCAAAAAAGACGCTCGTTTGCGTCCGATCCACGACCTCAGGATTTTGAACTGCTTCCTCAAACAGGAAAAGTTCAAAATGCTGACCGTTCCACAGGTGCTTCTTGCTCTGGAGAAAGAGGACTGGATGGTTTTGATCGATTTGCAGAATGCATATTTTCAAATACCCATTGTGAAATCGCACAGGAAGTACCTCCGTTTTACAGTGGGGTGTCCGCATTATCAGTTTGCGGTCCTTCTTCACGAAGATGATGGCAGTGGTCGTAGTGCATCTCAGAAGGTGGGGAATGCCAGTATTCCCATACTGGAATGATTGGCTGATCCAAGCCAAGACTCTGGAGTTGGTGTTGCATCATTTGCTGTTGACAACGCAGCTGTTGTTCAACCTTGGTTTTACTATCAACGTACCTAGAGCCCTCTCAGCGCACACTGTTCATAGGGGCAGTACTGGACACTATGGTGAATCAGGCCCACCCGCCTCCTCCGAGGATTCTGGACATTCTGGCTATGATTCCGATGTTTCAGAATGGAGCTATGGTTCCAGTCCTGAAGGTCTTACACCAGCTAGGTTTGATAGCCTCCTTCTGTTGGTCACCCAAGAGTGCCCTCCATGTGGGCTCTACATGAGGGCCGTCCAGTGGTGCCCCCGCAGTCAGTGGTTTCAACACAACTGAGATCTCAAAGAGTCGGTCAAGATCTCCAGAGACACTGTAGTGGATATTCAGTGGTGGGTGTGTCTGGCAATCTGTCTGAAGGGAAGCTGCTTCACCCTCTACCACTGGTGTCCACAGTGATAACGGATGCCTCCACTGTAGGGTGGGGAGCTCTACTGGGGGGATCTGGAGATCAAAGGTCTTTGGTCTCTAGAGGAAAGATTGTTGCATATCAATCTCCTGGAATTGCTGTCGATACGTCTGGCTCTCAAGGCCTTCCTCCCTTCTCTTCGCGATCAGTCAGTTCAAGTCTTAACAGACAGTACTACCTTGATTTGGTACATAAACAAACCGGTAGGAGTGAGGTCGTATCGTCTCTGCAACTCTGGTTCTGGGCACAGGACCACTAGGTCTGCATCATGGCAAATCAGTTGGCTGGAGTTCTGAACGGGAGTGAAGACAGTCTCAGTCGGCACTTTTCTGCCGATCACGAGTTGCGTCTCCATCCGAAAGTGTTAAAACACATTATCTGGCTATGCGGACCCCTCCGATAGATCAACCTGCCACTCAAGAGAATGCACACTGCCCGTCGTTTTGTAGCCTTCAGTATCTGTTGCAGGGAGCTCTGGGGGATGTGTTTCAATTGGACTGTGGCTCCCAGCTGTTTTATGCTCCCCCCCCCCCCCATACCTTTGATTCCATGGGTTCTGAGGAAGATTCGCCAAGACCGGACCCAAGTAATAATAATAGCTCTGGATTGGCTGGGAAGGTTATGGTAAACAGACCTTCTTCACCTCTTTCTGTGCCCTCTGCTCTGTTTCCCTAAAAGGGCAGATCTCTCGCAGGGGCAGGTTCTACACCTCCACCGCCAGAGCCTGCACCTTCATGTCTGGAGATTGAACGGGGCAAACTGAGTTCTTTTTCTCTTCCTCCTGATGTGGTGGATGTGATACTATCTGCCAGAAGAGACTCCGCCAAGTCGGTTTATGCTGGCAGTTGGGCGAAGTTTGTAAAGTGGTGTGAAGAAAGTTCCATTGACTCTTTAAAAGCCCATTTATCTGACATTTTACGTTTTGCACTGTCTCCAGCGCAGCAAGGTTGTGCGGTTGCAATGGTTAAGGGATATTTGTCTGCCCTTTCGGCATTCCTCTGTTACTGGACCAACCATCCATTTTTAAGTCCCCTATAGTGTTAAGGTTTATTGAGGAACTTACTAACAAGTTCCCTCCCACTCTGTTTATTATGCCTCAATGGGATCTTAATTTGGTGCTAACCTTCTTCCTTAGGGGTGCTCTGTTTGAGCCCTTACATAGACTGGCCCAAATGAAATGGATAACTATCACCCTTCCTACTTTCTATCCTCCTCCACATCCATCTAAAGATGAGGAGAGGCTTCATCGTTTGGACCCTAAAAGGGCTGTGAGCTTTTATGTGAACAGAACTTGTGATCTCCGGCTGGATGATCAGCTGTTTGTTGGCTATGTGGCCAAGATGAAAGGTAAAGCAGTGCATAGAGAACATTGTCCAGATGGATTATCCTGTACATCAAGATCCGCTATGCCATGGCTAACAAGTAACCACCTGAAGGTATTAGAGATCATTCGACTAGAGCTTAGTCTTCTACTTCCGTTTTGGCTAGAGGTGTCTCTGTGGTTGACATTTGCAAAGCAGCAATTTGGACCTCCATCCACACTTTTGCGAAGCACTATTGTTTAGACTCTGAAGTGAGGAGGGACGCTCACTTTGCCCGCTCAGCGTTGCAGTACTTTTTGGTATAGGCAGATAGGCACCCGCCTCCGAGTGCGGGGCTGCGTGGAGATTCTATTTAAAAGGGGAGGAATCCACAGGTAGATGTATCCATCAGAAGAACAAGTTACTTACCTTCGGTAACGCTTTTTCTGGTGGATCCAGTGTCTATCTGTGGATTCCTCACTGACCCACCCTCCTCTCCATTGCTTGTCTGCATATGCCAAAAAACAAAGGTATTTGTTTATTGCTTATTCTGTATTTGTTTATATTTCTGAAAGTATACAAATAAATATACATACATATGTGTGTGTGTGTCTACATGTATGGTATATATATATTCGAGTCTTTTATTTGAGACCTATGGGTACTGTTGGTTTCACCCGTTTGACTTGAAGGCACAAACAAAATGGGTGGAAACTGACATGAGCACGCCGATGAGGTATTCGTATGGCTCCAATGACGTCCGCCGGAATTGCGTCCGAGACTGTGGCATTATGATATCCTCGTCAACGTGGGGGGAGCTGTAAAGTAAAGTTTCTGTGGAATGCTGGAGCATTGGGATATTCCAAAGGTGAGGAATCCACAGGTAGACACTGTATCCACAAGGAGAAGCGTTACCTCTTGCTTGAGCCCTACCTTATTCAACATTTATGTTACTCCCTTGGCGGGATTACTGAGGAATCTAGGATTCATTCCAATCTCCTATGCTGATGACACTCCGCTCCTACTTTCCTTTGATAAAACCAAAACCAATCCCAATACTCAGGCCACCTTTTCGGAGGGTCTGAAGGTTATCGCTGACTGGATGAGTGACAACTTCCTCCAGCTTAACGCAGGAAAATCGGAGATTATGCTATTTGGAGAAGCAGTGTTGAGGTGGACTCCAAGCTGGTGGCCAGAGGAATTGGGCCCCGCTCCCACTCCGAAAAAGGTGGTTAAAAACCTGGGTGTCCGCATGGATCAGAAACTAACACTAGGAGAACATGTCAACACCATTGCGGGGGCATGCTTTCACACACTCGGTCTACTTCGAAGAGTCGTCCACTTCTTACCCTCTTCTACGCGGAAAACTCTGATCCAGGCATTGGTGTTAAGCCGCCTGGACTACTGCAATGCCCTGCTGATCTCAGCCAACAAAGTCTCCTTAAATAAATTGCAGGTTGTCCAGAACACCGCGGCCCGTCTAGTTGCCAATGCCCCTCCCAGAATGGCTTCCCTACCCCTTTTACAACAACTGCATTGGCTCCCAGTGCGGAAGCGGATTAAATTCAAGATCTGCTGTATTGTCTACAAATCTCTGCATGACATGGGTCCCAGCTACCTATCAGACAAATTTGTAAGGTACCTGCCTTCCAGGTCCCTTCGGTCAGGTTCAAAATCACTACTTTACACCCCACGATTTAAAAAAGCTCGCTTGGGTGGTAGAGCTTTTTCCTACCTTGCCCCCCTCTACTGGAACCAGCTCCCCATTCATATGTGTCAATGCTCTGACTACCTGAAATTTAGAAAGCTGCTAAAAACCTCTCTGTTCTGATATGTGTCTTCCTGGTTGACGGTAGCAGTCATAGCGCAGAGATACACCTGCTGGGGTAATTCAGGCGCTTTATAAGTTAATAAATATTAAATATCAAATACCGAATGTAAGTAACTTGTTCTTTTGTGCCATAAATTATTTTGTTAGTACTCCTGCATCTTTAGTTGCCAGGATCTCGAGGAGTTTGCATTGTACAAAGATGGCTACTCCTGCCAATGCACGAAAATAGGTCAGGCATTGTTTGAAGTAGGCAGGGATTGGCATAAGAATAGGACAAAAATAGGCTCCATGTATATATCTGGGAGAGATGTAGATACACTACTGTACACACACCAGGGTAAATACAACAATCACAAAATGAATGCGATGGCGAACACTGTAATGCTACACTGTGCATCCAGTCCTATACTAGAGATAGCCTTCATGTCAAACCCAAATGGGAAATTCCTTACTGCAGTGTACCACTTAGATTGAATGAGGAAGCTCACCCACTGTTCATGGCATGCTTCATCCTAGACAACCTCACACCACTCTGGTAAGATGATACTACCAGGACGTACTCAACCTAAGTAAGAGGGAGGTCTTGATAAAAGTAAATGGACAGGAATGGATCCATAATAACTAAAAAATACCTTAAGGTAAACCCAGGATAATACCTTTGATAATGGGTACCTTGGGTACGGTTAAGAAGAAAAAGGGGGTGGGGGGCGCGGTGAAAAGGCATAATGACCTACCCTCCGTGCTAGGTCAACATATTTCTGCCTACACGCATGCCGATATTGGTCAGGGGCATTGGTCATGGCTAAGGGGATCTCTATCTGAACTCCTTACCCTAACTCGAGCAAGTGTAAAGTGAATCCTTGTCAAAAGGGAATTCCTACCTTAACAACCAAAATAATTGTGGTTCCCTAACTTGGGAAACGAAAGCCTCATGGTCTGGTCAGAGGTGGCATCCTCTGTAGCCACACATTCGTGAAGAGGTATATCAGTAAAAGACCTACTTGGCCTCCAGAGAACCGGCTGCTCGTGTCAGAGACAGGCCACCGGGACTAATGCCCATTTCTTCTCCTCAGGGTCTATCCCAATTTTTTATTTACTTATGGATATTGTTAGAAATGGGGGTCTCTAGTTGGCAGAGGTAGGTACCTTTGTCCAAATAGGGACCCTTGCTTCTAGTCGGGGTAAGGGGGATACACTTCTAAAATAACCCCTGCTCACCCCCTTGGTAGCTTGGCACGAGCTGACAGGCTTATCTCGGAGGCAGTTTGTAAAGCATTTGTGGACACATACAGTAATACAGTGAAAACACTACAAATGGAAACCACACCAGTTTAGAAAAATAAGTAATCTTTATCTAAACCAAAACAAGACCAAACGACAAAAATCCACAATACAGTAATAAAAATATGAATTTCAGATGGTAGAAATAGTTCAGTTCAAAGAAAATTGCAGATGCTAGACTTTTCACACAAAGTACCTGGTATGCGTCACGCAAACAAACAAAACGGGCCGCAGGGAAGGTGATGCGTCAGTTCCTTACACTCAGGGAAGGTGATGCGTCAGTTCCTTGCTCCGGGGCAGGTGATGAGTCGGTTCCTTACTGCTGCGCAGGGGAGGTGATGCGTCGGTTCCTTACCGGAGAGGAGGTGATGCATCGGTTTCTTACTGCGTGGGGAGGTGATGCGTCGGTTTCTTACTGCGTCCCCCAACGATGCGACAAACTTGGCGCCTCGATGCGACGATCCGGGACAATGCGTGGATTCTTCCAGCTCTCAGCGGAAAACAGTCTCTAGAGGTCCTAAACAACAGCAGGCACCTCTTTGCAGGTCAGAACTCCCAGCAAGGAAGTTCAGGGGAGCTGGTGGTGAAGTTTTGTGTCCCTGAGACTTCAGAACAGGAGGCAAGCTCAGTTTCAAGCCCTTGGAGATCTTCCTCAAGCAGGGGACACAGCAAACAGCAAAGTCCTTTTCTCCTTTCCTTGGCAGCAAGTTGCCACTGCAGGCCAAACCCCAGACAGCAAACAGCACATGGGCAGTATTCCTCCTCAGCTTCTCCGGCTCTTCTCCTTGGCAAAGGTTCCTCTTGATTTCCCAGAAATGATCTAAAAGTCTGGGGTCTGGGCCCCTCTTTTTATACCCAAAAATCCTTTGTTCTGTGAAGGCAGAGAGTGTCTGTACCCAGCCAAAACCAGTTCTGTCGGGCTCTTTGCAAGTGCACACCAACCTCCATTGTCAGTGTGCGCCCTGGCTCCAGACACACCACAGGGGGGCAGAGTCATCATTGTGGAAGGCAGGCACAGCCCTATTCAGGTGCATGTGCTACTCCTCCCACCACTCCAAATGCAGACCAGGCCTATTCAGCCCAGCCCTGACTCATCAGGCTCTCTGGAGCCACTGCTCCTCCCCAGCCCCTGTCATCCAAAAGCCAGATATGCAATACACAAACCTAGCAGAGGCACACTGGATGGTTAAGCAAGAAAATACCTACTTTCTAAAAGTGGTATTTTCAAACACAGAATGTAAAAATCACCCTCACTAAAAGATGCATTTTAACATTCTGAGTTCAGGCATACTAAACTTTATTTTCCTACCTTGTTCCCAGGGGCAGTTATGTTTATAAGATGTTATAAACAAACTCCCCATTCTGTCCTATGGGAACAGGTAGCCTTGCAATAGTGAAAAACGAAATTGGCAGTAATTCACTATCCGGACATGCCACACACATCAGGGTATGTCCTACCTTTCACATACATTGCACCCTGCCCACAGGGGTACCTTGGCCTACCTTAGGGGTGACTAATATGTAGAAAAGGGCAGGTTTAGGGACTGGCAAATGGGTGCACTTGCCAAGTCAACATGGCAGTACTAGACTGCACACAGGCTCTGCAATGGCAGGCTAGAGTTACATTTTACAGGCTGCTTCTGTGGGTGGCACAATCAGTGCTGCAGCCCACTAGCAGCATTTGATTTACAGGCCCTGGGCACACATAGTGCACTGTAATAGGGTCTAACTAGTAAATCAAATATGCCAATCATGGAATCACTAATTCATAACAACAATTTACAGGGAGAGCATATGCACTTTAACACTGATCAGCAGTGGTAAAGTGCCCAGAGTCATAAAACCACCAACAACAGGTCACAAAAAATACAGGAGGAAGGCAAAAAGTCCTTGGATGACTCTGCAAGAAGGGCCAAGTCCAACAGATATTATAAGTTACTTTAGTAAACCAAGCATATAGGCATGTATGGCAAAGGAATCTGGTGTCATGAGGTCACACTGAGTTAAGTCTTGTATAGAAGAGTAGAGTTTAATTCTCTGGGTTTTATGACCAGCTTACAACCCATCCTTGGTCGCTGCAGCTGATCTACCCATGGAAGAAAATCACAGTGGAGAAAGTTCAAAGGGATAGCCTAGACATTCAAAATCTCCTGCTAACCACAGACAGCACTCCACATTGAAATTGGTAAATGAATGGCTCCTCTGGAAGGAAATTGTTCATTTCTAGTGAGACATACAGTCTTGTATGCTATTTTGTATTTAGAAGTCACAATGTTTTTTCTTATCAGCTGGACAAATGATGGACAGTATCTGGCGATGGGCATGTTCAATGGCGTCGTAAGCATCAGGAACAAAAATGGAGATGAAAAGGTGAGAATTGAACGACCCGGTGGAAACTTATCTCCGATCTGGTCCATAAGCTGGAACCCATCTAAGTAAGTATTAGTGTTCAGAATACCATTAATGAAGTTTATAAAGCTTAGTACCCTACATTACCCTGTAGGAATTTGAATGAGAACGGACAATGGGGATGATAGAGTGTAATAATTTAGTACATAATAAAGTGGAAAATGCCAATACTACCCTGACCCTTGTCTACGTTGTATACTTCTATTGCAGTTCATTTTGTGATGGGGAAAACAAACATTCATAAACCTAGATTTTAAAAGTCATATATCTGATACACAACTAATTATAACTACCAATTTGTATACTGACGTATCATATTTATACGTGCCATGCTGAAAAATAAGGGTAATGATAAACAATTATGAACACAATTGATAAAAGACGGTGATTGGATAAATGTTACTTGACGTATGAGAGCTTTATTATTGATCAATATTAACAATACATTCTGAGCTGCTTAGAAAAATAGTGTAAAACAAAATTGTGATATGGATTAAAGCAATATACACATAGCCTTGAGGCTAGCAAGTGCTATTTGAAGATCAGTATCTTTGAACCATACACCATCAAATATTAGTTTAGCTGTATTAACTGATGATATACAATTACTCATATTTTTCTTTTCAGATTTTTCAAAGTCAAAAGTAATTGCGAAGGACTATTTGTTGGTGTGGTTGTATAGAAATACAAAACACAAGAGGAACACACAAAAGAAATAAGATTTGTTTATACCCATAAACCATACATTTAGTGTAGAGCGAAATATACAAGCACATTTCAGTTATTCTTTACTTCTCTCCTCACTTTACCTTACTCAATACCTGCAATCTCTTAATCATAAAATCAGCTTTAAAAGTAAATCATTTGACACAATTTGATAGTTTGGAGCATGATTCCCCCTTTGTTAAAATAATTTTTGTGCCACATTTGCTATAGGATGGAGAATCGAATGGTCAAATCATTTCCCTAGCACCTTTAAAATCCCATCTACAGCATCTTGGCCAGCATCAATAACTCAACATAAACCTGGGCACGCCCTTTGAAAAGCTGCCATCCTACCACACTTTAAAATTTCCTGCCATTAAGACTTGACCAGCTTGTTACAATTACAGACCTCTGCCATGCTGTTGTAAATACACTGTGTGTATAGTCATTCCCCAAATGTTTTACAGAGAGGTTAAAAAACAGCCAGCCATGGTTCATGGGAGCTCCATATCAAAGAAGAAGAGAATTAGACAACACCAAAATTCCCTGGCAAGATTTATACAACTTACACTCCTGCTTGCTAGGAGCCGAAGTGTGATTCATTGACCTTGAAAGCTTCAGAGGTGGAGGATTGGATAAAATATGTAAAAGAATGGGCACTGGCTGGAAAGGTTAAGATGGGATTAAGCAGGTTGAATGAAAAACTACCAGAAGATCTAGAGACCTGGCAAGAATTAACCAGAGATTTGGTTTACCCACCTGACACTATATCTCCTTGAACAATATGCATCCAATAATATATGGCATATCTATGTGTATTATGTACTAAATTCCAGCAGGTCATTATGCATATGTTCTTGCAATGCTGCTGTCTGTCGACGTTGTGCAATGCGTGTTAAACACAATAACAGATTCATAACACTTTTCCTTAGTATCCTGTAACACTATAGACTGCTGACTGTTCTGAGAATCATGTAACACTATAGATGAGTATCTGTCATTCTTGGGAGCATGGACCACTAGGTACCATCCTGCACAGAATCATGAAACATTGAAGGGTGGTCACTCCTTTTGAGATCCTTGGAATGCTAGAGATTGGTGAGTCTCTTCTTGGGAATACTATAATACTAAAGTGAGACAACAGTCTTCAGAGTCATGAATCACTAGATATTGCTCATCATAGAATAATGCAGCAGTAGAGATTGGTAATTGTTTCTTTGAAGCAAGTAACACTAGGGATTGCTGACTCCTCCTGAGAATCCGGTAAGATAGATTAGTGACATTCCTCTTTGGAAGCATAGAATGCTAGTCACCCTCTGCGTTAGAACACTTTAACAACAGTGGCTGATGACTTGTCATTTGAATCCCTGAATTCCGGTGATCCCATTTACGCTAATAGTGTACCACAGGAGTGTGGCAATGTCCTTCTTGGGTTCATTAATTGCTAGCGGGTTGGTGATGCCTGTAAATCATGTAATACTTGAGATTAGGGACTGTTCTCTCAAACATTCTGCAACGCAAGATTGGTGAAACTTTTGTACTGAATCATCTGATACATTAGAGTGGTGAATTTCCTTTGAGCATAGTCCCGACAGATGTGAAGTGCCTTCACCCCTTGAAAAGGACAATCCTTAGCAGCCACAACTTCCTTTAATAACTGCTAATATTGCCTGGAAATGTGTTCCAATAAGAAACCACCATCTGCCAAGAAAAAACTCTTCACATAAATAACCTCCTGGCTGAAGAATAGACAGATGACATCCTGCGTGAATAGGTAGAAAATCAAGGCCTGGGCAGGCATAAATCATTTGGCACTCCAGTAACTGAAAATCAAAGGATCTGCAATGCGGAACCAACAAACCTCGAGCAGGCCAAGACTAACTAATGCTGAGGAACAAAGAACATTACAAAGCAAAATGGGAAAAAGTTCTTCATTCCTTCCTAACTCACTGGATAAAAGCAAAACCCATGGATGTGTTTGCAACGCATGCAACCTACTCCTTGCATTGGACTTTATAGTGAGCATGACATGAAATGGGCGGCGACCAGGAAGTGATCCACCACAATGGTGAATTTGGTAGCCTCATTTAAGAAATACTCAATCAATTTCTAGTTTTCATCAGTGCATAGCCCAAGAAAAAAGTAATGTAAGTGGATAACTCTGCCACCGGCATGATTCCAAACACTGGGAACAGCAGCACTCAACGCATACTGCACGCATGAGCAAGCAACCTCCCCCACCCCGAATGGCACCTGTGGAACGTGTGTTGCCTGACAGAACACTGAGCTGCCCGTGACTCCTGATGCCAGGCCTCAGAGTGCAGTGAAACAACAAGACGTGTTTTGTGTAATGGTGTCCTAAGTAAGTTAGGATAGAAACAATGGAAACTGCACTCACACATGATCACTGTGTGGAAAATGGAACTAACAAAATTAATCTGTTCCCTTTTCAACCAGCTATCCGGATTATTACAAAAAGATAAGCAAAACACCAACGGTCAGCCAGGTGAAAGCAGTGTCCCCTGCAGTAATAGAATAACGTTTAACATAGCATCAGCACCCTTTGGCCAACATGTGTTTCTTTATGGTATACCACAGCTGGCAGTATGCAGCCACTTGTTCTAAAGCTTTTTACAGAGCACATCCCTTAGTGTTGTGCATCTTGTGGAGCATCCTACCTAATATGTATTTGCTTATGTGTCAGACCCCATTTGAAGGACCATAGTGTGATTAGGGGCTTCTGTGCAACAATCATGGTGGTTGAAGATGTTTGCTACTGATGCCCGAGGTCAGTCCTGTGGCTTGACAAACTAGGCCAAGTACACCCTTTCCGCACTCAACTGTCACTGTAGCGAGGGTGAGCAGTCAAAGGCTTCTGAGTAGGTAGTGTTGAGGACAAGAGTTCAGAATTCAGGAGTCAACTAACAGACATAATAAATTATTGCCCAGCCCTGTACTTATTGTTTTGTTAAAAACAATACTTTAATCTCACAGCTAAACAAAATACTACACACTTCAATGGGGTTACAGTTACAGGGTTCTGACCTCCCCTGTGTGTCCTGGTGAAGCGATTCTTCAACTACGGTACCATCTCCCAGATATAGGGAGTGCTTCAATGTGAGGCGTAACTTAGGCAAAGGCACTGGGATAGGCATTAATTGGGCACAGGTGCAGATCACTAGTTGGTCACATCTGTAGTTCAGTCAGTCAAAATAATCTTTATTCGGCTAATAAAAAACATAAAAGATACTGACATACAATTGAATAAACAGATTCAAGACAGACACTTACATACAAGTAATAAACAACCTCATGAAAAATTGAACTTGACACAATAAAAACAGGTGAGTAATAAAGAAATTCCCAAATATGAAAATAAAACTTATAAAATCCAGGGCGCAATAACCATGATAAATGTCATGAGAATAGAAAAACAAGCAAACAATATGCTCCAAATACAAATCAACCCCTTGTTTTTCTGAGTCTAACAGCGGTCATTAAAAATCTAGCCACATTAAAACAGACAAATTCATTGGATAACATTTGTAGAAAAATAAAAGCGAGTCTAGCCTGAGTGAACTGTCTTCCTTTCAATAAAGGTAAAATAAATTGTCTTTGAGGGACACAATAAAGGTCGCAAAACAGCACAAAGTAGAAAGTGTCCTGATCTAAAAAGTTGTCACAAATACATGAATGTAGGTTAATGACTATTCAACCCAATAGGATCTGCTAAAAACCAGTGCAACTGGTTAAGCCTAAAACGAGTCAACATAAATCGATACTGAGGGTTAGTGACAGAAGTAAGGTATAGTGCCGCACTCCCAAAAGTAGCTATAACATGCGTGCGAACAGAAGGTTTTGCCAATTCTGTACACTCCCTAGTAGCCTGCGCTCTAGCACAAAAATGTTTTTTTGCCCTCACTAATTCCCCTCTGTTAATAATCTCAGGGTGGGTATACAAATCGGGGCGGCCCATCTCTTGGCAAATAAGCTAATGTAGTTAAGCCATGGTATACATTTGGTATTGTCCAATAGCATACAATCCTTTAGAATAATCCTATTGAGCTTCAGATCAGGATTAGACCATATCGAGAGCCATCTTAACAGAGGCCGTATTGCCAATAAATCTGAAATGTAGCCCACCCCTAATCCTTCATGAGCCACAAAGGAGGCAGTGGATTTGGGCACTGCCAAAAGGCACCTTAAAAACTTATTCTCAATTATTTGCAAATCTTTCATTTTTTTTATAGTCCCAGATGTCACTCCCATATAAAGCCAAAGAGATGCATTTCAATAGATACATTTGGATAAGAGCCTTAAATGGTTTAGCCCCTTAGCGACTAGCAAAAACGAAGACTGAGGCCACTGATGTGGCAAAAACATTTCTTTTATTTTGTAAAAGTGGTGCCCATGAATCCTTCTCATCAAAAAGAACCCCTAAGTAAGGGAAGGTGCTCACCGTGGTAATTTCAACTCCAGCCAGTTTGTAAGCTCTCCTCCCACTAACTCCCCTACCCACCACCAATATGTGTGATTTTTTAAAAATTGGTGCGTAGATCCAGCTTATCCATAAATGAAACAAAAGCATTTAACATCCTTTGGAGACCGACTGCGGTCCTAGAAAATAGGACAGCGTCATCAGCATACAGGAGAGCCGGGATATTAAAAGCACCTACATGAGGAATATACGGGCTGGCTGCACTGAGAGTCTCCCCCACCTTGTTTATATAAAGGGCAAATAAAATAGGAGCCAAGATACAGCCCTGCCTTACTCCACGCTGCACTTTAAAAGGGGCTGTAGTCTTGCAATCTTGATCATATCTAGTACTGGCCTCCAATTCAAAGTGCAAATGAAACAAAAAAGTGCACTATCTCTTTATCTAAACCCATTTTTTCCAAAATTGACCAAAGTTTGTTACTGTTTACCATCTCGAAGGCCGAAGATAGGTCCATAAAGGCCATATATAAATGACGTTTTTTAGCAGTGGTATATTTATCAATAACCAGCTGTAGATTAAGACATTGGGCCAAAGTACTTCTGCCCACTCTAAAGCCGTATTGTAGGTCACTCAGGATCTGATTTTATTCCAGCCAATCAGATAGCCTTGTGAAAATGACTCGTCTTAAAATCTTAACTGTTGAGTCTATTAAAGAAATAGGATCGTAACAACGCAGATCATTTCTCGCCCCTTTCCTAAATATTGGTACAATTGTTGATTTGGCCCGTGATTTGAGGGATACCATCCTTCACAGCGGCTTTCAAAACTTTAGTCAAGAGTTTAGCCCATTTGTCTGGGTCACATCTGTAGTTCATTAAGCGCAAAGAGTTTGCACTGTCATATGTTAGCAGTTTAATGGCAGGTTCACCTCGCATGATTAAGGCATGGTCTTTCAGTCTTTGCGAGTTCTGGAACAGCAATACCTGCTCAAAGAAGATTAGGCTTATATGGAGTAAGTAGGATGGTGTTGTCGAAGAACTAGCATGTTCGGCATGTGCAGCGGACGTGCGCAGCGGGCGCGCCAAAGGCAAGCCCGTCTGCGCCCGTCCGCGGCCAGACCGCTGCCAGCGCCAGCCACTTTGCTCGGATGTCAAGCGGTGGGGTAACCTGTTGGTCAAAAGATGCCTTGCTTTCCTACAAAGGTAGTCCATGCCCAAAGGCGCACACTATTAATGTAGCCACAGACAGGCTACCAGGTTCCTGCCCTGCCTGTGCATGGGATTTCGAGGCGCCCACGGGGCTGGTGGCAAAAAATGCAGATGTAGGAGACATCCAAGGACAAGGCGGCAATTTGGCCAGGATTAAGGCTTGCATGATAAATTGCAGATCTTTGCCTAAGCATGCAGAGGACAAATGACTCTTGCTAGCAAGCAATGAGTGGGATGCCATGTTTTTAACTGAAGCATGGCTGAACTCAGATTCAGTTGCAGCAGTAGCACTGGCCGTCCCCCGGCGGCTTTAAAATGTGTTATGCTTATAGGGAGAGCGGGAAAAGAGGGGGAGGGGTTGCCATTATTTATAAAGACTCCTGGGTCTTAGCAGCCTCAGGACCTCTTAAACTGGAGGGGATTGAGGGGCTTAACTTTTGTTTGCAAACTGATCCGTCAACCTCCTTCTCTGGCATTCTTATCAATAGGCCGCCGGATTGTGCACTTAACATAATCCATGAGCTATGCAATTACATTATCCAGAAATCACTAATGTACGCAAATTTCACCGCGCTAGGGGATTTTAATTTACATGTTAATGATGCTACCTGCACGCAGGCAGCTCAACTTGTGTTGTCCCTGGGGAATGTATGACATTGTTCTGCATTCTGTCCATCAACTGTTGTTTTTGCATTTGTCACCCCGAGTGGGACGGGTATGCCCAGACGTGGGTCCCGTGCTCTCCATGCCACTGGAATGAAGCTATCCTGGCTGAAGAGGGGTGAAACCCCGAAACCGGTCCTAGGATGCTTGTTTCCAGTCCAGGGAGGACCTGGCTTGGCAGTTCGGTCTGGACTGTTCCCATGGGGCACAGGGTCAAGACTGATTTGCATATGGCTGGGTCCAAACTGGGGTGGCGTAGTGGGCAAAAGAACGATGGATTTAACCCAGATCTTTTGACTGGGGGAGAATGTTTGCATTGTCAGCATTCCGTCCATCATTTGTTTGCTGTAACACTTTTCGCCCTAAGTGGGATGGGTATGCCCAGACGTGGGTCCCTTGCTCACTGTGCCACTGGATTCAAGCTAGCCTGGCTGAAGAAGGGTGACAGACCCTGAAACCGGTCCCAGGATGCTTGTTTCCGGTCCAGGGAGGACCTGGCCTGGCAGTTCGGTCTGGACTGTTCCCATGGGGCACAGGGTCAAGACTGATTTGCATATGGCTGGGTCCAAACTGGGGTGGCGTAGTGGGCAAAAGAACGATGGATTTAACCCAGATCTTTTGACTGGGGGAGAATGTTTGCATTGTCAGCATTCCGTCCATCATTTGTTTGCTGTAACATGTTTTTAACTGAAGCATGGCTGAACTCCGATTCAGTTGCAGCAGTAGCACTGGCCGTCCCCAGCGGCTTTAAAATGTGTTATGCTTATAGGGAGAGCGGGAAAAGAGGGGGAGGGGTTGCCATTATTTATAAAGACTCCTGGGTCTTAGCAGCCTCAGGACCTCTTAAACTGGAGGGGATTGAGGGGCTTAACTTTTGTTTGCAAACTGATCCGTCAACCTCCTTCTCTGGCATTCTTATCTATAGGCCGCCAGATTGTGCACTTAACATAATCCATGAGCTATGCAATTACATTATCCAGAAATCACTAATGTACGCAAATTTCACCGCGCTAGGGGATTTTAATTTACATGTTAATGATGCTACCTGCACGCAGGCAGCTCAACTTGTGTTGTCCCTGGGGAGGGGTAATCTCTCGCAACATGTCATATCCCCTACACATAAGGCTGGCCATACCTTGGATCTCGTATTCTCCAACCTGGCCTCTCTGAGCACAGCGGCCCCTATCAAACTGGTCTGGTCGGACCATTGGTTGATTCCATTTTGTTTTAGGATGGGTAGACTCGGTCAGAGCAGGGGTAACCAAACTTATATTAAACGAAGCTGGAAAAACCTGACATCGGCGATGTTGGACCCCATCCTACAGGCCAGCCAACCCGCACTTTCAGCCGACCCTAACAAAGATTCCTTGGCTTTAAAACAGTGGATTGCGACAGCTGTCGAATCCGCGGCTCCAGCCAAGTCTGCCAGATCATCAAGGCTCTCCCCCTCTGCCCCCTGGTTTACGGAGGCACTTCGGTCCGCTAAGAGCAGTTGTAAACGACTGGAACGGCAGTGGAGGTCAGGCTACTGTGAGTCCGCCAAGACCATCTATTGAAATGCTCTGAAAGAACTCCACAGCCTGATAAGGGTAGCTAGAAGGGAGTACCTGGCTGACTGTATCTACAAGGCTGACAACTCTACTAAGGAGGTGTTCAAAGTGGTCAACTCATTCCTCAAACCCAGAGCCGTAGAGACCACTGTACAACCTTCATTCTCTCTGTGCGAAAGTATCTCCGTCTTCTTCGACAATAAAATTCAGGAAGTGTACAAATCATTCTCAGTTCCATCGGAGACGGAGAAATGTGACAATAGGGAAGCACGAGTTACCGAGCCGTCTCTTACGGAGTTTACCACTATCTCCCAACAGGACGTCCTGGCAGAAATTTTGAGATGTAAGTCGGGGGCACCTGATGATCCTTGCCCCCCTAAACTTTGGAATGTGATGGCTCGCTCCCTGTCGCACACTCTGACGCGCATCTGGAACTCCTCCCTGACGTCCGGCACCTTTCCAGATATCTGGAAACACGCTACTCTCCTCCCGCTGAGGAAAAAACCGGATGGGGATCCTGGGGATCTGACCAATTACAGGCCCATCTCTTTGCTGCCAGCACCGGCAAAGATGTTGGAAAAATTGGTGCCGCGGCAACTGTCCAGCTTTATCGAGAGGGAGGGCATTTTACACGATACCCAATCTGGCTTTAGGTCGGGATTTAGTACAGAGACAGCCCTCCTGGAGGTGGCTGAGTTAGTTAGACAGGCTGCAGATTCAGGGGCATCCGCGATGTTGGTGCTCCTGGATCTGTCGGCGGCATTTGACACCGTCGACCACACCTTGCTGTCTGAGAGACTGCAGGAAATGGGCATTGGAGGCACGGTTCTGGCCTGGTTGAAATCCTACCTGGATAATCGCACACAGAAGGTTGCGCTCCAACCATTTCTGTCTAAGCCAAAACAGCTCTGGTGTGGAGTCCCCCAGGGGTCAGCACTGAGCCCTCTCTTGTTTAATCTGTACCTGGCTCCATTGTTCACCCTGAGGTCGCCTTTGAGAGTTTCAAGGGGTGCTTGAAAGACATTGCGTTGTGGATGAACAGCAACAAACTTAAGCTCAACGCAGGAAAGACAGATGTGCTGTTCTTCGGGAAAGAGCCACCCCCAGCTCAGGATCTCTGGTGGCCTATAGAAATGGGTCCCCCACCCTCCCCTGCAGACTGTATAAAAAAACCTGGGCGTGAAGTGAGAGGCTGACCTTTCATTCTCGGCTCAGATACGTCAGGTGACAGCTACTTGCTTCTGTAAACTGAATTTGAAGAAATTTCTGCATCTGCTGCCAGAGGAGTGCCGGAAAAGCATAGTACATGCCTTAGTGACATCTAGGCTGGACTATGCAAACGGCCTTTACCTGGGTCAGCCTAAGTACCTGATTAAGCGCCTGCAGATGGTGCAAAATGCGGCTGCGAGACTGATCAGGCGAGTGCCTTTTCGCGAGCATGTCTCTCCGCATCTAAAAGCGCTTTATTGGCTCCCAGTGGCCAAAAGAATCAAATTTAAGGCCTTGACACTGGCATTCCGAGCCATGCATGGTAAATGTCCCAGCTACCTAAAACACAGACTACGTGGATATAAGCAGTCCAGATCCTTGAGGTCCAATTCACAACATTTACTTTGCATTCCCCGTTTCAAGAAGGCTCGAATGGGGGGGTAGATCTTTTACGCTCGGTGCAGCAAATCTGTGGAACTCCTTGCCTAGTAACTTCCGCACCATAGAAACAGAGACCCTCTTCAGGAAAATGGTTAAAACCTGGCTCTTTAGGGCAGATTAAAGGCCCGGGGTCATGACTTTTAGCTGTCCATCGTTGCACTACTGTCCGCTTTAGCGCCGGGACACCTCTGTTTGAGGTAGCTGTCGCGCTTTACAAGTGTCTGTATTATTATTATTATTATTATTATGTGCATGCAATGCAGGACAATGGGCGGCAGTCTCGCTCTTAACTTGGCCTCTGGAGATGAACAGCACAGCAGACCTGCTCAGTGGGTGCTATCCTCTGGCAGCTGCAATACGCAGCCACCACAGCTTCAAGTCAACAACCTAGAACATGGACAGTTGGCCAATGTCGACAAAACGGGGTGTGTAAACTTGGCTGGTAAAATGTCAGGATACCAGTTTAACATAAAGTTGTGTCACTCAGGGAAGGGGCAAATCCCCAGATACGATGCATTGGACATTTCTTTCCCAACATAAGGATTGGTGACATGATTGGTACCAATTATTATAATTTTTAGTGAGATTATAGAAAAACAACGTTTACCATATGCACCACTTCAAGGTTTATTAGTACCACCTTTATCAGCAGAGAATTCAAGCCCCTAAGGCGCTTCAGAAGCCACAACCGAGACAGCCATACCAACAGCTTAGAATGACATGAGGTAGAGGCTGCTGCTGGACAACAAGTATGCTGGAGGCTCAAAATGAATTCATTCTTTCCCCTTCCACACTGTGCCACTCTGGTAAGAGGTGGCGTGGCATCAAACAATATCTAAAGGACTGGAAGGAGACCTCAAAAGACAGATGGGTGCTAAATATATTGTCAAATTGTCCATACAGCTAAGTTCAAATAATCTACTCCTGCTATTCTACCAAAGAAGTTAGCTTGCTACCATTAGGCAAGGCTGCAACATGAAGTCAGCACCTTTGTACAAAAATAAACCCCTTTTTATGGTCTTGTTTTCCTAAAAGGAAAGGGGATTAATTTTGATCTTTGGCATGTGCCGGATTGTCTTTGCTTTTATTGCCAGATATCGCCTTCTCCCATTTTAAGCAGGTGTTTATTCCCGGTTTTCTATAACAACATAGCATGTAAGTCGGTACACATCTCATCTTGTTACAGTCAGCACTCTATTTAATATATCTTGAGCAGGTGCTCAATTGCTCTTGTACACAGGCCTTTCTTACACACCTCTGTGCAGAACATTCTAATAAAGCTCAGGTATCTCTTTGGAACTATATCTTGCTTTTGTTAGCACCCACAGAACTATGTTTTAATTCCAAATGGCTGTACCTTGTATATATTTTCTTTATTGTGTTTTAGAAGTTGCATATACACACTGGAGTGAATATGCTGAAATTACAGGGTTTGCGGTTTCTCCTCCAGACTATTTAGAAAGGCTAAGAACATGGAGAAGTTAAAAATATTTTTTCTAGTAAACTGTCTAAAAACCTTATTGAGAACTCATTAAATAACCCTACATGAATGCATCGGCTACTTTGCCACAGAATACCTGGCCATCACCTCCTTGCTGTTTCGTACTGGAAGGGGCTGGAGGCATACATCTATTTCTCTGCTTTACAGGGTTCAGATACTCCGTGGCCTACTGTCTGCGATCGGAAATTACAGTACAGGGATTTCACCTCTGACAGCTGCCCGGTTCTAAATTCATGACATTTTCTTCTGTCATTTAAGTCCGGTTCTTTTAGCCGATTTGAGTACTTGCTTTTCTTAATTCATGAGCTGGCGACCCACAGACAGGACGGTGCCATTACAGTCTTTTCATTGTAGGTGATGACACTTTATCTTTCCATACTGTGACCCCACACACAGATTGGGAGCGGCAAGTGTCGTTTATAAATCTATTACCTAAACTGGCACTAAGTCTGGGTAATATAAGGTGCCCTTTATCATGAGTATAAGGTGTTGGCTTTACGAAGGGACTCAGAGGTGGACAATTTTGGGACCATGATGAGACTTTCTTTGTCAGAAGACAAGAAGTAAAGTAACCTGGTACCAAGTGCATGTCTTTTTTTGCAGTAGAAATTCAGTTTGACCTATTGGGGTAGAAAGAACGAGTTTCTGGGCGTAAATTTACATAATGTTTAATCCTGACATGTTTTCAGTTTTTCTCATTTTAAAGGCATGATTTTCCAGAGCAACTACTTGTATTTTAATTTTCTTTAATGTGGAACAGCTACTGACGCAAATGCATCTAATGGAATGCTTCTGTTCTGTTTAAGTTTCTTCGATAAGGCCTGCAAATCGACATGTGTAAGAACAAAATGTGTTATTTTTTTGTAGAGATGAACACAATGACATCTTGGCTGTGGCAGACTGGGGCCAAAGGCTGTCCTTCTACCAGCTCAGTGGCAAGCAGGTATGAGCTAAAACCTAATGTTTTCATTGCATTAATAACAAATACATCATAACTTCTGTTCCTGAAGGTGCTAAGCATTAAATAAAAATACTTCACATGTTTAAAAAAAAAAAAAAAAATCTGCAAAGTGTTTTAGAGGGTACCATCCACAGTATGTGATTTGTTTTCTCCCTTTCAAAATTACTTTTTGGTCAATTAGCTGCTTGTTTGTGTCTAGCCTTGGCTTGGAACCCGGCCCTTCGTATCTTATGCTTGCATCTTACCATGATGCCTAATATTAGGGGTGGGTCTGTCACACTGTAACAACTAATACAACTACAGCATTGCTCCTTTGTTGAGAACATCATCTTCTTAGCAGTCAGTACCAAAATTCTGTCCCATGACAAGAACACTGTGGAAAGTAAAATAAACGGTTGCTTTGTTACAGACATTTGTGCCGTTTTGGACAGGAAGAGAATTTTAATAACTATCAGTCGAAAATGGCAGGTCTACTGTTAAAGCCAAATAAAGATGGATATTCTTATTTAGGTGAATTTATATGTAGGTCTCCGAGAGCTGGGCTAAGTAGGAATAAGCTACACAGGCTGCAAAAACAATTACCACCTGTGACGTCCCTTTTTTTGCATGGTACAGGTTTATGTGTAGACCTCTTCCATCTTAATTTTTGTACAGGAGTCGCCCACTCAGGTGTCCTCTTTTCACTTTAAGGCTCGGAATTTATTTATTTATCGAGTTTTGTATAGCACAAACTTGACCTAAAGGTATCACAGTGCTTTACAGAGTTGGCAAAGCAGCAGTTGTATGAGTTACATATGTAGTAAATACAAATACATGGAGAAAATACAAATAGCTAGTAAAAATATGTACAAGAAGTATGTAGTAGACAGAAGTATGTGTGGATGATATAGTTCTGAGGTAGTTATGGTAGGGTGTTGTGAAGTGCAGCAGTTACATTTGTTACATATGGAGTAAATACATGAGTTACACATGGAGTAAATCCAAATATATGGAGTAAATACAAATACATAGTAACCGTATATGCAAGAAGTATACGATAGACAGTAGGATATGTGGACAGTATAGTTCTGAGGTAGATACTGTAGGGTGTTGCAAAGGTGAGGGGAGTAGAGGCACAGATTTTTCCCTGAGGAGAGTGCGAATTGGGAGAAACAGCCCAGTCAGAAGGCTTAGGGGGAAGGGTTTAGATATTTATTGAGAAGGAGAAGTTTAAGTTTTTTCCTGAAGTTATGGAATGATTGATTTGTCACGTAAATCCTGAGGCAGCAAGTTCCAGATTTTGGGAGCGTTCCCGGAGAAGGAGCGGGTGCAAGATATTTGATTCTTAAATTTGGGTGGAATC
The DNA here is from genome assembly GCA_963921515.1 of Calotriton arnoldi. Classification (NCBI taxonomy): domain Eukaryota; kingdom Metazoa; phylum Chordata; class Amphibia; order Caudata; family Salamandridae; genus Calotriton; species Calotriton arnoldi. The sequence goes on along the minus strand of CAWUFW010000162.1, from coordinate 5,527,311 downwards.
GAGAGTAGACTGTATGAGCTTTGAAGAGGTCTCTTTTGGCCATCGTTTTTTTACAAGGTAGACTGGTTTTTCCGTGTAGAGTGCTTTGTGGGTTAAGCAGGCAGTTTTGAGTGAACATCTTGCCTCGATTGGTAGCCAGTTAAGTTTCTTGAGAATGGGAGTGATATGGTCAAAGCGACTCTCTCCCGAAAGTAGTCTGGCCGCTGCGTGGAGTGTAGCTTTCAAAGGGGCTAAGTGTGTTTTTGGTGCGCCCGTGATCGTTGCATTACCGTAGTCCAGCTTGGAGAGGACTAAGGATTGCACCACAATCTTTAGGTCTTTGATGGGGATGAAGGGTTTGCCTTTTTTAAAGTGTTTCAACGTGTAGAAGGCACTTTTAGCTGAGGCATTAATATGCTCTTTCATGTTAAGGTTTGTGTCAAGTGTAAATCCCCAGAGATTTAACAGAGTTGGAGATGGATGGTTTGCAATTTAATACAGTGAGTTTGTTGCCAGATATCTAGGGGAAAGGACTTTTCTTTTGGTTGGATGAGGAGGAGTTCTGTTTTGTTGGGGTTCAGCTTAAGATGGTTGCTGGTTAACCAGGATTGAACCGTAGCGAAAGTGCTATTTAGGAGTTGGATGTATTTAACTGACAAGATTTTAATGTAGAGTCGGGTGTCGTCTGCATAGAGGTGAAAAGCAATTCTAGCTTGTTAAAGGACCATAGCAAGGGGTTCCATATAGAGGTTTAAATAGGGCTAGAGACAGGATTGATCCTTGCCGAACTTTTGAGGTGGAGTTGTTTAGTTTGATTAGCTGTGAGCATTAGTTCAGAAAAGAAGCAAACCACTGAAGTACAGTTCCATTGATGCCTGCATGCTGTGAGAAGGTGTTTAGGAGGATGTTGTGGTTGACAGTATCAAAGGCTGCTGAGAGGTCCAGGGGGATGAGGAGGCATGCCTGCCCATCGTCCAGAGATCTGTGTAGATCGTCTGTGATGTACAGTATTGCAGTCTCTGTACTGCAGCCTTTCCTGAACCCAGATTGAAAGGTGTCGTGCAGGTTGTATTTTTCAATGTGGTTGTTGAGTTGTGCACGCACACATTTTGTGATGGCTTTGGCAAGGAGAGGGAGGTTAGTTATAGGTCTGTAATTGTTAAGGTCGTTCTGGTTGGCGTCTGTGTTTTTTGATGAGGGGGCGATTTGTCCGAGTTTGAGGGAACCGGCCTGGAGCAGCTCGATAAGGAGGAGTTAATGATTTTGGTCCATACAGGAGAGATGATGTGACTGAGATTTTTGACAAGCGCAGCAGAGAGGGAGTTGGGGATGTGTGATAGTCTGCTTCATGCAGGTGAGGAATTTGAGGACTTCTTCTTCGGGGATATAGTCAAATTTAGTACAAGTTGCATCATTTTTCAACTGCAAGTGGTTGAGGCTGTTGTTCTGGATTGCTGAGATAGGGAGATTGGGGAGACAACCACTGGTTGGAGGACGGGCCTTGAGTGGACCCATCGCTGTTCCGGGGGGGGTCACCCTTGGTGAAGGGTGGGGGGCGGGTGGCACAAGAGAGTTCGATGATAGATATTTTTTCAGAGAAGATGTTGCAAATTCTTTGCAGTGCTTAGTTGAGTCATTAATTGGGTGTTGAGGGAAAGAGGTGTTTTGTTGTTTGACAATGCTGAAAAGGTCTTTAGGTCTGTTCCTAGACCAGTCAAGTTGGGCTTGGAAGAAGGAGGATTTTTCTCAGAATGTGTTTTTTGTATATTTGGCGTTCAGCTTGGAGGATTTCGAGATTGGTTAATGAGGGCTGTTGTCTCCAGTTTCTTTCAGCCAATCGGAGTTGACCGCTCTCTTTGTTAAGGTCTTTATCAGGATCTGGAAGGGATATTTCTTGATTTCTTGAGTTTCAGAGGGGCGAGTGTGTCAAGGAGCCTGTCCATTTTTGTGTTGTAGTGGGCGGAGAGGTCATCGGCAGAGGTGAGGTCGGGTGAAGGTGTAATTTGGGAACCGACTACTCCTTCTAACCATACCTGGGGGATTCGATTAATTTCCTTGCCCAGTGCTCGGGACTGATAGTTTGGGGGGTGAGCCTTTGGTTGGATGGCATTGAGATCGAAAATAATTAGTTGGTGATCAGTCCAGTCGGTGGGCAGGATAGAGTGGAGGGATATGGTGTTATGCTTAAAGATGATTGCGTCAAGGGTAGAGCCCTTATCGTGAGTTTGCTTATTGTAGTGTTGGGTGAGATCGTTCGCTTCTAGGAGGGTGGGTAGGGCTTGTACTATAGGATCTTTGGCCTTATTCAGGTGCAGGTTTAGGTCTCTAGAGTAATTTCTGTGCTGTCTTTTAGGGAGTTTTGCATTATTAGGTCTGTTAAGTCTTCGAGAAATTGTTGTTTTTCTCCTGTAGAGTGATAGATTACATGAAATTTGATGGGGTTAGGGCCTTTGGAGGGGAGCTGAACTCCTAAATATTCAAAGCTAGAGTATTTGGTTGGTAGTGTGGAAGGGAGTTAAGCACAGATCTTTTTTGTGTAGGACGGCTAATCCCTGCCAATGCGATCCTTGTGGTCACAACAAATGATTGAGATCCTGGAGGGGTGAGGAGATCGATGAAAGGGGATGAGTGGTTGTTTAGCCAGGTTTCGGTTAGAAAGCAGATGTCAATTTCGAGTCGTGGAATCGTTTCGGCTAGGTCAATAGCATGCTTGACTGCTGAGCGATAGTTTAGTAGCTTGCAGCAAAGCTTGAGTGATGATCTTGGACCAGGCTGACTGGGTTGGATGGTAGTTAGGTGGGCAGGCAGCCTGGGAGGGGGAGTGGTGTTCAGGGTCCTCCTCGTGCCAAGGATGACCTGAATCTTGTGGTGGCAGGGGTGGCTAGGAGCATGGTCATATGTGTTGCTCAGCATTTCGGCTTCCCGCTGCGACATTCCAGTCATGGTGCGTCTAGATTTGAGGTGGTGATGAGTGTAGGGGATCGTTTTCCTAGGGGAGAAGAATGGGGGGTCGGAGTGTACATTTGTGGCAGGATCGGTGCTCGCCATGGATCTGTGATGTTGGGGCAGGATGTGGCTAATCTTTGCGTCCATACGTAGTGACGAAATTTCATTCAGAATACTGTTGATTTTGAGTTCTAGATGGGCTATTAAAGGGATTGGCGGAGAGGTGGTTGAGTCTATGGTGGGGAGTGGAGTATGATGGGGCTCGTCGGAGTCTGGGGTAGAGGCTAATGTAGTATCCAGCCTTCTGTGGTTGGAGGACTGAGAGGATACAGGTGCGATAGATAAGTCAAACTGGGCAGTGGAGGTGTGCCATGGAGAGGGGGAAAGTCATTCTGGAGCTGAAACCGAAGTTTCAGGGCGTCTGGGAATGGAAGAGGCTGTAGGGGGGTGGAGATGGAGACCGTGCGCTGGGGACTGGGAGTAGAAGGTTCAGCTAGTAGAGGAGATGGTGCAGGATGAGTTCTCTGGGAGAGGGTGAAGGGTTGGTGGTGGGAGTGGATGTTATGGAGGCGCAGAGAGCAGAGGTCTCGATCAAAAATGGATAGGTTTTGTTCAGAGGCTTGTATTAAGGTGTATTAAGATGTCTTGTGTTAATGGTTATGGACAGTTCTCCGCTAAAGTTCTGGGATGGGGTTATAGAGAGTTTAGATCCATAAGGAACGTTGGTTGTATTAGTTACGTGCAGGTGTTGTAGGAAGCTCTCTCTCCATTTGCCGGGTTTCTTAGTGTAGAAGATGAATTCCATTTTATGGCCTATACCTTTTGGACTGTAAAATATATCTGTTATTAGTGTCTCCGGATGCTCTTTGAGGATTTTGTGTTTGAAATATTTAGCGGCATGTATGGAGAGGTGCAGTGGAAATTTAATGCCGTATGAGGTGGGACCGTATCTTTTCATGACTGTGCTGCGGCGGGACATTTACCCAGTAGTAGCCTCTCATAGTTGATATGATACTCGGGAGTTGTTTCCGGGATAGCCAAAATGAGGTTTTTGGAGAAGCATTCAGAGTTGTGCATAGAGGTCATGAGGCGGCCTCCAACGGCCCAGATGACTTCCTGTTTCCGCAGTGGCATGACCAGGGGAGGTCGCCACGAAGGTCTGGTGGGAACCCTGTGAAGAAAAGGGGGCCCTGAATGCCGAAAAGTGCTGGTGGGCCTGTTGGTCTTTCCGGGATTTTGGTGGTCATGGTATCTAGGAGCAGGGGGTTGTGAAAGAATTTATAGGCCAGCCTGCAGGAGAGCCCTTTGAATTCGAAGGCATCTACATGTACTGATCTGTATTCTCATCTTCCCTCTCTAGATTGGGAAGGATCGTGTACTGAACTCTGATCCATGCTGTGTCAGTTACTTTTCCAAAGGCGAGTACATTATCATGGGCGGCTCAGATAAACAGGTGTCCCTTTACACGAAGGATGGTGTACGTCTGGGAACCATTGGTGAGCAGAGCTCCTGGGTGTGGACATGCAAAGTCAAACCGGACTCCAACTATGTGGTAAGTGGAGATGCTGCATTCACAGGGCATTAAGTAGAAGATTCTCCTGGAGTGAAGTAGTCTGTAGAGACTACTTAGTGCGCATCACAGGGTGTTTGGTGTAGATTACTTTGAAAGGTCTCGCAGGACAGTGATTTAAAAGTGAGAATTTTATTTTAGTCCTGTAAAATCACAAAACATTCAGAATGCACTGCGATATCTAACTTGCTGCTGATTCTGCTAAGAACTTAATCTCTTTCATAAGTGGGTGCTGAAGCTTACGTAGCTAGCTTTAAATCTTTCGGTAAGATCATTTAAGCTACTTTGGCATTGATGATATAGAGAGGTGAATTCAACTTCTGTTTAAAAAAAAAAATGCATTGATAATGCAAACTCTGTTCTATTATCTCTTCCAATATTATAACCTATTCTGCTCTTGATCTCGCCTACATACTGCTAGTCTACGATTTGAACATCTGTTTTGAGTGCCATTGGATTACTAACCTCTCATTTCTATCTTCTCACAAGTTCTGCTTACCTGACCAGACTCCACCCACCAGGGCCATCACCTAGATTTAGGATTTGTTAGTGATATACATCTGCGTGTAACCCAGACTTTTTCAGTCCACTGGTCTGATCACTCCTATATCTTTTCACTCTTAATTTTGTTCTTCAATTCAAGCCACCATTTCAGAAACTTGCTGCACATTTCATACTCGTTAACAAACACCTTCCTCAGTCACTTTGGAGACTGGCTTTGTAGACCTATTTTCCATCGTTATGTAGCATAGATAAAAGTTTTAGTTTATCTATGCAGAGTTGTAGACATTACATGTCTGTCTGGTGGAGCTCTAAGGACTGGAGTCTGAAATTAACTGAAAGGCAGTAACTACCATCTATTACAGAAAATCTTTCTTGCTCAAAGAAGCATCTGTCTGAAGAGATTAGGTCAGCTATCAATGGGGCTAGTTTCTGTCTTCCCAAAAATTCCCTTTCCCTTATTCCAAGACTCAAAAAGACTAAAGGATGTGTCACACCATTTACAACCCTGTAGTTCTTTGAAATCCACAATTGTTGTGCCCATAAAGAACTAGGATCTTACCATCACCCTTTTTGCTGATTATATTCAAGATAAGGCTGCAATATCTGACTTTCATGCTACAAGAACAGAGGAGTGCAACAGTATGTTGGATACGTAAAATTCGCTCTGTTCTATATAACATTCCGTGCCAGCATTTCCATCTAAAGAGCCCTCGATTGACTTATCCCCAGTGATATCTATGTTGGTCAAAAGCTTGCTTAGGTTCGCAATCTTTCCTTGTGAATTGAAACCTACCATATTGCCTCTCCTTTCCACCCTGAAGAAACTAAAGCTGGACCTCACCACTTTAACAACTATTGTTGCCTTTCTTGGTTGCTCAGTGTTTAAATACCAAGGACAACCCTATCTGGCCACGTGGCCCCGGGTAGGTATGTATTAATATAACAAATGTCCCATGGGACTCATTCAAAAGTGGTACCTTCTTATGTGTCTTAGAAGGAACCCAGAGGTACTTAGACTTAGCCATCAGACCAAAATTTAACTACAAAGAAAACAAAACACAGGACTGATATAGATTGCATCTTGTAAGATATTGACTCCAATCAAGTGTAACAATCAACAAAATAATTGATCGTTGTGCAGATCAATGGTGATCTTATATACAAAGAACATCGATAAAAGAAACTGTACAATTCCCAATGGTTTTATGCATTGGTTGATAAAATTCACAACAGGCTTTGCATACGTCAGTGAGGAATCCTGCAGGAAGCTGGCTCTTTATGTGATATATCAAGAATCTGATATACCGTGCAAAGAGTCCAGGGGTTCCCTTATGAGTGAACATGGGCTTGCTATGCAATCCCAAAGTGCTCTATTCAGGGGTAGTGTGGTTGAGCAGCCTTAGGCTTAACACAGAGGAGTGCAATACATTTGCAAATACACACAATGATCAATAAATGACACACATGACTCTAGAAGGAGATCCACACCTATTCATAAAAATAGCAAGTATCTTTATATATGTGTAGGAATTGTCGAAAAATCGTTCAGGTAAGTACGTTTTTAAATATAAATTCTTTTCACTTTAAAAAGTGGACACTGCAATCTCCGAGTTCTGCAGTGTTATTCTATGGAAGGAAGAACAATTTCTGCAAACAGGTATAGTACAGCGACTTACAAGACCAATCTCCAGTAGTTAAGGTGAGTGGTGGGCAAGGTCCAAAGCAGCACCAGCAGTACACCACCAGTGGTAACAGGGGCGGCCGGGTGCAGGGGGCAAAACAGCTTCGGCAGCCCAATGTATTTCAAAGGAGATCGGTCACTGCGAAAAGAGGCTGCAGGCACTGGCCAGGAGGCCAGTTGGGTTGAACCAGCAAGTGGGCTCAGGCCTTGTGATGCTCGAGGACGCCTTTTGGTCCTCTTCTACAAGGCCCAGGGGCGATGGGTGTAGGGTGTCCTTAGGTGTCAGGTTTTTCCTTACTGGAGCAGTCTCGGTTGAGGGGGCCTGCGTGCAGAGGCTGCAGGTGACGTCAGGGAGTCCTGGAGGGGTGAAACAACGATGGACTCGAGCTGTGGAGGGCTGGGTGACCTTGTTGACACTGGTGGCCCACTTCAACTCTGGTTGTAGGCGACGGTGCAGCGGTTGCTTCGGGTGTCGGGCTTTGGCGGTTCCGGAGGCCTCAGGGTCTTCTCTTTTGGAGTTTCTTCTGAACAGGTCTGCTGTTCACAGGAGGTCTTGAGTCTTTTTTTAAGGCAGGCGGTCCTTCCCAGGTTTCTGGAGTCAACAGCTGCAGGACAAGTCGACTTTGGCGCACTTTTCGACAAGGGATTTAGACACGCCAGCAGGGCTGGTACCAGGTCAGCTGCTTTTTCTTTCCTCTTTGCGGCTCTTCTGTGTCCTCTCTCTTCTTAGGTCATCAGGATCTGCTTCTCTGGTGCCAGGGGCTCCACTAAATACTGAATTTAGGGGTGTTAAGGGAGCATGGGATAGTAGCCAAATGGTCACTATGCCCCCCATATGACCACTTCCTGTGTGAAGTGGGTCTAACCCTGTCCCAGAATTCCTAATTATGCCATCACAAAGATGGCTACTTCTGAAAAATCATGTTCACCTGACAATGGCCCGCCTTGGGGGTGGTACTAGCCTGGAGGTGGCATGCCTACCTGACTAGCTAATTTTCCCGCCTGTCCAGGTGACAAGGGAGCCCCCTGGACAAAGAGGTTGGCTTTCTCTCCTGATTCGCATTACAAAGGCGGCCGCCCTTTGAGGCTTGCCACCCACCCAAGGGAGGCCAATCATCCGGTCATCCTGTGGGAGGGGGTGTTACACCCTCTTTCCGGGCAGACTTTTGTTCTGGATCTCCTGAGAGCAGAGGCTATCATCCTAGGAGGTCAGAACAGTGTCTCTGGTGGCAGGCTGGAAGAAACCAGCAAGGACACCAGAGGCTGGTAGGTTTTTAGGGGGCACCTCTAAGGTGCCCTCTGGGTGCATGTATTGATAAATCCAACAATGGCACGAGTGTGGGTTTATCGATATGAGATGTTTGATACCAAACATCCCTATTTTCAGTGAAGCCATCATGTAGCTGGGGAACTTGTTTTAACCAGTGTCCAGCACATGTTTTAAAACGGCTTCCCTGTCCACTTGCCTGGCAGTAATAGAACTGACCAGCACAGGGGCATATCTGCTCATGCAGGTATGCCCTCACATGTAATATTCAGCATCCTGCCTTAGGGCTGTCAGGCCTGCTGTAGGGGTGACTTGCAAATATCACATGCAGTGTTAGGGGCCATGGCACACAGGGATGTGTGACTTGTCGTGTTTTCACTTTTGTCTGCACCAAGACAATCGGCCTGCTATAGCAGCCCCCCATGTGCATGGTGAGGGGTTGATTAGGGTTGCATAATTCGTGCTGCTGCCCTTAAGGACCCTCTTTAGTACCTCAGGCCCCTAGATACGGGGACCATTGATGCTTGTAAGCAGGCTTATCATATTCTGCGGCATAGACCACGGTTCGATTGAGACGGCATCACTGTATTTTGAATCGTGGAGGGATGGCTGCCCTCTTAGATACTTGCGCTTGTTTGATTACAGATTGGGGGCTCTGTCTGGACACTACTGTTTACCAAACGGTCACACATTGGGAACTGAACTTTTCAGGTTGACGACTTTCTTATGGCATTGTAGTGATCGGATACACATTTAGCCTTTAAAAAGTCTGGGTGGACGAAACACGTGTGAAGGAAAGTGGCTCTGTATATACTGAACCCAAGGGAGGTTCAGGGTGCACAGGGTCCACAGTCCCCAGAGGTTTGGCAGAGGCTAAAGTTAGATATAACCTTACTCTCTAAAGTGGTAGCTTGGTCGAGCAGTAAGGCGGTATCGGAGGACAGTGTAAAGCATTTGTTGTACACACTCAGTCAGCAAATGAAGCCACACACTCAAGAACTGAACTCTAGGCCAATGGTTTGTATATAAAAATATATGCTTGTTTTATTTTAGAACCAACAATGGGTATCAGAATATACTTTCTCAGAATGAGATGCTTTGGTTAACCACTTTACAAATAGGCAATAGACTGATGATAGTAGTCACAGTTGGTGCAAGAGGCAACACAAGTTCAAACACAATGTAACATTGAGCGCAATGGACAGTTTTGGTTAATTGCAATTAATTACTTTGTAGATTACTTCTCTAACCACAGGACTGGATCCTGGATTCAGTCCTGGGACACTTCCTGTAAACAGGTAAGAAAAAGCGTTTTGGTTATAGTAGTGATTTTTGAGGAATATTACTGTATTTCAAAAGTTGACACTTAGAAACTTTTCTGGGTAAAATTACCAATGTTATCCTATGGAAGGAAATGCAGTTTGCAAGCAAAGTAGGTTTACGTTACTTTTGTAATTCAGTGCTGGGTTCTCAGAGTCAGCACTGGGATATCTATCTAAAACAGGTAAGTAATTACGTTTGTATCGTTGGCATGATTTTTAAAGAATATTTGTAAGATTCAGAAATCGACACTTAGAAACTTTTTCAGTAAAAAGCAGGCAATGATATCCTATGGCAGGAATTGCAAGTTACTGGTAAGTACGGTTAAAATTACTTTACATGGTTGGTACTGGACTAAAAGATGCAGTACTGACGTCTCTCCTGATAGCAGGTGAGTAATTCGGAATTCGTTACTGTTGTGATTTTTAAACAATATTTTAGTATTTCAAAAGTGGACACTTAGAAGAAATTTCACAGAAAACCAGTCAATGGATCCCTATGGAAGAAAATTGAGTTAGCGGTAAGTAACGTTGTGATTTCTTTTTAGGGTCAGTGCTGGGCACCCCGATCCAGCACTGGGATCTCTTCTAATAGCAGGTGAGTATTTTTGTTTTCGTGACTCGGTTGATTTTAGGTGAATATTTTAAAGTTTCAAAACTCCACACAGAAGAAATTCCAGGGGGAGCCAGTCAGTGTTACCCTATGGAAGAAAAGTGAGTTATCGGTCTTTGGGTAAGTATTCGACTGGCAGAGTTAAGGTTCTGGGCATAGACTCAGGGGTCCCCCAGGATCAGGTAAGTACAGTTGTTACACCCTCAGCGGCACAGGGGCGGCCGGGTGCAGAGTGAGTAGGCCCAATGTTATCCTACGGCAGGCAGGGGGCCTCGGGTTGGTGGCTGCTGGCAAGCAGGCCACGCAGCTGTGGGAGCTGGGCTCCTGGTCACTTGCTCAGGGCAAATGGGGAAGTAGGTTAGGGTAGAGGTTGCACTTCCAGGGGCACTCGGGCGGCTGGGTGCAGGGTGCTTTGAGCCGTCGGGCGCTCAATGTTAACCAATGGAGATCTTGGAAGGTGAACAAAGGCTGCAGGCTCGGGGACGGTGACTCTTCAGGAGCGACCAACACTTCGAGAGGTAAGTTGGGGTCTTGGAGGATAGGTGGACACCCAGGAGTTGGGCACAGGGGGCCATGGGGCGCCGGGTGCAGGGGTGTCTTTTGAGGTCGGGAAATCTTACCCCCTGCTGGTCGCGGTTGGAGGGGTCCCTTGTCCTGAGGCTGCAGGCGTCGTCTGGGTCGTCGAGGAGGGTCCTTGGGCACTGGATTCCAGGTCAGAATCGCCGGGGGGATGTCCTCAAAGTCTTTGTTCACTCAGGCACAGGCTGGGCTCGGCGGGTGCAGAGTGTGCAGGTTTCGCGGTTCCGTGCCAGGGCCGGGTCTTTTGTAGTTTTTCTTTTGAACAGTACCACTGCTCGTGGGAGTCCCTGGGTTGAAGGCTGTGGCACAGAAGTCGGGTCCTCCGGGGTTTTTGAGGTTGCTGAGGCCGGGGTTCCGCAGGAGCAGGTTCGGAGGTCGACAGGCCGGTAGGGCTGGGGCCAAGTCAGTTGTCGTCGCCTCCTTGTTAGCAGCTGCACGGCTGGTCTTCTTGCTTCGTCTTCTCTTCTTGTTTTGGATTCGGGAACTGAGGAAGGAAGGTTCAGGGAGCCCCTAAATACTAAATTTAGGGGTGGTTACAGGTAGGTAAGGGCAGGGACCAATGGGTCCCGTCCCTGGGGTGGGTACACCCCTTATTCTGCCACTCTCCAGTGGGAGGGGGGCAGGAGCCTGTCCCTGGTTGGCTGGGTCCCCCCATCCTCAAGATGGCGGGGACTCGAGTTTGTGCTCCACCTCGCCTCCCCCACCTTAGGGGTGGAGTTGGCAGAGGTGGGCACAACCCATTTCCTTCCTCTGGTTTTCCCGCCGGTTCTCCCGCCAGAAGTTTGGGTAGAACCAGTGGGGACCAGTTTGCTGGGAGCAGCAAATGGTCTGGGGAAGCTCAAAAGGCGGCAGGCCTTTGAAGCTTCCCCTGCCCATCCTGGGGGAGGAGGCTTTGGCACCTCGCCCCAGGATGCGCATTGTTTCAGGCCCCTGAGAGCAGAGGCTCTCGACCCAGGGGTCCAGAAACATGTCTGGTGGTGGCAGCCTGGGCAGCCACTCAGTCCGGACACTGGAGGTCGGGTTGGTTTCAGGGGGCATCTCTAAGATGCCCTCTAGAGTGCGTTTTACATTAAATCCCACACTGGCATCAGTGGGGGTTTAATGAGCTGAGAAGTTTGATACCAAACTTCTTAGTTTTCAGTGGGGCCATTATGGTGCTGTGGAGTTCGTAATGACAGACTCCCAGCACCATATACTCTTAATGGCAGCACTGCACTTACAATGCCCAAGAAGGGACTTGGGCACTGTAGGGGCACAGTGCTCATGCCTCTGTGCCCTCACCACTGGCATAGTGCACCCAGCTAGAGGGGTGGCTGACCTAGGCCAGGGCAGTGGCTTGTAGGCATGGCACACAGGGATGTGTGCCATGTCGACTCTTCACTTTTGTTCTGCACCAAGACACGCAGCCTGCAAAGGCAGTGTGTGTGTGTAAAGGTACAGGGTCCCTAAGGGTGGCACAACAAGTGCTGCAGCCCTTAGGGGCCTTCCCTGGTCACAGTGCCCTGGGTACCCATGGTACCATTTACCAGGGGCTGACCTGTGGCCAGGGATGCCAATTGGGTGTAGGTATCAATGCAGTTTTAGGGAAGGAACACCGGCCCTGGGTACCTGGTTGGCAGGAGCCCAGGGCACACTCAGTCAAAGCACATCAGCAATTCAGCAAAAAGTGGGGGCATACCATGCAAGAAAGATGGCACTTTCTCACAACGTGTCGGCTGCTTCTTGTTGGAATATAACATGTACAGAACTTGACTATGAATTAAAACGAAAGAATTTATCATGATCTATGACTAAATTGGACTTTCTTATCAAGGACTAGAAAAAAACTGCAGTGTGTGTGCTTCAGTGCCATTGTTTGTATATGAAAAGTTTGCGTATGTGTTGGGTCTTAGAGTTAATTGGGCTAAATCCTGTTTATTCCCTTTTGGAACCACTACACCAGACCCTGCCCTGCAGATCAGCAGGGCTCGCTGGCCTAGCAGTCCACCAAATTCTGTTATCTGGGAATCTGAATTTATCACGCATCAGCAGATCTTATGGACAGGAACCTGGCCCGCGCACTGACCACGCTACGTGTGCCAATGTTGTTCTGGCAGACTCTGCCACTGACAGTGTTGGCCTGAATAGTCTTTACAAAGATGGTCATGCTGTCGCGCATGTTATACTATTATGCTAATTTACCTTTATATGTCATGAAGCCCTATTTCTGCTCTCCGGAACAGTTGACGGGCGACCTCATATGGCATGCAACACGACACAGGGTGGCTCTCGCCAAGCTGTATCTACGAACAGATCAGGGAGGGCTGTCCGGACCGAATTTTTAACCGTATTATCTGGCCTCACAGTTGCAATGAGTGGCCTATTGGTTCACCGGTTGCCAACTGGAAGACACCACCTCCCCCTTGTGGGACCTTTAGCGCATCCTGCACCTATTCCACCCTCTCTCCAGGGAGCCATTGCCTCACCATCTACTAATGCGACCCATGTGTTGATGCATCCGCAGGAGTCTCTTTTTAACCCGATTGGTTACACCCTACACTCTGGCACTGCCCCTACTTGGGACCCGACGGGGAGGGGGTTGACCTCACTGAGGGAATTAAACACCTGGCACAAGGTGGGGCTCTGTAGTGTAGCCGATCTGTATCGTGATGGTATCCTCCTTTCTGTTGGGGAACTGGTTGCAGATTTGACCTCCCTCTGGGATAATTCCTGTTGCACACTTCACTTGTCCGAACCCTGGTCACGCGCTGGGGAGACCTACAGCAAGAACAAAGCATGCACCTCACAATCCAGTACCTCCATGTGATGGGGTCGGGCAGACATCTGACGCGATGGCTGGCTAGCTCTTTCCGCATGCACCCCGCTGTCACACAGTTCACACTGCGACAACACTGGGACACGGACCTGGGCCGTCGCAGCACAGAGGAGTGGCAGGCTATGCTGATCGATCCTGCTCCGGTGTCCCGTAATTCCTGCTTCAAGCTGATTCAATATTTTATATTGCACAGGGCTTACCTCACTCTCCACAAAATGAACAAATACTTCTACCGCACTGATGCCCCCTGCCCCTGCTGCCCTACCCTAGATGCAGCCTTCCTACACATGTTCTGGACGTGCCAGTCACTCTCCCAATACTGTCTAGGAATTACAACCCACCTGGCACACTGCACGGGCCACACCGCTTTGCAAACCTAGGAGGTCTGCTTACTGGGACTGATTCCCAGAGCAAAGAAAAACAAAGTGGTGATGCGCTTTATAGACCTGGCCCTCGTTCTGGCCAAAAGCCTGATCGCCCGTAGGTGCAAGTAGTCTCAACCACCCCCCCTCTTTCTGCCTGGGCATTCTCAATTGAGGCCTTGGCTCAAGCTGAGAGCACGGCCTTGCATAGAGAGGATACAAAGGGCCTCTGTAAATTCCCCATCTCTGGTACTTGGGACATGTTGCTAGTGGAACTACGCGCATGTCTGAACATGGACCAACATCACCCCTAGCCTACCACCACTGCTGCTTCCCTGCCATACATTAGTTATACCTGGCAGACGCAACTCACCAGAGGCACCCTGGCCTAGATCTGCTCCCCTGATAATGCTTTTCTACATGTTCAGTTGTCACATCGTTTCTCCTGATATGGATGACTGGTGCAGGCACTTTTTTAGTAACTTTAGCTTTGAATAGTTTATTATTAAATTGTTATTGAATCTTCAATTACATGTGGTAGCTATATTACAGCCAACCTGCGCAGACCGCACAGTAGCTAATTGATAAGAGATGATTATGCACAACGCACTCTGATCTGTCTGTCCGCAGTAAATATGAGCAGTGATACTGTAAACAACATGATGTATTACTAACGTGCAAACTGCAATGTATGCTGATAAATGTAACAATGTTTAAAAAGCCAAATGCTGATTTAAAAAAAAAAAAAAACAACAAAAAAAACACCAGCCATCCTCCAATCGCTGTTGACTTTGACTTGCTTCTCTTGGGCAGAGTAGCACAACCCCACCTGCCTTTCTCTTGCCATTTTGTTCTTTTCTTTTTTTCCCTCGTTGATTCCAGCATCAATAGATAATGCCGCAATTGCCTGATTTCAAGCTAATCACATTATTGCCTACACAATTTGTAGCAGCTGATCCACACAAGAACTGGATGTCCTGTTTGTGGAACAGCCAGCCAGTTCACACCTGCTCCCTTTGTGCTACTATTGTGACTTAGTTGCTCAAGAAACGGTAATGCAGAGCTGTGATGGCCAAATCCCACAGAACGTTTTGGATTATTTTATTGATTCTTTTGCACCAGAAGATTGGAGAGGTATGTTGTCAGCTCTGTGGCAGGGCAAGCCTCTAGCATCTATGAAACTCATTGCCGTACTCTTTTGTCAAGGGATCCTCCTCTTATGTTTGGAAGTTATCTACTTGATGGATGTGCAATGATTGCAAGTAACCTCTGGGAGGGTGAAAGCAGTCTCACATGACCATCTTTCTCCTGGTCCCAAATAACTTGTTTTATGCTCTGTGTGGCAATCAACTCGTAGTAGGAGACAATCTTTCTAGCGCAAATCCTCCTCTGTGGGGCATACTATGGCCAGATGGCTGTCTACCTTTAAACAGATTTTACTGGATTTTCTGAAGGAAACAAAAGAAAGAAAACAAGGAAAAAGGCACATAGACAATGTGGCATCTAAGTACAATCTGAACCCAAAGTTAGGAATACCAGATACATTGTTGTAAGGTATGTAGGAGTATAAATCCTTTTACATATAGACGAAGACATCATGTGTTACAGTGGTACAAATTTGGTCCAATGTTGCCGATGAATAAGGCAACAGTGCAGAAATCATGTAACGTGCGTAACTATTGCAGCAGTATATCAACTAACCCCCCGCCCTCTCCACCAACCAACGGGTGCACTCCCAGTAACAGACAGTAGAGAAAGGAGGGGGGAATTCCTATCCGGTGTATATCGTGCGTCAATGGTAGATGTCATGGCGTGTAGGCGTGCGATGTCTGGGAGATAGGCAGGTATGTTCGGATATTGCTACCTTTTGTGTGGTCTTGTAAAGTAACTTGACAAGTCTTGTTAAGCAAAGGCTGTCTGCCCTTTGTGAAGTCTTGTAGCACTGTCACACTCTATCGGGGCACAATGCTCCAATCAATTATTATATAATAGTGAGGAACACTCCCGCTGTGGGCATAGTGACTCCAGTTGTGTATTGTATAGTGGAGTAGAGCAAGCCTCACACTTTGGGTGTGCCTCTGGAGGCCAGTTCCCCCACAGTTGTCTTATATAGGTTTCATGGGAGGGAGTTACGTGCACCTCGTCATGTATTTGCCAAACTTTTTGTCGTATAGGGACCAGGAGTCTAGAATGTTCCTCCCAGATTACTCGGTCACCCTCCCATTTAGAATTGAGAAAATAATACATACTGTTATTTGAGCAACAACTAGCTTGGCGGGCAAAATTGAAGAAGAGCATGGTCTCCGTTTCTGCTTTTCTGTTCACCAGTGGCCAGTCTGCTCCAAAAAGGGTGGAAGTGGCCTAACACTCTTCCACTGCTCTGCCATCAGATTTATCTCTGTGCTACTCCAGCCACCTTCAGAAGACTTTAGCTCATGCCCCATGTCCCCCTCTACAAATCCTGTAGTCTTGAGAGGGGCTATTTCACCCCACCTGTTGTGCCTACAGCCCACTTTTACCGTGACTTGCAGGAGCTAGAGCTTGTTTAATGAATCCTCTGTCGGGAACTGTTGACCGTTGGAGGAGCCATCACACCCGAAAGCGGTTAAGCCACCTGGACCACCAGGAGAGTTTTACTTACATACAATTCTGGTAATGTACACCTTCCAGGTAGCACAAAAACGCTTGGCTGCACCATTGATGTTTATATACGTCATGAAAGAGTGTCTCTAGGACGCCCTTCTGACGTGTATATATGGCTGCCAAGAGGGTAAAATTCACATGTGGCCTTTTTTCTTTGTCCCCTTTCCCCGTGGAGGATAAACTCCTTTCTTTTGTGAAGGTGGTGGAAGAGAATTTGCAAGTGCCCAATCCTTTCTGAGCACCAACAGATTCCCAAATGAGCCTGCCCAGTGCTCACTTCTGAGTCATCTCTTAATATGCATGAGACATCTCTAGTGTGTCAAACTCACATAGATGGCCCCAAAGACATTCCTCAGCCCTTCCCTGGTCACTCCAAGGATTGCGCTGGTGTACCTAACCATGCAGACAGCTCAAGCCATTTTTTTCTAGAGGGGGATGATGTGAGAGCCAGAAAGGAGAAGCTTTTATATGGCTTCTTTTCCATTATCCCCTACTCCAATGTCAAGCTGAGATGCAGTAGAGCAGGAAACACCTACCTCCCTGGCGTTGGCTAAGACCAAATAGTCTTAATGACTGTAGACTAACATCTTTCATTTCTACAGGCACACAGTGGTATTAGAGAACTTTGGCTTCATGAATGCAGTCATTGTTCCCAATGACTATGCTATAAATTTGCTGCAGCTGTCACCAATGAGACTTCCTGCTCCACTGTGAGCATCTCTGTATGCTGTATGTGGTGCCTGGATATCTTTGAGTTTTTTAGCACCCCACAAAAGCTATTTGACTTGACTAGAAATTCAGGCAGATGCTCAGTCGTCTATCTTTTGGGCTATATAAGTAATCTTGCCGCTTGAGAAGTTAAGGCTCTTTGCCTTCTATTTGATTTTGTCCTTCAAGAATAGGGCCAGACACTGTCCCAGTGTGGGTTTTTGGGATCTGAAATGGTCAGTTCGAGGCATGTAAGCTGTAGATCACATGCTTTGCATAAGATCGCCATCTAGTGTTGGGACCGGATGTTTGCACTTTGTTTTTCTGGAAGAAGTTTTTCCTAATCACGAGGTAGAGAACTCCTCCCTTAGGTGATAGTGTGCATGGTCATCGACTCCATCTTCAGATTGCTTTCTTCCGCCATCGGGTTCGTATGTAACTAGCTGCGCTCCGGTTTCGACGTCGATCCTCCGGTCCTTCTCGGCGCGTATCACTTCACATTCGGCGGTATTGTTTCCGGTCGCGTTCCCCTTTCTTCGCGGACCGTGATTCCTAAAGAAAAATTTCGATCGGAGAGCTCGTGGCAGGCCGTCGGGCCTAGCCCCTGGTTCGACTCGCAGTCGATGGACCGAACTCCTTTCAAGTTCTGTCCTCGGTGCCACGCGAAATACCCGCGCACCGACTCACACGAGGTGTGCAACTTGTGTTTGTCACCCGATCACAAAGAAGAACACTGCGATGCGTGCCGAGCTTTCCGTTCCAAGAAGACTCTTCGCGATCGTCGGGCCCGACGACGCGACATGCAGAGACAACAGACAGACTCCATTCCAGACCTCTTCGGACCTAAATCGGAGGAGGAGGAAGGCGGCGAGCCCATCGGAGCCGATGAGGAACAGGAAGATATCTTCATTTCTGAGCACAGCTCCGACGAGGATGAAGACCATCCTGCATGGACAACGTACCATGAGTACAGTCCCTACCTCGCCCCACCTTCCACTCCTGTCGAAGAAAAAGGCTTCGGACCAACCTGCGCATTCGGGCCCCGGTGGGTGCCGAGAACAAGCTTCCGAAGCCCCGCCTTCGGGCTCGGCACCGAAGCCTAGTAAAAAGCCTTCAGGCTCCGAAAAGCCCCATGCCAAATCGGGCACCGGACCAAACACTTCGGAGTCAAAGAAAAAGTCTGGCACCGAACACCCTCCGTCGGCACCGAAACAAACTTCGGATCCAAAAATTCCGGCCAAGAAACCATCGGCACCGAAACATTTGGAGCCGAAACTGAAAGACGCCGAAATCACCTAAAAAACATGTTTTCGGTGATCCGCTCGACAAACCAGATCCGAAACAAAAAATTCTGGTTATACACCCAAAGACTGGACACATCACCACTAAGGTGACTTTAAAGAGAGGTGCTACTACACGAGGAATACCACATACCATTGAAGAAGAGAACTGTCGGGACAAGTCCCTCCCCTCCTCCTCTTCCTCTTCCTTCACCTTCTCTGCCACAGACTATACATGTGCCAACTTCACCTGAGCACTCACCACCATACACACCTGACAATCAGGGTGATGGGGATGGGGATAATAATTATGACGATCAGCCTGGAGACGTGTGGGATGACTATAATACTGATTCTCCCACTGACAACGACCCAGACATATATCCTACCAGACCCTCTCCACCAGATGACCGTGTAGGATTTGTTGATTTGTTAAGTAGGGCTGCTACTTACCATGGAGTCCCGCTACATAAAGAATCCCTTGAAGAGGACTTCCTTTTTGAGACACTACACAACACACAAAAGTCTACACACATGTTGCCCATGTTGAAAGGCATGACCAGACATGTTGACGACATTTTTAAGGATCCCGTTAGAGCACGTATCCTTACCCCTCGGGTAGATAAAAAATACAAGCCTGCTCCATCAGATCCAGTCTACATAAAGGGTCAACTACCATTAGATTCATTAGTAGTTTCTAATGCACGAAAAAGGGCAAACTCCCAGACTACTGGAGACGCACCACCCCCAGACAAAGAGTCTAAACTCCTTGATGCTTCAGGGAAAAGGATAACCTCCCAGGCTGCTAACGTTTGGCGTATTTCCAACACACAGGCGTTGCTAGCACGCTATGACCGCGCACACTGGGATGAGATGGAACAACTCATCCATTTTTCCCCCAGGAACATAAATCCAAAGCGCAAGACCTGGTTCGTGAGGGACAGTTAATTTCTAATAAACAAATTCGCTGCTCCCTAGATGCTGCTGATATATCTGCCAGAGCGGTGAACACTAGTATTCTTTTAAGAAGACACGCCTGGCTGCGCATATCAGGGTTTAAACCAGAAGTTCAGACTTCCATATTAAACACACCCTTTGACAATTAACACCTTTTTGGACCAATGGTAGACTCTTCACTAGATAAAATGAAGGAGGATACTGAAGTGGCTATAATCCATGGGAGCCCTTCAGTCTCCACAAGGGCGTGGTTCCTTTTGTCGCTCCTTCTATCGGGCAGGATCTAAAAATACTTCCTCTGACACTGCGTACACCTATAAGGGCAATAACCAACCCTCAGGTTCCAAGGGATTCTTTTGAGGCAATTACAGAGGTAATAACGGCAAGTGCAGAGGTAGAGGTTCCAATACACGTACCTCGCCCTCCAATACAAAATAGTGACTTGCCCATAGTTTCCCCCGACCACTTAACACCTGTAGAGGGACGACTGTCACAATTTCTACCAAAGTGGCATTCAATAACAACCGACACATGGGTTCTCCAAATTATCCATTCTGGTTACTGCCTGGAGTTCATCAACACTCCTCCAAACATTCCCCCAAAGTCACACATACTTTCACAGGATCACCTAGACCTTCTCAAACAAGAAGTATAATCCCTGTTGCTCAAACAAGCCATAGAGCCCATACCACCAAAACATCAAGGGTCGGGCGTGGACTCTTTTTACTTTCTAATTCCAAAAAAGGACGGCTCTCTCAGACCCATATTGGATCTCAGAGAACTCAATCTTTATATACAGTCAGACCACTTCCACATGGTAACACTGCAACAGATACTGCCTCTTTTGCAAAAAGGCGATTTTCTTTCTACTCTAGATTTAAAAGACGCCTACTTTCATATTCCAATCCATCCGGCTCACCGCAAATTTCTCAGGTTTTTGGTAGCAGGTCAACACTAACAATTCAAGGTGCTCCCATTCAGAGTCAACACTGCCCCCAGAGTCTTCACAAAATGTCTGGCGGTAGTAGCTGCGCATCTCAGAAGACAAAGCATACATGTCTTTCCCTATTTGGACGACTGGCTCATCAAAGCCAGCACATATCAGCAATGTCGCAAGCACACTTCAGTAACCATTCAGCTGCTTCAACAGCTAGGATTCTCAATCAATGTGTTAAAATCACATCTTCAGCCAAATCAAATTCAGGATTACCTAGGAGACACTCTAGACACTCAAAAGGCTCTAGCGTATCCCAATGCAGCCAGAATTCGAAACATTCAGGCGCTCATTCTAAAATTTCAACCCACTCAGTCACTTCCAGCTCGAGTATTTGTGCAACTGCTGGGAATGATGGCATCTCGCATCATGATCGTTTCCCACGCCAGGTTACACATGCGTCCACTTCAGGAGTGTTTAGCCAGTCAGTGGAATCAGTCACAAGGTCTATTAACCGATCTAGTGTTGGTAAGCTGCCGTACTCATCGCTCTCTGCGGTGGTGGAACACACAAAACCTGTCAAAAGGGCGGCCGTTCATAGACCCGATTCCACAGACAGTATTAACAGCGGACGCATCCCTTACTGCCTGAGTAGTTCATCTTCTACAACACACAGTGCAAGGGCGGTGGAGCCTCAGCAAAGGTTGTTTCACATCAATCATTTGGAACTAATGGCAATCTTTCTAGCGCTCAAAGCCTTTCAAGATCACCTGTCTGGCAAAGCTGTACTAGTCCGAACCGACAACATGGCAGCTATGTATTACATACAGAAGCAGGGGGGAACGCACCCTCTCCAACTGTCCCACTTAGCCCAACAAATCTGGAGGTGGGCGATACACCACAACATTTATCTCCTAGCAGAACATCTCCCAGGAGTCAACAATCAAATTGCGGATCTCCTCAGCAGGCAAAGTTTTCAGCACGAGTGGGAACTTCACCCTCAAGTTCTCCACCCATATTTTCAAGCCTGGGGAGTCCCTCACATAGACCTGTTCGCAACACCCAAAAACGCAAAATACCAAAGCTTCGCCTCTAGGTATCCACACCGGATGTCCAAAGGCAATGCTCTATGGATGAACTGGTCAGGGATATTTGCCTATGCTTTTCCGCCCCTCCCACTCATTCCATCAGTGGTTCGGAAACTCAGGCAAACATCACTCACGCTAATACTAATAGCTCCGACATGGGCACGTTAACCTTGGTTCACAACCCTGTTGGAACTCTCTCTGGTACCACACCAAAAATTACATTTAACTCCCAGTCTCCTCACACAGAGCCATGGAGAAATCAAACACCCAGATCCCAAACGGCTAAACCTTGCGATCTGGCTCCTGAAGTCATAGAGTTTGGTTATCTCAACCTTCCACCAGACTGTATGAACATTATTAGAGAGGCCAGAAAGCCTACCACAAGAGCCTGCTATGCAGCCAAATGGAAGCGTTTTGTTATCTATTGTAATAACAATCATATCAACCCTCTTGATGCTTCCATACAGAACATACTGTGCTACCTATTACATTTACAGCAGTTAGCATTGGCCTATACATCCATCAGACTGCATCTTGCTGCCATAGCAGCTTACCTTCAAAATAGGCAACACGTATCACTATTTCGAGTGCCCGTCATCAAAGCATTCAAGGAAAGGCCTAAAAAGGGTAATACCACCAAGACTTCCACCTGCCCCAGTATGGAACCTTAACATAGTCTTCACAAGGCTAATGGGTCCACCATTTGAACCCATGCACAAATGTGAACTACAGTTCCTTACTTGGAAAACAGCTTTCCTCATTGCAATCACTTCATTGAGGAGAGTGGGTGAACTACAGGCACTAACCATAGAAGAACCCTTTTTCCAGTTACATAAAGATAAAGTAGTTCTTCGTACCAACCCTAAATTCCTACCTAAGGTTGTATCTGCATTTCACATCAATCAGTCGGTTGAATTACCTGTGTTCTTCCCTCAACCTGACTCTGTTGCAGAACGAGCTTTACATACCTTAGATGTCAGAAGAGCTCTTTTGTATTACATTGAAAGAACAAAGTCATTTCGTAAAACCAAACAACTCTTTGTAGCTTTTGCACCACCTCATAAAGGCAATCCTATTTCCAAATCAGGAATTGCTAGGTGGATTGTTAAGTGTATTCAAATTTGTTATCAAAAAGCCAAAAGGACTCTCACAGTACCCCCTAGAGCACATTCCACTCGCAAGTTAGGGGCTACAATGGCTTTCTTAGGGAATATCCCTATTACTGATATATGCAAAGCTGCAACATGGTCTACAACACACACATTCACCAAGCACTATTGTGTAGATGTGTTAGCAAGACAACAAGCTAATGTGGGCCAAGCATACTAAAAACGTTATTTCAGACAACTCCAACAGTTACAGGATAGCCACCGCTTCAGGGAGACTGCTGTGTATATATAGTCTAGGCAAAGCATGTGATCTACAGCTGACATGCCTCGAACGGAAAATGCTACTTACCCAGTATGCATCTGTTCTTGGCATGTAGAGCTGTAGAATCTCAAGCGCCCACCCACCTCCCCGGGTACCTGTAGCGGCTGTAGTTTTCTGGTTTACTAAACATACTTACGCATGGACATCTATATTCTTTACTACTACTCCATTCTCTAACCCTCTGCGGAAAACAATCTGAAGATGGAGTTGATGACCATGCGCACTATCACCTAAGGGAGGAGTCCTCTACCTCGTGATTAGGGAAAACTTCTTCCAGAAAAACAAAGTGCAAACATCCGGACCCAACACTAGATGGCGATCTTATGCAAAGCATGAGATTCTACAGTTCTACATGCCAAGAACAGATGCATACTGGGTAAGTAGCATTTTCCTTCTCCGCTCTGAAAAATCTAAATGCGAACTTTGGGTCTGATACTATCAGAAGTTCAACTTGCTGGTTGTGTTTGGTGGACTTGTACTATGGGTGCTTTTGCATCCCTATGCACCACAGGTAATATTTTGGTTTGTTATTGGAGATAAGCTTCACTAATACACAAGATCCCCTTTGTATCCCCTCAGCCTCGCTATTGCCTCATTATTATAGTCCATTGAGAACATGTCAGGACATGGGCTTGTCCATCCAAGTCCTTGTCCTGCAGACCGTTTTCAGGTTGGGCTCATCTGTGAACTGTTCAAAACCCTCATGAGTACTATCCAATAAGATTTAGGTCCTTTAGGTCACCTTGAGCACAGGCATAGTGAAAGACTACCTTTAACAGGAGCGCATAAAGACAATAGCAAAGACTGTCTCTTCCTTGAGCACATCACAATGATGTCCTGGTTATTTCAGATGATCCTAGACCTTCAGGGTTAATGCATTAGGTCATCTTCGTTGCATCTGCCCAGCTACAATTGTGCCCTGCCCAACTTTACCTTGGGGAGCTCTGGGATCATGAGTCAGACCATCGGTTCGCATATTTTTTTCGCTCTTTCTGAGAACTCAAACAATTGAATGGGAGTAGGAGAGCCATGATTTAGGAGCAGGATAAAGTTGCCTTTATGGAGACCTTTTTGCTTATAGTCCTCCTGTTCCACAACCACTGTAAGCTGGTCCTTCTAAAACCAGTCAGCATATTACACAGTAAGACTCTTTTATGAATGAACTAGAAAGTTTGTGCATGTCTGGGGGGGAAAGTGAACGTGTTCTACTATGTATGCACAAGCAGCATGGGCTGCTCTTCAATTCTTAGGCGCGGTTTGTGGTTCTGCCAAGTAAAGAGAGTGCCTTCAGCTACAGTTGTCACCATGATAACTTTACATTTTGGTATGTATTGGTCTAAGAGTAAAAGGGGACAAGAGCTAAGTTTAGCTCTTAATGGTACTCTGTCAGCCCAACTGGCTGTACATTTAGTACGGTCTGAGTTCGGAAAGATATCCTCATTTGTGTGCAGTGGGTTTCGGCTAATGGTAGGCTTTCGTGTGAATAGGAAACTTAAAACAGTCTAGCAGAATGGAAATGATGGGCTCTGCTTCATTAACTAACAGAGAGGTGTTCTCTGCAGAGAGACAAGGGAATTTGGGAGAGGGACATTTAGTATGTGTAAGGGAGCCCCTGGAAGGAGAAGGGCAGACAGAAGCTGAAAACTGGAGTAGGTTGGAGCTGGCTTTCCTCTTAATACAGGACAAGAACTGAGTAATGATTGGAAAAGAGAAAACTAAACGCATATACTGTACAACAAGCACTGGAAAGGCAATGGAAAAATACAAAGCAGAAGAAAAATTGACAAATATTAATGATAGGTTGCGTTCTCTATAGAAAATGTTCTGTATGTAGCGTAAGGGAGATCACAATACGGCAAGGAGCAGTTATTCTTCCAGTGTCTTGGGAGACACTCAGCTGGTCTTATGGAAGAAGAGCGTTGGGTGGATATCTATACCTGGGCATTGCTCCTCCGAACTCATTTTCACCCTCTGGTAACACTAACTAAGATTTGAACTCAAACATGATCGAGGGCAAAGGAACTGAGCCAGAGGAACAGGATTCAGGAACAGGATCCAGCAAAAGAAGGACTGGATTCTAGAAACAAGGAATGGTGGAAAAGTAACAATAAAGAAACACCAGATGAACCAGCCTAACTAGCTAATTGGAAAAACAATACAGACGCAGGAATCTAGAAAAGGCGAGTAAAGGGCTGTAGCAAGAAATGGAGAACAAACCAGGACATCTGCAATACAGAGTAAGGACTCTAGAATACAAAGAAGAACAGGATTAAATGTATGCAGATTCAACAAAATCATAAGGCTATAGGACAAGGAATCTGCATTCAAACAAGAATATGGCTGAAAGCACACAGAGTACAATGAACTCTGGAATACTAGAGAGTCTGCAATAAAAACAGAAACAGAGCAGCTAAAGCATGAAGTAACAGGGAACAGGAAGAACATACTGGAATGCAAGAATATTCAGTTCACATGGGAACAAGGCCTTCAAATAGAAGGAGCAGGTTTGTCCAGAACGTCAGTTGTAAGATGGTTGCAAGAACCCTGTGCACACAAAGAAGAAATAGTTGACAGCTCAGGGAAGAAGCACAGGTGCAGAAAAAGAGCCAGGTGTGAATAATTAGCCAGGTGCTAGGAATTGGCTCCACCAACAGAGTGAACGTTGCACTGGGACTTGGACAGGGAATGACTACAGAATCCAGAAGGCAGAGAAAAGGAGACGGGGAAACAAGTAGTGGAGCGCGAATCAGAGCTGAGTCAGAGGAAAGTCCGGAAAGCATATATGTATGGGTCACTGAATCTGTAGGGACCAGTAATCATGATAATAAACAAGTTTATGGATGGACCTACATGAACCAGAATGCTTTGGTGTGGAAACCAGGCCTAGAGTAAAAAATGAAGGCAGATGTGAAGTTCATCATGGAGTGTTCTATTGTAAACTGGTCCAGTGGCAGGACCCTACAGGGCCCTTGAATGCCACCTGATATCAGTGGGCCAGAATCCTGAGAGTCAGGCTGCAAGGTCTGCCTTCTGACCGCTTTCTGTACTCTACATTAGTATATATTTAAATTTCAGTGAGTGTGTGATAGATGCAGAAGGAAACACAATATACCCTATTTGGGGTAGTCTGAAATAGAGACTGTTTATAGGGGGTTCTTATACCTTTAAATTTCACTGTTGCATCTTGGCCCCCTTTCTCTACCCCTGGATAGTATATATGTTTTCATCTCTCACCACTGCATTTGTCTTCCTGTACTTTTTCTCCATATTTTAGCATGGAAGAGTGGCAAGCTCTGTTTATCTTTGAATACTCATCATGCGCCTTTTGAAACTGCATCTGAGGTGTGCTGTATGCAGAACCCCCGAGTTCTTTCTTTTTTTTCTTTTCTGTTCACAGGTGGTTGGCTGTCAGGATGGGACAATCTCCTTTTATCAGCTGATTTTCAGCACTGTCCATGGCCTGTACAAGGATCGCTATGCCTACAGAGACAACATGACTGATGTCATTGTGCAGCACCTCATCACCGAGCAGAAAGGTAGGCTTGCACCATTAGGCAGGCTCTCTCTCGTTCATGATAAAGATTCCAAATAAACTCTTGCAATCCTACTATTTTTTTATCCAGTAAGGATCAAGTGTCGCGAGCTGGTGAAGAAAATCGCCATCTACAAGAACCGTCTGGCAATTCAGATGCCGGAGAAGATTCTGATCTATGAGCTGTACTCAGACGACACCTCTGACATGCACTACCGCATCAAAGAGAAGATCATGAAGAAGTTTGAGTGCAACCTGCTGGTTGTGTGTTCACAGAATATCATTCTCTGCCAGGTACTGCTCCCTGCCTCTGGCAAATGTTTTCATAGGTGTTGAAACAGACCTTTGTATGTTGGTAATGTGCAATCATGACTGTAAAATATATGGCATGCCCCCATACCTGCGCCTATGCTCACCCTTTTATTTTCCTTTTTGCCTTTGAATAATGCGTTTTAGAAGCTGCTTCTTTAAGTGCCTCTTTTTTTTCTCCCATGCTTTGACATTTGCAGGGGGTTCTGGGATTGATGGGATCCACATCTTATGCGTCTAGTTTTCAGTAATGTCTGGGGTCAATTGGTTGGGGAATCAGGCCGAGGGTAATCTGGCACCAAGGATGAAACTCCTACAGTGTGTTGTCGCTAAAATGATTTGGTTCTGATGTGTTTACATACCGCCCAGAGGTAACACCAAACCAAAATGAAGGTAGCCTGAACTGGCCTTTTGCTTGCAGTTGCTTTTTGAATTTTCAGAATGCACCGTTCCCAGTTTATCACCTCTTGGTACCCTGAGCATGTAGAGATGCCATGCATGCCTAATACCTCCAAGCTCAGGAGAGCCAGAGGAACAAAGCCGCAGATTAACCTTGGGAGTGATAAGTTCCTGCATGATACAGATTGGAGGGAATTACCTTGTTTTGAAAATAAATCACTAACAATCGGACAAAGGTTCAGCATGCTCTACTGATCAGCCAGTGAGGGCAAGGGAGGGCTGGCTTATGCCATTAGAATCCTTAGGTCTTACGTAATTAAAAAATATACGTTTTTTATGCATCTCAATAGAACTGAGTTTGATATCTGTCATCGAATGTACAGTACTCCATAAACAGTGATTCTGGCTCAATTGAGCTAATATTACATAACCGCTTGTGCAGACTATATTATCTAGGAAAACCCACACATATATTTGTCAATGCCAGGCTCTAGCTTTCAGGGTACAGGGCAACATTTGTTTGGTTAGCAACCCTGGTTTTATGTTAGTCCATTTGAGAAATGCAACAACATTTTGAGCTAATTTGTTATAAAAATGAAAATATCTACACATTTTTCGTTATATTGCCAAGCTGCAATGAAATTGTAAATGGTGATTTTCTTCACCAGCTCCTGACATTTGATGTCGTTTTTTGCATGGATATATAGTTTATTTGGGTGCACTAAGACATCACAGAGATACAGTTGTTTAAGAAACCTAACACAATTCTTTGAATAAAGATCAAGCAGAAGGGTGTGCATACACTGGCAATGAAAGGGTTAAGAGATATTTGAGAAAAAAATTGTATTCACCTGTTAGGAGAGCCTCACCTTTCCTGTGAATTTAATATGAGCTTTTCAAATTTAATCGGCCAGCCTATTGAACCTATGCATTAGTTTTACCTTAAACTTCTATTTTGAAGAGGGGTTTTCTTGATGGCTGTTAGCCAGTATAGTGACTAAAATCCAGCTGTCATGTTTACACGCGTATCGTGCATTATTCCTTTCTAATGAAATCTGGGGTTGAGAACTCATCATTTCTTCCTCTGGGAAGTCATTCCTGGTTTCCACACATCAGAGTTTATTACGTTCTTGACGCTATGCCATAAATATGCCTCTACCAATGTGCAGCTTTGTAACTTTTCAGGAGAAGAGGCTGCAGTGCCTGTCATTTAGTGGAGTGAAGGAAAGAGAGTGGATGATGGAGTCTCTCATTCGCTACATTAAGGTCATTGGAGGGCCAACTGGAAGAGAAGGCCTTTTGGTGGGCTTAAAGAATGGCCAGGTAACGTTTGTGTCTTGGTACTTCATTGTCTTAGCTATGAGACTGGATTAATTGGAAAGTACCTCTTAATATAATTGATTTTATGGAGCACTGCTTACTGTCATTGCTATTCACCTACAGTTTGTACATATATAGCCACTGAAGAAGGTTATATTTGCATTTGTTTTTATTTGTTGGTTAGCAAGAATGTTTCGAACAGAAATACTGTACACTCTAACGATATCAGTACATATCAAATGGATGATTAAGTGTAAATGATGTTAGATGAGACCAACTGCACATCATGTAGCATTTTCCATATTAACAGTGCAAGCAGTTATGGATCGTGGTGGGCGGGGTGGGTCAGGGATGGTGGTAGAGGAATTATCCTTTCATGACCCCATGAATGCAGATAGGGAAGATGAATCTCCTGTTTAAGAGCCTGAAGGCCCCAAAGCTGAGGACTTACTAGGTTTTTTAAAATCTCTTTATTGTTTTCCATAATAATAGCAACAGTACAACATAGGGCAAAGAAAGTCCCCCGCCACCCTTCCCAGGAGCCCCTTTAACACAGGTGTCATACTGATTAGGCATTACAATTTACATTCTGCGGTACCCACACATAAATCCAATGGTACATGAGGACTTACTAAGTTAAAGAAAATAAATGAGGCAGAGCAGGGAGTCTTTGGAATGACTGGAGATGTTGATTGGCAGACTAAAAATCTCTGGCCCAAGTGTAACTGGAGGCTGCCAGCAAGGAATATGTGGACAGCTTTGAAGAATAGTGAGAAAATGTTAATCCCCCTCAACCCCTCAGCCAATCAGTAGACATTTTCAAACTCTACACAGGTCAGGAATCCCCTGAGCCCTAGGACACCTGACCTGTGGAGGTTTGTGACCACTGTGCTTAATCTCTGAGGTAACTGTCTTGTGGTGGTTCCTGAACACTGCACCGAGGTACTGAAACCAACAGCCTGCGCAGGACTCTGCACAAAGTGTTCTCAGCCCTGAGATTCCTCTTTACCTCTTTTGGCTTCTAACCACAGCATATAATCTCTGGGACTAGCGGCCTGTGGACTTTTCTTAACACTGTACGTTATCCTTGAGTCTCCAGACCTGAAGAGGTTTCTGTAAGCTTTCCCTAAACTGATGTGACTCATCGCCTTTAAAGGTTTTGAAACGCTGTGCATATGCACTGTTACTCCTCATCTGTGCAGGTTTACAAACACTGTCCCTATTCTGCGGAATGCTGAGGCACTGGGACTTCTGGCCTGAGGAGGTTACAGATCATTGCTCTTTGTAGGAGTTGGGCAAGTAAAGAAAAATCAATCTCTGCCAGGGCCCTGAAGCATTACATAACTTCAACCGCTAAAGAAACAATACGATGTTTCAGTATAAGGCTGTAACATTAGAGTGGCATTTTGAAGCACCTTGTTAATCGATTGTAATTTTTCTCATGGAATTCATAGTGAGTGAATTATATGCACACATTTTCTTGAAAATACCTCTTTTCGCCTAAATTGTGAGGCAACAGTGTGTAGACCCACTGCTTCAGAAGTGTAGTTTCTTCCATAAAGGATTGCCCGCAGCTCATACGAGTGCATCATTACGTGCTCATTGTTCTTTCAAATCATGCCGCTACAGAAACTGTAAGCAGAAATCATTTTAATGTTCTTCAGTTCAGATTGATTGATCTAGATTCGAGAAGTATTATTTTTAATATGCAGTATATGAAGGAGAGGAAGAGATGTTTACCATTAATGCTGAGGAAGCCGATGGGTAGCTGGATCTCTACACCAACCCTTTTGTACATTATTCACAATAGTAATTGATAGTTTGCGCTATTTAATTGCATAAGGGACAAACGGTGGGGCAGCGGATGAAAAGATTGTTGTTCACAAGAAGCCCTGATTACCTCAGATTTTCTTCTTCGACCTCTTTTACCTGGCAAAATTTGGATGGGAACAAAATTGGCTGTGAGTTACCTTAACACATTTTGTAGCGTTGAATCAGGCATAAACGCCAGAGTTGATATTACTGGGCCATGTGTAATGGGAGCCTACGTAGTTGATAACGCAAGGTGATGCTATTACAGATTACTCAATGCACCCTCACAGGTTGTGAAGATTAATGCATATTGTTTGAAGGAAAGATACCTAGAAAGCAGTTTTTTGCTTGTTCCAAAGCAGCTTGGATTTTTACGAAAGACAGTTGTGTTTTTTAAGAATGTATATCGATCGTACAGTGGACTTCAAGTAATTCTTTTGTACTCTGGTCCACAGAAGACATGTGCAAATGTTCTACAATCTTCATATATGTGGTAAGGTGCCGCATTTAGTAGAGCATCAGCTGAGTGATAGACTGCAAATGGTGCAGACTAATAGAGCTTGTTCTGACTGAAAATATGGTGGCCAGCAGAGTTCCTCAGATGGAATTGTTTGGCTTAGTGGTCTTCAGTACATTGGTAGATGACGTTTCAGAGTAGTTGGAAGAAACGTTGCATCTATTGTTGGAAGATATGAAATTTATAATGGTAGGTTGGATTGTTTAGGAAAAATGAGGAGCCCAATATGGGTTGGTTCTGTGTTCTGGGCTAGTGGTAATGTGACTGTGTCACTGGGGATGAAACCAGCAGTATACAGACTGAAAGAGCTAGAATCCTGGGTGGTCGGTTGGTGACTGCTTCTCAGCAACATGGTCATATTGATAGTGAGTTCTGGTACCTGTAAAGCCTTGATTTGGTTGTAATGGAATTGCTTGGTTTGTTCTGTCAACATTTGGACACAGCAGAGCCCCTTTAAACATTCTGGCTGCTTGGTGAAGAAGTCTGCAATTAACGTTTAATACATGTATTTAGGAAATAATTGTTTTGGGAGTGGATTCAGAACAAGGGAACCTTGCATGAAGCTAGTTAATTACTTTTAAGACCTCGGATTATACAATAATGTGCTGCAATTTCATTCTCCTAGATAGTTCAAAGAAGTCCCAACCCCATCATAACACTTGTAAATCTTTTGTCTCCACTATAGCGGCAAAACAGGTTTTTTCAACTCCTTTATCAGGTGCAGGATTAGTGTCTAAATTTAACAAAAAATGTTCCAGATTATATTGCTCATTTATGTTTTGTATGCACTTTCTTATCCCTAGACTTAATTTGTTGCATTATGGTTTTTATCTCCCAACGAGGGTTTAGCCCATTTGCAGGTTAGATCAATCCCTTCTTAAATCAGATCAGTCAAGGTATCACAAGAACTACTTGTTAACCTTGGACCATTGCACGAATGCAAGTCTTTCATTGGTTTTGCCACCACACACCTGTCATCCTTTGCAATCCTTGCTATAATACCTACTTTTCACTCTTTGCAACAAATGAACAATTTTTTATTCTTGCCACGTAGCTCAACATTTTCCAAAAATGGCATTAAGCTTGAACATAGTAACTTCATAAGGCTTGCTAGTCATAGTCTGCTCACTAAGTAACTACTGGCAATTAGAGGCCGTTGTAAAGTTGAAAAAATGCTTTTTGTACATACTTGAACTGGTCTTGATTAGTAGTGAAGTTTTCTGATGGACTGGTGAAGAGATTAACTTGGGAGGGGGAAGGGCTGGTCTTACAGATACCTGCGGCTATGTGTCTTTTGCAACAAAAGGGATGTGGGTACCCCTGCTTCTTTGTCACCTCCAGAGGCTTAGGAGCATGCTTCCTGTTTGGCGCTCTAATACTAGAGGTCACCAGAAGGTTGCACAGCTACCCGAGTGTCTTCTTAGTCCAGAGATGAACGCTGTTGCAGGTCTTCCACCCTGTTACATCATTAAGACCCAATCCATCTTCCAAAGTAAGAAATAAAGCAGCACTTGCTGTTTCTTCTGTCTGCACATGTTCCAGGAGAGGTAGACAAGGCATCCTTCGTTATGCTGATATCCTTTAGTCTTTAAATTGAAGTTCTCTGGTCCAGTCATTGGCCTGCTGCTGCAGTGACATTCTTCTTTTAAATAGAACTCTGTTATTTCCAGTAGTCACAAAAATAGTTTTGACTTTTCCTCAATTGTTTTCAGATCCTGAAGATCTTTGTGGATAATCTCTTTGCTATCACCCTGCTGAAGCAGGCTACGTCTGTGCGGTGCCTGGACATGAGTTCGTCTCGCAACAAACTGGCAGTGGTGGATGAACACAGTACTTGCCTGGTGTATGACATACGCACTAAGGACCTTCTTTTCCAGGTAGGGCGTTTAACCTCCAGTTGACACTCATCTCCCTTAGTATGAAAGTGATAAAGATACATGAGAGTAGCGCTTACCATTTAAACCTGCAGCTCTTTGGGGCCTGCTTGATTTGACTGTGCGAGTGTGCTAGGTGTGACATTGGTCAGGTACCAGGCGAGAGTCCTGTTTATGCAATTAGTTATACTGAGTGCGAGTGCTAGTTGGGACTGTATACACTTGTGTGTGAGATTGCTGTGCGCGCCAGTACTCATGCTTTTAAAAAAAAAAAATATATATATATATATTTTTATTATTTTATTCACAACAGCAACGAAACATACCACCAGTCCATGTATTACATTTACATTATCAAACGAGTAGTTTGAAGGACGAGTTGTCGGGGTATCTCTGTTTCAGCAGCAGCGTCAAAGCTTAGTGACCAAACTTCTCCCCGGATCCTCTCTTCTCCTACCATCTGAGCGTTCCTCTGTCCCTGTGTGCTCATGCTTGATCATGGTGAAACTGGATTCGGTGTGATTGTGTTAATGCTGGATTCTGAGCCTGTTAGAGATTGCTAAGCTTAGAGCAAGTCCAACTTGTAAGAGAGAGCTGGGTATTGAGTTCTGAGCTGGAGAAATGGCAGCACTACTCACTTCAGTGGTATAACTATGATCACATAAGTGGGTGATTCAGGAGTAATCTATGTAATAGGTCCTGGTGCTCTTTCGAGTGTAGGTAAGCTGAGCAAAAGGTGAGTTTGATCATGAATGGTTGATTTATGTGATAGTCGTCATTCATTCTGGGCTCCTGACTCCCACGGCCCTAATAGTTTCTGCTCAGTGGCTTGAGGTGGTGTGCACTCCGCACACAGTCGTTTTCACCCTTAACTTCCAGGCAGACACTAAAACCTGTTTTGTTTACATTCTCCCACATCCGGTTTTGAATCCTTGGGGAAATGTACGTGATAAGTACCTTGCATGTTGTGCGTTTGAGGTTTTCTATGTAAACACCATTGTCATCACTCTCATCATCAAGATAAACTCTCCCCTCAAGCTGAGATCAAATCTCGCTCTTCTTAAGTACAATACTTCTTAAGGTTAATCAAGAGTCACGTGGACACGTTTATTTCTCCTAAATGTGTGTCTGTCCTGTGATCATAACCATTCAGTCTGCTGTAAAATTTGACTTTGATGCCCAGTATATCCCCTAGTATAGGGGTAACCTAATTTTCTGAGCAGATAGCCATCATGACCAGGTGCCTTTGAGGCCAATTAGCACATCTAAGCATATTGTGTGCAGACATTCTATGGGGTGCCCTCATTACCTCACTAGTTAGCGCATCATGACAAGTTGCCATTTTGCCCTATTAGTACTTGATGGTCACTTTGTTTTAAGTTTACTTCATGTATTATTCCATATGTTCCCATTGTAAGTCATGAGTCTGCACACTCAGTCCACAGGATTTGCACATGCATAATCTCGGGGTTTGTACACCAGAAGAAATGAGGAATTCACAAATAGAGACAGGAGTTCTGAACAAGCCCAGAGGTCTATGCATGTGCAACTTCACAAGTATATGTACACCCGGTCTTGAGCATATATTGTGTAATTGTAAATTAAGTGATTTTGTATTTAATCTATGCGATGTTTCCATATATTGAGGAAATTGCTTGTGGAAAACCCACGACCAATGTTTAACCCACTGCATGTTTTGCTGCAATTATCTAATGAACTTTTTAGCATCAGTATAATATTGTAGACATTACTTGCAACACCAGTAAATGTAAGTGTTTGCTTTACTAAGTACTAGAAGTCTTATACTCTATAGTAAAATAAAAAATTGCATATCTTTGGAGAGATTTTTTTGATGTGACAAAGTACGTAGGTCAGTCTTTATCTAGTCCCAAGGAATTATGAGACTGCCCTGTAACTCCACAACTTCAAACAATCCTTAGCATTATGGAAAGGATAGGGGAGTGGGTGTAAACACTTTTTTGTGTTTAATACTATTTTCCTTTCTTCTTTTTCTCCCACAATTAAACAATGCTGTGCCTACTAGGAGCCCAATGCCAACAGCGTTGCTTGGAACACTCAGTGCGAGGACATGCTGTGCTTCTCTGGAGGTGGTTACCTCAACATCAAAGCCAGCAATTTTCCTGTGCATCAGCAGAAGCTTCAAGGCTTTGTGGTGGGGTACAATGGCTCCAAGATCTTTTGTCTGCATGTTTACTCCATGTCTGCTGTTGAAGTGCCACAGGTAACCCCTTTGCCAGATTTTTCTCCTAAGTACTTTCTCTTTTGTAATTCTTTCTCATCTTCATAATACACAGCTGTGGTGGTAATTGACTTGAATACTCACACATAGGTAACCATCTTGTCTTCTATGTGAATAAACATTCTACTCTTAGATCCTATCCATTTTTTAAGACTGTCCAAGATTTAGAGTGCAGGTGGTATAGTAGATCTTGAACATTAGTTGCAAGAAATCTTATTTCTTTCAATATAATCCCTGTTTGTGAACCCCTACTACAGTGTCCCTCAGCCATCAGATTTAAGACACCCAGACAGAACATCAGTTCCCACAGGAAAAAACGCAATCTAGAGCCAATCTTTACTGTTATAATTCAAGTTCACAATTAATCCTCCCAGCCCTTGTTTTGTCTTTCTTTTTGATACCCCGAAATTAGACCGTGCTCTTGATTTGCATAGAAGCAGTTTATTTAAATGCGAGTAGTCGCTGCGCAGAATGCCCTCCTTTCGTGTAGTGCCCATGCTACAGGTCTGCTTTTTATATTGAAGATGTGGGGGTTTATTGTACAGCACTGCGATAAATTTATCTGACTTTGTACTTGACCTGTATGTACAGGTCAAGTATGCCATATACCTTCAATGGCAATGCAAACAGATCACTGGCAGCCCACTGGAATGGCTGTCCATTCCCGCATCGCTTCCTGTCAGAGCCCCAGTAACTAGTCTTTCTGCTGCCTTCCCCAGTACAACACCTGCTTTTACTTTGTTTCTTTGCAGGAATGCCTCAGGATATGCACAACCTTTCTGTGCTACAGATAACAATTGACTCCTGCCCTGGCCTCTGCTGTGGTAGACATCCCTGTGCACCATTTTAAAACACAGTGGTGTGGTGTGCCAGAGAACATGTAATTTCCTCTTCTTGAGAAATGCATGAATCGCTAGGTCTGCTCTCAGCAGATGTTTCCTCAATTTCTTTCCACTACATCCTCCTTTGGCTGACATAGTAGCCTCACGCTTGGAGCCAATTCCAAGGTACATTGTTTCTGGGACCTACCTAGCTTTGCACCTCTCCTTTGTGCTTTTGTGCTTTAGTTTGCTGCATGGCACTTTTCGCTCTGATATCTTCCCAACTTCAGCTATGTACTCTGCTGTCTTCCTGTATGTTGGCATTGATTCTGATAGATTTTCTCCTCTTTGTCTCTTTAGGTTTTGATGTTCCACTGTATGCCATTTTGTGTTTTGATGTTCTTCTGCAGTCTGCCTTATACTCTGATGTTCCCATGTCTTTCACTTTTGCTCTGATATTTTTCTCTCTGACTCCTTATTATCCCCTAGTATTATTAGTCTAATTTCTGGGGCTTTAGAGCTTTAAGCCTGCCTAGTCTTCTGTCTGCCACATTGTGCTGCAACACTCTGCCATATGCAGACCCGACAGCAGTGCTTAGAATATTATGAAACCCAAATTAACACTTCATGCCTTTTCGTCTTTGCACATTACACATTATGTAACTGCACAGTTCTACATTGCATATTTATTGTAGAAATTGCTACCTTTCTCAGTGTCCTCCTCATTTTAAATGTATATGCAATGGCTTGCATGTTTGTGTTTGTATCAGCTGTGCACAAACGGCAGTCCAGGCCCAAACGTGCTAATGATACTTCATGCTGTGTTTCTCAGAGTTTAAAGAAATGAAACAAAATGCCACAGATATAGTTCAAGACTACTACCATCATAGTGCCAAGCTTGATATTATTTCAAAAGAGGCCACCCCTGTGTATTCTCTAAGGGACCTACTCTCTCAAAATGAGAAGCAAGATGATTTGTTTAATTCTGACCACATCACCATTTGCAGCCACAATGTACATCTAACAAGCTCTGCCCCAGGCTCCCATACCTAGAAGACACTCTTACTTTCTTACCTAAATCTTATGTTGGATCTACTGTTTTCTCACCATGGCTTCCACCATCTTCCCCATCTTCACTAAGTGAGACGAACCTGTTGAACTCCTTTTTTCCCTTTATCATGCCATATGGCATGAAAGATTAGTTTACACTCTAACTGCTATAGGACATTCCCCGCACAACCTCAGGCCCCACTGTTGCCTCAAACCCTTGCACTACCTACAGCACCCCAGTGCTGCATCCTTTATTGCCTTCTCATGCTAGTGATATGTGTTTGTCCCTTGGAGAAACTAGCTTCAGGTCTGTCTCTCCCTTGCCTGGCCGGCTGGAGAGTCTTGCACTGACTGACACAGACAAGGGACAGGATTTGGAAGAATGGCTGAGGTAAAGGTCTGTTTGCTTCTGGAAAGAGAAGCAACTCTGTTAGTGCTCCCCTTCTAAGAAAGGAGTATTAGTGCTACCTTCTTGGGCCAGCCATAGGTTTCCTCTTTCCTCGGAGTACATCACCCTGAAAGATGTGAAAATATGGCACACACCCCACTTTGTTCTGAGATGCTCTGCATAAAGATGCGTAGCTAATAAAAAAGCTTGACTTTGTTAAAATCAATGGGTCCCAATACCAGTCAGATCCCCTCTTGACCACTGGTCCCTTATCTTCACTGGAAGGGAGCAGGCTCCTTGGTACAAGTATCTTAAGATAGGGGTCCCACAGATCTTCCCTGTATCCAATCATTATGATCCCAATTGTTCCTGTGATTAGTTTGAGCCAGTTTCAGCCTACCCAGTTCCATATCACTACCATGCAAAACAAGAAACAAGACACTGTGGACCCCCCCTATTTCCTCGTAGATAGAGGAGGCCTTGGTTGCCATTAGTCTAAATGCCATCCTGCAAGACTGGAGACAGAATGAGAAATTTAGAAATCTTTGCTATATTCTTGCCAGTGACTTTGGTTTGTAGGAGCTCAGTGGGCACTTCGTTAGAGAAGCTGAAAAATATTATGTTCGAGGCATATGAGCTGCAGAATATATACTTGTGCATAGATCGCCATCTGGTGTTGGGCTCGGATGTTTGCACTTTGTTGTTGTATTGGAAGAAGTTCTTTGTAGTCACGAGATAGGTGACTCCTCCTTAGGACGATAGTGCGCATGGGCATCGACTCCATCCTCAGATTGTTTTTTCCGCCATCGGGTTCGGATGTAAATTGCTGCGCTCCGGGTCGGTGTTGTACTCGATTCACCTTCGACGCGCAATCCCTCACCGCTCAACGGTATTGTTTTGATCGCGTTCCCCTTTGACGCGCATCCAAAAATTCATCAAGACCTTCGATTCCGGTCGTCGACGCGGGCCGTTGGGACTATCTGCGCCATCAGGCCCTGCAGTCAATGGAAAGAACTCCATTTAAAAAATGCCCCCTGTGTGGTGCTAAATTCCCACACACTGATCCCCACGAAGTCTGTAACCTTTGCCTCTCTCCAGAACACGAGGACAAAGACTGCGAGGCCTGTGCCTCCTTCAGATCAAAGAAGACCATACGTGATCGCCGGGCTCGACGTCACATAATGTCTCGATCAACTACCTCGGCGCCGGACGACATCTTCGATGCAGGCCGCCCGATGTTCCAGAAGAACAAGAACCGGAGGATGAAGACATCAGTGTCTCCGAGGCAGACGAGTCGGATGCCGAGGATCAGACGGTTACTCCAGGTCAACGGATCGTGAGTACCGAGCTCAACACCCCTGCCCCATCTAATTCAAAAGATAAGGCTCCGGTAACACCTTCGCCTTCGGGCTCA
Organism: Calotriton arnoldi; assembly: GCA_963921515.1. Lineage (NCBI taxonomy): Eukaryota > Metazoa > Chordata > Amphibia > Caudata > Salamandridae > Calotriton > Calotriton arnoldi. Next base: position 5,488,939 of record CAWUFW010000162.1, on the reverse strand, counting down.
GGTCGACACCGAGATAATACTTCAGATGCCCCGCCCTCGGGCCTGGCTCCGAAGCCCAAAGAAAAGCCTTCAGGCGGCTCGGGACCGAGTCAGCCGCGTACCGGTATAGAAAAACAACCCCCGGCACCGAAACAAAAGCCGAAAACAAACACAGTGCCACGCCCTGTTACATCGGCACCGAAGACGGCTTCGACGCCGAGCTTTTCGGCACCAAAACACACCGAGGACAAGCCCTCAGACCCGAAAAAACACCATAAATCCTCGGAGCCGAAAAAGATTTCTGACTCGAAAACTCCACCAAAGCATAAGGAGACCAAGACCCCTCCTAAAGCTACAGAGACTAAATCAAAGCACCACTCTGAACCAAAATCGTCGGTGCCGAAAAAAGACAATGGCTCCAAAGAACTGTTTCAACCAGATCCATCGGATCCAAAACAAAAAACCCTACACATTGACCCTGTTACAGGTCATGTAACAACAATACCACCTAAAAAGAGGAAATTGGACACCTAAGAAGCACCTGAGGTACCCTTAAAGAAGAAAGACATAGCAACTTCACCTTTCAGACCCTCCTCTCCCCCTCCAAATCTTCCAACTATACCACTTTCTCCAGCACACTCTCCACTGCTTCCTTCTTCACCTACACCACAAAATGATGAAGATGACTTTGGGGGTGGGGATGGGGATGGGGATGGAGACCCACAAGGGGATAATGGATGATGATATCCACAGTATCCCACCACCTGACCCTTGGGAGGATTATGATAATGTCCCAGATATACCTGAGCCAGACTCATACCCATCTAAACCATCCCCACCAGACGACAACATAGGTTTTGCGCAACTCATAAATAGAGCAGCCAAATATCATCGGCTAGAATTCCACTCAGACCCTTTGGAGGAAGATTTGTTATTAGAGACTTTTACACAATCACAAAAGTCAACAAGTACTTTATCTATGTTAAAAGGTATGATTAAACATGCCCCTGATGTGTTTAAAGACCCTGTCAGGGCTAGAGTTCTCAACCCCAGGGTTGATAAAAAAATATAGACCAGCTCCAAATGATCCAGCTTATATCAAGGGGCAGCTCCCTCTAGAGCAGAGGTCTTCAATCTGTGGGGCGCGACCCCCAGGGGGGCCGTGGAGGCCTGGGGAGGGGGTCGCGCATCCCCAGCTTCACTTGTCCCTAGAAAACCAAAACATGTGCTTTCCTTTTGGAAAAAGACAGTGGGGCAGCTGATTTAGATCGTTATCAGCTGCTTGCCTGAATGAAAGGCAAATGTGCACTGTGAGTTAATCTGCAAGTGTAAAGGAGCAGTTCTGGCTTTAATTGATCAAATCACTAAAGCTTTGTGATGACAAAGTTTTTTTTTCTGAGTGGTAGTGGAAAGAGTTAACAACTGGGCTTGGAAGGGCTTGCTTTTAATTTTAACTGCATTTACACAGCCCTTAGTACCCCTAAAGATGTGTTGAAGGGACAGTTATGTAAAAGAAAATTGCATTACAGACGCTCTGGTATTACTAATCGCAAAACTATTTGCACGTTTTGCAGCATTCTATCTTACACTGTGTGTAATGCAAGTATAAAATATTGACCTACATATTTACAGTCCTTTCTGTCACAAGCTGTGACCTCGTAGCACTAAAAATACACATCACTATTCTCCACTGCACCAATCAAGATTTAATTCTGTGGCTCTCTGGTTACACACAGAACTCTGCAGTGCATCAACTAATAGAGGTTTCATAATGTACTACAGTGCATTTCCCACTAACAACTTTTTACTTTTATTTTTAATTTACGCTGCCCATTATTTTATATGTAGCTACCTGATGGTGAAAGACCTAAAAAAACGTACAGAATATTTTGGTGCTTATTTATGAGAGGTTTGCATCGCCAGAGCATCACTTTTTTTGACGCTCCGGCGGCGCAAGCGTCTCAACCATACCTATGACGCGGTGCAAAGTCACCCTGCATGTCTTTGCATGGCCTCATAGATATAAGACATAGCAGCGCAAGTCACTGCGTTGCCTTAATCTGCGTCAAGGAGGTGTTCCATGGGCTTTGTGTGGGGTTCCTACGCAACACCCATGGATTTTGATGCTGCCCCATATTTACAAATTCACGTAAACCTGGGGCAGCCCCAAAAACGGATGCCTACCCAATGGAGGCGTAACGAGGAGAAATTTTCTCATTTATCCTCGTTTTTGCCTCTTTCCATGAGTGCTGCATTTTGCAGCTAACATAGAAAGAGGAAAACGCCCCTCTGGATTGTTTTTGTGAAGGAAGGTGCCCCTTTCTGTACAAAAACAATCCTACCTATATTGGTGCTAGGCAGCAATTTGTGCCAGTGCTTAATTTGTAAAATATTAAGTGCCAGGGCTCTGACCAGGAGGCCACTGCAGCTTGCACTACCCATCGCCCTCGTCATCGCTGCCAAAACAACTACTAACCATCTCTCTTGCATGTAAATGCGACAGTTCAGATTATTCCAGGTCCCCAAAGCTAAAGGAAGGGCTGGGGAGGCAGGTATTAGCAATTTTAATGTATATTGTATTCCTAAACTACCGTTTTTTCTGCTCATCTCTAAATAAGATGAGCAGCGCAACCATGTGGTGGACTGTTCTAAGTATGGTGTTGACAATTAGGTGCCGGTGCCGAGCACCGGAAACCAATTAAGTGCCGGTGCTTAGCACCGGAAAGCCCTGGCTCAAATTAAGCACTGATTTGTGCGCCAACGCAAGTGAAAAGGACAGGAATTAACCATATTTCATAAATACTGTGCATTCCTGCCCTTTCACATTGGCGTAGGGCAGCGCTGCAAGAAGACTTGCGGCGCTGCCCTACGCCAATTCCTCATAATGAGGCCCTTTGTTTTTAGCTACACCTTTGACTACACCCCCACGCTCACTGACCTTTGGTTTGCTAAACACTGTTTAATATTATTTCCCCACCGTAAAAATTATTTGCTGTGGGAATTGGGGGCGTTTATGGTTGTCGATGATGAGGAGTATCAGGTTCTAGAAATGTTTGTCAGAAGGGGGTCCTAACGCCTTAAAGAGTTTGACAAGGGGGTCTCGGCATCAAAATGTTTGAAGACCTCTGCTCTAGAGTCTCTAGTAGTGTCAAATGCCCGTAAACAGGCAAATTCCCAAACAACAGGTGATGCCCCTCCTCCGGATAAAGAATCTAAATTATTGGACGCATCTGGTAAACGGGCTGCGTCACAGGCGGCAAATTACTGGCGCATTGCCAACACCCAAGCTTTGCTGGCCAGGTATGACAGGGCGCATTATGATGAGCTTGAGACACTCATGCAACATCTTCCAGAACAATATAGGTCTAAAGCTAACGACCTCATACAAGAAGGAAAACTAATTACAAACACCTCTATCAAATGTGCTCTTGATGCAGCGGACACAGCATCTCGTGCCGTTAACACAAGCGTTTTACTGCGCAGGCACGCATGGCTATGCATATCTGGTTTTAAACAGGAGGTGCAGTCTCAAATTCTTAATCAGCCTTTTGATCAAGAACACTTATTTGGACCTACTGTAGACACATCTTTAGAGAAGATGAAAAAAGACACTGAAACAGCTAAGTCCATGGGGGCCTTACAGTCACCAACAACTAGAGGTTCCTTTCGTCGCTCCTTTTATAGTGGTGCCTCCAAAACCATTGGGATAGACAACACTTCTTCTTCCTACAAAAGCCCCACTCAAACTTCCTCTAACAAAGGATATTTTAGGGGGGGGGGTTACAGAGGAAATAACAACAAAGGTAGAGGCCGTGGTAATAACACCCGCACCTCCCCTACCACAAAACAGTGACTTCCCTCCACTCCCCCCAGACCAGTCCACTCCGGTCGGAGGAAGACTATCACAGTTCCTACCTGTCTGGAATTCCATCACCACAGACAGGTGGCTGAGACAAATTATCCAGTATGGTTACTGCCTGGAACTCACTTCTACTCCCCCGCACATACCTGCCAAACAACGTCCAATGTCCACAGAACATCTAACACTTCTAAAACAAGAGATTCTCTCTCTCTTGCAAAAGCACGCAATAGAACCGGTTCCCCTACACCATCAAGGTACAGGGGTTTACTCCCTCATTCCAAAAAAGACGGTACTCTCAGGCCAATATTAGACCTCAGACCGTTAAATCTGTACATACAATCCGACCACTTTCACAAGGTCACTCTCCAACAGGTCCTCCCACTGCTCCAACGAGGCGATTTCCTTGCCGCTCTAGATCTCAAGGATGCCTACTTTCACATTCCCATTCACCCTGCTCACAGGAAATATCTACCATTTGTACTGGACGGTCAGCACTACCAATTCAAAGTCCTCCCATTCGGAGTGACTGCAGAACCCAGAGTCTTCACAAAATGTCTCACAGTAGTAGCAGCTCACTTGCGAAGACAACACATCCATGTGTTTCCTTACTTCGACGACTGGCTCATAAAGGCCAAGTCACGCAGCAAGTGTGTGCACCACACACACAAAACAATCCAGCTGCTGCATGACTTAGGATTCACAATAAACCTCACCAAGTCACATCTTCAACCGTCCCACACACAACAGTATCTAGGCGCCACAATAGATACTTCAAAAGCCCCTGCATACCCCAGTCCAGTTAGGATAGCCAGCATGCAAGCTCTCATAACAAAATTTCAACCTCAACACTCACTACCAGCTCGAGTGTTCATGCAGCTAATAGGGATGATGGCCTCTTGCATTTTCATCGTGCCTTACGCAAGACTCCAAATGCGTCCATTACAGGAATGTTTAGCACATCAGTGGAACCAGGCCCAAGGTCAGCTTACAGATCTGGTGTTGGTGGACAGCCGCACACATCGCTCTCTGCAGTGGTGGAACACACAAAACCTTTCCAAAGGGCGGCCGTTCCTAGACCCGGCTCCACAGATAATGCTAACAACAGATGCATCGCTCACCGGCTGGGGAGCTCATCTCTTAAACCATACCATTCAGGGCACGTGGACCCCTCAACAGAAACTGCTCCACATCAATCACCTGGAATTACTGCCGATTTTTCTCGCATTAAAATCATTCCAAATACATCTCAAAGGCAAAGCTGTCCTAGTTCGTACTGACAATATGACAGGAATGTACTATGTACAAAAACAGGGGGGGACACACTCTCTGCAGCTTTCACGCCTAGCGCAAAGCATATGGAGATGGGCCATTCCTCAAACAATATACCTCTTAGCAGAACATCTCCCAGGGGTACACAATCAAATTGCGGATCTGCTCAGTCGTCAGACACAGCAGATCCACGAATGGGAACTTCATCCGCAAGTTCTTCATCCGTTTTTTCACATGTGGGGCCACCCAGACATAGATCTGTTCGCCACACATTTAAACGCAAAATGCCCAAGCTTCACCTCCAGATATCCACACCCATTGTCCAAAGGCAATGCAATATATATGAACTGGTCAGGCAGATTTGCGTATGCTTTTCCGCCTCTCCCGCTCATTCCATTACTGGTGCGCAAGCTCAAACAACAGTCTCTCACAATGATCTTGGTTGCTCCAACATGGGCCCGACAACCATGGTTCACAACCCTGCTGGAACTCTCAGTAGTTCCACATCAAAAGTTGCACCTTTCTCCAAAGCTCCTCACACAGAACCATGGAGAAATAGGGCATCCAGATCCAGCTCAACTGAACCTAGCGATCTGGCTCCTGAAATCTTAGAGTTTGGTTACCTCAACCTTCCGCCAGACTGTAAGAATATCATTAAAGAGGCTAGACGTCGTACCACTAGAGCGTGCTATGCAGCTAAATGGAAAAGATTTGTTATCTACTGTATTAACAACACAATCGATCCACTAGATGCTTCAATTCAAAACATTATTTGTTATCTCTTGCATCTACAAAAATGTAATCTGGCATACACCTCTATACGATTACATCTTGCTGCCATAGCCGCTTACCTACAAAACAGACAACACTTGTCATGGAAGGCCTTAAAAGGATAATTCCTCCCAGAGTGCCACCCTCTCCAGAGTGGAACCTAAACATTGTCCTTACCAGGCTCATGGGTCCCCCATTTGAACCTTTACATAAATGTGAGTTACAATTTCTCACTTGGAAAGTAGCTTTCCTTGTAGCAATCACATCTCTCAGAAGAGTTAGTGAACTCCAGGCATTAACCATACAAGAACCATTTTTGCAAATACATCACAACAAAGTGGTTCTTAGGACAAACCCTAAATTCTTACCAAAAGTCGTCTCTGCTTTCCACCTTAACCAGTCTGTTGAGCTGCCAGTCTTTTTTCCTCAACCAGACTCAGTAGCAGAACGGGCTCTTCATACGCTTGACGTCAAAAGAGCTATCCTTTACTACATTGAAAGGACAAAAACTTTCAGAAAAACTAAACAACTTTTTGTAGCTTTCTCACCACCACATAGGGGCAACCCTATATCAAAAGCTGGAATTGCCAGGTGGATCGTTAAATGCATCCAGATATGCTACCAAAGAGCAAAGCGTACATTATCTATTCCCCCTAGAGTGCATTCCACACGCAAACTAGGGGCTTCTATGGCATTCTTAGGGAACATTCCCATAGATGACATTTGTAAAGCAGCAACATGGTCTACACCACACACGTTCACAAAACACTATTGTGTAGATGTGCAGGCAAAACAACAGGCTAGTGTGGGCCAAGCAGTACTAAAAACGTTATTTCAGACAACTCCAACAGTTACAGGATAGCCACCGCTTCAGGGAGACTGCTGTATAGTCTAGGCAAAGCATGTGATCTACAGCTCACATGCCTCGAACGGAAAATGCTACATACCCAGTATGCATCTGTTCTTTGCATGTAGAGCTGTAGAATCTCATGTGCCCACCCACCTCCCCGGGTACCTGTAGCTGTTGTAGTTTTCTGGTTTACTAAACATACTTACGCATGGACATCTATATTCTTTACTACTACTCCATTCTCTAACCCTCTGCGGAAAACAATCTGAAGATTGAGTCGATGACCATGCGCACTATCACCTAAGGGAGGAGTCCTCTACCTCGTTATTAGGGAAAGTATTTTACTTGGATGCAGTGAGCCCAAATAACGAAGCTCTGCATATATCGTCTGCAGTTCAAAAGCAATTTTTGTGTGACTGATGTTGCTTCTTCCAATTCTTTAGGGGAACATGTGTCCACATCCTCACAGACATCAAGGTATCTTGGTCTACTTGAGAATACATACCATTTCCTGGGCCAGTTACCTGTTCATCTATGAAAGTGGGTGCTTCAAAACAAAATCTTTCATCTGGAGGGAAAAAAAGACTATACAAGTGGACATTCAATATAGATTGCACTATAATTTTATAAGTAGAAGATGAGCAGGTCCGCTGTCCGGTCAGTCTTCATCAAATTGGGGTTTTCTTCAATAGACGTGTTTGCAAAAAGAGAGATTACAATGCTCTTGGTATGCCCATTGTCTGTGATCAGGAGAGCATTCTCTAGGGAATGCGCTCCTGGATAGTTCCGGGAAATCACTCTTTGCCTTTTACCAACTCCCATGATTAAAAAAACTCTCCAGAAACGTGAAAATTCCAACGACTTGAAGGTGATCCTCATAGCTCCTTTCTTGCCAAGACAGATTTGGTTTTCAGATCTCAACTTGATTTTCAATAAAAAATGCTGTGGAACTTCCGCAGGCTCTGCATCTCGTAGGTAAAAATGATTCAGTATTTCTTCATCCCTGATTACCATTTCAGGCATCAAATGATTCATTAATCCTTGTAGACTCCTGTAAATATTGTCTCATCCATCGATGGTTGTTTGTACACCCAGAATATATCTTCTACATGACAATTGAGGCACATAGGATGCACATGGTGGAGATTTGTACCCTTGTACTATAGACCCTGTTCACTAGTGACTTCCCAATTTAGTTTCTGCCTCTTTAATGCACAAATAATTTGAAATGTTAGCATCTTCTGAGGGTGATCTCATGACATTGAATAAATTGTTTAGTTACGGTTACTTGGACAATAATTGGAGTTCAAGATTTTTATTTAGTAGATACAGTGGTGCTGAGACCAGGCCCATCAATTTATTTCTGTGGTTTTGGCAGTATTTTCCTTATATGAATCAAATAAAGATTTCTTTGTGCCTTTCATTTTATTTTACTTTTTTTATTTAAAGAGTTTTATTTAGTGCTGGGCAAGACTCGGGGGTATTAGAGTGCTTTACAGACCTAGTCAAGGCAGTGTTAGAGAGCATAGATTGCAAAATGCAGACTCTTTGAGGGTCGGGTCACTTTAGTTTTTGGAGAGGAACATACATACAGTAAATAATATGATGAAAAGAGTTCAGTTGTGAGCTAGGTGTTAGAGTCTGAAGGGTTGAAGTGTCGGTTGAGGAGAAGATCTTTTAATCGTCTTTTGAAGCTCATAAAGGAGGGGTTTGTCCTGATATGAACTGGGAGGGAGTTCCAGATTTTGGGGGCATTGCCTAAAAGGAGCACGCAAGGGCATTTTGTTTGTGGTTTTTTTTAATGAGAAGCAGTTTTGGTGCTTCTTAGATTTCTTGTCTGGCCTACCTTTGATTGTTGAGACGCAAGGTAAGTTGGTTTCCCGGTGTGGAGGACTTTGTGTGAGGCATGCTGTTTTGAAGCTGCAACGGGCTTTGATCGGAAGCCACTTAAGATTTTTCAGGGAGGGGGAGATGTGATCGTATTTTTTTACTCCGGTGACCATCCTTGCTGCAGCGTTTAGTGTGGCTCTTAAGAGGGCTAGGTGTGACTTCGTGGTGCCAGTGAGGGTGGCATTCCCATAGTCCAGTCTAGACAGTACCATCGCTTGTGTGGCGGTTTTTAGATCGTTCGAGGGAAGGAAGGACTTGATTTTGTGTAGGAGTTTTAGGTTGTAGGATGCACTCTTTGCTGTGTTCTTTATGTGTTGGCTCATGCTCAGGCTTGGGTCCAGGGTGATCCCCAAAGATTTTATTGATTCAGATAGCGTCAATTTGCAGTTCAGAGCGTTAATGGCGTTTATCCACTCTTGGACCTGGGAGGTCTGTCCATTCCTCGATAGGAGCAGGATTTCTGTCTTATTTTGGTTGAGCTTCAGGTGGTTGTGTGAATGCCAGTTTTGGACATTTTATGAGAGTGGTATTTAATCGTCGTAAGTCCTCTAGTGACGATACGTCTAGGTACAGCTGGATGTCATCCGCATAGTGGTGGTAGAGGATGTTAGCTTGTTTGAGTGTGATGTAAGGGGTTCCATGTATATATTTAAGAGTGTCGGTGAGAGGACTAAGCCTTGGGGGACACCTCTTGTTATGGAGGAAATGTCTGAGTTCAAGTTGTTCATTTTTATTTGTTGGGAGCGGTTATGAAGATATGAGGTTAACCATTTTAAGACCAAGCCGTCGGCTCCAATCCGTTTTTGGAGGGATTCTAGAAGCAGCTCGTGATCGACCATGTCGAAGGCTACTGATAGGTTTAGGAGAATGAGTAGGCTGCATCTATTAGTGTCCAGCAACTTGTGTATGTCATCTGCTATGTTCAGTAGGGCTGTTTCCATGCTATATCCTTTTCTAAAGCCTGATTCCAGTGAGTCAAGAAGATTGTTGGAGTCAATGTGCTGGTTGAGTTGGGAGACAACACATTTCTCCAGTAATTTAGCCAGGAAGGGAAGGATGAAGACCGGTCTGAAGTTGTTGAGGTCAGCACCTGGTTTCTTTAGCAAGGGAGTGACTTGTCCTAGTTTGAGGCAGTCGGGCATCAACCCATTGCTCAGGGAGCTGTTTATTATCATTGTTCAGAGAGGTGCAAGGGCGTTGTTGAGGCTCTTCGCTAGAAATGGAATTCACAATCATCTTTGAGATATCCTCCTCAATGAGCAAGTTGAACGTTCTCCAGCTCCTGTGAGTTGAGGAGGATCCTGGCTTTATATTGCATCCAGAGGGCTCATGGTGATTGGGTGCCCCTCAGGAGTTCAGCGAGGGTGAGTTGATTCCCTCCATTCTAAGGGGAGGGTTTCCGCGGGTGACAGAGTAGTTGTCTAACGAGGGTTTGATCTTCGTGATTTTATCATTGAAGAATTTTGCGACTTTGTCACAGTGTTCTTTGGAGACATGGGGATTCTGTTTTTCTGGTTTCGAAGTTTGTTGTTTAATGATATTGAACAATTCTTTGAGGCGGTTTTATGCTTTGTCTAGCGCTCTGAGGAAGAATGCAGCTTTTTTATTTACGATGTGGTTTTTATATTTTCTGCATTCCACTCTGAGCTGCTGAATGTGAGTTGAGGGTTTTGTTCTCCAGAGTCTTTCTGCCGCTCTCAGTTGTCTTCTTTTCTGCGTTGAGGTATTTGTTGAACCATGATCTCGAGGGAGTAGCTCTAATTTTTTTAAGTTTCCGGAGAGCTAGTTGGTCTAGGATGGATGTCATTGTTGAGTTATAGTGGGATGCAAGATCGTCAGTTGAGAGGTTGTCTGTTGGGGGAGGGGAAGTAGAGACATCATTCTATCTTCAAGGGTAATCTGACTTATGTTGCGGGACCATTGTATGGGTTTCTGAGTGCAAATTGCGAATAGGAGGAATTTCCGTTTGGTTGATATTGAACAGAACGATGTGGTGGTCCGACCAGTTGACTGGAAGGAAGTTATCAATACTTACCGATTAGTTGTGGGCTATGGCCGTTGCGCCTCTGGAATGCATTTGTCCTTTGCAGTGTTGGATAAGGTTTTTGCTGAGAAGGAGATCGCTTAAGGATTGAATAAGTGTGTCTTTCTCATCATTACAGTGTAGATTGAAGTCACCTAGGAATAAGTCATTATCATTAGAGAGTGAGCAGTGCATTATCAGTTCCCATAGGTGTTCTCCAAAGGCGAGTGCGTTGCCTGGTGGGTGATAAAGGAGGTGGCATTTCGTTCTTCTATTGTTCTTCATCTTTGTGCTGATATTTTCAAATGTAGGATAGGAAAAGGAGTCTGTTTCTGCAATGTGGATGTTATTCTTGTGGACAATGGCTATGCCACCCCCTGGGCGAATCATCCTGTCTTTCTTGACGATGGAGAAGCCAGGCGGGACTAGTAGGTCAAGGATCGGATCGGAGGAGTCCTTTAGCCATGTTTTGGTGATGAATGCAATATCTATGTCATGGTGCAGGACTGCTTACGCCAGGTCTGTTGCATGCTTAGTTGTTGATCTGCAGTTTGAATATGCAGTTGATGTTACTGCTGCTATTGGGCTTCTGAGAGGGTGGTGCCAGGGGGATCTTAATGTGGTGGTTTGGTGGTCGGATAAATCAATCAATATTAACCTGCACACCTGAGTTTAACAATTTTTCTTAACAATTAGAACTTGTACTAGTGTATGAACAGTGCGTGCTTCTGTGCTAAAGGGTTCAGCCTGATACCCTACGTACGATTCAACAATTATACAAAGGCACGGAGGATCTCCGCACCTGTTCACGGAGCACTGCAAAAGGTCCCAAAGGTTTCAATCAAAATATTAAGATGAACTTAATTCAAACAATTAATCACTTTAACAACCAATCCTTATTTTCAAGCAATTTCTTATTGCATCAGTATTTTCTTTTTTTAAACATTTTTTTATTTAATGTTATTCAGAGAGACATTAGACAACAAATCAAATACAAAATTAATCCATTTGTTATACATTGTCATTAGTTATCTTGTAATCCAAATTAATATTGTTACAGAGGAAAAGACAATACACTAGCACAAATTTACTCTATATACATTACCCTACCCCTTTTAACCATTTCGTAACTGGAGCCCATAATTTAATGCCCCATTGTTTAGCCTGGTATCCCTTACAAATATATAATGCCTGTTCAAGTTTATACACAGCTATAAAACGGGCCAGGTATTCATGAAAGCAAGGGGGCATTGGATCCTTCCATCTAGTTGCAATAAGTAACCTAATTATACTAACAGAAATAAAAATGATGCTGATCTGAGCTTGGTCTAGCTCAGCATTGCTATCATATCCAATCATCATAAGCGAAGGGGTTAGTACCACCGTTTTACCAAGGATCCTCTCCCAAAACTTGACCAGATCGGTTTTTATCAGATCCAGCTGTGGACACCTGTAAAACATATGAATCTCTTCTGCTGGTCCAACCCCACATCTGGGGCATTTGTCGTCCTCCCTTTTCCCTCATTTAAATAATTTGGCCGGAGTGAAATAAAGATTATATATCGTTTTATAATGTTGTGATTTTAAGTTAGCGGATAGGAGCGTTTTCTTTACTAACCGTAATGACATATCAATATCGGTGTCTTCATTCTCTAATCTACTGGCCCATTTACTTTCAGTTTTTTCCATATCATCCGGAGCTTGCTCCATCATCATACTATATAAATGTTTAATTTTACAGGCAGATCTCCCCATAGTTTCGAACAATGCAATTTTAGCACTAGGAATTGCCTGTTGTCTTTTAAAACCCCCTTTATTTGTAAATATTTAAGATAATGTCCATCCGGAATTCCAAATTCGCTTTGTAACTCACTAAACAAATATAATTGGCCGTTTGGCTGGATATCTCCCACTATACGTAAGCCAAGTTGCTCCCATTGTTTGGCTATTACATCGTAAAAAACGAAGGGAAATAAAGATGGTCTCCAAATGGGTGTATACTTTGTTACCTTCTCGATATTCATATGTTTTTGTATTCTTCCCCAGACTTTCCACGAATTCAATATGATCTTAAATCGAACCTTCTTATAATAGCTGGATTCCAACTCACGTAAAAACAGTGCTCTTGCCCTTTCCCCAAGTGCCAGCTCATAAATTGTTGGGAGATCCTCCCCCTGTGCCCCGCGAGCTCTGCCAGTATTTTCAAAAAAGAGTATATTCATTTTTCGTAACAGAGCTGCCTAATAATAAAAGGTTAGGTTAGGAGCAGCCCACCCTCCCCGTGCTTGTGGCAATGTAAGAAACTTTAAAGATCTCCTGACCTTACCATATTGCCATATAAACCTAATGAATAAAGAGTCTAGAGCTTTGATTATAGACCCTTCAATTTCAACCGGGAGTGCCCTAAATAAATACAGCACCTTAGGGAGCATTACCATTTTAAGAACGTTAACTCTCCCTATAATAGTTAAATGAAGTGAACTCATTCGCCTCAGATCTGTAGCTATTTTACTAATCACGGGGTTGAAATTAATTTTGGCGATCTGTCCGGAGTAATCTTTACTCCAAGATAGGTAGCTGTACTAACTCGTCGATTATCAAGAAAGATGACATTTTTGGTGCAAATTATTTGAGTCTTGGATTTATTCAATAAATACCCCGACTCCTTTCCGAATATAGTGGCAATAGCTTCAATCTCCCTCATTGCTTCCCCGGGGTTAAGTGTTAATACAGCGATATCGTCCGCGTAGGGTAGCACTTTAGTACTGAATCCCTGTGTCATCACTGGTACAATTGACTGGTTCTCAATTACCAATTGGATAAGTGGATCTATATAAAGGGCGAATAAGATTGGGGAGCAAGGACATCCCTGCCTTGTTCCCCGTGACACCCTTATCATGTCTGATTCTCGACCCATCAACTGTAACTTCGCATAGGGAGCCCTATACATTGCTTTAATTGCAGTAATGGCCCGGTGGCCAAACCCTTTGGCTGCCAGAACACCCCATAGATACTCCCATGACACACGATCAAATGCTGTTTCCGCGTCCAGAAGGATCATAGCCAAATATCCATTAGTCTCCCCCATAATATCAAATAGGGCCATTGCTCGTCTTACATGGTCAGTTGTATCTCGACCTGGTACGAGGCTGGCTATGACCCTCTGGAGGCGGTTCGCCAAGATTTTAGAGTAAATTTTTGCATCCGCGTTTATTAGGGAGATAGGCCTGTATGAAGTGGGCTTATCAGGTGGTTTATCTTTCTTGGGAAAGATGACAATATTAGTACCCTTCCAAGAATCTGGTGGATCTCCAGAATATTGTACCCCTAAAAATAGATCCCAAAGCAAAGGAGCCAGCTCTTCTTGAAAAATTTTATAAAATTCAGATGAGATCTTATCCGGGCCAGCTGCCTTGCCCGAGGCCAACTGCTGTATAGCTGTTTGTATCTCCTCCAGTGTAAATTCAATCTCCAGCCTCTCACTTGCACCCTCCCCCAACGTCCTATATTCTTTACTGGCCTTCACAAAAACATCCCCATGGGAGCCTTGCTTCTCCTCCATATAGAGATCTTGGTAGAATTTATGGAACACTTCAACGATATCCCCCGGCTCTGTATATGAGATCCCCCCACTTATTATTGAAGATATCTGGCTCTTCATTGCTTTTTGTCTTGTCTTTAAAGCAAGTAATTTTCCTACTGCTTCCCCATACTCATAGCTCTCCGCCCTATGAGTCTGATATCCAGCTGCAGCCTTTTGAGAGTAATAAGACCCTATCTCAGCTTTAACCAAGGTAATATCTAACTGAGTTGTAGCTGCCTCCATCCCCCGCACTATCTTACCCAAATGCTCTATCTCCAAATTGCAAAGCTTGGCATGTAGTTGCTTAATCTTCTTCCCTTGTTGTTGTCTTAAGTTAGATACAAAGCTTACCATCTCCCCCCTTACTCCTGCCTTAAATGCATCCCAAACCATATTGCGTGAGGCGCTATATCTATTCAAGTTATAAAATTCTTTAATCCAGGTTCTAAAATGGCAAACGTATTCATGATCAACCAGCAATTTCCGATCAAACGTCCATTGTGAATGACTCATATAAATTTGTGGCAATCTTAGCCCTAGCATCAAGGGGTTATGATCAGACATTACCTTAGGCAATCTTTCTATCTCTACCCCTCCTAAAATCTGCTTTGAAATAAAAAAGTAGTCTAGCCTAACATATTTCTGATGAGGGTGAGAAAAATATGTATATCCTGGATCAGAGGGAAACTTGGATTCCCATACATCTATTAGCCCGTGGCTTTTGATCACTGATGTTAATGCTCGGAAGGTCTTGGGCTTCCGCCCTTGATACCTATTAGACATCACATCGCCTACTCCCAAATGTATATTAAGGTCCCCACACATAATTAACGGTGTAGGCCAAGCCGCCAACTCGGGTTCCAGATCGTCGAATATTTTGGGCTCATCCTGATTTGAGCCATATACTGTTACTATTGTTATTCCATATTCAAGCTCCACCAAGGCCCACCTCCCTCCTGCATCCCCCAAAGTCCGCCTAGCGGATCCTATTCGATTCTTAGCTAAAATTGCCACCCCTCTAATATTAGAAGTTTGCGTAGAACTGGCCATTAAAGAATAGACCTTAATCATAATTAGCCCCCGCTTATCCCAGGGTATGTGTGTTTCTTGAAGTGCAATAATGTCGGGGTTGTTAGATTTCAACATTTCCATGGTCCGGTTCCGCTTATTCCTATCCCCTAAACCACCGATGTTAACCGAGCAAACAGTCACCTTACCCATTTTGGCTCGTATATTGACCCTTTTCTTTTGTTTTGGCCCTTTCCTCCTTTAACCCAAATTATGAACCGAGATAAAAATAAATTGCTCCCATTTCTGTCATTATTCCTAATATTTTAGAATTTTTTGGGTGTTTTTTACCCATTGTCTCTCTGAATTTTTTCACCCTATTTTGTACCCCCCATCCCAAAACCCCCAGACCCCCAGACCATCCCTCCCCCCTCCCCTCACCCCTGATCCCAACCCGACCGCCCACTCCTACCCACCCCCCCTCCCTCCCTCTCTCCCATCTTCGGGAAGTGCCCAGACCGCGCCTCGGTCTGTAGGCGGAGATGATGAGAGGTTTGCCAACATCGTGAATCCCTTATAAACACCATGCTATCTTTTTGAGGGATAGCGCTATCAGTGAGGATTTATCATAGAAAAACAGCCTTAAGGAAGGGGAAGTGAGGAAGGGATAACTATCAAATAGATTTTTCACATAAAAATTTTCAGAGCCCAGATATGCCAGACACAAAGACTCGATATCCCCCCCCTCCCCAGACAGCACATCATTCTTCTCCCCAATCCTGGGGTACTAAGACTTCAGCCCAGCCAGAAACTCTTGAGCCTTAACTTCAGATGTAAAGAACTTTGTTGACCCTTGCCAGACTACCTTCAAGGAAGCAGGATTATTCAAAACTTTTGCCCCTTTATCCTGAAAAGGTTTTATCAGCTGGCGTAGACGCCACCTCCTCTCAACGGTGACATGACAAAAATCAGGTCTTACAAAAAAAGAGACATCATCAACACTTCTCCTGGCCTCCGCCCTAGCTTTTTCAAACACCGCCTGTCTCAGGAGAAAGTTACCGAAAAAGACCAATATGGCTCTTGGCTTAGAGCCTTCCCTAACTGGGTTTCTAAGAGTAAAGGGTGTCCTGTGTACTCGCTGGACTTCTTGTTGCCAGTTCCAGTCTTAGAGTTCCGGGAAGGCGCGTTGAAAAAGGTCCAGCACATACGCCCGAATATCTGATCCCTCTTTCCCTTCAGGAACTCCCAGGACCCTTAAGTTATTTCGCCGCTGACGGTTCTCACTTTCTTCCAGTTTCCATTGAATATCAATGATTCGTTCCTCTTGTACCTTGGATTGAGTAAGTTTTTCGGTTACTTCCGTCTCAACGTTGTTGACTCTAGTTTCAAGCTCTGTAAGCTGTTCACCAATAGTGTTACAAGTTTTTATCAGCTTCCTTACTGCGCCCTGGACTTTCCGTGCAGCACTCTGCGCTTTACGGGCATCAGCCCGTGTCTCGTCTCGGTGTTGCATTATTGTCTGCAGGACAGTTTCCAATGTTGGAGCATGCATGCCAGAAGTAGCCTGGGGTGCTACGTTTGGGGTGGGGTTAATTGAGTCAGTTAATGAATAATCCCATTTCAAGCTTGCTGTCCTCTGCGTATGGAGCCCAGATTTCTTACCACCAACCCGACGGGCAGTCATATAAAGAGAGTCTCCTGCTTTCTCCAAGTCGCTTTCATTTTCATCCTCACTTGATATAATTGAAGATCCAGAGTCATTACCCGACCACTCAGGACCATCAGACAAGGAGAAAAAACAGTCATTGGGATCAATTTCTACTTCAGAGTTTATACACGATGCCCCCAGCTCCTGAATTTGGGAGTTTGATTGTATCATGGGGCTCTCTGTTACAGCTAATGCAACTGTCCCTGTCTGAGGCCTGATACCGTTAGTAGCCTTAATAATCTTCCCTTGACTAATCGTCTGTTTTCCATCATTTTCCCCATTTTGTTCTGGCAATCTCCCACGGTGCCTCAATTCATCTTCCTTCATGTCCTCTAATACATTGGCGTGTTGCCTGGGCTCAGTACTTACTATTGTTTTCTCTGGTGAGCCATCCACTCCAGTCGCTGAGTCGTTCCTCGGTCCAGATTCATGGGGGGGAGCCTCCTCTTCAGCCTCGACAGTGCCTACACCCGTTACGATATCCTCAGAGGGTTTGACACTGGAGGCACGCAGCATTTCGAGCACTGAGCCTCCCGGCGTACGCCGTCCGGACGAGGTCCCGCCCCTTCCCCTAACTGGAGCCGAAACCAGCTCTCTCTCCTTCCCTGAAGCTGACTGCGATGTCAACGGCGTCCGCCGGCCGCCCCGTTTCCCCTCGGAGGCGACCGGATCCGCACTTGTCCTTCCCCTTGCAGAGTTGGCCACTTTGGGAGCCATTCGAACAGTCCCCCTTCGCCGACAGCGCCAACAACCAGCAGATGCAAGAACTCGCTCCACCAGCCTTCTCAGTTCCGCGATGTGTTCCTGCGGCTGCCCTTCCCCGGAGCCGCCGTTGAGTCCCGAGCCAGTATCCGCCGCAGTTTCGAAGCCCCCAGCATCGAAAAACATCGGGCAAGTAAGTACCGTCTCCCCACACTGTCAGAGACTTAGTTCACGGTGCTCATTGGCAAGTCCGCTTCCAACAGCCTCAAGCGGCCGCCATCTTGCTTCCCCACTATTGCATCAGTATTTTCAAGGTTTCCAAAAAATTACATAGTGAACAGCTTCAATGAGCAACAAATAAATATAATATCCATTCAATCTGGTGGTACAATCCTTGTGCATATACAACATAAAGTCACATGTTTCATAAAGTATATGAATGCAAATTCAGAACAAAACCCAATGCATTTCGGGTATAAAACGCCCTTCGTCAGGGGCAAAACGTTGAACGTTCAGTAGCATTCAATCATATCCTCATCAGTTGCCTCCTGCCGGAACAAAAATTAAGATAGTGTCAAAATGTACAACATCCACATGCAATAAGCATAGAAAAATCTGTTTGTCCGTCCACTGTGAAATCCAGTGTTCACTGTCCATCAGTATCACCCTCTGTGTGTATAAAGACGAACCCGTCCCTCACTGATATGGACATAAAGAGAAAAGCAACACGGAAATTATGAAAAAAGGGTGCCATGAGTGAATCAGTGACGCGTGCGTATACCCACATCTCTAAAGTTAAGGCATGCGAGTAAACTAAAGATAAAAATAAAAATAACTGCCGGGGGCTGTTTTAGCGACAAAACAAACGTGCATGTCACTTTTGAATGTGACTCTTACCGGTGGTGAATTCGTACGAAATGTAGGAACTACAAAACAAACGTGAACAGCGGCCAATTAACTGTGATCAACACTGCAGCGCGCGTGTGCGCTAATCACCCCGTGCGATGCCCAAATGAGAATTCTTACCCAAAAGATGTACGTCTAGGTTCAGCCTGTGGGAAAAGCAATCGTACTGACATTTAAAATACGCTTAATGCCAGAAACATAAATCGAATGTGCCACGCTCATTAACTACACTCACCGATCTGTGATGAGTAAGCCTTCCGCATCACATGACTTCGTGCTGACGTTGAGACGCACCAGCGTCCAACGCGCTTAAAATATAGTCTACCTCTATCGGGGAAGTTCAAACACGACCGAACTTTATCGGTGCTTCTTGATAAAGGAATGTACATGCGCTCGCTAAACGATGGGATAACAATAAAATGGAACTAAACACACGCCAACAAAATCGAAAATAAAGTATAACAAAATGAATGTTGGTCATCCCTGATTACTTGTAGGAACATATGATAGACGGAGTGTGAAAGCCAAGTGATCCCGGTTTGCATGTGGAACATGTGATCGAAATTAAACGTATCTATTAAGGTAATATGAGTTTGGAAATATAAACAGTGGAAGCAGAGACAGATGCACAATGAATAGAACAATGTACTGAGATATCAACTTGTATCCAAGGTTTAGAGAAAACATAACATCTCATAGTGGTCATTAAGACCTTTCGAGATTATTGTGCCTAGATATTTAATCCAGAATGTTTCCCTACGTGCTAGTAGAGTGTGAAAATCCATGCCTGTGGGTGTTGGTACTTTTTCTAAAATGGTAAATCTAAGTTGTGGTATGGTATGGCACATGTTTATCCAATGGGCGGCTAAGCTTGAGTTACTGTTTTTTGTCCGTATCATGCTTTTGTGTTCAACAATTCTTGTTTTGATTTTTCTGGATGTTCTGCCCACATATATTAAGCTGCATGGGCATTGAATTGCATATATCACACCTTCCGTGTTACAATCTGATGTATGCCTCAGATTAATCTTCTTCCCAGTGTGTGGGTGTGGGAATGTATTGCCCATTATTACATTTCCACATTGCCCACAGTTCCAACATTTACTCATTCCTTTATGAGTCTTTTGTTTTAGAGGAATCCTTTTCAGAAGTTCTTTTAGATTTTTTGATCTGGTGTATGCACACAGCGGTTTTCCATGAAACACAGGTCTAAAATCCATTTCATGTTCCAGAATTTCCCAACGTTTCATGATTATCTTTTTTATTTGGGAAGCCTGATTGGAATGTTTTAACACGATCACCTCACGTTTATTGCTAGTTTGAATCGTTTTTGTGAGTAATTGTTCCCGTGATTTCTTATCTACTACGTCTGTAGCTGATTTAAAAATTTCTGGAGGGTAACCTCTTTCCCGGTATCTTTCAGATTGTGCCCTGATCAGTTCTTCCGTCTGAGTTGCATTGGACGAGATTCTTTTAATTCGAATGAACTGTGAAACTGGTAGATGGCGTTTGAGCGATAACGGATGTGAACTCGTGAAATGTAGGGCATTATTTCTGTCGGTTGGTTTTCTGTACACCTGCAGTTTGAGTATGCAGTTGATGTTACTGCTGCTATTGGGCTTCTGAGAGGGTGGTGCCAGGGGGATCTTAATGTGGTGGTTTGGTGGTCTGGCAATTTTTGAAGGGTTGATGTCTCTTCCGATTCCAGTAATCACCTGTATCTTGGAGGTGGGGTTGTGTGTTAGGTTGAAGTCTGGTCATAAGTTGTGGCTAAGGCCGTTGCTTCCCTTAGAGACATTCTGGGGACAATTTTTTCTGTCTGTGCGCTAGGCTATCGAGAGCAGTAGTGAGCCAGCTGCGAGGATGAATCTTGGACATTCGTGGGGTTTGTCTTGAGGTGTAGGAGGAGGGAAGGTGAGGGCTTTGGGCCAGTTCAGGATAAGACTTTAGGATCATTAGGATATTGTTAATGCCCTGCATTACTTTATTGCGTTGATTTTCCATGTTAGTTAGTTGTTTATTTAGATCAGTCATGGGCACAGGCTTAAGTGAGGAGAGAGGGGAGTAGTTGAGGAGAGATTTATCATATGCGTGGCATTCTAGGTACAAAGGGTATAGGTCAGTGAGAGCGAGGGTTGAGTTGCTGTGTATTTCTACCCTGGTTTGGTCCGGGTTGGAGTAGGGATTAAAAGTCGAGTGGAATAGGGTACCGTTTGGTAAATGCCGGGTGCAGGCGCCTCTGGGTCTGCGTTCCGCACGCCGTAGGAGAGAGAAGGGGGGTTTGGTTAGGGTCGGGGTTGACGGGGATGTTGAGTTGTGGATTTGGATTGATATGTTCTCCGTAATCGGTTTAGCTGGGTGGTCTCCAGCTTGAGGGTGCAGGGGTGTGATGCATTCAAGACTGGTGGAGGGGGCAGGTTCTGTTGGGGGGGGGGGGTGGCGTGGGCAGAGAGTGTTATGGCGGAGGAGCTAGAGTTGGGATGACTAGAGGGTCTCGTATGTTTTCCTTCCTGCATTATAACCTCAGGTGGAGGTTGGGTCTGGACAGGGCTGTTGGTCTTGAGGTGAACGGCATTCCTTAGTGTCGTGAAAATGAAGTCAAAGGAACGTAGACTGATGTCATTAACTTGGATCATGATACTTCCGTTTCTGTACATGGTTATGGTGGCTTTGCCTTTGAAGGTGGGAGAGTTGGCAATCGTCAGTTTTCGGCTGTACGGGATGTTGGCGAATTTTGTAATATTATGGAGGATAGTTAGGGTTGTGCACCATTTTGCAGGTCAGGATGTGTGGAAAATGAGTCCGGTTTTCTTTACAACTTTGGAGGTGTTGTAGTATATATCAGCTAAGAGTGTTTCGGGGTGTTGCTTGATCAGTCTGTGTTTGGGGTTTTTGGTGGCATTAGCTGAGAGGTTCGAGGGTGAGTTATGGAGAAGCATTTTGGTCCGTGGGGTTTCAGGTTGCTGGGAAGTGTAGAAGTGGGGGATGCTGAGGAAGCAATCTCACCCAAAAGCTGACTCCCTACAGCAAGGGGCTAGGAGGCATAGAGTGACTCTCCAGGTGGAAGTCCAGACTGGGTGAGTCTTCATTGTATCACCGATATTCCCCCCCATGCAAGATGCAATCATCTGCCATCAGCGACCAAGGCTCAGTTGGCCGCTCCCTCGACTAGGGCAAGGCGGCCCCATAGACCTCCGCACCCTTCTGCTGTCGATATAGGGCCAGAGTGGATGGAGCAGGAACCTGTATGGGATCGCGGCTCTGACACAGGCCATGTCCGACACTTTTTAATCAGGCATCCTCACCCACTCCGCAAGGGCCGTGTATGTCCGCAGTGCTGCTGAGGTCGAGATCGTCAGCGGCCCCCTGATCACCTTCCTCGCCAGAATGGATCTTGCTTGGACTTGGGGGTGCTCCGTAGACTGCCGTGAGCCTAGTCCGGACCGCTGGCAGCACTGCACCCCCTGTTTAATCTGCGCAGCGGGGTCTTCCTGTCCTGGGCCAAGGGTCGCATCACTCTCTCCGCTCCATCAGGACCGGTAGCGGTGCGTCAAGAACTCACCTCAACCCGCACCGTTGGGGCAATGGGGCGGTTAGCACCCTCTCATCCAGCGATGACAGACTCACATAAATGAGTCTCTGGTCGCTGAGTCTCCGCTTCCTCTGGTCTAAGAGTCTTCTTGTTCAGTTTTGGTCACCTTGGAAGGTGGTTGGCCAGGGCATATCAAGGATTTTCACAGATCGTGATCCCTGCCCTCGGGGAGCTCAAAAAGAACACCCCTGTTTCTTCAGCCATCTTATCTTACAATGCCCCTGTAAGACTTTCATCCTAGAAATTATGCGTAGGTCATACACCATCAATACAGGGTAGAAAAACATGCAGGTACTTGGCTGTAACAGTTGAGGGCACATGGCTAGGCTGCTTTGTTAGAGGAGGATGATGGCGCAGGAGTGCCAAACAAACGTTAAAGCTGCAATGTCTGTAGGAGAAGCTTCCTCCAGTGCTGCTTGTTGTGCACACTTTGCTAGCATGTTATAAAGTGAGTGGAGGAAGACCTAAAGCTACTAGTATCGTAATAAAGATATTTTTCTTGTTTCCTCCTTTCTGTTCTGTACATCTGTTTTTGAATATTCAAACCCACTGGACCTCTTCAGTCTGCCCCAATGTACCAGTACTTGGAGCGGAAAATGTTCAAAGAAGCCTATCAGATCGCTTGCCTGGGGGTCACAGACACAGACTGGAAAGAACTGGCAATGGAGGCATTGGAAGGTCTGGATTTTGAGACTGCAAAAAAGGTATAACACTTATGAATGGATGGTTTTAAATGTTGTCTTATAGGGACTGATACTGGTTCTAACCCAGGCCTATT
This sequence comes from Calotriton arnoldi, assembly GCA_963921515.1. Classification (NCBI taxonomy): domain Eukaryota; kingdom Metazoa; phylum Chordata; class Amphibia; order Caudata; family Salamandridae; genus Calotriton; species Calotriton arnoldi. The sequence continues at coordinate 5,466,018 of CAWUFW010000162.1, read as the reverse complement.
GATGTTGCAATTAGTCATTATGTTAAAAATCATTTCATAGTCACATTTAGCTCTTTTTTATTTCTGGCACCTTTTGCATATAAAAAAATTAGAATTGTGTATCTGTGTATGCATACATTGGCTTCAGAAACCAAATATTCTATGAAGTAACTCGGAAATCTGCCACCTGTCCAGTGCTACGGAGTAGCTGGTGAGACATCTGTCACTGAGCCTGATAGGTTATTAATATGTTAGGCGCTAGTCTGTTTATAATTCTCCCATTTTTCCTACTGATGTGTTTCCTTTTGAATCCACTGATCAGTAGTGACTGTTTGGTTGCATACCCACTGGTAAAGTGTCATTGTATTGAATAAACAGCAGCAGTGATGGAAAAGCACGGGAAATGCAATGCAAATTTCTAGGAGAAATGAAAACTGATTTTAAGTGGTTTTTTTGTCTTTAAAATATGCTCAGCCTCCAAGATGGGGCTGTATATATAGCCCGAAGTGCTTCGTGGCTGCCAAACATTCCAGACCTCCCCTGCAATTCCATGGGGCAATTTCTATGAATAACAATAGATTTATTGTGATTGGTTGCATGGACTGCCCATACTTTGATGCACCCTCAAGCTGATACAGTTCAGGGGAATGAGTTAAAACTTAAGCTTGTTCCAAAGGCCATGGTTCTTATTTGGAAGCTACTGAAGTTGACAATAGATTTAGCAATCAAAGTAGCCTCCCCTGAGATAATGAACGGGAGAATTTCATATCTTGTAAGTAGGTTGTTGGGACTGACATTGTTTGGCGGTGATGGCACCCACTTAACCCACTGGTTCTCGCAGACAGATGGGGGAAACATCGTTTTTGGGTTAGAATCCTGACAACCCTTTGAAATGTGATATCTTTAGATGGTTGACTATCTTTAGCCAACAAGACACATCCCAAGGACCCAGGATGAAATGGGGAAAATCTTGTAGTCCCCATAGGCTCAGGTGAGTGTTGCAGGCCCACAAATTCGAGTGAGCCAGTGGACACTGGAGGCTCACCAAGAAGCACAGCCCTTCAATGGCCCCAGTGGCTCGTCAAGCATCTATCTGCTGTAACAAATTTCATTGGGTTCAGTCACAGCTATCTGGCTTCAGGCTCAATTTCTTGACTCTTCTTCTAGGTATATCACATTTGGGCGGGCCTTATACCTGACCTCAAGGTCAGGCTAGCAGTTACTATGTCATTCTGACGGATACTTCTAACCTCGGGCTTCTAACCTTTAGACTATCGCAAGGTGCCAGACTGGATATGCAAGCATTACTCCCTTGTGCCGGTATGTGGTGGCCTTGCAGGGACTGTCGCAAACAGATGTCTGACAGATTCCCATGATGTCTGCCTCTGGTGTTTTGGTCCAGCGCACGACTCCAAGTCATGTGAGGCAGACACTGTTAAGAACCCAGAGGTGATCTGGGAACGCAAAGCCGAGGTCCAAGTCTACGCTGAAATCAAAGCGGAAGCACAAGAAGACTTAGCAGGATTCGTACAAGTACCATCACTCTCAGCATGAGAAGTCGTAAGAATCTCAGGGGGCCTCGCGGTCTTGCTCTCGGTCCCCCGGTGAAGAGCTGATTCTGCGACTGATCCCAAAGTTTCCGGGTTCATCGATGACATCACAACAGATTGAGGCCTTTGGAGAGGCCATGTTGTGAATTTTCAGCACCGTCAGGTTCCCTCTGGCACGCCCTTGGGCCCCAAGGATCCATGGAAGCCTCCAGTTGGAATACCACCAGAGGGGTCCGCCCTCAGTGCCATCTGTGCATCCAGAACCCGGCTCAGGTTCCGCTCTGATGACAGAACTGACTTTTATTCCGGCACCAAAATCCAATCTGGTCCCTGCGACACTGATACCGATGCTGCTGGTGGCAAACAAGAGACTCCTTGGCAAGACCCCCAAAATCTCTTTAAGCTTCCCCATTGATCACACCAAAGACCACAGAGTGGATAATCACCTTTCTGTGGGGTTCTCTGGGGGCAAGGAAAGGCAAGAAAGTGCAGAATAGACTCTGTCTGGGCTGGATAGACCTCTACATTAAGCCCTGCTACTCATTGCCCAAAAAACAACCTGTGGAGGATGTGAGAACCTATTCCACCAGGGCTAAGGCTGCCACCTCTGCAATGGCATGCGGAGTACCTGTCCTGGACATCTATCAGGCTGCGACGTAGGTATCAGTGCACACATTCATGAATCACTACTGCCTTGACAGCCACATCTAACATGAAGGACATTTTGGCTGTTTGATCCTGCAGAATTTGTTGGTCTGAGCCCTCTCCACAGACCATCCACCTTCGAAGGTACTGCTTTGGTACCTGTTATAAAGGTGAGAAGTGTCCATCAGAAGAACAAGCTACTAACCATCTGTAACACTCTTTATGGTGGATACGCTATCTAACCCCAGATTCCTCACTGCCTTCCCACCTCCCCGTTCTGAGGAGTGGCCTCTTTTAACCATTTAAAAAGGTCCTAATTTAGAGCTCTGCACACTGGTTACGACAATTGTTTTTTGCACTGCATCTGAGGGTGTGGAAAGAGTCAAAAAAGAAACGGACGTTGGCACGCAGAGGTGGTGCTTATATGCTGCTTGACTCTGTCCCTTCCAGGGTAAAATTTAGCCGACATGAAGCTACACAGCTGCAGGAGCACTGTTAAAGAAAATTCTGGATCCAGTCTGGGGTGGGGCTATTCTAAAGGTGAGGAATCTGCGGTTAGATGGATTATCCACCAGAAAGAGTATTACTGAAGGTAAGTAACTTTTTATTCGAGGCACTTCCACTGCTCATTGTTCTAAAGTGAGCTTCAAAATTAACTAGCAGACCAACAAAGAGAGACCACTATGTTACTAATGTAACGGGCAAAAGAACCCATCCGTTCCTCACACAGGACTAGAGGCGTTTATTTAAGATATTTTGTAGTTCTAAAAATGGCTAAAGCAGGAACTCGAGCCAGTCCTAGATCTGTGCATGGCCTACAAATGGATCAGAAGTGAAAAATTGTGTATGCTAGTTCTTCATCAAATGTTCCCACATCTTGAGCAAAGGAATTGGATGTGTGCAAAAAATTGGGCTATTAGTTGAGCGGGGAAAGTACCCACCACAATTCATCACAATCCTTGTCAAGGTAGACCACTAAATAAACATGAGCTCTGCCCCCTGGTAGCTACAGCAGAGAGCAGACAGGCGTAACTTAGAAGTAATATGTAGAGTATTATACAGTACTGAAACACTAATAAAGTTGAAATCCAAAACAATAAAAGTGACAAAACGAATTAGAAAAAAAGAATATAATGTAATAAACAAAATAAGACCAAAAATCCAATAATGGGAACCAGAGATATACATTTTTAAGTAGAAATAGCTCAAGAAGTACAAAGTGCCACTGATAATCAAAGGGTGGACTAGAACAGGACCTAGGCACAATTTAATGCTGACTGTGATGGAGTGCGGGTTGGATAACCCAACCAGGTTTGTCCTGGATAAACAATTTTACCTTGTAAGGTAGCCCTTTAAGTCCCAATCCAACACAGCAGTATACTTCTAAAGCCCCCAAGGACCTTAGGGGACTCAAAGGGTTTCAGGTGAAGACTAAACCGCAGGGTCAAGTCCAGGTCCAGTTTCCACTGGTCAGATGGGCAATTGCAGAAAAAAGGCCTCTTGTAGCTTGTTGTTTCCCAGTAGCTTTAATAGGAGGTTAGTCTTTAGACCCTTGGAGTCTACGTATTTGTCCTGTGTACAAGATGGAGAGTAGTTCCAGTCTTCTAGGCTCTTCTCTGGTCTCAGACAGCAGGTTCAGTCCTTTTCTGGTCATTCAGAGGTCCAGGAGTGTTTTGAAATGGGAGTCTGAAAATGCCACATTTATGCCTGGTATGAGCTAGTGGGTGGGAATGACCCCCTGTGCTTGCCCTAGCCAATGTGGGCTAACCTACCCACATTGGGCATTTTCAAGATAGTGAACTTCTCTGATCACAAAACCTGGGCGCTGAGGGTATCCGTGGGGAGTATACTATGATAATTCTAGTGTCCTCCCACATCCAACACCAAAATCCAGGTAGAGGCAGTCTTTTGAAAGAAACTCGGAGAAAGAAGTCTGATAGAAAAAAGCTGGTTTTTCCAGTAGCCAGACAGTGAATACACAAGAATTGTTTTGACAACCTGCCCTCGCCCTTTGAATTGCACTCCACGTGGTATATGCCAAATAGTAGCAGACCTGTCAAGATGGTCTGGACACTCCATCAGGATTTGACACTAATGGCAAAAAGAGCCCCACCATAATTAGAGCCGGCTTTGCTCCCTGGGGGAACAAAGGATGGGCTCTGCCCAAGTGTCAGCTAGCATTTACCTGTGACAGGGGTGGCCTCTTTGAAGTGCGTCCCAAGTGTTACATAAAAAAAAACAGCAGACCTTTATAGCAGGATTTGACAATTTTCTAACTAGAGGTAATCATCCCGTACTTACATTTGACTTGGCAAAGTAGCAGTTTTCATCAATGTCTACCTTGTAGCTATAGCAGCTTACAGGAAATAGTCCAAAAAGCATTTGTAGCTAATCCGCCTTTTCTAAGTGGTCGTCCCAGATTTTTCACCTTTTGTTGAATGATGTGTTTGCTGGTTTTACAACTCTATGCACTTTACCCTCCCTAACCAGTTATAAAGTGTCTGTGCTCCCCCTTTAAACATGGTTAAATGGACTTATTTCTAATTGGAAGCTTTAACTTGCCTAGAAATCCCCAGTTAACGTGTAGAAAGTGCACCCAGTGCCTGGAAGTTAAAAGGTTATTTGTGGACTGTCATCCACTATACTGGCGTTCATACAGGACTATAAGCCTACCCTATGTAGCCTGACTGTAGAAGTGTAAATACTGCAATTCCACTTGTCAACCCCTTTTGACCGGGAAAAATCTGCCTTTTAATTATTAAAAAGTCACTCCTAGTTATACCTGGTATTCAAAAGTAGGGTACCTGGTATTCAAAAGTAGAATATGTAGGCCTTTAAAGTTAACATGTCCTTATAGTGACTAGTACACAAAAGCTATTTTCACTGTAGGAAGGCTGACTAGGCCGTAGAGAAACACTGGGAAGCAATATTAAATACTAAAACTGTATCTCGGGAATGGGACCAGATAGAAAAATAATTAAACAACTATGTTTATTATTAAATATCTAATTCACTGTTGAAGTTGGATTTTTAGTAAATATGAAAGGAAAAGAAACTTTTAGAAAGTTACTTTTTCCTTGCCTGATGTTCCTATAGGCTAATTTGATTTCGCTCTCCAGCTTCTCCTAGCCTGTCCTCAACCTTGAATAGATGTGAAGTGCCTCCCAGGAGAAAACAATAGGCCGACCTGAATGGGCAGACATAGCTCCTCTAAAGTCAACAAAATATGCGGAGTGCGGGCTGAGGGCCTTTTTTTGACAGCACAGTGTCATATCCTGCTTGACTGGTATGTTAAGACGTAGGGCCACACTTGAAAGGGAGGGAACAGGATGCCAAGACAATTCTTGTTTATCCTGTGTCTGGTTGCTGGAGGACCATGCTTTGGTCCAACTAGACAACGGTCTCTGGGTTTGTTGTGGGTACACTGCCTGCTTCAACCTAGATTTTGGTGTTGGATGTGGGAGGACACTAGGATTGCCATAGTACACTCCCCCCTCAGGCCCCTAGCCTCAGAGCCTAAGTGTTGTATGGCTGAAAATCTTCGCCATATTGAAAATTATAATAACACTTGTCATTTGGGGCCTGTTTTCCATAAGGCAAACAGGAACTGCTGCAACAGTAGGTAGTTTAGAGCCTGCCTCAGACCCTTTACTTCATTGGTCAGAGAGTAACTAGTAGTGTCTTAGGGTACCCCCCACCCCGAGGCCAGTGAACCCTAAAAGCTGGACTCTCGCCCCGCCTTCTTGAGATCTCTTTCTGGACCTGTGGAAAATCGGATGAGGACAGGACCTGCTGTCTGTGACCTGGGAGGAACCCTGATGGACTGAACCTGCTTGTGTTTGTACCTAGGACAAAGAAGTGAACTTAAGGGTCATTTGGCTGACCTCCTGTGTAAGCTACATAGCCATGATAAGTTAAGAGGCCTATTTCTGGGACTACCCAGCTGCCCAGTGGCAACTAGACGTGACTGCACCCTTCTGTTGGCCTCTGCCTCACTCCCTGTGAGTGCCTAAGTGCCTACCCAGAGATCTAATGGGCCATCAAAGTATACTCCTGCAGTTGGTTGGCATATAAAAGACTAAGTCAAAAGGTGACCAAGACGAACCTGGTTGATGTATCCGACTCGTGCTTCATCACGGTCGGCCTCAAATCGTGCCTAGGTCCCGGTTTACAGCAACTATTGACTATCATTGGCTCTTTGTGCTTTTTGGCCCTATTTGCACTTACAACCTTAAAAATGTATATCCCAATTTCCCTTATTGTATTTTTGTCATTTTTCTGTCATTTCGTGTATTAAATTTTCTTTTATTTCTCTAATAGGGTTTGAGATTTTTATTGTTTTGCAAGTTGATTTTATTGTTGCTTTGGTACTGCATAAATACTTTACTCGTTGCCCTAAGTGCAGGCTGTTTTCTCTGTGCATTGCTATCTGGGAAGTTGAGCTCAAGTTAATTTAGTGACTTGGACCATTCACCCTGACAAGAGTTGTGATTATTCCCTGAAATGGGCAGTCGCCCACCCCAAATAATCCAATTTCTCACAAAATCATTTTCAGAATTCCTATTACAAAAAAAAATGTTGGAAGGCTTAAAAAAAAACTTTTCTCCTCAAGGTAAGTCAGTCTGGGTCTCTAAAAGTTAATGCTCTTGTATGTAACCTATTCAAAACACTTCATTGTAGTATCAGTCTTGGAAGACCACCATCCTAGTTGCAGTTACCATAGCTACCTAAGGAGTAGTTATATTCAATTCCTTTCAGGAGTGGAACCCTCTATGGTGTTCCATGCCAATGGAGTAGTAATGTGAACCCATTTATCTTTGCTTCCAAAAATAGTTTCAGAATTTCATATTAATCAGATCATAACTGTCCCAGTTTTCTATAGCAATCCATATACACCTGCAGAGTATTCCCGACACTCTCTGGAATGTTAGGAGAGTATTACACTTCTGCTTAGAAAGAAAAAAATACTTTTCATAAATCTATATTGCCCTTCAATAACTACAATCACATTCACCAGCAACAGGCCACTTCGAAGCAATGTAAGGTGGATTTGTAGAGCGCTGCTTGTCACCCGTGAGGGTGTCCCAGTGCTTAGTAGGTGACAGTTGGCGTGTGGTGAGGCTCGCCCTGAATACAGGCAGTCTCGATGGTCTCGGAAGAAGACTGATTGAAAAGCCAGGTAAGGTGTTCAGCTTCTTGTGGAATTCAAGAAGGTAGGAGGATACCCTGATGTGTTGGAGGAGGTTGTTCCAGGATTTGGTGGCTTGGAGATTGATCGACCTCCCGTTCTGCATCTGTGGATGTGAGTAGTGTGTGTGAGCAAGAGTGATGCTGAGCGAAGTTGTCTGGTGGGCTGGTGGAAGTGAAGCCGGTGATTGAGGTATGCGCGTCCTGTGTTGTGTAGTGACTTGAATGTATGTGGAGAAGTTTGAACTGGCAGCATTTTTGGATGGGGAACCTGTGGGGCTCTCTGAGGACTGGTGTGGGATCGGCGCGGGAGTTTGAGGACGAGTCTGGTAGAAGCGTTTTGAATTGTTTGAAGTCTGTGAAGAAGATGGGTTGGGATGCCGGTGTAGAGTGCGTTGCCATAGACCAATCTGCTTGTACCATAACGCAGGCCCTAATCACATCTGGTGTCCAGTGGAAGCCACTCAAGGCCGGACTGGCTGGACCAGACATCGGGCGTTTCCCCTGGAGGCTGGAAGGGTGGGGGGACGGTTTTGTTACTGGTGGCAGTTTTTGTAGCAGTGCAGCAGTTTTGAAAGCACCCGCTGCAGTGTTCCTTGTATATCCAGTAGTTTTCAGGCTACAATAAAAGTGTCAAGATAACTCTGGTGATTAATGTACCTGCTGGAGAAAGATGGGAGTTTTGTCTAGTGGCAGTTTTGACTCATCTAAGGTGGTGCAGAGGGTTAATATGCCTGCTGCAAAGGACATGTACCATGTAGATCACAGAACAGTATTTTATGTGCATAGCTTAGTGGGTTACTGCTTTTGTCACAGAGCCCCTTTTGTTACTGTGCAGTTCATAAGTTACAATCATAATCTAGTAGAGTGAGACATGAAGTGCCATCAAAGCGCTACATGCAAACTACATGGTACAGGTTAGAAAGTTATATATTTTTTCGAGTCTTTCATTATCCAAATGATGCTAAAAAGGGTTTGTTTGGGTAGAAATAAATTCTTATTAGTAAACCCAACCCTAACCACTTTGTTACGTTCTGATCCTGGGTTTGTGCTTCCCCACACCAAGCACTCTTTAAAAAAAAAAAAACCTACCGGTATGTATGACATGTGAATCCCTTTGTCTTTTTAACATTTTCTATACACTGATTTACACACACATTATTCATTGTCTCTGTATTTGTTTGATGTAAAGTGCTCAAACACCCTACAGTGGTATGAGAGGTGCTATAAAATAAATGTCATACATGTGAGAAAGGGGCTATAGAGAGATGAAAGGCACTTTTGGATGTTGACAGTGAGGGAATCATTGAAAGGCTCCAAAAAAGATTGCTGTATCCTAGTGCACTGTAAGGTCATCATTTACTATGCTTTAAAAGTTAATACAGTTGAATATATAATAAAAACTATGTTGTTTTGCCTACATTTTCTTGGGGGTGAAACCCTCCGCAACCCTCCTTGTAGTGGTTAGGCTCACTTGCTGCACTCACTACGCACCGTACGGGGACTGGTCAGACAAAATTTGCCAGTGCTGCTTTGGGTTCCCAGTACGGCCCTGGAGCCACTAGAAGATTTTACCCAGTATTCTGAGATTGTAGAAGCATGCAGAGGTGACGGCATTGACCTGGGACTTCATGGTGAGGATGGTGTTCAAGATGAAGCCTAGGTTCCTAGTGTGGTCGGTTGGGATGGGTGTGGGTGTGAGTTCGGCGGGCCACCAGGTAGAGTGCCAAAGTGGGTTCTTATTCCCAAAGATCAGTACTTCAGTTTTGTCTGTGTTGAGCTTGAGGCAGTTCTCTTTCATCTAATTAAAAATTCTGGTCATTTATTGTTTGAAGGCTCTTGGTGGTAGGAGTGTCGTCGTACTAGAGGGATGCTTCCACACTCTCCAATTATGATCCTATTTGATTGACACCTTATTTGGCCAAAGTATTGGAGTGATTGGTTAAAATTCAATTAATCCAATACTTAAAGAGCAATAACCTCCTGAATCTTGCTCAAACAGAGTTCAGGGCGAAGAACAATATCAAAACTACCTTACTTGCGGTGACTGACAGTATTACTTAATTAGTTCATCAAGGGAAATCGGCAGTATTAAATCCTTTTAAACTTGTCAGCAACCTTCGATACTGTGCCTCACCAGCATTTAATTCGAAGTCTGCATGAAATTGTTCTACACTCAGCCACACTGCATTGGTTCTATTCTTTCTTAAGCAATTGGTCTCAATCAGTACAGCTTCCGCCTTTCAGACCCAAAGATTTGCATTGTAGAGTTTCTCATGACTCCTCTCTGAGCCCCACGTTGTTTAATGTTTATCTGGCACCACTGGCTAACATTGTAAAAAAAAAATAAAAAAAAAGGATTTGAGATCATTATGTTTGCTGATGACACTCAACTGATTATCTCTATTGACGACAAGTATGACGAAATAAGGGACAATTTAGTTGAGTGCCTTTCTTTTTTTTTTTTATTGATTTTTCCAAGAGAAAAAACACAAACAAGCTGTAGTGAGGAAAAATATCAGCCGTTATCCCATACACAGATGGGGTTCACAGATTATCATGCAGTGCATTGGAATATTTCCAATTAATCTACAGTCAAAAAAAGAACCAAATTGAAATGAACATTACAAACCAAAGACAATGGAGCAATTGTAGAAATGATGTAGTAGGAGACATGCAGCACATAACAATGTGGGCACTCATCTAAATACCATTCCTGCCAAAAACAGTCCGTGGATAATAGCTAACGTGAAGGTCATAGCAAATCATTACCCAGTTGTTCACACGAGCAATATGTCCTCCGTTATTGTAGTAGGTGATATCAGCACCACTAAGCATCTGTGGAATGTGATTGTAGATAGTTTTTGAGGGGCTGCCAAATATCACAAGGGCGTGAGGTGGCGGGTAGTAGTGTGGCGTAGATGTCGCTCATGGTGTCACAATAAGGTCTCGGATCCACGCTTGCACTGATGGTGTTGGCGTCCTGCCCCAGTGCAGTGAAACCTCTCTTTTAGCTATCAATAGAGCAATAGCGCTAAAACGTCTGATGCTTCTCTTGAAAGGCTTAACATATCCTAATAGGGCTGTCAGTGGTTCAGGGGATATAGTATGTTCTACCATGATGGAGAGGCGTCTAAACACCTCTACCCAATATGCCTGTATCGGGGTGCAAGACCAAGCTAAATGGAAAAAATTCGCTTCAAGAGTACCGCATCTCGCACAAGCTCTAGACACTGTGGGATTCATTTTAGCCATCAGTTTGGGAGTAACGTAGATTCTATGTAAGTATTTAAAATGTAGCAGTTTGTGCTTGAAATTGCTCGAGACATATCTCATCTGCGAGCAGCAGTAACACCATATGTCATCAGTTGTGTATTTCCAAGTTTTGTTCCCAGGATGTGCGTGCCTTGGTGCCCACATGCAGACGGAGGGATAGTGCCAGATGGTACATACGAGAAACCAGGTGGGCACTGTCCGGAGATGTTATGACAAATGTGAGAGGTGGGAAATCGCCCGGTTCGGACGATTGATCAGGCAGTATTTTTAGTAAGGAACTACGGGTTCTGTGTAGTAAAAATGTGTCCATATATGTATTGGCGCTGCGTGCGGCCAAGTCTGCTGTAGAGCATGGCTTGGAATTATGGAACAGATCACCCAACTTCAAAAGTCTGTTTTTAATTAGTGTTTTCTTCGTGATTGTTTCCAAGGTAGGGGGTATAGCCGGGTTATCGGTCAACGGTATATGTGGGGAGTATAGAGATGCATGGTTCAAGTATTTTTGTAATTTAGTCCATGCCCAACATGTCGTTGGAACAGTTTGGATTTCAGTGGGGTTGCGAGGGAGACCCTGTGGTAACAATGCCGATAAGGCGTGTGGGTAAATCTGTGACCTGTCAGGTTTAAGGTATTGTAATCGGGCGTCCGGGTGGTACCAGTAGTACGTAAAGTGAGTTTGGGCAATCAAGTAATAAAGATAAAAATCAGGGACACCAAAGCCACCTCATTCAAATGGCATGGTTAGTGTGGTCCAGGTCACTCTCGGTTGTTTACCTGCCCAAACTAGTCGGGTTAAAAGTGAACGGAGTGTATTGTAGAAGGCCATTGTTAAAGATAAGGGGAAGTTTAAAAACAGGTACAGGAAGCTCGGTAGTACTACCATCTTAATGATAGCAATTCTACCTGCTATAGAGAGCGGGAGTTTCGTCCACTTAAGGATTAATGAGTCGAGACGGTCGATCGCAGGACCATAGTTCAGCCGAATCACTTCGGAGGCATCGCAATGTAGATAAATCCCCAGGTATTTGGGAGGCTCAGTGCACCACCGCAGAGGAAACTCAAGTTCACAGGGATGGGTACCAGGGGGCAAGGCAAATATTTCGGATTTGGTCCAGTTAATGACCAGACCCGAATGTACACCGAAGCGGACTACCTCTCACAAAAGAGGGGGCAAGTTTTCCTCGGGGTGGCGCACAAATAACATAACATCGTCTGCGTAAAAAGATGCAATGAGGGGGGCCAGTATGGAGTTGTAGTCCGCGGTGTAGGTGGCGTTCTTGAATATGACGGGCAAGTGGGTCCATAGCAATTGTGAATAGTAATGGCGAGAGCGGACACCCTTGCCTGGTGCCCCGAGTCAAGCCAAACTGCTGTTTGATCAGTCCATTTATTTTAAGCCGAACAACGGGAGAAGAATATAATAAACCAATTAAGTTTAGAAAACCTATAGGAATCCCCAGTTTCCACATAACCGCGGTTAAAAAAGGCCATTCTAAAGAGTCAAAGGCCTTTTCGGCGTCAAGCATCACTGCGACTGCCGGTAAGGTGGGCTCCATTTGATTGATTACCGAAAAGATTGTACGAAGGTTTAGTGTCGTAGATCGTCCCGGTATAAAACCAGCCTGAAAAGGGCACAGTGTAGTGTCGACGAGTAACGCTAATTGGGTGGCCAATATTTTAGCGAGAATTTTGTAATCATGATTTAGCAGCGAGAGTGGCCTGTAGGATTGGCATTTCTGGGGGGATTAACCAGGTTTGAGCAGCAGTGTAATGATTGCCTCGCGCATAGTCGGTGAGCGGGTACCAGTCTCTAGCGATTCGTCATATACTTCTAGGAGGCGGGGAGCTAGTTCATGTTGATAAGCTTTGTAAAAATCCCTGGTAAGCCCATCAGATCCCGGAACGCTGCTACTAGCTAGATCTTTTATGGCTTGTTTAATTTCGGCGACGTCAATTGGGGAAGCTAAGAACTCTCGCTGCCCATCCTCAAGCCATACCATGGCTATTTCCTGAAGATATGCATCGAGGGTCTGTCCGATGGGCGGGTGTCTCGTCTGGTACAATTTGGTATAATAATCGAGGAAAGTTTGTATGATATCCGTCCCTGCCGTCACTGGTTGGTCAGCGCCCACATCTAACTGTGTGACAAATGTAGACTGGTATTGTGGTCTAAGGAGGCGTGCAAGTGTTCTGCCGGGTCTCTCTCCCTCACCGTACGTCCGTGCTCTGGCGTATTTGCCTAAAAACTTGACCTCCCGGACTGCAGCATCTGTAAATTCAGCCATCAAAGCGGAGCGGTCGCGCAGAAGCGTCATAGATGGGGTGGTTTGCATAAGGGTATCTATATCTTTCAGTTTTTGTTCAATGTTTGACAACTCAGTCCGAATGGAACGCAAGACTCCAGTATGCTTGGAGATACAGACCCCACGGATAAATGCCTTAAAGGCATCCCAAAGAGTGAGTTGAGACTCGACCGAGCCCTCGTTTAGCTCAAAGAATTCGGTTATAGCGCCCCCGATTTCACTATGGAACACTGAGTCCAACAGTGCATTCGCGGGGAATCGCCATAGAGGGCGTTGTTTGGAGATGGATGGAAAAGCGACTTCCAATAATACCGGGGAGTGATTTGATATGGTGCGAGGGAGATATTCCACTCTACATACTTCTGTTAATAGCTGTGGTGTTAAATACCAGTGGTCTATACGTGCCCAGGTACCGTGTGGGGCTGAATAAAAAGAGTAATTACGAACTCCAGGGTGGTTAAGACACCAAGGGTCTGCCAGCAGTGATGAGCGCAAGAGTGTGAGGAGGTCCTTAGTGGCCAGATGCTTAGTGACTCGGCCCGGTCCAGTGGTATTAGTGGTAGGGTCTAGCGTGAGGTTAAAATCCCCCCCCCCCATCAGTATAGTGTCTGAGTCAAGACGGTCTATATGTGAGGAAATTGTGGTAAAGAAGTTGGGTGTATCGACATTGGGAGCGTAGACGTTGACCAGCAATATGGGCTGCCATCCAATAAAACCCTGGACTAGCAAAAATCTACAGTCTGGGTCAGATATAACCGACACAGTGCGGAAGGGAAGAGAGCGGTGCACAAGTATACACTCTCCACGTGAATACGTACTATAGCAGGAAAAGAAATGAAGCTGGCCCCAGGACACTGCGAAACATGAGCCGGAAGGGGTGCATACTGCGTCTCCTGAAGAAACGCTATTTGTATGGAGTGTCGTGTCAGATATGCCAATACTTGCCTACTCTTTTTCGGTCAGGAAAGCCCTCTAACATTCCAGGACAAACATTTAACATGTAAATCAGTAATGGTGGGTCCTTTCATTTTCACATTAGCACCAATGATTGACCATAAAGAAGAGTAACAGGAGACTAGAGCATAGCAAGATGCACGTAATAATATGGTCCAAAAAAAAAAAAAAACCAATACTAAAACATAACCAAAGATAAACATCCCACAGTGACACCCCACCCCCATCGGATACTCAAATATACGGCACCCGGTGAATCCCAAGAAAAAGATGAGAAACAAAGGGGAAAGGAGGGGGAGAAGGAAAAGAGGAGGGAAAAAAGACATGGGGAAATTCCCTGAGGGAAGTGACAACACTCCATCGGAGCCGTCACGTATAGAGACAGGTACTGTTCGATCTCTAGCCACTCAGACAGTGCATGTTTACAGGTCCACGCCGTCGTACACAGGAAAAAAGTAGGTAGGGATGGCATAAATATAATCTAGATATCAAAAAGCTCCGGAGTGTCGCAGCCAAACCATACATCTCCGTCGTGATAATAGAGAGGGAGCAAGGGAGATGCGACCTCCATGTCACATCATATCTACGAGATTTAGAGCCCCAAAATGAAAGGAGGGGAAGAGAAAAAGTGTCAGGCAGCAGAGCGGTGTCAGTTCTCCTTGTCTTTATGCTGCATCGACTGTTGGTGATTTTTCCAGAACTTGGCCGCAGAGTCCGGTGTGTCGAAGACCTGTGACTTGTTTCCAATCTGCACCCGGAGCCTGGCAGGGTATAGCATCGCGTAATGTATGTTCGCTTTTTGTAATGAGCGTTTCACGTCTGCGTATTTGCGGCGGGCATCTTGTACTATGGCCGTGAAATCAGGGAACAAGGAAATGTTGGATCCTTGATAAGTAAGAGAGCCGCGTTCCCTGGAGAGCCGAAGGGCAGTGTCTCGATCGTTGTAATTGAGCAGCTTGGCGATAATAATCCGGGGAGACGTTCCCGGGGGTGGGGGTGGACCCAGTGACCTATGCGCTCGTTCAACAGCAAACGTGTTCGAGAAGGCCTCCCTGCCAAAGAGATCAGTTAAAACGGTTTCGATGAACTTGGTCATGGGCCTGTGTTGGTAGATTCTGCGATTCCAGCAACTCGCAGGTTGTTTCTGCGTGAGCGCGCCTCCAAATCCTCTGCCTTTGTCGCCAGTTGTTTTTGGAGGCCCTCGGTCCTATCCAATCGTTTCTAGATAGAGGAATGACCGTCCTCTAAATCTGAAATACGCTGCTCCACCCTGTCCAGTCGGGTGTTATGCCCATCTAAGCGCCCATTAATATCGTCCAGGCGGGCAGTCAGCGTATCAAGCCATGAATCTATGGATTGGAATCCCGCCCTGAGCTCTGCTAAAATGGCTGCCGCTCCATCTAACGGGGTCTGTTCCGCGCCAGAGGCCCCGTCCACTTCATCTCGTTGAGGAGTCTTGCTCCCGTCAAAGTTCAATTGTTTTTGTTTCAAGTCAGTGCGGCCCATCGTTACACTTAATGGAGGCTAAGGCACGTCTATGCTTGTAGTATAACCAGAGGGTCGCCAGGGCAGGAGGAAAGGGTCAGTTGGTGCCAGCTCACAGTCCCAAGACCAGACCCGGTGCAGCCCGCTGAGTGGGGGCAATGAAATCCGATCAGTCACACACCGGCACGGCAACCAGAACTGCACACCCAACCAATCGGATAGGAGGCCCAGCCAGGGCCAGCAGTGTCTCAGCTCAATGTGGCAGCCAAAAACCAGGAAAGAATGAAGTCCACTAGACAAGGAGGGCACGGGCGGGCCACATCAACAGCAGGACACGCCACATCCCTCGATCGATGCGTGGCACAGTGGGGCAGCACACGTCCTAGCGTCAAGGGAAGGGCCCTTGGTGTAGCTCAGTATCACTAAAGCGGTAGGCACGCTCGGCAGGGCCCGCAGACATTCGCGATCCACCACAGCGCAGGCCAGTGTAGGGGAGAAGTCGCGCGCACCTAACAGCGCCACGGTTAGATCAGCCGAATCAGGCCCTTACCGGTCACTCGTGTCAGGAATCAGGCCGTTATCACTGCCGCCGCCGCGTGCCACGGCCTCCAGTTTCATCGGGAGAATGGCAGCAATCTATTTACCAATACAATCGGGTCCTCTCCCATATGTCGCAGTTCCACAGTGTGGCATGCTCGAACCGGAGGCTCTCCGCAGGTCCGAGCCCCGCCTCAGGCTTACCCGAGTCCCCTGTCGACTCGGGGCCTCCGAGGGCAGCGTCAGGCTCAGGATCGCAGAGGTCAGATCTTCGGGATGCCAGCACCTCCGGACGCAGCTCTTTGTGTCGAAATCATCTCCGCCACGCCAGCTATTGATTCGCGGTATCGGTGGTCCGTTTAATCACCAATTTAAGCTGGCTGATGGCATTTGTAGCGCGGCGGCTCCGTAGCTTTCGAGTTAGGCGGCCATGTTGGTCGCCAGCTCGGCCACGCCCCCTGGTTGAGTGCCTTTCTGATGTAGCAATGCCTACATATTCATTGTCTAAAACTAAATGCAGACAAATCAGAGATTCTGCTGTTTGGGAGTGCTGAAAACTTTTAGAGTGATTTGTGGTGGCTAACAATGTTAGGCCCCACTCCAAAACCTAAGAAAGTGGTCAAAAACCTGGGCTTTATTATTGACAATGCTCTGTCCCTGCAGGAACAAGTAACTAGGGTTCGAAGGATTTGTTTTGGGCTGCTACGTATCCTTTGGAAATTATTCGAATGGATTTCAATTGTTTGGAGAAGGAACATAATCCAAGCCTTAATTTTGAGCAGGCTGGATTATGGAAATGCACTACACGTGGGCATGGCTGAGTACCTTTTCTCACAGTTCCAGACTATTCAGAACATGGCTTCAAAACTTATTTGTAATAAAAGCAATGGGAGCTCGGCATCGGCCTGCCTCGACCAGCTCCATTGGCTTCCGGTCCGCAAACGAGCTATTTTCAAGTTAATGTGCCATACGCACAGAGCAGTTTAGGGAAACGACCCTATGTTATTGCTGAATAGAGTCAACTTCACACACACCAACACAGAACCTCTCATCAGCCAATAAGGCTCAAATATCCTGCAGAAGAATCAAAAATTCTTGGATGGGTGGCCGTTCTTTTAACTTTTTGGCTTCCGCTCACTGGAACAAGCTCCCTAAGAATCTACGTACCGTGTCAAATCTGTTGTCATTTTGGAAAAAATTGAATTGGTATGATATGGTCTATCTCCAGGATATCCCTTTGGGGATGAGTTACGCGCTTTATCAATACCAAATACAAAGAATTAGCTGGGTGTCGTCAGCGTAGGAGATGATGATATTGATTCCATAGAATTTGATGATGTTAGCCAGAAGAGTCATGGACGTTTTGAAAAGTGTGGGGCTGAGTGATGATCCCGTTGGGACTCCACAAAAGAGGTCCTTGGGTTCTGATGTGAACGTAGTGAGCCTGACTCATTTTGTTCTTCCAGAGAGGAAGGAAGCTATACATTTCAGTGCTGGTCCTTGTTTTCCCACTATGTGTAATCTAGGGATGGGTTTGTGGTGGGAGATGATGTTAAAAGAGGCCGAGGAGGATGAGGGCGGTGGCTGTCCACAGTCGAGGCTGGTGCGTATGTCGTCTGTGGCAGCGATGAGGGTTGTTTCTGTGCTGTGGTTGTTTCAGAATCCTGATTGCGAGTCGTCCAGGAGTTTGTGGCATTCTAGTTGGTCAGAGTTGCCTGTTAATGGTCTTGATGACTTTGGCTGGGAAGGGAAGCAGCGAGATGGGTCGGTATTTGCTGAGTACTTCGGGGTCAGCTGAGAGTTTTTTGAGGATGGCGGTGACTTTGGTGTGTTTCCAGCTATCTGTGAAGGTGGCTGTCTTGAGGTAGGTGTTGATTGTGGCTTTTCCCAGGTTCTAGATATGGTGGGGGCAGGGGTCTGTGGGCGTTGGTTGCGGCTGTTGGGTTGGTGAGTTCCTCGACGATGGCGAAGAGTTCCTTGCAGTTGTTGGATGTAGATTTGATTCTCAGGGTCAGGGCCTTTTTCTTGGTCTCTTTCACTTCATGGCGATAGTGTCTAAGTGCTGCATTGTTGGTGTTTTTTGCGTTGGTTCCTCAGGTGGTCCTCCATTTTCTTTTGTGTTTGCGAACTCCCTTGGACTCTCTGAGGTCAGCATTGTGCCAACTATCGTGTTTGTTGGATCTTTTGTATTTGGTGTTTTTCAGGTGCACCAGGATATTGGAACAGGTGGTGATCCAGTTGTTGAAGTTGTTTGTGCCGTTGATGAGGTCATTGGTGGAGTCTGGGTAGTTTAGTTGCAGAGCATTGAGCTATTCCATTTCTGCAACTTTCTTCCAGCAGTTGCTTTGGGTGTCGCTTAATTTCATTGGGGTGGTTGGTGGCCCTGTTATGTGGAAGTGGACAATGGAGTGGTCCATCCATGTGAGTGTAGTTATGTGACTGACTTTAACCTTGTTGCTAGAGGAGAAGATGGAGTCCAGGGTGTGTCCAGCGATGTTGGTAGGGCCTTGTATGGCCGATGTTCTGTAGACTTTCGAGCAAGTCTATGGAGTTGAAGTCCATGTGGCCGTTGAGATGAAAGTTGAGATCGCCTAGGAGAATGGAAGTCTTTGGTGTCCATGGCGAGGGGTGTGGTGAGGTCGGTGAGGAGGTTCCTGAAGTGGGTGCGAGATTCTGGGGGCCGGTATGCAAGGGTGCCTTTGATAGTAGTTTTACTGTCTCTCTGAAGCTGGAAGTGAATGTGTTCCATAAGTGGCACCTGGGTCGGTGCAAGAGGTACACTGGATGGTGTCCCTATGGATGATGAGGACTCCTCCTTCTGATTTATGGGGTCGGTCCTTGGCCTAGATTTTGTATTCCATAGGGACGGCTGCGGAAAATGTCCGGCGCATATGTGGGGTTGAGCCAGGTTTCGGTGCGTTGGAGTCGATGAGGTCCCAAATTGATGTGGAGTGCTTGCCGAGTGAGTAAGCGTGCGTTGAGTGAGGAGCATGCCTGCGAGTGAGTGTTGTTGTGCAGGGTGGGTGTGTGGTGCTGTGTGAGTGTGGGTCTTGAGTTCTGACTTGGTGATGGGTGCGGTGTGTGTATAGGTGGTGGGAGTGGGTGTGTGGAGGCATGTGAAATCTCAATGTGTGCAGGCAAAGGGGCCCACGAGGTGTGGCTCGGGAGCAGCATTTGTGACAGCGTTCAGTGTTGAACAGGTGGAGCTCGTCAGCAATGTAGCTGTGGGAGGCGTTTGGACCAGGGTTCCTGGCACTGGGTGTGGTCCAGACACAGACCGGCGCAGATGGGTTTGCCTTTGTTGTGCCTGTGCTGTGGCCTCCATTAAGTAGGGCCTTGAAGAGTGGGGGATGGGGGGGGTGCGGGGAAGCGGTGGGAGGAGCACAGGAGGCGGTGGGCGGGCTCAGCAAAAATGAGAACATCTGGTGGGGTGAGCAGGAAAGTCTGTCGGGAGCGGCAAGGTGAGAAAACGCTCTCGGCGGAGCAAGTCAGGGGGCACAAACTGACAGAAGAGACCAAGCTGCATAATGGAGCAGTAAGAGGAGCCAAAGATGCAAAGAGGGTCAGTTACGAGAAACAAAGGATGCAAAAAGAGACAGGGACAGATAGAACAGACGGCACAAAGACTGAAAGAGTAATTACAGAGGTCGGGGCAGAACGAGCAGCTAACAGGGAAAATTGCATGAGACCGACAAAAGTCAGAAGGGCAAGTTAAGGTCGCACTGAAGCAGAAGAGAGATGCTTGGCCACCTACTCCATCCATTTCTTTATAGATTTTGTGTTGTATATCTCTTATCAATTGGCTAATAATCCTCTACTAGGGAAACCTAGAAGCCATTTCATTATAGGCAAAGGAGGCATTGCTACCTGGCTAGGGGACATTCCTTTATCAAACATATATAAGGCAGTCACTTGGAAATCAGTTCACACTTTTACAATACATTATTGTATTGAATCTGATTCGAAAGCTGACTCTGATATAGGTCAAACTGCTCTGAAAAGTCTTTTTGGTTAAGTCCTTAATGGCATTTACTTTAATTTCCCATATGATTTTAGAGTTTTTGATCCTTATGCCAAAGAGTTATGAGGGAAGTTTTTTTTTTGCTTGCTTCTCTAGTCTAACATTTATGACTAGCAATAAAAATCCTAGGATGCATAGGAAATGGTTGCTAACTTGTGAGCCTAGTGCCAGTTCGTTGGAATCTCCCCCCCCCTCCCTGACTTTATATATTGGTCTACACCTCAGAAATGTCTCTAGTTCCCACTTATTGGTTTAAAAATAACTGATTGTGTGAGGCTACTGTATGTACAAGGCATCATGGGTAGTAAATGCCCTTTGAAACTTCTAGGAAACGGATGCTTTTTTAAGTCTTATCTTGTAAGCCTATCAGACTGGACTTTTCCTCCTTACGCAGACATGTTAGCTGCTAATTTTGTAGGTGCTGCATTGCAGTTTTCAGAGTTTTTTGGCATTACATACAGTGTAAGGTTTGGAAAATGTTTGCAGTTGGTAGACTTTTGAGGATGTGGGGTCTGTACACGCAGCGCGCAATTATTCTAACGTTTACAACTTCACCGAAGATTCCTCTAATGTAGAACAAGGACTAACAGGAAGTAATCATTTCTTCTATATCAACTAGATAGGTAGGAGAAATCCAAAGAATTCTCTCCTTTACTAGAGTCAATCCCTTTTATGGAGCAAAAAGTAAGGAAAACTGTGTAATCAATCAATCAATCAATCAGGGAATTGTAAGCACGCTACTCACCCGTGAGGGTCTCAAGGCGCTGAGAGGGGGGGGGGGGGTCCGCAGATCTGTTTAGCCGAAGAGCCAGGTCTTGAGGGTCTTCCTGAAGGTGTTCAGGGAGGGGACGCGTCTGATGTCTGCCGGTAGCTCGTTCCAGGTCTTGGCTGCAATGTGAGAGAAGGATCTTCCGCCTGCTCTGGCTCTGTGGATGCGCGGCGTTTCGGCCAGTGCGAGGTTGGAATATCGGAGGTTTCTTTTGGGTACGTGGAAGTTGATTCTGTCGTTGAGGTATTTGGGTCCGTTGTTGTGTAGGCATTTGTAGGCGTGAGTGAGGATTTTGAAAGTGACTCTTTTCTCCACGGGGAGCCAGTGGAGACTTCGTAGGTGTTGGCTGATGTGTTTGTGTCGGGGGATGCCGAGGACGAGTCTGGCGGCGGTGTTCTGTACTGTCTGGAGTTTGCGGAGTAGGGAGTCTGATCCTTTGGCTTCTTCCGGTGAGGTATGATCGGATCCAGTCCAGGGCAGTTCCTTGTATGCCTGCGTCGTGTAGTCTGGCGACTAGTGTGCGATGGGAGACGGTGTCGAAGGCCGCTGATAGGTCGAGTAGGAAGAGGGCTGCGGAGTCTCCTTGGTCCAGGAGGGTGCGGATGTCGTCTGTGGCGGCTAGTAGGGCGGTCTCTGTGCTGTAGTTGCTTCGGAATCCATATTGGGACGGGTCGAGGACGGCGTTCTCTTCAATGAATCGTGTCAGTTTCCTGTTGACTGTTTTCTCTGCAACTTTGGCTGCGAAGGGGAGGAGCGAGATGGGCCGATAGTTCTTGAGGTCGGTGGGGTCAGCTGTGGGCTTCTTGAGCAGGGGTCTGACTTCTGCGGGCTTCCAGTCATCTGGGAAGGTGCCTGTTTTGAAGGTGGTGTTGATGGTGCGTTGTAGTTCGGGTGCGATGGCGGCCACGGCTCTGTGGTAGATGTGAGGGGGGCAGGGGTCGGTGGGGGCCCCCGAGTGGATGCTTTTCATGGTCGAGGCGGTGTCTTTGGTCGTGATCGGTGTCCAGTTGGAGATGGTGGGCTGGCTGGTGTTTCTGGGGGGCGGGGGGCCGTCTGTGGCGCCTGGTGGATGGTCGATGAAGTTGTCGTAGAGGTTTTTGATCTTGAGGTGGAAATAGGTTCCAAGCTTGTCGCAGAGGTCTTGGGATGGGGTGATGTCTGTGGCTTCGCTGCATGGGTTGGTGAATTCTTGAATGACACTGAAAAGTTACTTCGAGTTGGTGGAGTTGGCCAGGATTTTGTTGTGCATGAAGTTCCTCTTGGTGGCTCTGATCTGGTTGTGGTAGTCCGTCATGGCGTCCTTGTAGGTGGTGTGGTTTCCGGTTGTCTTGGTGTTTCTCCAGTTCTTCTCCAAGCGTCTGCAGGTGCGTCTGGCTTCTTGGAGAGCGGTTGTGAACCAGGCGGCTTTCCTGGGGCGTTGTCTGTCGGGGTTGCGTAGCGGGGCGAGCTCGTCTGCGCAGTTGGAGATCCAGGTGTGGAGTTCTCTGGCTGCGTCGTTTGCGCCGTTTGCGTCAGGTGCCCAGGTGTGGTTGTCTCGAGTGAGGGTGGAGTTAAGTTGCTCGTCGTAACCTTGCTCCAGTTCCTTCGTGGTGGGCGTGGGGCTGGTTTGGGTGCCTTGGGTTTGTTGATGGCGAAGTGTACGCAGTGGTGGTCGGTCCATGGCGGCTGCTTTGTGTGGCTGAATTGGACGCTGTTTCCTGCCGCGAAGATTGGGTCGAGGGTGTGTCCTGCTCTGTGGGTCGGTGTGTTGACGAGTTGTTTAAGTCCGATGCTGGCGAGGTTGTCACGAAGGATAGTGGAGTTGGGGTCGCTGGGGTTGTCGAGGTGGAAGTTCAGGTCTCCAATGAGTATGTAGTTTGTTGAGGCGATGGCGTGGGGTGCGATGAAGTCGGTGATGGTGGTGGCGAAGGGTGTTCGGGGGCCAGGGGTCTGCAGACGAGGGTTCCTCGGAGTGTGGCTTTGGGGGTGGTCTGGATCTGGAAGTGCAGGTGTTCGGCGGAGGGGAAGGTTTCGCTGGAGGTGGTGAGACGGAGGGTGCTCTTGTGGGCGATGGCGAGTCGCCCTCCTGGGTGGTTGGGGCGGTCTTTCCTCTGGATCTTGTATCCGTCTGGGATGGCGGTGCTGATGTCGGGGGAGGAGGAAGCGGTGGTCCACGTCTCTGTGAAGAAGGCGATGTCGGGCGAAAGAGAGTCGAGTAGGTTCCAGATTTCCATGGCGTGTTTGTGTACGGAGCGTACGTTGAGGAGGATGCATTTTAGGGTGTCGCCGGTGCTGGCGTCGGCGGTTTTGGAGGCCGGGGTGGCGGTGAGGGTCTGGCGGCAGTGGAGGCAGGAGAACTGGCCGTGGGTCTTGTTTGGCGAGGCCTGTTGGCATTCTCCAAGTCTTCCAGGGTTGAGTGTGAGGAGGGTGGTGGTGTCGTAGCGATGGGTAGTGGGAGGTCCAGGGTTCCTGGCGCTGGCCGCGGTCGGGTCGCGGACGGGGGCAAACGGGCTTGCCTTTGGCGCGACCGGCAAGCGGCCGCCATTATGTAGGGGAGGTGGGAGGGAGGAGAGGCTGGGAGGCGGGAGCAGGGGAATTCCGGGGGGAAATTCTGGGGGGGAATTCCGGGGGGGGGAGGGGCCGCAGCGGCGAAAGGTAAAAGAAACAGGCAGGCACGAGAAAATAAAAACAGTGGTGGAATTAGAGCAAGACACAGATGGGCACAATAACAGTGGCACAACAGGGAAAAAATTAAGAAAAAAAAACGGCTGAGAAAGGTTACGGTAGTTGGAGGCAGTCTGGTCCCAGTTGGAGCGGGCAGCAGCCTCGAACCTCCCAAGGAGGAGGTCGGGGTCTGGAGGCAAGAGATGGCACAGCGGAGCAGCGGGGAGAGAGTGGACCTAGACCGAGGGTCGGCGGTCTATGTTATCCATAGCTTGGCTAAAAAGAACCCTTGAGCATTCCTATTTTATGCATTTAGCACACTATGCAGAGCAATTTTGCACCCTCACTACTGCATTTTTTAGTATCATTCAAATCTGTTATTCACAGCTCTTTGAAACAGACAAAACTGTGATATTAAATGCTACATAAATACAAGTTATGTATGGAGTGGTATTTTAGAGTCAAACCTAGCTACGAAGCAACAGAGAGTTCCACCGGGCGGTTCAAGCTAGATACATATGGACTCGGACTTGGGGGGTACTCAGTAGGGTGCAGATGAGACTGGCAAGGGTGGGGGATGGGGTTGGTCTGTTAGCGAGGTTCTATCATCTGGGGGAGTTACACCTGTGGATATTGTTATTCCTCATTACATGCTATGCTCTTAGTATTTTTTTGCTCCTTTTTGGCTATATAAATTGTGCAGATGTCTTCTTCAAAATTTACAACGAGGAACACAGAAAGCTCTTTGTAGGAGCCAAATCGGATATGTTGATCTTTGCTTAAAGTAGTATTCTGCCTTAGATTTACTTCCTTTTCCTGTTTTTTCCCACTTTAATTTTTCTGGGCAGAACCCCTTATCTACATGTAAAAAAGCTTTCACAATATACCAGCTTTGTTAAACCACTCATTTGTAACCAAACAAGTAACGTTGCTTTACCAGCAAGGTCTACCACTCCATTCCTTTAAAATTAGTTTAAATGGATGGTCATGCAGATGAAGTTGCATTAGCTAAGTGTAAATGCAATTTGCATATGCTGAAATAACTGATCATTTGATGTATTTTCGTTTTACGTTTCATTTCCCTCTGCTTTTAGCAGTTGACGACATGTGTAGTACATGTTTTTAAAATGGACTTTAAATGGCTAATGCTCTTTCTCTTCCTTCTTTACAGGCTTTCACACGAGTGCGAGATCTTCGGTACCTAGAACTGATCAATGCTACTGAGGTACAAGGGCGCAATTAGCATATGGTTGTCATACTTGAACGTGTGTCTTACCACTGGCCTTGGAGGTCTCCCTGGTTATACCGTGCAACAATTTATTTCCTTTTCTTTGATTTCTGGGTGTCCAGTGGATGTTCAGGAGCGCTTGATCGATACAAGAATTTAACAATAACCACTGATTCTGTAAAAAAGATCTATTCAGTTCCATTTGTAGTACATTTATGTTCATTGGATACACTGAGAATCTGACAATAGATCAAGGCTTCTTGGACCTATGTTGTACTACACCTCGATCTTACAGGCTCTTTCCTTATACTTTATTTATCTCATTTGTTTATTTTTTTAACTTTCCTTCTCTATACTATATCATCTTAGTCTTGGTTGTGATTTCATTGTGTTGCATCCACTGGTTCTCTACGGGACTGTGGAGCAAGAGCACGTTTGTCTCTCTTGAGTGAGTTAGTCGGTCACTTGAATAGTTTTCACTGTAAATTCATTTGCCCCTTCGCCCCAATCAACTGATCTCAAAGTGTGGAGCACACACAGGCCATAATCTGCAGTTACGGATTCATTTTTAGAAGGTATCTTAATGGAAAGGTAATTGTAATTCTCTTGTAATGCCAAAGAGGCAGGGATAAATCTGTGCCTTCTATACAAACATAGTTAATGGTTTAATGACTCATTTCTGACGAATGATTGGGACATTTGGTTGCTGAAGAACGATTCAGTTGACCAGATGGTTCAACGCATTCTTATAAAGGCATTCTTACAGCAATATAAGTTAAAAAGCATCCAAAAACCCATTTTGTTATTTTCCTTTAAAAAGCAGTTTGCCAGAGATGTAAAAAACATAATCCCAAAAGGCCCCTGTTGACTTGACAATTGCCTGATCCATAGGTTATTGCATAGCACAAGTCTGACGTTGGTGTGCGCTCTTAGTCCCTCATCATGAGAGGCCCAGTGTTTGATGCGATATTTATTGCACCTGAGAATTAACTATACTGTGAAGTTCATTATTTACTGGGTGCAATAAATAACAGCAATTGTTAGTTTCACCCTATAAATGTTGAATAACTCTTGGATTTTATTGGTTACCGCACCAAAATCTGCATGTCTGGTATGTAACAGGCTTCCTCTCGCCCCTGATTAATATCGTCAGGTTTGACCTGCTGAAGTTTATCCAGAAGATGTGGTTTTTTATTACACCTGATATTCACTGAGTGCTTTAAAATGCACGGACCTCTTTATTCTGACATGTGCGTTAACAGGAGTTTACACACCTATCCGAATTGTTTGAGCCATTCATAATGAGAGCCTTCATGCCTGTGAACATTAATGGGTGCATCGCTCTGCTTTGCTGGTCTGTGTGCGTTACCGCACATAAGTGGACCGTCCTTGGGTGCACTGCTGCCCAGCTATCGCAGGCTTAGGAACCAGTCCTGTAGTGATGGAGTAGCTCTGTGCAAACGTGCTGACATGCAAGGAATGCTGTTACATGAGTACAGTTGGACATGAGGAGCATTCTCTAAAAGTGTGTAGTGCTCTTTGTGGGTAAAGTAGGCCTAGGGCAGGAAGGTGTACTTGGAAGTAGTATATTGCCAATTCTACGGCCACTGGGTGCTGTTGGAAGTGATGTGGAAAGAATGAAGAGTTTTGAGCAGGATTTAGGATAAGCCATTTGTGCAGCCTCGTCTCCTTTCCTTCATAGCAGCATCTACTGATGCTTCCCGTGCTTCCACCCCTTGACCCCTCTTCTCCGGAATAGCTGGATTTCTGCTGTTGGAACCATACAGGTAATCTGTGCTTTTTGATCTGGTGTCTTTCACAGAGGAGGTTTTAGTCTCTGAGAGCTTCTTCTCTGGGCGCCATTAACTGGTGCTCCCTTACACAAACTGAAGGCTGGTGGAAAAGCTCCTGTTTGATCCTATTTTTAGTTTCGGTGAGATATCTAGTAGCCGCATCCCCGTCCAAACCTTCTTCCTGGTTTGAATTGAATTGTGTACTGCCCCCTTCCTCAAAAGGTCTTTCTTGGTCTTAATGTATATATTTATCCCCTTATATGTTTAGAAACTGAAATGTGACTTCTTATGCCAACTGGTGTCTTTTTCCTTGAGATCCCAACCTGGGCACCAGGCAGAGGATGTGGAGGGTAATCTCGTGCAGGGACCCTTATTCCTGCATCTACAAGAACACAAGATCTTGCCTGTTTGTCGATGGGAATATGAACATTCTTTAGCAATAAACACAACCTCCGGTATTAAACATTATCCAGTGCATTAAAACAGTGGTCCCCAGTGTGTAGCTCGTGAACAACATGTTGCTTGTGGTTTTAATGATTCTATACCAGTTTCATTTTTTCTGATGCTACACAGCACATACATTTCTGTATGTGCTGTTTTGGAATCTTCCCAGAACCCTTTCAGTGGTTCTTCTAGCAGCTATTTTCATATGCACTTTAAGATACAGATACAAATAGTCCAGGGTCATGGGGCTCAACACAGTGTGGCTGCAACCTCTGTAGTGGTGGGTTGTGAGCTCTCAAAAGATTGGAGATGCGGGCCCCAGTAATACTATTTTTCTGTCTAGAGAAAATCAAGAATGTGTGATGGTATAGCCAAAAGAGCACCACTTATTCAAACTGCTTGCATATTACAATCAAGGTGTGTTACTCAATTTGTCTTTATTATCCCCACTGATTTAATATGAGGTGAATTCCATAGAAGGATCTAGTGAGCTTAGGCACAGCTAGCCCAAGTATATCAAGTATTCTGCTAACTGCAGCATTATGAAATGTTTTAAGTGTGCATATTCGAAGCTTTATAGAAACTGCAGCATGTGCTAGATGGTGCAGTATGAACTAAACAAATACAGAATCTTGTGTTTGGGAAATTGTGGAAACTTCATTTGTTCTAAAAGGCATTATGAAAACTTTTAAAGAGAGACCTGGGGATCTAGTGAATTTGGCGAGTGTGCATATTTGGAGAAATATGGAATTTTGTAAAGTGGAGTATGTTAACCATTGTATTACAAAAACCTATAATTTGAAAGGTGTAGCAACATTGATTAGTGGTGCGTCGGTTTGGCAGTACAGTGTCTTGTAGTCTTATCACTAAGTTGTTAGATTTGGAACCTGTGCACCTGGATTCTAATACTAGCCCCAGTATGTGTGCCATTTAAATGCTACCGAATTTTGACAAATGCTCTAAAAAAAAGAAAAATGCGCCATTTGCCAATTAATTTTCCACTTATTTATTGAAGGAGAAGGTTACTGCCAAGCAATAATTTAAAATACGCAGTTTGTAGCTACGTTTGTTCAGAAGTGTCTTTTGTTAATGGTCTTTATATCCTTCCAATATTCACTGACTTACTGATCTAATGTACTTTAAAACAAACCTTCCGACACTAGGTTTCCTCAAAAAGCATGTGGAAGAGACCCCAAATGTATTCAAAACCTACCAAATTGTGCCCATTTTTTACAGACCATATGTGCCTTCAGTATATGGGGTAAAGTAGCCCCTGCTGTACATTAAAAGGATATTTTGAGTCACTGAGGAGTTCGGTGACTAATTGCAATATCCTTATATTGTACGGCAGAGGAAATTGTATTCCTTATCATACATGCACACTTTCACCATTTCCACAAACCACTCAAGTCATTGGTGTCTTACTCTTTCATATGAATACAATAGTACAGTTGCATACTTAAAGAATAAAAGCAGACTCTCTAGTGCAAAATTAGACACAACAAAAAGTTTTGAGTAATTTATTGCAAAAACGATATTAGTATCAGTTTACCGTCACTCAAATGAAATAAATGCTGTAGCTAAGAATGTGCAGAAATGTGGAGAGAATCCTTCAATGTCCTAAAACTATATTTGCTGCCATAAATATCTCCCTTCTGCTGATCTGTTCTTTTTAGAAAAAACAAATCAGAAGGATGAAAAGCCAGTTCTCTTTTTCGTTGTTTATATTGCAGCTCTAATGATGCTCTATGATCTGCCTTTCTGGCAGCAGGTATTTTGACTTCACAACTCAACCGTAATAGCTTATAGTTGAGCAGCTACATCATTGTCCTATTATAGGTGACTAGAAATGTTACAGCTGGACTGAAATGGGCTTCTATAAAGGGATTGCAGGCTCCCACGTATTGTATATCAATAGCATCCATCTGTAACAAGTAGTTCGCCAACTCCCTTGAAATAGCTCCCCAATTTGGAGCTCAGCCCAGTTCATTATTCAGAGGGTTTATACACATTAAAGAAGACAGCACTGCTCATCTGAAGATGCTTGGAGTGGCAGTCCGCTAAACCAATGGCTGGGCCTCCTGATGTGGAAAGTTGCTTGGAGAAAACTCGTTTTGGACCACTGCTTGACGGATCACCGCAAAACTTTCCAAGAAGAAGCTGAGGTGGATGAGACTTTTTTCCTTTTTAAAGTTTCGTGAAGATTCATCAAATGATGCCAAAGTTATAAGCAAACCAAAAAATCAATTTCCTATGGAAACGTGCTCCTAACTATAACTGTCTAGTGGCAACCGCCACTGGGTAACGTAATAAAGTCTGTGTATATATGTGTGTATATATATATATATATCTATATATATATATCTTTTAACTGAAAAAACGAAAGGTTACAGGGACAATATAGTTAGGTTCAGATTTTATACACATAAAACCATAGAAATTCTGCAGTTATAGTTACAAGTAACTATAACTCGTGCCCTTAGGTGACTATAACTCGCGCCCTCGCCAAGCACAGTTTTCTCATCAATAATTTTACAGAAAATGTTGCAGTGATCTTATTAATGATGTCATAGATATTATGAGTGATGTAATATGTGGAGAAATTTGTAGTGCATGACGAGGGTGCGAGTAGTGGTTATCTTGGGTTTTTTAATGCTATTTCCTAACTATACCGTCCCTGTAACCTTTGTTTTTTTCAGTTAATTTCTAGTTTAAAAAAAAAAAAAAAGTAAAGTAATATTTAATTACCATACGTTACACCAACCACCGCCGCGCAAGGCCGAAGGGGATGGCTGCAGCGGCCAACTCCCTGCATGCATCCAACAATGGCCCCGGAGACCACATCCCCGGGGGCCCTTGGACTGTGGGTTGATTCCCATCCCCCCGGCACGGCATATTTTGTAGGGGAGAAGGTCACTTGTCCCCCTTTGGCCCCTGGGACCCCATCTCCCGTGGCTCGGCGCATTTCTTTAGGGGAGGGGGCACGAGGCCCCCCTCACCAGACTGTTTTGGTGCTGATCTTGCAGGCTGGAACAATATTCAGATCTGTTTCCTGGCCTGCAACACTGCGCCAGGGAAACAGATCTGATGTTCGCTCCCAGCTGGCAGGAGCATTTTTAAAGTTCTCGCCAGCTGGGAGCAGCCTTCGTGTTTTCTCTCGCTTGGCGAGAGCTTTGAAATTGCTCCCGCCAAACGAGAGCAAACACAGGTTTCCCTGCCCAACCGCTACGTTCCGGGGGTGGGCTCTCCGGGACATAGCAGGAGCTGGCTCTGGAGTTCCCAGGGTTGAAATCAGCCTGGGGGGGCGCACAGCCCCCCTCCTATTATTAAAACAGCTGGGCCTGGGGTATGGGGTCACGGGGGCTGGAATCTCACTGGGGAAGAGGGCTGTGTGCCCCCACTGTTTAACATTTGCCGGGGGGGGAGGGGGTACGCCGACCAAATGCATATTAATGTTCCTCCTGGAATCTGGCCCACCCAGGGTGCATAAAAAAAACAAGCATAAGCATGTGAGACTGCGCTTGTTTTTTTAGGTCTCGGCCTGCACCAGCGCTTGCGCTGGTCTGGCCGAGAGTTTTAGTAAGCGGGTTTTGGAAGTGCAAACACTGGCTTTCGGCTGGCGAGTTCACGATGGCGTGCACGCGCAGCTGCCATCTGTTGTTTCCTATCTCTTCCTCATTTCCTCGTCATGGCTCATTAACTCTCTGGACTCTGATGTTTCAATCGCAGCAGCAGCTCAAATTACCAACTGAGGGCCCTGGACTACAGTCACATGAAAAACAACAGCGATTAGCATTGAAATGCAAGCTTTTTTTTGTCTAGTTAGAAATATTGCTTCGGTGGGTTGATTTCACCTTATATCGCTATTTGTTTTATATTGGGAGTCACAGCCTAATTACCAGTATTTTTGTCTCTCACTGTTTTTTTAAAAATATTTATTCGCGCAAAGCACAAAGCTATATTTAAGGTTACTTTTTCCGCGTCACTTCTTCACTCTATTTAAACTCCACCCCCCCCACTCTTATTGTCTCTCTCCTTCTCTCTCTCTCCCCTCTCTATCTTTTTTAGCCTTTCATTCTCTCTCACCCCTTTATCTGTTTCTCTTTCAAACTCCTTCATTCACTCTCTCTCCCCTTCTTTCTCTCTCTCTATCCCGCTCCACTCTTTATTCTATGTACACCCTTTCTCGCTCTCTCTTTCTCTCTCACCACCCTCTCTAATTGGGCATTATATCTTCACTCTATCTCTCACTCGGCAACACCACAGCATCACTCAGCGCAACCACAGCATCAATCAGCACCACCACAGCATCACTCAGCACCACCACTCAGCACCACCACAGCACCTCTCAGCACCACCACAGCACCACTCAGCACCACCACACCACCACTCAACACCACCACACCACCACTCAGCACCACCACAGCATCACTCAGCACCACCACTCAGCACCACCACAGCACCTCTCAGCACCACCACAGCATCACTCAGCATCACCACAGCATCACTCAGCACCACCACAGCATCACTCAGCACCACCACAGCATCACTCAGCACCACCACAGCATCACTCAGCACCACCACAGCATCACTCAGCACCACCACAGCACCACTCAGCACCACCACAGCACCACTCAGCATCACCACAGCATCACTCAGCACCACCACAACAGCACCACTCAGCACCACCACAACAGCACCACTCAGCACCACCACAGCACCACTCAGCATCACCACAGCACCACTCAGCCCCACCACAGCACCACTCAGCCCCACCACAGCACCACTCAGCCCCACCACAGCATCACTCAGCATCACCACAGCATCACTCAGCACCACCACACCACCACTCAGCACCACCACAGCATCACTCAGCACAGCACCACCACAGCATCACTCAGCAACACCACAGCACCACTCAGCACCACAACAGCACCACTCAGCACCACCACAGCATCACTCAGCATCACCACAGCATCACTCAGCATCACCACAGCCCCACTCAGCAGCACAACCACAGCACCACCACAGCATCACTCGGTACTACCACAGCATCACTAAGCACCACAACAGCATCACTAAGCACCACCACAACACCACTCAGCACCACCACAGCATTACTCAGCAGCACCACAGCATCACTCTGCACCACCACAGCATCACTCTGCACCACCACAGCATCCCTCTGCACCACCACAGCATCCCTCTGCACCACCACAGCATCCCTCTGCACCACCACAGCATCACTCTGCACCACCACAGCATCACTCTGCACCACCACAGCATCACTCTGCACAACCACAGCATCACTCTGCACAACCACAGCATCACTGTGCAAAACCACAGCATCACTCTGCACAACCACAGCATCACTCAGCACCACCACAGCATCACTCAGCACCACCACAGCATCACTCAGCACCACCACAGCATCACTCAGCACCACCACAGCCCCACTCAGCACCACCACAGCATCACTCAGCATCACCACAGCATCACTCAGCACCACCACAGCACCACTCAGCACCACCACAGCATCACTCAGCACCACCACAGCATCACTCAGCACCACCACAGCATCACTCAGCACCACCACAGCATCACTCAGCACCACCACAGCATCACTCAGCACCACCACAGCATCACTCAGCACTACCACACCACCACTCAGCACCACCACAGCATCACTCAGCACCACCACACCACCACTCAGCACTACCACACCACCACTCAGCACCACCACACCACCACTCAGCACCAGCACAGCACCACCACAGCATCACTCAGCACCACCACAGCATCACTCAGCATCACCACAGCCCCACTCAGCACCACCACACCACCACTCAGCACCACTAAGCACCACAACAGCATCACTAAGCACCACCGCAACACCACTCAGCACCACCGCAGCATCACTCAGCACCACCACAGCATCACAGCACCACCACAGCATCACAGCAACACCACAGCATCACAGCGCCACCACTCAGCACCACCACAGCATCACTCAGCACCATCACAGCATCACTCAGCATCACCACAGCACCACCACACCACCACTCAGCATCACCACAGCACCACTCAGCACCACCACAGCACCACTCAGCACCACCACAGCATCACTCAGCATCACCACAGCCCCACTCAGCACCACCACACCACCACTCAGCACCACTAAGCACCACAACAGCATCACTAAGCACCACCACAACACCACTCAGCACCACCACAGCATCACTCAGCACCACCACAGCATCACAGCACCACCACAGCACCACTCAGCACCACCACAGCATCACTCAGCATCACCACAGCACCACCACTCAGCACCACCCCAGCATCACTCAGCACCACCCCAGCATCACTCAGCACCACCCCAGCATCACTCAGCACCACCCCAGCACCACCTCAGCATCACTAAGCACCACCTCAACACCACTCAGCACCACCACAGCATCACTAAGCACCACCTCAACATCACTCAACACCACCTCAGCATCACTAAGCACCACCTCAACATTAGAATAGGCAGGAAGAAGTTGCCAACATTGCAACGACAAAATAAACGACAAGACCTTTCTTATGTTTATTCTTTTTTAATTGGGTCATTCAGTTGTACATAATGTCGTCTTAGTTATATATAAAGTAACAAAAATGCTTATAAGTCTTTTTTATTATAACTTTTCAACGTGCTGCACAGCAGCCACAATGCTCTTAAAAACATTGGCAAAACCAATAGCTCTGCCTAAACACTTATAAGGCCCCAAAGGCGAGACCTATTGGCTAATAGGTCTCGCCTTTGGGACCGTATATGTGTTTAACCAGGTGTCAGTTATGCAGCACAATTGTTGCATGGCTAAACACTTATAAGGTCCCAAAGGCGAGACCTATTGGCTATGCCAATGCTTGTTTAACATTTATTTTACTGCAGATTCGCTGTAAAATAAAAGAAACGTTTTTGACCCCAAGAGGGGTATTCCTATCCTGCCCCCTTCACGTTTTTTTGTTTATTTTGGGACTCTGGTTCAGTCTCGAGCCCCAAGATGGTTGCCAACACTTCCTGGTTGAAGTGGTGGCAGCCAATCTGATCTCGCCATGAGATCTGTCGGCTCTGCAGAGGATTCACGTCCCTAGATACACATAAATCTTTTTTCTTTAATAACTCCAAAACTACTGAATCGATTTACACCAAATTACAAAAAGAGATCTTTCTGGAACAAGATCTACTTCTCTTCCAGGGGATCCTCATCAATAGTCATAAGCACTGAATATTCCCGCCCACGTGCGGGGACCCCGGAAATATAAAAATTATATATGGAAATCACATATATACAGCTCTACATATATGCATATACATATATCATTTTTTCTCATACCAATGCAGCTCTCAATAGGAGGCCAAACAATGTAATTACACACATAAAAAACTACTTTTGCCAATATATAAAAACACCAGAGGACAATTAGAACTTGAACTCGGTTTTTTAATGAGCAAAATACTCATAAATAGTAAAAACTGCAAAATAAGTAGACATTGTTAGCCTACAGGCTGCATTGTAAACCAATAGCATAGAAAATGAAAACATTTTCAACAAAAACTGGCACCGTGCCTTTAAGGCAGCCATGACCCCTAGCTTCCCATCATGCCCCAGGGGTGACAGTTAGGTCAGTTGTTCTTTCCGGCTCCTTCAGTCAGGACCCTGGATTTTCAGCTCTTGCTTTTTTGACTTTCTGTCAAAAAATATCTATAAAGATCTAGTTTTTTCTACTTTCACTCGACGTCTTTTGGTCCTAGAGTGCAAGTAGCACCTTTTTGTGTTTCAGAAAAGGTTTATTTTTTGGAAATGCCTTCTTTATTCGATCCTTGCCCGTCATGTGGCAAGAAGAAGGCCAGAACAGATACACATCCTGTGTGTATTCTCTGCCTCCCTGAGTCCCACTCTTCTGACAACTGCCAGCATTGTAAGAAGTTATCAAGAAGGACTATCAAGGAGAGGGACAGGATCCGTCTCTATGGCCTCTCTGAAAGAGGTAGGTCTCCTGTGAGGCAGAAGAAGAGGAGAACTCGGTCGACGTCGAGAGGAAAAGTCCCGACCTGTTCTCCGTCGGCGTCGGTATCGACGTCGAAGAAATCGGCGACGAAGAAATCGGCGTTGAAGACTTCGGTGATGCCGGCGCATCATCTTTCGACTACGAAATCTTCGTCGACGAAGGTAACAGGTCCTCCGTTGACGTCAACCAGGCGGCGCTCAACGTCGAGAGACAGGTCTCCGTCGGCGCCGGGTGGGCGTACGACGTCGAGGCACAGCGCTCCGTCGTCGCAGGCGCGATCGACGTCGAGGCACAGCGCTCCGTCGTCGCAGGTGCGATCGACGTCGAGGCACTAGCGCTCCGTCGCCGCCTCATCAACGGCGATCGACGTCGAAGCACAACTCCCCGTCTCGTCAGCGGCGATCGACGTCGAGGCGCATCTCTCCGTCGTCGCCTCCTCATCGGCGATCGACGCCGAGACACAGATCTCCGCCGGGATCAAAGCAACGATCTTCGGCGTCGAGACACAGGACACCTCCTTCGGCGACGATCCATCATTCCACGCCGTCGAGGCGGATGACTCCGCCGAGTGGATTTTCGACGTCGAGACCAAGACCTCCGTCGCCGGCAGTCCAACGCCGGTCGACGTCGACACAGCAATCTCCTGAAAGGGTGCAGGGAGTGTCAAAGCAGGACACTGCACCAGTGTTGGAGAGACGTTCGTCGCCGAGAAGTCCACTTTCTAAGAGAAGAAAGTCAACGTCGAGACATACGTCTCCGTTGAGAGGGCAGTCGACGCTTAGACGCTCTAGGTCAACGTCAAAGCGCCCTTCTGGAAACACCTCACCTCCAGTGAGCCTGTCTTCGTCACCTTCAGGTTCGTCCAGATCCCCGGAGGTGGTTATCTCGACGTCCAACAGCCCAGTGTCAGGGGGTCACCAAGATTCTCCAACAAGGCATGAAGAGCTGAGCCTCACGCCTCCTGCTCAGTCTCCTAAGGAAAGAGAGAGCCACAGATCGCCTTCCATCCATTTATCGCCACGATGGCACAGGCCTCTACATCACTGGGCTACGGACAGGGATTACTCGAGCCATCAGAACAGATCCCCGTTGGCTCGTTTAACTCAGGATAAAGAGCGATCTCCTTCAAGAACAAGAGCTCGCAGCCGCACACCGGTGCACTCACACAGGAGGAGGTCTAGATCAAGAAGCAGGAGGAGAGCACACAGATCGCCTACTCCGTCCTCTTCTTCCACTCATACATCCCATAGAGACTATTCGCCTACTTTGACGAACAGTCCACCGTCGAGGGTCTCTCCGGTGGACTGACATCTACACTTTTCAGGACATTCTTGGCAGAGGAGCTGTAAAGCTGGGTATCCCTATGCCAACTCGTCAAAGCAAGTCCTCGGTGATTTTTGAGACTCTACACCAAAGAGCAGCAACTAAACCTCTGCTTCCCTTGGTACCAGGCATCATAGAGCCAGTGATGGATATCTTTCTCACGCCAGCGAGTGTTAAGACCGCCCCAGCGAGGATCTTAAAAAGTATCGTTCACCAGAGGACGATCCGCTCTTCCTCAGGGCTGACCCTCCTCCGGATTCAGTCGTAATTGCGGCGGCAAAGAAGACTCATGCGGTGGCATCCTCCTCTACTGTCCCACCAGACAAGGAGAGCAAGGTGCAGGATTCCTGGGGAAGGAAGGTTTGTGGCACTTCGGCCTCCATGTTGAAGGTCTCCAATGCAGCGGCACTCCTGGGCCGCTACGACAGATCTCTGTGGGACTCACTACAGAGATTCACTGAAAAGTTGCCACAGGAAGACCGTAAAGATTTTGAAGAAATCTTAACAGAGGGCAGTCAGGTGTCTAACCAGGTCATCAGTGCTGCGGCGGATGGAGCTACCCTTTCGGCACATGCTTATGCTCATGGGGTATGCGCAAGGAGAACATCATGGCTACGTCTTACAGCACTCAGGCCAGAAGCGCAGTCACGCATCCTCAATCTTCCGTTCTCTGGTTCCTCTTTGTTCGGGACTCACACGGATGAAGAGATGACACGGATGAAAACGGAACTGGACACGCTTAAAGCGGTGGGCCTGGAGAAAAGAAAGGAATTCCGTAGGAGATTCCGTCCTTACAATAGACGATCCTCCCAACAGAGGGTTCAAACCCCTCATTGGCAGAAAAATCAGGATCAGCAAGGCCAGCAAAAACGCAGTATCGGGGCAGACGCTCCTCCAGAGGAGGAAGAAACCAGCAACAAGGCAACAATTCCGCCAAGACGCAGTCGAAACAATGAACACTCACTTCCCCTGTCGCCGTTCACCACTCCAGTGGGGAAGTATCGCAGATCATCTCGAAGAGTGGCGAGCTATCACAAAGGATCGGTGGGTACTAGCCACGTTGCAGAATGGGTACTCTCTACGTTTTCAACATCGCCCACCATCAATCCCTCCAGTTCCTCCGTCGTGTCACCAGTTAAAACTCTTGCAGAAAGAGGTTGCCACCCTTCTCAGAAAGTCAGCCATCGAGAGGGTGCCAGTATCTCAAAGAGGAAAAGGGGTTTACTCAAGATATTTTTTGGTGAAGAAAAAAGGCCAAAAAGCAGAGTACAGACCCATTCTGGACTTGCGGTCACTCAACCTATCCATAAAAAAGGAAAAGTTTCGCATGTTGGCTCTCCATCAAATATATCCACATCTCAGGCAGGGGGATTGGATGTGCTCGCTGGATCTGCAAGATGCATATTTTCACGTTCCGATCAATCAGTATCACAGACAGTACCTGCGATTCCTAGTGGGATCCGCTCATTACCAGTTCAAGGTTCTACCCTTCGGGTTGAAGTCAGCCCCAGAGTGTTCACGAAGTGCATGGCGGTGGTGGCAGCCGCACTGCGCCGCAGGGCGTCTTCGTATACCCGTACTTGGACGACTGGCTGTTGAAAGGTCCTTCCCCAGACAGTGTGAGGATGCATTTCTTGAGCTGTCTCGAGCTGTGTCACCGGCTGGGCCTGCATGTGAATTTCGTCAAATCAACTTCACAGCCAACACAGAAAATACAATTTTTAGGAGCTCTGCTAGACTCCACGGTAGGAAAAGTGTTTCCTTCGGAGGAGAGACAGTGTTCCCTCATACAGAAATGCCAGCTGGTTCTGCGCAACAGAAAACTACCTGTGCGTCGGATTGCCTCCCTGCTAGGGTCGATGGCATCCTGCATCTTCCTGGTTCCCAATGCCAGACTACGAATGCGTCCTCTTCAGCAGGATCTGGAGGACAAGTGGGACCAGCAGACCGCTCGTTGGGACGAAAAAATAAGTCCATCAAACGCGGTTCGAGCTTCCATACCTTGGTGGATGAGAAAACAAAATTTGCAAGTCGGAGTTCCTTTCCATCAACCTCCGCCTGCTCAGACACTGATCACGGACGCCTCGCTGCAGGGTTGGGGAGCCCACATGGGTTCTCTCCAGACTCAAGGACTGTGGTCTCCAAAGGAGCGATCATATCACATCAACATGCTAGAGCTGAGAGCAGTACACCTAGCCCTCAAAGCTTTCCTCCCCTCGATTCAGGCAACCTCAGTGTTAGTACAGACGGACAACACCACCACCATGTACTACCTGAACAAACAGGGGGAACTCGCTCACGCACACTTTCCCTGGAAGCTCAAGCACTCTGGCATTGGCTCTTGGCTCGGAATCTGGCAGTCACAGCAGTCCACCTGCCAGGAGAACAGAACGTGAGAGCGGATGCACTCAGCCGTCACTTCGAAGACAGAGAAGACTGGGTGCTCAACGACGAGGTCGTCGAAGACATCTTCCAGACATGGGGTCGTCCCACCATCGACCTCTTCGCGGACGACTGAAAATGCCAAATGCCGAAACTTCGCCTCACGGTTCTACCGACCAGGATCGAAAGGGAATGCCCTTTTGATAGACTGGTCAGGGGCATTTGTGTACGCCTTTCCACCCCTTCCGCTGATCCCGAAGGTGGTGACCAAGCTGTCCCATTCGTGCACGAGGATGATACTAATTGCCCCGGACTGGCCGAGACAATGGTGGTACCCGGACCTTCTGCACCTATCAGAGTGTCCTCACAAGAGGCTGCCGTGCAGACCGGACCTGCTGTCCAAGATGAACGGGAGGATTCATCATCCCAACCTTCCCTCGCTGAACTTGGCGGCATGGCTCCTGAGGTCCTCCAGTATGGCCACTTAGGACTGCCGCAGGACTGCATGTCCATCTTGAAGGAAGCAAGAAGACCGTCCACGAGGCATTCGTATGCATGCAAGTGGAAACGGTTTTACATGTGGTGTATGCAGAACAATTGTAACCCAATCAAAGGTCAGGAAGAGGTCATCCTTCCTTACCTACTTTATCTGGCGAAAGCAGGTTTGAAGTTTTCTTCCATTAAGGTGCATTTAGCAGCTATAACTGCATATAGGCGTTCAGCTTCTCAACCTTCCTTCTTCCAGTTACAGGCTGTTAAGGATTTTTGCAGGGTTTAAAGAAGGTCTATCCTCCGGTACGACCTCCTTCACCACCCTGGGAGCTTAACCTGGTGCTATCAAAATTGATGGGTCCTCCTTTTGAACCCATACACAAAGCAACCTTACAACATCTTTCTTGGAAGGCGGCTTTCTTGGTAGCGATCACGTCAGCTCGCAGAGTGAGTGAAATACAGGCGCTCTGCTCCAAAGAGCCCTATACAGTCTTCCATCTTAACAGGGTTGTGTTGAGGACGCACCCCTCTTTCCTTCCAAAGGTGGTGTCGGATTTTCATGTGAATCAGACCATCTCTCTACCCACCTTTTTTCCCAATCCCTCCACTCCAGCTGAGAGGGCTTTGCATTCTCTGGACCTCAAAAGGGTTTTAAAATTCTATCTGGATCGGTCCAAATCTATAAGAAAATCTGATCAACTATTTGTTAACTATGGGTCGATCAGATCTGGGTTCGCAGCTTCAAAGCGCTCCATCTCCAGATGGATAGTTTCATGTATCAAGCTTGCTTATCAATTAGCGCAGAAGCTCCTGGGGTTTACTCCCAGAGCGCATTCTACTAGAGGAAAAGCGGCTACTACTGCTTTTCTTCAAAATGTGCCCATGTCTGAAATCTGTAAGGCGGCAACTTGGAGGTCCGTCCATACATTTACAAGGCACTACTGTCTGGAATCAGACACCAGAGCAGACACCCAAGTAGGCCAGGCCTCCTTGAGGAATCTGTTCAACAGCTGATTTCGGCTGTTATGTTTCTTTGTGTTGGGTCACTTTACTCTCATTTACCTGCAGGTGGTTGATGGGCTTGCTATTCTATTCAGTGCTTATGACTATTGATGAGGATCCCCTGGAAGAGAAGGATAAGTTACTTACCTGTAATCCTAGTTCTCTTCCAGGGGTATCCTCATCAAAGTCATAAGCAACCCACCCGCCTCCCCAGGTAAATGAGAGATTTCTAAAGTGTTAAAGGATATCTTTGTGCCCTGACCTTCAGGGTTATGCAAAGAACAACTGACCTAACTGTCACCCCTGGGGCATGATGGGAAGCTAGGGGTCATGGCTGCCTTAAAGGCACGGTGCCAGTTTTTGTTGAAAATGTTTTCATTTTCTATGCTATTGGTTTACAATGCAGCCTGTAGGCTAACAATGTCTACTTATTTTGCAGTTTTTACTATTTATGAGTATTTTGCTCATTAAAAACCGAGTTCAAGTTCTAATTGTCCTCTGGTGTTTTTATATATTGGCAAAAGTAGTTTTTTATGTGTGTAATTACATTGTTTGGCCTCCTATTGAGAGCTGCATTGGTATGAGAAAAAATGATATATGTATATGCATATATGTAGAGCTGTATATATGTGATTTCCATATATAATTTTTATATTTCCGGGGTCCCCGCACGTGGGCGGGAATATTCAGTGCTTATGACTTTGATGAGGATACCCCTGGAAGAGAACTAGGATTACAGGTAAGTAACTTATCCTTATCTGCCATATTTGGTGTAATTCTGTTCATCGGTTTGCGCTGTAGTCGTGTCTAAATCCCTATGGGAAATTGCATGCGGAAAAAGTGTTTTGGGACCCCCCCCCCTTTTTGACGAATCACCCTGAAACTTTCCAGTCAGCAGCTAAAGTGAGCAACAAACTAGTTTTGAAAATTTCGTGAAGAATCGTCAACCGGCGCCAAAGTTATTAGCAAAACAAAAAACGATTTTCCTATGGAAACTGGGGGCCAGATGTACGACCTGCCAAATAGCGCCTCGTAAATTGTGTCGCATTTGCGACTCGCAATTTGCGTGGCGCTATTTGGCATGTACAACAGTGTGTTTAACACTGTTTGCGATTCCAATGGGGTCGCAAATTGTGAGGCTCATGAATATTAATGAGCCTCTCGCAATTTGCGAGCACATTGGGAATGACAGGCCCTCCCAGGGATGGTGGCCTGCTGGGCTCAGCAGACCACCATGTCTGGGACTGCTGTTAAATAAAGCAGCTTTTTTTTTTTTAAATGCAGCCGATGCATTTAAAAAAAACATGAAACGTTTTCGTTTCATTTTTTAAGGGCAGGCAGTGGTCCCTGGGACCACTGCCTGCCCTTAAAAAATAATAATGCATGCATTTGCGAATGCATTACCACCTACTTGAAGTAGGTGGTAATTTGCGAGTGTTTTGCGACCGCAATTGCGGTCGCAAAACATTGGTAAATTCCTTTGCGGTCGCTATTAGGAAGGGAACGCCCCTTTCTAATAGCGAGTCGCAAAGCAGTATTTTGCGAGTCGCAATTTATTTGCGAGTCGCAAAATACTGTTTGTACATGGGCCCATGCTTTTTAGCGTGCGCAAGCAGGTCTAAGACCCCTTTGCGCACGCTAAAAAGCGTCGTACATCTGGCCCCAAGTCCTTGCTATAGCTACCTACTGGCGACCGCCTGTAGGTAATATGTATCATGTCTGTTTATTAAGATCCTTTCTTGTGTCAATCATGTTACAAACACATCTAGGTCAATAGGTGGTTTTGTGATTTGGATATTGCTCTCCATTTCTTCTGACACTCAAATGTTGCTCATTGCCATGAGGGATTGGGGCCTCTGCTCTACAAAAAATGAAAGTATTTGCATATTCATTATACAGTTCATAATAGTACAGCATATCACCTATAGGCCCCTTCAGGATATAACCTATGATCCAAAAACAAAAGCGAAGAACAGAGAAAGGGAGTTAGTACATTTTAAATTGAAGATTAATGTGGATTGGCTGTTAATACCACCCATTAAAACAGCCACACAGAGGTATATTGTTTTATGAGAAGAGAATGTGAAAAAGCTGCAGCCAAGTAGTTTCACTGGGTAAGAAACAGCCTGGTTACCAAATGGATAGAAACATACCATGGAAACAAGTGCATGTGACCTCACTTCAAAAATTTGCGAGGCAGTTATTTTAAGTTTCTTACCATCATGACTCTGAATGCATTCATGCCCCTTACAGTTTTTACTCAGTCCCTGCACACTTCAGACAGAATTAACAAGCGAGTC
This sequence comes from Calotriton arnoldi, assembly GCA_963921515.1. NCBI lineage: Eukaryota > Metazoa > Chordata > Amphibia > Caudata > Salamandridae > Calotriton > Calotriton arnoldi. The sequence goes on along the minus strand of CAWUFW010000162.1, from coordinate 5,423,650 downwards.
CCTACTAGATACTATGTACCAAAAAGAAGTTTCAAAAATGTATTATATATATATATATATTATGCCGGTATTAAGGGAATAACAATAATTATCACAGGGAGTCAGAATCAACATAAAAAATACAATAATAAGTGTAAGAATAACTAAAATTCACATGGACATATGTCAAAATAGATATTTATTAACATAGTTATACATAGTATATTTACATAAAAAGTTTAAAAAACATTTCATTGTTATATACAATCAATGTAAAAACAAATAATATGAAAACAGAGTTGTCGACGCTGCGTTTCGGTGAGTAGATATATAGACACCTTCCTCAGGACAGTTTTCTTATGATAATGAATTAAAACAGTGTATGTATGTACATTGATGCCACCGTGAATTTCTCATGCACTGGAATCCCCAAATGCAGAATTTTTGATAAAGCTGGAACCAATCATAAGGTAAATGATACGTCGTGATAACGATCCCCAAAATAGACAACAGTGCCGATAGTTTCGATCAATTCCTAAGGCAACAGTTGTTCAGGCAGATATACAGCCGAAATGATAGGTACCTCGTCGTTGAAATCCGGCCTCCTTGCAAACAATGTACAGCTTCCGGGTCACATCCTAAGTATTTGCATATTCATTATACAGTTCATAATAGTACAGCATATCACCTATAGGCCCCTTCAGGATATAACCTATGATCCAAAAACAAAAGCGAAGAACAGAGAAAGGGAGTTAGTACATTTTAAATTGAAGATTAATGTGGATTGGCTGTTAATACCACCCATTAAAACAGCCACACAGAGGTATATTGTTTTATGAGAAGAGAATGTGAAAAAGCTGCAGCCAAGTAGTTTCACTGGGTAAGAAACAGCCTGGTTACCAAATGGATAGAAACATACCATGGAAACAAGTGCATGTGACCTCACTTCAAAAATTTGCGAGGCAGTTATTTTAAGTTTCTTACCATCATGACTCTGAATGCATTCATGCCCCTTACAGTTTTTACTCAGTCCCTGCACACTTCAGTCCATTATCCGGTTCTCTTTGTGGTGACCTGCATCGTGAGTCTGAGGTCAAGAGACACAGTCTAACCAGTGACTGTAAATGATTCCTATTAAGATTCATTGTATGTAAATGTATTTTGCAATGATAGCCTGAATATCTGTCATGGCTCCTGCTCTTTTGGACCAGAGTGCTTTGTAAATAAAGATACTTCAATATTTAGATTCACATTCAATGATTAAAACAGTAGTTAATATAGTGGACAATTCTGACTTGAGTCATCAGCCATAAGGAAAGAACGGCCAAGATCATGCAATCTCATTATTAATTTTTTTAAGGGTGTTTTGTTCTTTTTGATTGAAGGTTTCACTTCAATAAGAAATAAAAGCCAAAACCCCCTAAAACATGTTTGGTGAGATAAGTTATGGAATTGTTGTCTGCTGATTTTTAGAATATGTTATAAACTCAATTACTTTAGAAGTTTTTCTATTCTTAAATACTTGTAAATCAAATATAATTTGAAATCTACGTTCATGTAATCACTTGCAGGATATGTGGCATTAGCTGTCTGTTGACCTTAACTGTCTTTCTAACATGGAAAAAAATATTAAAATGCTATTGGCCTCTTAAACAGTGCACACCATGAAATGAATTTCCTTGTGCCCCTGAAGAATAAAGGACTATGCCATTTGGCAAATGGCATAACTACAGCTTGTACTCTTTAAATATATCCTGTGTGAGGTAGATTGTTTTACTTTGCCTCTGTGGGTAATATTATGAATGGTGAGTGCAATTTGTACAGCTTCCTGTCTGATGCAAATATTTTTATTTTTTCCTTCAGTTGTAGAAACTGTAAAAAGACTGCACCTTACTGTTCCATCCTTGTCCTTTCAGTCCTAAGCCTTTTCTGATCACATATTTGTCAGACCGGGAAAAATCGGCAACTAACATTTGAATTGGGGAAAATATCAAAATATAGGTTCTCAAGCATTCAGAGTCAACTTTTCCTTCAGAGTAAGCACAAATGAGATGAACGATATCCATCAAATGTGCAAATCTTCATTAGGCCACCTTAATTGCACATGAATATTTGGGTGGGGGTTCACAAAACTAATTTTCAAAGAAAAATGCACAGGGTTAGTCCTTTTACGTAAATATGTAGAATCTTTGAATTTCATTTCGGAGGTGAACAAAGTCGTCAGCTAGGCTGGCTAGAATATTTCATCTGTAGTTCAGCGTGTCAATAATGTTGAGGTTACTTAAAAGGTGTTCTGAACCTTTTCTATTTTTACCTGCCAAACAATGCAGCCTTCTGGTTGCAAATGACTTATCGGTAACATGTAGATAGCTGACCTAAAAAGCAACTGTGGTTCTTAAACTGTAGTCTGCCCTGAGGGTTGTCCGTGACATGTATACAGGGGGCACATGACTATTTACAATAATGAATATTACTAGATTAATAAAGACAATTAATAAACACAATTAAAAATGTTAAAACGCTTTAAAAATGGAAAAGAATTTGAAATTGAAGGCTAGAAATTAAGCTGATATCCTCATCTTGAACTGTTGAAGAAGCACAAGTGCAGCAAACAAAATCTAGTATGGACGATTGGTGGCCTCAATTGAAGCCCTGGTGTGCGCTGACAAAAGAGCATGCACTAGGAGCACAAAGGACAAGGCGATATGCTGGAATCTGGCATATCACATCATTGTTTAGAAATAAAATTACATTGTGAAAAGCTCCAACCTTCCCTTTAAATTAAAACTTTGATTATTGCAGTTTTTTGTGAATTAAATTAAATATTTCAACATTCAGCGTGTTTACCCACTTCTTCCAGCACATTTCTTTTCATAACATTCAAGAAATGTCATTTTCCATAACTTTGTCCTTTGAGTTGTTCTTGCTATCGCTTTTACTTTTATACAGCTTCGCCCTTCGAGCTGCTCTCTGGTCTCCTTTACCTCCACGTAGTGCTCTCTTCTACCTTCGCTTCCACCCTCCACTTTGATCTGTCTCTGTTTCCATCCTCTGTGATGCTTCCCCTCAACTGAACCCTCCATGTTATTTCACCCCAACTGCACCCTCCATGTTGTTTCACCCCGCATTCCCCTGTGTAGCTTCCCGGGCCTCCAGTTGCTTCCCTGCCTTCCTTGATTCCACTCTCTGTGTTGCTTCCACTTCTGAGTTCTTGCCCCGACCTGCTTGTTAGGTTTTTTTGTTTACTGATCCAACTTGGATTGGTAAACTAAAAGAAAATAGAAATGCCTGTGTCATTTTGTATGGGGTACATGCTTGGTTTGTGCGTCTACAAAATAACACAGCCAATAGGTCCCAAAGGCAAGACTTTTGGCTTTGCCATTGCTTGGTTTAAAAAGAGCTTGTAGCTCTTAGAAATGGTAGATGAACAATGTAGAAATGACCAGTTTTTTCTCATTGCAGGAGCGGAAGAAGCGTGGAGACACCAACAATGACCTCTTCCTGGCCGACGTGTATGCTTACCAGGGGAAGTTCCACGAGGCCGCCAAGCTTTACAAGAAGAGCGGCCATGAGAGCCGTGCCCTGGACATGTACACGGATCTGCGCATGTTTGAGTATGCCAAGGTACTATGCCCGTGGACACTGTTGCTCAAAGTAGAGGGGAGAAAGTGAGTGACATGGAAAAACCTGGAGATAGTAATGAGCAAAGGGAAGAAAAGAGCACTAGAGAAGAAAGGCAGTGCAAGCAGAGAAAGAAGTAGAAATGAGATTGGGATGGGTGCATATAAGGGAGACTGAGAAAAGGAGGAGAGGAGGAGGGGAATTCGAAGAAAGAGGGACGGAGAAAGGACAAGGGCACAAGCATAATTGATTATATAGACTGAGGTGAATAGGCCCAGTGGAAAATACATAGTCTAGTAAAGAGTAACATTTGGAACCTTATTGAAATCGAAGTACTAATAAATGACTAGTTTTAGATGAGGAATGCCCCAGTGCCGAGGTGTTACTCACTGTACCTTCTGGATGCTCTGCACATTTTCTTGACACCTACCTTGTTCCCATGCGAGGAGGTGTGAAGGCATTTTGCAACAGATGCCATCATCAAATAAGCTTACACCACAGCCATTTGTTTTACTTGGTGCAAACCCAGCTAGAGAGCAGAAGGGCGCTGCACACATTGATTCAGGCAGAGACTAAATTAACCATAGGTTAGGGACCTCAGTGGTTCTATCTGAGGGGGGGGTGAGATATTAATTGAAGAGATGGGTTTTTAGCTCATTTTTGACATGCAGGCTTAATGGAGTGAAGCAGATCCAAGAATAATGTAGTTCTTCTTGGGTTCGAGAGGGCTTTTTTCTCTTCATTTTCTTTCTTGTTTGGTAACCGCAAGACGGCATTGTTGAATTGACCACAATTTCTGTTGATTTCTGCCAGATGAGGTCTTGTTTTAGAAGTTACTGCTTTGTAGATGACACAACAGTTCTTCAATGTCATCTGGCTGGGAAGAGAGAGGCAGTAAAGTCTTTTCAAGGCAGAGGTCTCCGCATATAGGTTTGGAATTGCTGCTTGTGATATGTGCGTACTACAAAATGAAATTTGTATCTGAAAGAGACACGTTAGTGACAAATTCCTTACCTTAGAATATCCCCAGGCGTCAGGCTGGATCCGGAAAGTTTTTGTGTAGCAGTACCCTTGCATGTCGGTAGGCGGCGTCGTGCGGCTCCGCGTCCGTCGTCGGCATCGCCGGGATGACGTCGCGGGCAGTACTTAGACGCCGCCCCTGCGCGCTGACGTCAGTTCTTCTTTTTCCGCGCCAGTAAGCGCAGATCCGGGAAGAGCAGTGCCCTAGTCAATTTTTGACTAACTTTTTTGTGAATTTTTTCACTGTTTCTTTTTCGAGTCTTCACGACTCCTAGGTGTCGTAGGGATGCCCGGCTTCAAGCCATGCGGCGCCTGTGGTCGCATGATGTCGATCACGGACCCGCATCTGGAGTGTCTCTTCTGTCTCGGCCGAGACCACGACACAAAGTCGCGCCGCACCAAGCCCCGGTCCCGGGAGAGGTCGAAGGGCCGGTCGCGGAGTCCCCGCCGGTCGTCGGAGTCCAAGTCTTCGCGCTCCTCGGGTAAGTCAAAGCACAAAAAGTCTAAGAAGCATCATCGCTCTAAGACTTCGCCTCGCCGGTCTCGCGACTCGGCTGAGGCCCCAGTCGGCACCGCCCCGCGGCCCCGGACATGCCTGTAGAGCCGCCCCGCATTACCCGTCCTTTCCGGGTTCGGGGGCGACTCCGGCCGAAATACAGGAATTCCTGTCGGCCATGGCCCGCCTCTTCGGGCCTTCAGGTCCCTCCGGTGCGCCTTCGGGCCCCGCGGGCCCTGATGGGGTTGCCCCGGCGCCGCCGTCGACTCCGGTCCCGGCGCCGCCTGTCCCACCAGCCTTCATCCCGGCCTCGGCTCCGGCCTCGATCCCGGCTCCGGTGGTACCGCAACCCCCATCGACGCCGGTTGACCTAACCACGCCTCCGCCTCCGCCGATGTCCCCGGTGCCGTTCCTGACGCCGTCCGGGGCTCCGGCCGGCGTCGGTCCCCGGCTCTCTCCGGCTCCGGACATGGAGCCGAACCGACGTCGCTCGACGCCGGCTCCGGCGCCGATGAGACCTTTTATTTTCCGCTGACTGACTCAGCCAGGGAGTCATGGCAGGGAGGAGGAGTGATGGGCACTGGTAGGGCACTGGTAAAGTGCTCATGTTGGTTTGGCCGGCCGTCTTAGACCGGCCAAACAGACATGCGCACTTAGGTTTCTCCAACCCAGCTGTGTTGACTGCCAGGTTTGTGAAAAGTTGCAGGCTCCCTGTGCCTGAGCGAAGCATCAGACCAGCCCGCTCAGGCCAATTGCCGCACTGCTCTCATGCTTGGGTGGGAGCCTGTGCTTTGTGCCCCAGTGACTGCCGGAAGGAGAGAAGCACCGAGGCGTGCGTCCGCGGCAGGACAGGTAATTTTAAAATGATTATTCCCCTAATCCCCTGTGCCCTCTCCCGGCCCCCCACACTTTAGTTTTGCGGCGCCACTGAGTTTGAAGTATCAGTTTACTCATTTCTACATCACCTTTTAACACCCACTGGGTTTTCTTTTGTACATTTTCTTTCATTTATATCTTAGGGCCCTATTTAAACACCTAAGTGAACCTTAAATATGAAAATGCAGACAATGTATGACAGAGGAAGTGTTACTGCTTATTCACAGATCCGGGAATAGTAGAATTTTATCCTTGCAAATGGATATACTCCCAAAAATGTCACCAGTATGATGGAACAAATGTAGGCAATTCTTCTCTAAGGGGTATGTTTGTGGGTTTTGTAAGAAGGATCTTACTTGTCTACATGCAAAACTTGGTAAACAACCACAGATTCATACATTTCCAAGAATTTACAAATACAAGTTTTTTGTTTTCTTGTCAAAGGGAGCAGGAAAGTGTTTTCCAGGTGATTGGAACACCTTCATAATTGATGTTTATCCAGTATTGGTGTATCTTTCATAGATTCACATGCCTGAATCATTCCCCGTCGTCGTAGTGGGAGTCCCACGGTACATATGACAAAGTAGTAGATAGTAAATAGTACATTCCATAGGCTATCATGGTGGTAACCATGTATTCTATAGCCTATTAGCCTCCTTTTACAAAAAGGACCAAACTCAAAACACAACCAATCAGCAGCCAGCACCCTCTAGAACCTTCCCAAGAGAGGCTGAATCCTCAGATTTTCCAGCACAAGTGTAGTTAGTACTGTATTGTAGAGGTGCCTCTCCGGGAGGAGGGTGGGTTGCATGTGAATCTATGAAAGATACCAATACTGGATAACTGCAGTTACAGGTAAGTAACTTTTTTCTTATCCAGTATTGGGGTATCTTTCATAGATTCACATGCCTGAATCAGAATAGTAAGCAGTAATCTAAAACAAGTACCCTTAGTGGATGGTGGGTAGTACCAATAGTATATTAAAATGTATTCACAGAAAGGAATGTTCTGTGAAAGCGCTGGTGTATAACTATATGCATATAAATGCATGGACATGTAGAATAAACATTTCTACCATAAGCTTAAACATGTATACCATCTTCTATAAACAATTATGGCACATTTTAAAATGTAGGTCAATATTGAAAACAGAAAAGAAATCCTCTAATTAAAGAGGCTCACCATACTGAAACAAATGACGTAGCACTGCCTGTCCCACGGCTGCATCAGCACGTTGCGTTGACTTCAGACAGTAATGCTGCATGAACGTGTGTCGTTTTCCACGTCGCAACTCTGCAGATTTTTTCTAGTGGCACCCCTGCGAACATGGCAGCCGATGTAGAGACTGCTCTTGTGGAGTGCGCTCTCACTGGTTGTTTCAAAAGCTTGCCTGCCTTGTCGTGGCAAAGCTGAATTGTGGCTGCTATCCATCTTGCGATGGTAGTTTTAGAAACAGTGCCCTGACGACCTTGCCCATAGGCTACAACCAGTTGATCTGTTTCACGGATAGACTCAGTCTTTCGTAGGTAGAATTTACAACACCTCTTGATGTCCAGAGTGTGTAAAGTTCACTCCGCAGGTGTAGCAGGATCAGGAAATAAAGTTCTGAGAATGACAGGTTTGTTTAAATGGAGCTGTGAAGGAACCTTAGGGATGAATCTGGGATTCGATTCGTCCTGAGGATAACCATGTTTTTGAAAAAAGAAGAAAAGGCTGTTTTATCGTGAACGCTTGAATTTCACTAACCTTTCTGGTTGATGTTAGGGTGAGTAGAAGAGCCACTTTACTCGTCAGGTATTTGATGTCAGCCCTATAGATTCGTTCAAAGGGTTGCTTCATCAATTGTGACAGGACTATATTTAAGTGCCACTCAGGAGGTGGAGCCTTAACAGGTGGATAAGTGTGAAACAAGCCTTTCATGAATTGCTGTACAATTCTGGTAGAACAAAGAGACAGACGTTTAGGGGAGTGTTTATATCGAGATATAGCTGCTAGATGAACTCTAATTGAAGAATATACTAGTCCTGATTTTGCCAAGGACAGAAGGTATGGTAGGATTTGCTCTGGAGCAGAGATACACGGATGCACGTTGTTTTGACGGCACCAGAGACAGAATTGCTTACATTTCAGTCTGTAAGTCTTGTTGGTGCTATCCGCACGAGACCGATCAATAATGTCTTTATACTCCTGTGTAATAGTCAAATCCTTAAATTGAAAGAAATTCAGGAGCCACGCATTAAATTAGTGGGGGCTATCAATATGAGAGGACCCCGCTCCGCTTTCCTGTTGCTGAGAACCTTATGTATTAAAGGTATCAGGGGGAAAAGTTAAACAGAGATCCTGGACATGTGTCGAAAAGTTTTCCGTCATGATCCTGGATGTGGATGACAAGTTGCATAGAATTGGCATTTGCGGGTTTCGTTTGTTGCAAAGAAATCTAGAGCCAGTTTGTCCCAGAACGAGAAGATCATATTTGGTGCCGACCGATCAAACTTTTATTCGTGGAAGCTGCTTTATTGCATGCTGGTGGTATTGCCCGTGCGAACTAACACCGAAGACTCTGCTATCATTGGCAGGAAAGCTTGGAGACAGAGATAGATGGATTTGAGCTCCAGGTGATTGATTATGCATGCTCTTTTGGAGCAGAGACCATTTTCCTTGAATTTGTAGGGTCTGTAGATGACCACCCCAGCTCTCCAGGGAGGCATCCATAGTCATTACGAAGTGAGGTATTTAGGGTAAGAGCGTGAGGTCCTCTAATAGGTGGGAGATCTGGGACCACCAGTCTAGAGTTTATCATACATGTGCAAAGATCATCAGGCCCTTGAATGATTCTTTAGATTGCAACTATTGTTTTGAAGCTGTTCCTGTAAGAGTCTAATTTTCTGGTGCGCAAGAGGGATCATATTGATAGCTGAGGACATGTCACGAAGCTAATTGAACCAACGCACAGTTTTTTTTTTTTTTTAGTTTAAGAGTCAGTTCCTACAGCGTTAGCTGCTTGGCTTAGGATAGAAAGTCTTTTGTCCTGGACAGTATCAAATGTTGCGGCCTAGCAACAAAATCTTCTGAGATAAATGAGTTGATCTTAGATAATTCACAAGGGGACCTAGTTTGTGAAACAACTTTAGGCCAGCTTCTGTGGCCGTGGACCATCAAAATCCCTTTGGTACTTTAATCAACCAGTTGCTGAGGTAGGGAAATACCTGATGACCCTTCATCCTGAAAAAAACTGCCACAGGGTTATGCAGTAGGTAAAATGTAGGAAGTTGAACTGAAGCCAAATGGGAGGGCTTTAATGCGTGGGAGGAAATGTGGAAGTATGAATCCTGTAAATTCAGAGCGGTCATGCGGTGTCGGAGAGGGTGACCACGTAACAGTATTGGTTTCAGAAATACTTGTTTAATTTCCATAGGTCTACGATGGATAGCCAATCCTTTACTTTCGTGTCTATGAAGAAACAAACGAGAATAGAAGCCCGTTTGCTTAAAATGTACTCCTTTCTCTATGGAACCTCAGGTTAGCGTAGCCGTCACTCCTTTTCGAAGCAGATGCAGATAAAAGGGGGGGGAGGCACCCTCATTTTGGTGGAGTAATGGGCGGAATCTTGGCGAACTCTAACGTCTGACCATATGTTTTGAGAGCTAGAACTTATTTATCGAAACTATTTTCCGCCATAGATGACACCATATTGGAACTGTTTCTCCCACAGGATGGCGTAAGCAGCACTAGAACGTTGTCACTGTAAGTAAGCTAGCCTAAGGGCTACTGATAGCGTTGTTAAGTCTGATACCTTTGGCATCCTTCTCGATACAGATCAGTATCTCTTTCACGGGTGCCTCAAAAGGGTGTTTCTTTTGAATTGAATGTGACAAAAAAATCTTGCGGTGTCAGTCATCCTTGACTGCTTGCAAGGCGTCGTCACCGTGCTTGCCAAACAGAACATCGCCATGGTATGGTAAAAATATTAGATATATTTGCACCTCAGGTTCTATATTCAGTGGTCTTGAACTAACATTGGCGTCTAAGGACCACTGGCCCTGCCAGTTGTGAAATACCTATTGAGGCTATATCTATAGCGCAATATATATTTACTGATGAGGAGGTTTCAACCCCTGCAGAATCTTTTTTATTTATTTATTTTTGTAATCTTTGCCCTATCTGTCTTCTGGCAGACATTCTATGTATGTGGCAATGTTGGACTACATCTCGTGATTATACCAGCCCTATATTGCCAGTGATTGGGTAGCCCGTATAGTAGCACCAGGCATAATTGAGAACGTCTCCTTGCTGGTAAGACTGGCTTATACGTGACAGGGTTTTCCATGAGTGCAATTCCTCCCGGATAAATCAACAATTGGAATAGGTCTCATAGCTTTTTTTTTATTTTTTATTTTTTAATCAGAAGGAGAACAAACCATTACTTATTTGCTTTTGGAAGTTAGAAGCGTTTGGCTGCACGTTCCTTAGGAGTCTGGAAACCATCAAAAATCATCTGGTGGGGAATCCAGCAGTTGTGGGCCTTCTCCCTATCATCACCAGATATGAATGGGTCGTTCCCGGGAAGTAAATTTTTTTAAAACATTTTTTTTTTTTTACTCTGGGATCACTTTTCTTGCGGCAGGAGCAGCAGAGTGACTTGAACGGCGAAACACCAGTAACAGAGTGTGGGGTTACAAGGTAAGACCAGATCATCTCATCTAAGGCTTCTTTGACATTAGTTCCTTTTCTTACATTGAGTTGGATGCAATCCTTAATCATGCGATTGACCCGTTCAACAAGTCCATTTGCTCTCGGGCAATATAACGCAGTTTGTAGATGAGTGACACAAATTTTTTTAAAGAAATCTTTCATAAGTGTGGATATGAATTGGACACCATTGTCCGTGACTATTGTCTGAGGCACCCCTTCATTACGGAATACTTCTTGCAAGAATGAAATTACTGTACTTGTGGTAACATAGTTCACTGTTTTGATGATTACCCATTTAGAATGATAATCTACTAAAGTGAGTATGAATCTTCCTCCTAATCCCTTCACATTAACAGGACCAATGATGTCCATAGCTAACTTATTCCATGGAGAAGAGGGAACCTCCACCACAGAAATAGGACCTTTGTTTACCTGTTTACTTTTGTCACTCATAGCACATTGTATACATTGTCTTATTTTCCTCTCAATCATGGTGTCCATACTAGGCCACCAATAATGAAGGCGGATTTTATTCTTAGTAAGACTGCATCCTAAGTGACCTTCGTGTGCCAAGGTTACAATTTTTTCTCTTAAACACTCCGGTGGTACTAGTTTGTTTCCTCTGTAGAGATTTTGATCACAAACATACAATTCATTTCTTACTTCCCAAAACCCACTCTCGTCACTCTTGAGATCTGAGCATTTGTTGGGCCACCCATTTAACACCATTTCCTTTACTCTATGGAATACAGAATCATTCTTGATACACTCATCCCATTCCTGTCTATTTATGCCTTCAGTAATGGCTGTCACTACAAATTCGTCTACAGCATTACTCTGTTTCTTTGTTCTCTAAGGGTAGTCTAGATAGACAATCAGCTGCCTGATTTAGTTGACCCGGTATGTATATGATCTTGAAGTTAAACCCTTCAAGGCCCAGGAACCACCTTGAAATTCTGGGTGTAGTTCTTTCAATGTTTTTTTACTGAGAATGCACTTACTAAGGGCTTGTGAGCTGTCCTTGGGGTAAAAGGTATTCCCCAAATAAACACGTGGAAATGTTTCACCGCCCACAAGCATGCAAGTGCTTCTCTTTCAACTACAGAGTAGCGGGATTCAGCATCAGTCAAAGCTCTTGATGCGAAAGCCACAACTCTTTCTTCTCCTTCTACTATTTGACTGAGCGTGGCCTCAATACCTTTAGTGCTAGCATCAGTGGTGATTATAGTACACTTGCTAGTGTCAAATTGCCCTAAATAAGGTGCATTAGCAATGTGGAACTTCAAATTTTCAAATGCTTCTATACACTCTTTGTTCCAGTCAAACTTTGCTCCTTTTTTTAGCAAATTCCTCACGGGATATGTAATTTCTGCAAAATTTTTGATGAACTTGCAATAATATTCTGACAGCCCAAGGAATGACTTCACTTCCTCCTTAGTATTGGGCTTGGGCGCAAATTTAATGGCATTAACAAGATCTACCTTAGGCTTGATACCTTCCCTGGAGACCACATGCCCAAGGTATGTGACTGAACGCACACCAATTTGACACTTTTCTCTCTTTAACGTCAATCCAGCATCCCTCAATCTGATCAGTACTCTGTGGAAGGTTTTGTTGTGTTCATCTTCATTTTTTCCAAAAACTAGCAAATCATCTTGGAAGCACAACACGTGTTCTATTTCTTCCAAAATGTTTTGCATAGCCCTTTGGAAAACCGCCGCAGCGGAGGCTAAACCGAAAGGCATTCTACAAAACCTGAAGGCGCCAAAAGGTGTGATGAAAGTAGTAAGAGCTTTACTCGATGGATGAAGTCTAACTTGATGGTACGCTTGAGATAAATCAATCACTGTGAAAAACTCTGCCTTGTTAACTTGGTTCAATAATTCATTTGTTAGGCAAGGGATGCCTGTCAATCCAAATATTATTATTTAACTGTCTCAGGTCGATGCATAGCCTGATGTTCTTAGTATTAGCTTTGGACATAATAACTATGGGTGCAACCCATTCTGCACACTCTACTGGCTCAATAACTTCTTCACTTAACAATTTATCCAATTCCTGTCTCAGAGGTTCCTTCATCATTAAAGGTATATTTCTACATTTATGTGCCACTGGTTTGGCACCTTCTTTTAATTTAATTTTGTGTTGATAATCTCTTAAACAACCAAGTTTATCTGTGAAGACTTCTGGGAATTCATCCACAAGTTCCAAACCACACACAGTCCTTTCCACTAGCATGACTGGAGTTTCAGCTGTGGGATCTAGTTTTATTCCTAAATCCTTCTGATGTGCCCATCCTAGAAGGTTAGATCCATTACTTGCTATGTACAATTTTCCTACAGTACTCCTATCCTTGAATGTAATTCTCATAGTAACTACACCTTCTAGAGGAATGGGTCTTTGTTGTATCCAACGGGCACACATCAGGTTTACTTAGGGACAACTCCCCACATTAAATTTGTTATGGAAAGTTTCTCTGTTGATAAACGTGAATGGTGAGCAAGAGTCCGTAAATACTTCTACCATATGGCCATCTAACCCAATTTCACATTTAGGTAAATCAATCTTATTTACTTTGCAATCTTCATCCTCATCTATTTGTAGAACATGCATGTTTCCAGATTCCTCGTTGGTATTAACAATATTTACAGTTCTGTTTGACATATCCTTGCAAGCACGTGCGAAATGGCCCTTACGGTTGCAATTTCTACACGTGGCTGTTCTCGCAAGGCAATGCACATTATTGGCCAAATGCCCCGTACTGCCACAACGAAAACATTTGTCTGTTTTCCGAACTTTCTCTTTCCTTGTTAAATTCTTTTAACATCTCTTTTTTCCTTACACTCTTGATAGCGCACACACTTTTTTTTAAATCTTCACTTACTGCGTTTACATTTCCCTCAACAGTCACATTTATTTCTTTAATGCATTCTGCAGTATGCTCCACACTCTTGGCAATGTCAATGGCATTCTTTAAATCAGGATTTCCTACTAACACCTTCTCCTGAATTTTCTTATTGTTGGTGCAACGCACCAATTGATCACGAATCAACGACTCTGTTAATTCATTAAATTCACAGGTATTCGCTAAACCTCTTAAACTGGCTATATAGTTTCCTACTTTCTCATTTTTTCCTTGAACTCTTCCAAAAAACTTATCTCTCCAAAACAACATTTATTTTGTCAGCAAATTGTAATTCTAATATTTTGATGCTGTAATCGTAAAGATCTCTTTCCTCAATTCCAACCTCTTCTCCCTCTAAATCAGGAAGACTGTCAAAAACTTTCCTACCTTCTGTTCCTAGATTGATTAAGAGTATGTGTTGTCTCCTTATAGCTGAGAATCCACTTGCACCTATAGCTATGAGATACGATTCAAAACCCTTCCTTCAATCCTTCCATGGCACCACAGGTTCCCCTGCATCTGAAAGGAAAGGCGGGGATTGGCTCGTGCTAGCCGCAGCCATGTTAAGGAGGAGAAATAAATATAATATACAGAAGGTACACTCTGAATTAACCCTCAATAGAGTTCACATATGCATAAAATGGCAATTTCCAATATTGGCTATACAAAAGTGAAAAAAAAAAATCACTGGAATATTACGGAATGTACCTGGATTCTAAATAGCCCCTTAACTATAAGCTGACAATTCACAAAATTTCATTCAAAGTTGTGCAGTCAAAAGTATATAACCTGCAATAGAGCGTTCAGTTCTAGAATAGCAGTATTTTAAGTTGACGTATACTGCAGGATGATGATACCAGTCAACATCAAAGAATTCCGCTGCAAGGAGTCTTCTCGATGTATTTCACTCACCGATGTTAGTCCATGACCACACAATACCTTAATTAGGTTTTTCCACACCGTCATAAACTGCTCAATACGCTGCAATTTTCAGTCAGAGAACGAATGGCACGGTGACAGGAGATTCCTCGTACACTGGAACGACTTCCGCGCTGCTGCGATTTCCCCACCTTCTGCTTGTTATGAGGAGAATAGCGTCGTTTCACCTCAGCTCCAATCCGGAAAAACTATGGAGCCGGTCGTGACACGTTTCCTCTTCGACGCCGTTGAACGCCCAATCTATGTACTGCCACGCCTTCTGCCTATCCTGAGGAGATAGCGTCGTCTCACCACAGCTCCAAACTTGAAAACCTGTGGGTCAGTCGTGACACTTTTCCTCCCCAACACGATGACACTTCAACACATGTCATGAGGAGGTTGCGCCCCAACGATGCAGAATGCTCACAAGGACCCACAACCACACGGATGTGCTACCGAAAAGCCCGACATGCAATGACAAAGCGAACACCAACTTCAATCTGCAATCACGATATGTTTTTGAAATAGCTTGTAACTTATCTCTTTTCCTCCTTCAGTAGCATTTTAGATACACGCCGAGATGTCCTCCGTAACTTCAATATCTTCACTTCTTCCGTGGTTGCGTCCTTATCTTATTTTCCAATTACTTCCTCACACTTACTTCCCGACTGAAGCGTGTATCGAAGCACTTCCTAGCTTCCTTACTTAAATCTCTCTCATCAGTTTTTCTGGGTAACGTCTGGAGGGGATGTCGTGACGTTGTCCTCCACACAACAACTCGTTGCCAGTGAAATAATCACTCTTACAGTATAAAAGTTCAGGAGCATTTATTAGCATGGGTATCAGCAACGACATCCATTACCCAGTGAGAGAAAACCGTTGGCACAAAGGAGTGCACCATAGAACACTCACAACATTCTAGGAATGTGCAACATGGCAGAAAAAGGAAGGGGGTGGGGAAGGAACCAAAAGAAAAGGGAAAATACACACATTACTCTTTGTATACAGGAAAAACCTCTACATATCCGTATGCATATATAGATATGAATATGCATACTTATAGAGCTGTGCGAGAGTCATGGCTTTCCATTAGTAGCCCTGTAATACTTGGAAAATACCAGGAAAAGTGGAAATTTGCTTAACACGTAGGCACAAAAGCCAGATGGCTCAAGGCAGGTCGGTCGGCATCCTCTCCTGTGAGGGAAGCCAGATTCACGTACCAAAGGCGGTGGGCTCTTTGAAGCGCCCTGCTTTGGCATGCTAATTTTACCTGCCTTTCTGGAGGAGGAGGTGATAACACTTCTCACCAGAGCAAGCATTGCCCCTGACCTCCTGAGAGCGAAGGCTCTCACCCCTAGGGGTCAGAAACTTGTCCGTGGTGGTGGAGTGAACCAGTCAGCGAGCACACTAGAGGGTTGGTAGGTTTCAGGGGGTACCCTCTGGCTGCATGTATTAATAAAACCATCACTGGTCTCTGTGTGGGTTTATTAATACAAGTTGTTTGATACCAAACAACCATATGTTTCAGTGAAGCCATTGTCATGTAGTTCCTACAAATCTATATAGGATCTGCACGTTTAGACAACATAAACTAAGGGATTGGTGTCCAGACTGATTCCAGACACCCCTAAAGGATATGTTAGTCTGTAGACCAGCTAGCTCACAGTGCCACTATAAGCCGTACAACCTTACCAAGGAGCGAATAGTTTCTGGCAACTATCGAACCTGACAACCCTGACCCCTCAGGGATTGTGGAAACAGTACAGTACTTCTCGCTCAGTCACTCGTGCTCACTTGGTGTCCGAGAGATACACAGAATAAACGGTGGGGACGTTTCAATAAGCATTTATTGAACCAGTGTTATTCTAGTATAAAATAAGTGTGCTGCCACAACCATTAGACAGAAACAGGCATATATGATTACAAGCACCAACACAGTAAATAAAAGGTAGAATTCTACCATGGTGCTAAAACAGTGAATATATGCAGGCATATAGATACATGCCAGTAATCATGCCTATTCTTAAGATGCTAACCCTAGCTAAGTGCACCTAGCATGTAAGTAGGTGTGAAGCCAAGAATCCCCCTAGGAAAGAGCCAACCCCATTACCTGATGGGAGAGAACGAAGGACCCCGTCTTGGCCTTGAGTTGGACACCCTGCAAGGGATGCCAGACCACTGCATGCTGGAGTGCCTGCGTGCGGGGACTTCAGCGTCTCGTGTCAGCATGGAACCTTCTCCTCTGGTTTGCCCAGCGAAGATGTGGTACTTATATACCCGAAAGGTACCCCCAGGGGTTCTACCTAGATGTGTCATGGTACTGTGGGCCTGTCGGCCAAGGATGATGATAGCGGTGACTTTTGTACAGAGTTATTATGCAGAAGATGGTAATCCTGCTGTCATACTAAGACTCCTCATGCTTAATAAATGAGGCTAGTTTTCGAAGAAAACCACACAGCATTATTCGGCACCTAACTAGGTAAAAGGTCAGCACCAGAGCTGTTATGTAGAGCAAGGTAGGACAGATATAAGTAAAAGGCCATGCCACTACCTAGGCCTATATTGGGGTATATTGGGGCTCATAACACCATTATGTAGCTGGGGAACTCGTTTTGACCAGAGCCCAGTACATACCTTAAAATGGCTTCCCTGTTCACTTGTAATGGCAGTAATGGATGCTCATGCAGAGATGTCCTCTCATGTAATATAATGGACCCTGCCTTAGGGCTATAAGGTCTGCTGTAGGGATCACTTACAAATATTACATGCAGTGTTTTAGGGGACATGGCACACAAATGTGTCATGTCGTGTTTTCACTTTTTAAAGCACCTTGTCACACAGCCTGCAGTGGCAGTCTGTATGAGCTTGGTGCTGGGTCCCTAAGAGTGGCACAAGCTATGGTGCAGCTCTTAGGGTCCATCTCTAGTAACTATGCTTGTACCAGAGGCACCACTTACTAGCGACTTACAGAGGTGCTTGAGGTCTGCTCAATTGTGGATCAAGTGACCACGGTTCTTGTTTTGGAAAAAGAACTCTAGCACTGGGGACCTGTTTAGCAGGAACCCAGGGCACTTCAGTCAAAATTGCATCAAATACCAGGCAAAAAGTGGTGGGACTACTGCTACAAAAACCCATTTTCCTACAATGACCACACACATACACCTAGTGATATTGGTTTATTGGTCACAAAGTGCGTTCAGACACTGTAACTAACACAGACGGGATCATTTGAGGTTAGTTGACATAAAACCAGCCTTGGGGAACTGAACAGAGGCTCTGGCTCCATTACATACACAAATCTACAAAAAATTACCGTTGTCACTTGCAGCCCTTTGTTGGCCTCAGTCCATGTTAAAAGGGTCTTCGCTGAAGCCTTTACTTATACTTATTATTAGAAAGAGAAGCTTGTGGGACAGTCATTCCCCCATGCCAGTGCTGATCGAAGTCCTTTCTGGTAATTTGTTTGTTATCCAGTGTGAAATGGGGTGGTGGTTTGTGCCCATTTCAATGTATTTGCCAACTACTGTGAAGTGAACAATTGGGTTGCCGATTGCTGTTCATTTGGCAGCTTTGGTGAAATAAGTTGGCAGTTTGTGTGCATTTCAGTTTATCAGCCAGTGTGAAGCACCCCTTTTTCAGTGTATAGATGTCTGCTCCACCGAAACCACCAAGGCATTAGCTCAGCTTGGCTGGGTCTCTCTTGTCTCGCAGCAGCAGCACATGGACCGTTGTTCCAATGCAGAAGATGTCAGTCTCTAGAGTCTTGAATTGGCTACCATGGACATGTACTTTAGTCCCCTTTAGAAGAAGCACGAGACACTGTGAAGCAGAACCTTTGAGAAGGGACATCAGTATGTAGAATTGGGTAGCTAGGAGAGTGGGAGAAGGGAATTGTGTTGCCTGCACCAGGGTGGAGCTTCCCTTCAGATAGCCCTGGCTCCAAGGCGATCCTCAAGTACTGTAGCCGAGCCTTTCCATGGGAATATGTGCCTCATGCATTGTGCATATGTTTGAGATGAGCTCATGGTGCAGGTGGAAGGCAGGCATCTATCTTTGCAATATCCCATGAGCTTCGCAGTAAAACCCTGCAGCTCTGAGGCAGTTATGTTGCCCTTTGTCATGAACACAGGCATCTTTGTGTCTGCAAAATGGCACGATGATAGACTGCAGGCAATCGGAAGCACTGAGTCTGAGTGCTGTTGTGTTATTTCCTTCCCCAGGAGTTCCTCAAGTCTGGAGACCCCAAGGACACAAAGATGCTGATCACCAAGCAGGCTGACTGGGCTAAGAACATCAAGGAGCCAAAGGCTGCAGCGGAGATGTACTTGTCTGCTGGGGAGCACATGAAAGCCATCGAGCTCAGCGGTGACCATGGATGGGTCGATATGTACGTATACCTTTGTAATGTATGTGATCTCAGATGTGTTAAAATGTCAGCCCCTAGTCTGTAAAGGCCCTTGTGTGTTAAACGACCTCTGAGGCAGATCTCAAAGCACTTGGGGTTTGTGCCACAAAAACAAAAAAAACTTTTGATGCTGCAGCTCATGTAATTTTGGAGGTGTGCTAACCAGGCATGGGCGGCCTACAAAGTGATGCATCTTCATTTTTTCCCTCCTTAATTACCGATCTGCGTTGGATCGGTAACTAAGGCTGTACTCCCTTTACCCACTGTAAGATCACAATGTTTTGCAACAAATAGCACATGCGCTCTATTAGGATAGACCTTAAAAAATAGACAGCCAGGGAGGTGTTGGCTAGCTAACTAGATTTACATTTTTTGACTGGGTCCAAGTAGACAGTCAGTATGGTCTTAACACATGGAACCTTTAAACCAATAAGAATAAAGCAGTTTGTTAGTTCCTTTCTGATTGGATGCAAGCAGACATTCAAAATAGCCCGCATGTGAACTGCCCACAAATCCCGAAGTCTGGTCATTTATCAGTGTTCCGTGGAGCATTCTGACTTAGCTACTAAAGTTTGGCACGTTTTTAGCCCATTTACGCCGATGTGTGACTGCGAAAATTACACCTTGTGCATATCGCAGCCAAAGAAAAGTGCACCCAACTTTATTTTCATATAGCAGTATATGGGTATTTCTGTAGAACTTTCTGGCTTGGGAACAACTGGGGCACTGTTCATAACATGTGAAGGTCTCACGTTAACCCAGCTATTCATAGTGTGGAGGAGAAAAGGAGCTCTGCGCTGAGATAGTGCAGTCAGGATTACAGGATACTGTGATTAAGGACATAGACAGGGTTGGATCTTCAGGGGTTATTACAAGTCAGGATTACTGTGCACAGTGGGAAAGGGAAAGGTGACTGTGTTGCAATAACATACCTGCCAACACACACTATGCTGCAGTGTGTCACACGATATCAGCTCTACTCAGACGGTCTCCCACTGTGGAACCAATATAACATTTATGTATTTATGCGTTTTTATATGGCGCGTACTTTACCCGAAGGTGTCAGAGCGCTTTACAGTGTAGAACCAGTTACATTACATAAGGACTTCAGAGTACATGAATTACATAACATATATAAAACAGATACATGCATCTAAACACAAAAAGAAAACGCTACAGTGGTGTGTACAAGAAATGTGCAATTTAAACTAACAGCGTAGATATAATCTGCCAATATTAGCATGAAGTGAGCACTAAGAATATGGAAATAGCATAATCAAATTATATAGCATTATATTATGATATCGACAATATGATAATAAACCAGAGTACTGGTTAACGCTGCCTGTGTCATGATTGTTCACTGCATTGTCCTTTTTAGGTCTCGGCCTGGCGTTGGAGCGCATGCGCTCCTCGCCTGCGAGAGCTATAGTAAACAGTATGAAGAGAAGGGGACTTTAATCCACGCCCCTCTGTCACAACCTTTTCTCATTGGCTTAGGTAGTGATTAATGTATTTTCTGTGCTTCTGGTTTGCTGGCTGTCACTTTTGTTGATGCCCTTGCAGTTTTCGGATGCCGCCCGTGACAAGCGCATCTGTTTTCACTCAGCCCAGACGGCTTTTCTTATCCGCTTGTTTATTTAACAAGCAGATAAGAAAAGTCTTCAGAGGGCTGTGAAGTGGTGCTCGTGTAAAGCGCTCTGATTAATACCTCCGGGTCAAGTTCGCGCTGTATGAAACTACAAAAGAAAAACAATCGAACATTCATGGGTTTAAAAATAACAACTGCTTTCTGGAGCCCACTCGCGAGTAAACATGGTGCGTAGAGAACGTTTCTAGTTCCTTCGTAAGTGGTGGTGGTGGGGGCAATTGACTTCAACGCCGCGTAGTTTATTTTGCATCTCGCTTCACTTTAAAGTGAAAGCGCGATGCAAAAATAAAAAGCGGATGCCTGGCGAGCGCTTGTTCCGAAGGCGATTGAGGGCTAGAAAGTCAAGAGAGCAGGGGGTGGGGAGGGCCTTTCAGGTGCTGATGTATCTTTACACTGCTAATTGTGTCTCATTCACATTTCTGGAGAACAAAGGCGCAGACTGACAGACTTTATCGCCCACAACAATAAGAGTCGATGTGGGAATATTACCTTGGGCAGAAGTTGAAGGTGTCTGAAAAGAAAGTCAGTTGTTGCCCCCCTGCCCGGGTTCAGATATTCTAAGGGTTTCTGGTCACAATGTGCCGCGACGGTAGAGCCTCAGTGACGCGCCCTGATTGGACCAGGTGAAATACGTGTTGCAGGTGATGTCTGTGAGGGCCTCTAGGTGCCCTCTTTGCAGCGCCTCAGTGATGCGCCCTGATTGGACCAGGTGCAGCGACATGGCGCCGCGTGTTTATTTTGCATCTCGCTTTCACTTTAAAGTGAAAGCGCGATGCAAAAATAAAAGCGGATGCCTGGCGAGCGCTTGTTGTTTTTGTCGGAAAGCTCTCCTGCGGGCGACACTGGGCGAAGAGTTAGCACTTAGCAGCTTTCAGAAGTGCAAAGGGGCGCACTTCGAGCAGTGTGAAGGACAATATTGACTGTTAATACCGACCCATTTGAAGCACTACAGCCAAATGTAACTGATGTTGATGAAACTAGGCCCGCAGCCATTGGGCCGTATCAAAAAGGTATTATGTATATATTTGTGGACAACTTACGTGCTTTACAACGTGCCTACAGGGCTCCTGGTTCAAGATATTTTAACGTCTTCATTTGTATTTATCCATATTTTATACTTTCTCCCCTTATTATTTTTTAATATACATTTTTTACAGTTTTATATAGCGCGAACTCGACTCGAAGGTATTGGAACGCTTTACATGAGCACCAGTTACATTACACAAGGACACATTCATTTTTTGATAGGCATGGGGAGATTAAGTGATTTGCCCAGCACCACATTTACATTCCATTGAAAGGGGCTATATTAATCTAATAATTAATTTATTAAGGCGCTTGAAAGCGTGCAGCCTCCTAGCACCCTCGTGGGGTGAACCACGCACCCCACCATCATCGCCCCGTGACTGACACTGCCGGAGAGATGTGCTCTGGGAAACCAACTCGGAGACTGAGATTGAAGTACATCATAAAACATGCAGGGCCGGAGTTTGGCCTGGGCGAGCTGGGTCCAGGCCGCCAACCTTCAGAGAGGGCGTCTGAAGCATTAAGGTCACCCTGTCACCTGGCTCCGGTGCTGGAAGCGCTGTTTTTAACACTCCATCAGGCTGCCTTCTTGTCCGCACTTCTCCCTCTCACCCCAGCTGCCACACACTATTAACCCTTTAACCCTACCCCCTCCAACAAACAACTTGGCACCAGCCTGAAAAGCGAGCTAATCTCTGAGTGATTCAGGTGAGCGGTAGTGTGTGGGGGCGGGAGAGTTGGTTTGGGATGCGCTGAGATGTTTGCTTTCAGAGGCCAGTCACAATTCTGACGTAGACAGGTTGGGACTGACCCCTAAACACAAAAGGGGTTCCCTGTTGCTCATTTTATTCACAAGTAGCTGAAAGGGTGCCACATTTCTTTCCGCCCAGGGCGCTCTCCTGGCGAAGGACGACTCTGACTACACGGTGTCTCTTGCTAAGTACTGGATTCTAATCAGTAGCGTGAGCGGAGGTGAGTGGATGAAATGTGGAAGAAATATGCAGCCCACAGTTAAATGAACTCTCAGAAGTCGAGAGCAAGCAGACCCCGCAAGCATCATTTCACCAAGAGAACTGGGAGCCCACCTCTGACCTGTGAGCAATGGCGCTGCTCTAATCGACGGTTGAAGAGGCAAACCCTCCCACCCTTCTAGCCTGGAAGGGCGCCAGCGCGAGCAGCTCTGGCAGCGGGGAAGCCGCGTTGGAAGTTCTCAGGTGAGAGGACGGGCAGGGGAGGAGGTTATTAAAAGAGAAGGCACAGGAATGATTTCCTTTTATGAATCTTAAAATGTCTGCTGGAGACATTGACTACCTAACCTAAGTCTGCTTTATTGAAAGACTATAAAAGGGGAGGGGGTCTTCTTTAACATTTGATTCTTGATATCTGAAAAACAATTCAACTTTTCTTTCAAACTAACCTTGGATGACAGAAAAATGTCGTTTTTTACCAGGGAAATACATCGATGTAACGGATTTCAACGACTGATCGAGACTTTCACCACATATTAGAGGGTTTAAAGCGGAGAGGTCTGAGGTTTACATAACTTTTTTGATTTTCCTGTGGTCTTGTTTTAAAAAATATCTAAGAGGCCCAGGCTATTCTTCCAAAGAAGGGGGATCAACATGTCAAGAACTTTAAAGAAGGAAGGAGTCAGAGGCCCTCACATCGACCCTCATTCTGCACCTTCTCAAATTAATCATTCTGATGGCACTGCCACCGGCTGACTCTGAAGCCTCTGTGGCACTTGAAACTGTTAAAAAAGCCAATACCTTATGTGGAACTGCCATGACAGGGGGGCCCTCAGGTAAGAGATGCCGTAGGCAGTGCTTTAAATGGGAAAAATTAAGTGCAGGTACTCATCAAAATGAGCTAGAGGTGTAGTGAGGGGGCGGGGCTAAGGGCAAGACATGATGATACTTAACTTCTATATTAGTGTCAGCACATACCAAAACACATGAGACATGTGTTTATTTAAACAAAGCAGGTTAACTCATTACACCAAATGAAAGAGAAATGCGATAATATGTTAACATTTCCTTTTTTTTGCAATAGTTTCACCTTCTTAATGTCATACTGTTAATTGCTGTTTGGCACAATACTTTATATTTTTGAGCACGCTAGTAGGAAGAAACTGAAAATACCCCCACGTCGAACCAAATCTCTTTTGGCACCGAGCAAATGAAGCAACTCATCATGACCCTCCCCAGAAGATATCTCTTGTCTCTTCCATCGATCTATCCATTCATCCTTTCATCCTACCATTTACCTGCTGATGTCCACCATTTAAACTTTACATTCTATAGTCTATTCAGTCTTTCATCAATCATTCAGTTTTTCACCATTACGTCTATCCACCCTTCATATCCAAACCTATCCATCCACCCATCCATCTCCAAACCTGTCCATTCATCCTTTCACTCATCCATCTCTTTATCCACCCTTTCCCTCATCCATCAATCCTTTCGCTCATCCATCCATCAACTCTTTCACTCCTTTATTCCATCCACCCTTTCACTCAATCCCTCCTTTCACTCATCCATCATCCACCCTTTCATCCATCCTCTCTACCTTTCATTCATCCATCCAATCTTTCACTTATCCACCCATCATCCGCCCTTTTATCCAATCCACCCTCTTTCACCCATGCATGCTTTCACTCATCCATCCATCTATTTATCCATCCATCTATACCTCCACCCTTGCTCACTCATCCATCCACTCACTCATCCACTCACTCACTCACCCACCCTCCCTTTTACGTTCTTTATGAATCTTTGTCGCCAAGCAGATATGTACAAACAAAGTGCCACCCATTTTCTTTAAAATACCTCCTGAGAGTGTCTGGATTCTCTCTCTCTTTCTCTCACTTTTTTCTTACAAAAACAGGCATACACACAAACATAGCAAACACACAAAAGACTAAGGTATGATAAAAGCCATCTTTTCCCTTCACCTACCATGGCTTTTTTAATTGCCACCAGGGCCGGACTGGCCGTAGCCTGATTGCCACTGCCAGGGAACTGACATGATTCCTGTGCTTGGAGGAACGCACAGGATAGTGTGAATGTGATTGACAGCACAGGGCCTGAATGGACCCTGCTCTGTCAAGCACAGCGTGATGGTGAGCACCCGGACATTATTCAAATGAACCCTGCTGAATTGATCAGCTGGGGCTCAGATCTGGGCTACAGAAGCGGCGCCGTGGCTGCGAGAGACACGTTCCACTCCTGCTCACCAGCACAGCCAATGAGTCTACCTTTTCATGAGTACCGGTACTCTCCAGGGCAGTAGAGAAGTGCCGGTACTCAAAGTGATAAATCTAAGAAGTGCCGGTACTCAGTACCGATGAGTACCGGCCCATTTAAAGCACTGGCCGTAGGAATAAATTCAACACAGTTGCAGCAGCAACAAAACTGTCATATCGCCAATGAGATTACTATGGCGAGCTTAAAATTATATGCCTCATAAACTGTTCCTAATTAAACAATAAAGACTGCCAAAGGACTTTTCCCAAAGTTAATTTCGAACCAGTCTTAGGAATCAGATTTGTAATTTAAGTCTCTAAGAGCGGATGGAAAAGGGGATAGATAAACTAACCTATAACCTAGCCATTTGCTTTGCTATACAATACCATTAGCAAAGCAAATGGCTTTAACTTAATTAAAGGCGAGACCTATTGCATTTTCAATGCTTGTTGTTATTATGCTCTTGTTGTTTCAACATTGGAGGCTAGCCCCATGCACTGTAGCCCTTTGTTCTCGACCAGCCTCAACATGGCCGCCTCAATCTTTCCATCCCCCGCTCTGGCAGGTCGCAGGCATCTCGGTGACTGGAGAGACAGCGTCCATGAACCCCTGCAATAAGTACTTGCTTGAATTCCCTCCTCCTCTGGAGTGAGCAGTGTGAGAAGTTGGCCTGGCATATGCTGTCCACTAATTATAGTGGGCACCTTGCACCAGTCCAAACAACCCCTTATTGGAGATAGGTTAAAGACAACCTTTATTGAAAGCTATCCTAGTGGTAGCTATGGAGAGCAGCCTTCAGGCTAAGTCTTGAAGGAATGTAAAGCAGCTTGTTTTACCAGTCTATAATCTCCTGAGTGACCAAATGAAAGAGGACCACACCAGGTATATATTCAAAATATATGTATTTATTACTAAACACACCCTCTAGTCTCTTTATGAGGCTAGAGTTCAAGTACATAAATTATAAGTTAGTTATCTACAGTAATAGCACAAATACACGTTTGAGCCCTAGGGGCGTACCAAACCATATACCAATAAAGTGGTATAAGAACCACGACTGAGCTAGACACAGGGCCTAGAGCCTGTAGAAGTGCTTGGACCACAAGGAACCACCCAAGGTAGTGACACAGGGGACCCACGGGGACGCGTGCAGTGTATGAACACAGCCGCGAATCGCCGTTAACTTCTATGGGGAAAGTCGCGGTTTGAATTTAAAAGAAAAGGGACACTTAGAGGAGGACTTGGAGCAAACCCTTTGAGAACTAGGCTGTTCTAGTGTCCATACCCACGGGAGCACCGGAGTTACTCGAGTTACCTCACCCAGGGGAGCCGGGTGCATAGGTGTCTTTCGGGGTCAGGTTTCGTCGTCGCTTTCAATGGCGATCTGCTGCAAAGGGCTGCTGGCGGCCAAGTCGAAAGTGTTCGGGTGGATCCAAAGGTGGATCAAGATCTGAAGAACCTGAAAGCAGAGGGGACAGAGTCTGGGTCACTAGCCAGTGACCAGGAAGGCGATGAGCAGATGCCCACCGATGTCGAGTGCTTCAGGTAGGTTGGACGGTCGCCTTGACTCTTCAGCCACGAGGTCCAGGAGGCGTCGACGACGACCAGGAGCTGGATTCGAGCTGTCCCACGACGTCTGTCGATTGCAGGGGTGTCGGCGACCGGATTGGACCCAACAAGCCTTGGCAACGGCAAGTCTCGTGGAAATGGAAGAAGGACGATGTTGCAGACCAGCAAGGTCTGTGGGACTCACCCAGCGAGGTAAGTCAGGGCACGCCTGGAGCAACCAGGGAGCCCAAGCAGAAGAAGATTGGCCTTCGGGAGGGCCTACTAGCCAACGGACTAGCGACCGCGAAGGGGCCTCGAGTCGACGCACGTGGAGCTGGCTCACAGGACACTCGTGGAGTGGAGGCCAGTGATCTTCGGTGCAGTCGGTGCTGGAGGCTGGGGCTACTCGGAGCCCAAAGCACAACTTCGTGGGAGACCCAGAAGAGGATGCACTTACAAAAGTACGCGGTGTCCAGGGGTCACGGTTCCACGTTACCCACGATAGCCACGGGCCTCAGCTCTGCTGGGGACTCAGGGTAGCCTCGGGAAGTCTGGAAATCCACCTCTGGTGATGCAAAGACTTCAGGCGTCCGGCGGGAGCTTCAGCGATGCAGACCGGACAATTAGCTTCGTTGGTGCCTGCCAAGCAGGGAGTCACTCCTTGACCCAAAGGGAGATTCTTCAGTCCTCTAATCTTAAAGTAGAGCGTCAAAGGTCCAGGATTCTGTATCAGAGTTTCGTCCAGGTAAATCTGAAGTCCTAAGGACTGGGGTCCCATACTTATACTAAGGTAGGGGGTTGGACATACTCTGTGGCCCCACCTATGGGAGGGTCAGGGCAGAGGGGTGGTTACACCCTTTCCCTTTGTCCAGTTTCACGCCAGAGCAGGGGCTGGAAGCCCCTGAGCCGGTTTGAACTGGGGTATGCACAGGGACACCAAATGTGCCCCCAGTGCAGGACTTCAAAGCACCAAAGAGTGCTCCCGCCCAGCCCCAATACACACTATCCTGTCTGGGAGGTGGTTACACCTCCCTTGGACAGGAAACCTATTGTCCAGGCCTCCTGCCGGAGTTTCGGTCAGCAGCAGGAGGCCAGACTCGTGTCTGTGGCAGCGGCATCCATTTTGTGATGCCAGGGCTCTGGAAAGTCAGTACCGGGTATACCGGTGTGTACATGTCTCTCCCTCTAGAAGGGTGGAATGCTACCCCCCGCCAGAACTGGTGGGGGGTAGTATACCAAGATGTTTGACACCAAACACGACATGTTTCCGTGCAGCCATCCCAAAGTTAGCATTTAACGCGAGGTTATAATGCGCTTAAGAGTATATGGTCAGGCTGCACTACAAACCGCATCAGAGAAGGGTCTCCGAACGCTGCAGAGGGGCCCTGCTCATGCAGGGGCACCCTCTCACATAGGAACCACGCACTCTGCCTTCAGGATTGATAAGGCCTGCCATAGGAGTGACATAGGTTTATGTGTGTGTATGTATGTAGTGATATAGGTAGCCTATATCACAGTAAGGGGTGCATGCACCACCTTACCCAGGCTGCAGTAGCAGACCTGTGGTGTCCTTTGGCTGGCCTTCCAGGGTGGCACAATACATGCTTCAGCCCCTGGCAGGCCTCTGAGGTACCTATGCCCTGGGTACATAGTATACCATATACTAGGGACTTATAAGGGCACTCCAGATTCCAATCAGAGATGTGCCTAAGGCACATGGAAACCATTTTAGAGAGGAAGCAGCTAGGCTGGGGTTCTGATTAGCAGGGCCCCAGCCAGACTAAGGTCGAAAAACAGTGAAGCATCAGCAAAAAGTGGGGGTACCCATGTGAAGCAGATCCTACTCTCCTACAAGCAGGGGCAGTGGTGCTGGCGGCCATCTGCTGGCACCCGGCGACACCAAGGGAGGGCGGCAGGAGGGTTCTCCCTACCTCCGCATGATCGTCTCATCCTCTCCTTCCCACGCTCTGACAGGACGCAAGGGCACAGGAGATCTGGGAGAAGCAGCGAGCCCTCGGAATTAGGTCCAGCTCGTGCTCCTGCACCTGCCGAGAAGGCAGAATTGGTGGGACCCGGGAGGCATCTGGCAATGGTTAGAGATAATTAGCTGATATGTAAACCCCTGTACAGTGTTGGTTTCTAGCACGTGTTTGGTGGCTGGGCACAGCACATGTTCATGGGTGGTTGTGCAAACTCGCTAGAACATTGGTAACAGCCTCAGGAGCTTTTTGTTTTCGGGTTGGGATCAGTGTTCTGCACTTTCTCCATGGCCTCGCCCCCTCACTTCTCTGAAAAGAGTGGGCTTAAGGCCTTGCCCCTTTAAGCCCCGCCTCCTGTCACATGGTGAGATTTATCTCAAAACAGGGCCACTGGAATTATGCGACAGTTTACTAAATTATGCAGCAAGAAAAGGAATTTAATTTTTTTTTTATTTTTATTGTTGACATCGTAAATACATTTGTTATATTTCCAACTTTGTTATGATCACATACTATACAGTTCTCTAATACATTCTTGTTTTGACTTGTAAGCGTCTCCCACCCTTATGTTAATCAACCTCTATTGTCAAGTGATCAGCTATCTGAGGGGGTACACAAATACTCCCTCAGTATCCATTCCTTTTCCCAAATCTCCGACCATTTCTTGGGACATCCACGAGAGATATACACAAGAAAAGGAAAATTATGCTGCATAAAGCGGCAAATTTTGTGATAATATTTCTTCCTTATTTTGTACTTTTTTACATGGGTTAACATGGTTTGTGCAAAAATGTCATCTTATTAGTACCATTTTAACACCCAAATACAGCAATAAGCAACAGAAAGGGGAACCAGTCAACATTTGCAAAGGGCCTTCCACTACTCGGCAACACATGTCCCCGTGTTTATAGTAAGTTTGGATTTGTTTGAGCTAGAATTCTTTTTGGTTATCTGCAGATTATGCAGCAGATGATGGATTATGTGACAAACTCAGCAAATACATAATTATGCGGAAAACGACGCTGCCACAGAATTCCGGTAGCCAGTCTCATAGTTGGCAGGTCTGCAATAGGAAGGTTAGTGCTGTTTAAGGGGACCGGTGTTGAATTAGTGAGTGTTGGAATAATGGAGGTGCGGCAGAGCAGGCTATAGGTGTCTCCACATAGATGAGGTACCGGGCCCAAGTAGTTAGCGCAGCACGTCATATTTGATGTGCCATAGCATAGTTTTATGTGTGGTAAAATAGTGAAATTGAAATTACAATGCTGGTCAGGATTGATTAATAAACTGAAGATGCTCCAGGCCAGAATTGAGATGCATTAGCAGAGGTTTATGGGTTCCTTCCAGTAGGTGAATTACAATTCGAGATCCCAATTGGGATTTATTCATACACTGGAGATGCTGCAGGCCAAGAATGAGGCACCCCAGCAAAGGTTCACAAGTCGGCACAAGCAGTGGAATACAATGCAAGATCTCCGTCAGAATGGAGTCATTAATTGGAGATGCCAGCAGTGGAATAACAATTCAATATGCCAGCCAGGTTTGATTCATGAATTGGAGTTGCTGCAGGTCAGGTTTAAGGTGCATTAGCAGAGTTGTATGCGGCATTGCCACTGGTGGAATTACAATTCGAGATGTGGGTCAGGATTGATCCATAAACTTAAGATGTTGCAGCCCAGGTTTGAGGTGCTTTATCAGACGTTTATGAGTTTGTACCAGGAACTGAATTACTATTTGAGATCCTTGTCATTGCTGCATAAACTGGATGATGCAGCCCAGGATTGAGGTGCCTTAGCAGAGATTCATGTATGGTACCATTAAGGAAGTCACAAGCAGATATGCAGTGTTGACTAGGTTTGAGTTGGATTCGTAGAAAGGGAGTTGGAGCTGTTTTGGTGAATTGGCTAGTTGGTGGATCAGCTTTGAGGCTGTGGTGGAAGAATTGTGTTGGTGCATGCAACAGTTGAGGTGCATTGCTGTGCTGCATCTGGGTCTCAGTGCTTGGAATGATGTGAGAGAAAAGGAAGGTCATGTGACATGCCTCAGAAGCCATTACTTTTAGTGTTGTTAAAGGGTATTTGCCATACAGCCTCATTATATTGGTTACTCACTGAGGGCCACAAAGCGCAACCCTTCTGACAGCATTCGGGCATCTGCGTTTCCTTGACAACCCCAATCCCAGTGCCCAGGAAGGGTTGGCAACCACAGTGGGACTGCAGAGGATTCATGAGCAGAGTTCTAGGTCTCCAAGTTGGTTATTGGACCTGCATAGACCCAAGCAGAATGTTTCTACACTGGTGCATTTAGAATTATAATCAAAAGAAGGAATTTAGGGGACCATCATGATTTAATTCTAAATACTAACAGTCAAAATGCCTTCCATACTAGTCCATGCTAAGACTCCAGGCACTTGGCATCCATCAAAAAATATAAACATATTTAAACAACGTGTAAAACCTGCAGTACTATGTATAGTTCACCATTTCCTCAAGAACCATGGGATAACCCATTCTCTTGATGGAAACTGATTCCTATATTTTTTTGCACCATATAAAAGTAAAGAATTGAAGTGCAGGTGCTTGTTCAGTCTTTCTGTACCTCTGTCCTGACCCTTAAACACTGCTGCATGTTTTCATTTACCAATCCCTCCTCTATGTTAACCTAGTAATGTTGTATCTTGCACCGCATACACATTTATCCCATCCACAGTCATTTTTCTGTCAGGGCCATCTCTGAAGGCTGCTCCTCGTATTATTATTTTTTTTTTACGATGATCCTCAGTGTCTGCAGTGTCTGGCTCTGCGTCTTCCTTTGCATTCTTACCCTTTCCGGGACTCATTCTGCGTGAACTCTTCAGACTAGGGTGACCCATGCAGGCCTATATATTTGGCTGCTGCCTCTATGGCATTTCCAAAACTTTTCTCAACAGAAGCGCATGTGACTTATTCTTTCTCAATGGGCCATCTCTCTTAGCTAGAGATTTATTGATTCCCTGGGTGGGCTGCTCTCTTTGGCGCCATAGATGAAATGATTTTGAAGAGCCCATGCATCCCAGCTCCAGTGTTCATAGCACAGTGCTTTCAAGGCCTACTACCAGCCTCCAGGTGCCCTCATGGGAAGTTATACCGAAGTGTTATTGTTATACCTGGGAGATTCCCAGGCAGCTCATCCATAACAAATTGCCAGTGGCTGATTCACAGCAACACTGATATAAGGTGTGCAATCCTTGTGACGGAACAGCAAAGTCAACAGTGTCACAAGTAGCAAAGCACACAGAAGTCACCAGTACCAATTATTGTGAAATTTATAATTTCACAGATCATAAACGTTTCCACAACAATGGAACGGTCTCTGTGAGAGCAAGGTAAGACGGTAGGTAGGATTACCTGAATACGGTTGGCTGCTGCGGGGATCTAAAGGACCGGTTCCGACTCCTGCGACACCATATACACACCTGAGACCTTTTAAAAAAAATGTTTTAGAGTTTTATATAGCGCAAACTAGACCCGAAGATATCAGGTATCAGACCGCTTTACAAGAGCACCAGTTTCGTTACACAAGGTCACATTCATTTTTTGTTAGGCACGGGGAGATTAAGTGATTTGCCCAAAATCACAGGATGTTGAGTGTCGTTGCCGAGACTCGAACCCCGTTACCCAGCTTCGAGGTCGACCGCTCTAGCCGTAAAGCTACATCCTCTCCTGTCATCACCCCACTTGGTATTCCCTTCGTATAAGATTTGGACTTCTGAGCCCCCTGCAATGTCTTAAACCTTGAAAGCTGGCTAAAATTGTTTTTTATGCTCCAGTTCTTCAAATCCGATCTTTTGACTCTGCACCCTTATGTGTCGACTTGCTTAATACCTTCCTCTCCCCATATAAGTATCTTGTAACACATTATGGGTAGCTGAGGATCAACCAAATCTTTACAGACCACGGATTGTTCTTTTGCCACATTTACCAGAAACTAGATCACCAGAACCTCCTCAGCCCTCACAGTATGTGACTGACATCACATATGCCAACAAGACTTACCCCACCTCCAGAGCTGCCTCTTTTTTCTGGGTCTGGCACTCCAGATGGACACCCATACTACATAACTCCTATTAGGTCCTGACCTCCTATCCAACGCAACTCCTCTCATCCCGTCTCGCCCCAAGCTTCAGTTGTGGCCTTACCTCAGGTATTAAGTACATTACATTATTCCGCCCCCGCCCCCCAACAATTTTTTATTAAGTCAAACGTTTCAAACACCTCTTGACCCTACGCAGCACTGGCATATCTTTAAAAAGCTCTACTATCTTCTTTGTTGGCCTCATTCATGAAATTGGAAGTCATGAGACATTACTTTGGAAATTGATTAGATAACCTGATGCACAGAATATGGTCTCCTATATCAGAGTTGCCTGTTTTATACTCTTTCCAAGAGCTGCTTCCATATCTCTCCCTTGACCCTTAGAGCTGCAGTTCATTCTCTGTCTCTTAGAGTATTCAGCCAAGTAATTTTTTGCCCTTATTGCGTAGTTTACCTCAGGCCAGCAGAGTATTCTTGCAGGAAGCTTTTCACCATTTTCTTTTTCATCCCAGTGCTATGGCATTATGCCACGCTGTTCAAGTGGGAACATTACTATGATGTTGTTTCCCTCCTTTTTCAGATCTAAGGATTGTCGCCTTCACTCTTTTTTCTTCTAAGTGCAGCTGGCTCACAATTTTTATGCCTCCTTTGGGGACCTTCTGTTCCATCTGGGACAGGTTCTCACCGTGTTCTCTATATCAGTGAGAATGGCTGTTTCATTACAAAACATCTGATCTTGGCCTCTGATATTATCAAAGGGAAATATTCACTCCAACCAGGCAGCTGAATAAGAGACCATGCTCTGAACATACTACTAGAGTGTGTCTGAAGAGCAAGTAGCAATTAATGTGTCACTGAGCTTTTTTGATGAGAATTAATTCTTTACTTTGGGTGGGAATACCATTGAGTTGGGTAACAATAAACATGTTATGTGGTGCCAAGAGACCTGCTAGGAGAATGTGTGTTTTACAAATGCACATTTTTATGTTACTGTGGGAATGTTTTCAGAAGGCAGTTGGGGGTTACAGGCCTGAGATTCTGTCCATCAAAGCTGCTTACCACTGGTTCCTAATAGAAACTTCTTACAGCATATTCTTCACCTTTTGAATACACATCAGACAGGATTAGTAAAATCTTAAGCAGTACCCCTGCATGCCAACAGGTGGTCAAAAAACAAAGGGATCCACCCTTCTGGGAAAGTATAGAAGTGTTCCTCCAGACTACGGGTGTCTCCTACAATGGTGGAAAGCACACAGCTTTGTTTAAATACCCCTCACCCACCAAAAGGACCCTTGGTGGCATGCTTCATCATCGGGGACTTCCCGCCCTGCTGCGGGACGGGGCGTGCTGCAACCTACGACTACATGGGAGCACTGGATATGAAAAACAATACTATGTGTGGTGTAGGAGTGTGAGTGGAAGGGTCAGAAGTGAGTGAATGGTGAAAAATTAAAAAATACCTGGCTCCGTGGAAAAAATAAATTTTAATGTTCCTTTGAGCTGGTATTGTTAAAAGTGGGGAATGAGATGGAGATACTATGCTTTAATGAGCAGTGTCTCCTGTGTCGACGCCCTCCCCTGGCTTCTCATCAGGACCTAGAAGAGATCCCTTCTATACTCAAATCAAAACAACTGTGTATTTACATATAATCCTAACTAAGTGGTGCACATAAATTTAACATGCACAGTATACTATACCCCAGTAGGTATATTGCTGAATGGGTTCTGGAAAAATAAAAACAGAGTTAAAATAACATAACACATCTAAACTGCACCATATGTGGTGTTGACCTGTAAAGAAAAGTGATATATTTCTGTGATATTTTTCTTATCTTTATCCGTTATAATAGGTAATCAGTGCTGTGTTATGCCGGCGAGATGGGACAATACAAAAACATACACACACAAAACATAAAACACACACTCTATATCTAAGGACCGCATGGGGTGCGTATCCATATGATAAGTATAACTGAGAGTATCTGTTAAATATATCTCTCCTTCAAAAAACAGTTTAGTGACAGATAAAGAAGCCTCCAAAGTTTAGGCTGTTCACGTACTCTTATATCGCCCAGATAATGCCCCATGAGCCCTCAAAACGGGAGGGAAGGGGTACCTATAGTCACACACTGTTAAAAGAAATTGAAAAAGAAAAACTGTTGGTTTTGAGATCCTTCCTAATTGAGCAGCGTTTCACTGTTGCAAATCGGCTGTGCCGTACTTACAATATCAAGGTTACCTCCTCACCAGGACACAGCCTCGCCGCGGCTCCGTGGAACATTGAGCCAGTGTGGGCAGTGTCCTTAAATACTGAGCATAATTGGTAGTTTTGCCGCCAAAAAACTGCACTAATTGGTACAAACACTAGACTGTCAGAAAATCCAAGATGGTGACCTAGAATGGCACCTCCGGCTGAATGTGTTTGTTCCTCACTTCCTGTTGCTCGAGGGTTTGTTCCTCACTTCCTGTTGCTCAAGGGTGCCTGTTGTATAGCCCTAGGAGCGAAAAAAACTAGTGTGCTAACTAAAAGGACACTAACAAAACCGAGTTTCTGCCCAGTTGCTTCAAAAAGATTTTTATGTAGAGGACATATAGTGGTAATGACACCTCTCTACAGAAGGGTGAGCAGCGGCGACACTAGAGGGGTGCGGGGGGTGCGGACCGCACCGGGTGACACCATCACATGGGGTGACACCGTGAGCCTCTGCTTTAAATCGCTACATTAATCAGGAGGAATCCTCCTGATTTATGTAGCGATTTAAAGCAGAGGCTCACGAGGGGGTGACACCATGAGTTACCGCAGCACCGGGTGACACCATCACATGGGGTGACACCGTGAGCCTCTGCTTTAAATCGCTACATAAATCAGGACGAATCCTCCTGATTTATGTAGCGATTTAAAGCAGAGGCTCACGAGGGGGTGACACCATGAGTTACCGCACTGGGTGACACCAACCCTAGTGACGCCACTGAGGGTGAGCTCAAGATGGCAAAAGTGAATAGGAGTGAAAAAACGTGTGGCAGGACATTAAATTCCACAGGGTAATGTACAGGCCACATTATTTCAGGGGTGTTTTCCTGATGGTATATAAAGGGGGGGTCACTGTTCCTTAAGAGGAGAGTTCAAAGTGGAGAAAGAAAAAGGAAAAGGTGTCCTGTGCTACTCTATGTGTGGGACAGTGTGCCTCATCATGATGCCCTCACACACCCCGAAGGATGTCATGCTTCATCATTGGGCTTTTTGCTCCTCGTCGAGCCGGTGCTGCAATGCCCTACGGGTCCCCTAGGGTCTCTTTTCGAGATCTTTGATGAAACAAGCCGTTAGGTGCGTGCGTGTGAGTGGAAGTGAGGTCTTAACTAGTGTGTTAAAAATGACTGGAGGGAGAGTGGCTATTATTTATTAAAGTGGTCCCTCTGTCATTAGTAAAGGTGTGTGGTGCTGCTAGTGGGATATTATGTCCCTCAGTAGCTAGATATGAGTCCTTAGTGGGTGTCTCTAGTGGTCGACATGTTTCGCGCTATCTGTGGCCTCTGGAGGAGATCCAAAGCGCTTCTTCAGGACCTAAGTTAGTTTAAATAAAGTATACTAGCGGCCTAAATTTTTCACTGCCACCATGTTGATGGAAAGGAGTAGCATCTCCCTTGTTTCTATAATTATGGCCTCATGAGATAAGTGAGGGCCGATGGGAAGGTTCTCCCATTCAGCTGTACTGCTCCACCTGTATGCCTCTCTCTGTCTCCGCCGGCACTGAAAAAGTTAGGCCGCTAGTGATACTTTATTTAAACTCACTTTGGTCCTGAAGAAGAGCGTTGGATCTCCTCCAGAGGCCACAGATAGCGCGAAACATGTCGACCACTAGACACACCCACTAAGGACTCATATCTAGCTACTGAGGGACATAATATCCCATTAGCGGCACCACACACCATTTTACTAATGACAGAGGGACCACTTTAATAAATAATAGCCACTCTCCTCCAGTCATTTTTTAACACACTAGTTGAGACCTCACTTCCACTCACACGCACGCACCTAACGGCTTGTTTCATCAAAAGATCTCCGAAAAGAGACCCTTCGGGGACCTGTAGGGCATTGCAGCGCCGGCCCGACGAGGAGCAAAAGCCCAATGATGAAGCATGACATCCTTCGGGTGTGTGAGGGCATCATGATGAGGACACACTGTCCCCACACATAGAGTAGCACAGGACACCTTTTCCTTTTTCTTTCTCAACTTTGAATTCTCCTCTTAAGGAACAGTGACCCCCCTTTATATACCAGTTACCAATCGGGAGCAAGGGTCACTGGACCTAACAATCAGCTCCCACCGTCCCCCCCTCTCTTTTTGATAAATAGGAGTGTTTTCCTGATGGCCCCAAGTGTTTAATAGAAGGTTGGCTAACATAAGGGTTCTGCCCAGTCGTTTCAAGAGTTTCTATGCAGTGTATTTGCAGTAGTTTTTCTTCCCAGAGATTGTGACAAAGTCACGGGGAGATACAAATCAGCTAAATTGTCCCCAGGGGATGTCGCCGTTCAGACCTGTAATGTGTGTCCCTAGCGGAACACCCACCGCTGTTCCTTCTCGAGAAGACCATGTTCACTGTTCAGTTGTTCGATAATGGTCCACTGTAGGTCTTCCATTGTGTGTTGGGTTGTCAAGTAGTGGGTAGCCATTTTCATAGTGCTTCTTTTGCAACGTACGTTGCTCCTGACCATTATCGAACAACTGAACAGTGAACATGGTCTTCTCGAGAAGGAACAGCGGTGGGTATTCCGCTTGGGGACACACATTACAGGTCTGAACGACGACATCCGCTGGGGACAATTTAGCTGATTTGTATCTCCATGTGACTTTTGTCACAATCTCTGGGAAGAAAAAACTACTGCAAATACACTGCATAGAAACTCTTGAAACGACTGGGCAGAACCCTTATGTTAGCCAACCTTCTATTAAACACTTGGGGCCAGCAGAAAAACACCCCTGAAATAATGTGGCTTGTACATTACCCTGTGGAATTTAATGTCCTGCCACACGTTTTTCCACTCCTATTCACTTTTGCCATCTTGACCTCACCCTTCTGTAGAGAGGTGTCATTACCACTATATGTCCTCTACATAAAAATCTTTTTGAAGCAACTGGGCAGAAACCCGGTTTTGTTAGTGTCCTTTTAGTTAGCGCACTAGTTTTTTTCGCTCCTAGGGCTATACAACAGGCACCCTTGAGCAACAGGAAGTGAGGAACAAACACCCTCGAGCAACAGGAAGTGAGGAACAAACACATTCAGCCGGAGGTGCCATTCTAGGTCACCATCCTGGATTTTCTGACGGTTTAGTGTTTGTTCCAATTAGTGCAGTTTTTTGGCGGCAAAACTACCAATTATGCTCAGTATTTAAGGACACTGCCCACACTGGCTCAATGTTCCACGGAGCCGCGGCGAGGCAGTGTCCTGGTGAGGAGGTAACCTTGATATTGTAAGTAGTGCACAGCCGATTTGCAACAGTGAAACGCTGCTCAATTAGGAAGGATCTCAAAACCAATAGTTTTTCTTTTTCAATTTCTTTTAACAGTGTGTGACTATAGGTACCCCTTCCCTCCCGTTTTGAAGGCTCATGGGGCATTATCTGGGCGATATAAGAGTACGTGAACAGCCTAAACTTTGAGGCTTCTTTATCTGTCACTAAACTGTTTTTTGAAGGAGAGATATATTTAATAGATACTCTCAGTTATACTTATCATATGGATACGCACACCATGCGGTCCTTCGATATAGAGTGTGTGTTTTATGTTTTGTGTGTGTATGTTTTTGTATTGTCCCATCTCGCCGGCATAACACAGCACTGATTACCTATTATAACGGATAAAAATAAGAAAAATATATCACAGAAATATATCACTTTTCTTTACAGGTCAACACCACATATGGTACAGTTTTGATGTGTTATGTTATTTTAACTCTGTTTTTATTCTTCCAGAACCCATTCAGCAATATACCTACTGGGGTATAGTATACTGTGCATGTTAAATTTATGTGCACCACTTAGTTAGGATTATATGTAAATACACAGTTGTTTTGATTTGAGTGTAGAAGGGATCTCTTCTAGGTCCTGATGAGAAGCCAGGGGAGGGCTTCGAAACATGTCGACACAGGAGTCACTGCTCATTAAAGCATAGTATCTCCATCTCATTCCCCACTTTTAACGATACCAGCTCAAAGGAACATTAACATTTATTTTTTCCACGGAGCCAGGTATTTTTTAATTTTTCACCATTCACTCACTTCTGACCCTTCCACTCACACTCCTACACCACACATAGTATTGTTTTTCATAACCAGTGCTCCCATGTAGTCGTAGGTCGCAGCACGCCCCGTCCCGCAGCGGGCGGGAAGACCCCGATGATGAAGCATACCACCAAGGGTCCTTTTGGTGGGTGAGGGGTATTTAAACAAAGCTGTGTGCTTTCCACCATTGTAGGAGACACACGTAGTCTGGAGGAACACTTCTATACTTTCCCATAAGGGTGGATCCCTTTGTTTTTAGGTCTCGCCTGAGCCAGCGCATGCGCTGCTCTGGCGAGACTTTTAGTAAGTGGGCTTCAAAAAGCCGACCACAGCTTTTTGTGTGGCCTAAAGCTTGCGGTTACGCGCACAGTTACGAGCAGAGGCGCCATCTGGCTTTCCTCTCTCGTCATTAAGCGCATCGCGTGCACCTTCTCCCTACCGCTCCCTGATCATCAGCTGTATTTTATCAGCGTGACGCCTGCCCTCGCCTTCTGTTCTTAGCGCGAGGACGCACTGCCTAACAGTTTGGCTTCAGTGCGAGGACGTGCTGCCTGTGTGTCTGGAATCTCAGCGCGAGGACGCGCTGACGGTATGCCTTGCTAGAAGCGCTAGGACGCGCTGTCTTCTCTTCCCCGCTCTGTGGCTTGGTCAACTGAGTTCAACGTGGGGACTCGCTGCCTGACTTGTTTCTTTGGCATTCAATGGTCCCACGCCGTTTCTCGCTTGCCCGCTGCCGCTCTCATTCCTTTTCTGGATATCTATGATCTTCAAGCACGAGCGCTACCCGTTTTCCTTGTTGCCTTTGCTCCCGCCCCTCCCTCATCCCTCCTCCTCTCCCTTTCCTGGTGCGTGATGAGAACAGTGGGCTGCTCTTTCCAGAAAACTCAAAACGTCTTCTGGAAGCTTGGCCCGTCTACCGTTGCACACCTCCCCCACACCCTCTCCACTCTAATTACTGACAGTGTCTCGCCTTACACGACTCCACATAAAAGCGGCTCTATGCAGGTTTCATTTATGCACTTTGAGTTTGCCCATGTAAATAGTGGCTGGGTAATCAGTAATAACTGCACTTGCCGAGTGGTGATCAGTAATTTAAGTGCACGTAGGCAGTGCATGAGCGTGCAGAGTTTGCTTTTAGTATATGCGGTTCCTGAGTTTTGCTTTTTTATTGCCTGGGCAGCAAGCATGGGAGGCGTGCGGGGTACTGCTCCCCCAGCACTCCCAATCCCAACTCCCCTCTTCACATAATTCAGCAGCGCACCACTCCTCTGCAGAAAACTAGCACTGCGCCTACTCCCCGACCAGTGCACGCCCAAAGCTCCGTACGAGATATTTTTGAATTGTCACGAAATGCTGTTCGCCCCAGTGCACTCTACTTTATTTTAGTAGTAGGTAACCCCCCGAGATGAGCCTGCAAAAAGAAGCAGAACTTTATGAAATGCGTCCCTTTGCCTCCTCCCCCTACTTCCTAGTGTAGCTGAGGATCCAACTCTTGGACTGTATCAGGGCCCTACTTACATCCATGTGCTGTAACTGTGCATTTCAACATCACAGGACTGCATCATTGTCCCATCTGCCTGCACCTTAACGCTCATGGGTGTGCGGCATCCATGGTGTTTTAAAAAATGCTGCAGCATACTTTAATATGCCTCTCTACTGTTTTTTAGCACTGTTTCTTATTTCTCTTTCCCACCTGTTTTTTATTTTTTTTATTTAGCACTGTTTCTTATCTCTCCCATCTATCTCCCCTTCACTGGCTCCCCACCCGCCCTCTTCACTCTTCCTTTTTCTCCCTCCCACTCTCTCCTCCCCTCCCACTTTTAAGAACCCATAAAATTCTGTAGTTTACTTTGTCTGGCATATATTTGCTTTCGTGATTTTTTTCTTAGGATCCCTGCAAATGGTTAATTCCAAACTCAAACATAAAGGCACATTTGATGTCTGCGGGGGAGGGTATCGCTGAAAAAGGATACATTAAATCCATTCTGTGCACCACAATAAGTGAAACCACCAAACGAATCATTAAGCACTCGCCCAGCCCCCTCTAAACACTCTAGGAGTGCCGAGGCTACTAGCCACTGTGCATTCCTTCTCTGCAAGGCTGCATGTCAGGAGACTCGCCTTGGCACGCGCACAGGACAAAAGAAAATACATTATAGTTTTATCAACTTTATGACGCTAGGTAATTATTTGTTAGGTTACCTTCACAAATAAGCTAGATCGTGACGGTAGACAGCTTTAAGTTCATAAAAGCAGTGTGTCAAAAACCTGGGCATCATCATCGATAGTTCTTTATCGATGAAAGACCACGTGCGGATCCTGTGTGGTAGAAGCTTCGCTACCCTGAAGCTCCTAAAGAGACTATTTCCCTGGATCCCTCTGGAAAGTAGGAGGACCATTATGCAGGCACTACTTGTTAGCAGGCTGGATTACGGAAATGCACTCTTTGTTGGTATGCCAGATTATTTATTTAAACGTTTGCAGGTCATACAGAACGCAGCGGCTAGACTAGTGTGCAATGAGAGCAGATACAGTCCTGCGACAAAATGCCTGAAACAACTCCACTGGCTGCCTATGCGCCAAAGAGCGCATTTCAAACTCTTAGGACACGCTCATAGGGCACTCCATCACACAGGCCCCAAGATTCTACAGAACAGAATAAAGTTCTATGTCCCACCCAGATGCCTAAGGTCACGTTCCCTAGCACTAGCTGAGACCAAGAGGATAAGTAAAAGCAGGACAGGTGGACGCACTTTTTCGCTCCTTGCAGCACTTCATTGGAATGAGCTCCCGCTGGAGTTAAGACTAACTGAAGAACAGATGGCGTTCAGGAAGAAACTTAAGACATATCTATTTCCCTAGACAAGCCGTCTGCCCCCAAACTAACCATAACCTTACTCATCATTTCTCCGCCACAACTAGCGCCGTAATATCCCAATGGGATGAATGTTGCGCTTTACAAATAAATAAATAAATAAATAAATATGAGTTATTTAGGACAGTCTCCTTTGCTGTGTTTCTTTTGTCTGTGTGTGTTTTTTTTGTGTGGAGGAAAGTCTTGGGGTTTATGGTGCATTTGTGCGTTTGTTTCTTCAGAGACGTGTGCATCCCTCGAACCAGTGATGGGATGTGCTCAGTTGGGAGAGTGGTCTTTTCAGTGATGCCATATAACTCAGAAATTACTCTATGTGAATCTGTTTGGGATTGGCAGCACTTCAGCGTTAGCACAACATGCATGTGCTTTCTTCAGGCACCAGCCGGTGACACCACCTGCTTCAGTGCAACACGTTGTTTAGTTGTAAAGACAAAAAGACGCACTATTCCAGATGCACTTTGCAGACCCAACACAAGGGCAGTGGAATCTAGAATGTTCCCTCTCAGTCATAAATCTTCTGCTCTCTGGGGATGTAGCAAAGTTGGCATGAACTCCTGTGCGATGTGTAAATTACATTTCATTTAAAGTAAGAGTCTGCATTCGATTCTTGGCTGCTGGTGTGTGCAACTTAGGTTTTTTTCTTGTAGACTTAAGATTGTGGTGTCAGATATCATATAAGCGTGCCACTTCCAGAAAACTCTCAAGCTGCCTCGCTTTATATAAGCTAATCTGAAAGAGACACGTTAGTGACAGATTCCTTACCTTAGAATATCCCCAGGCGTCAGGCTGGATCCGGAAAGTTTTTGCGTAGCAGTACCCCTGCGCGTCGGTAGGCGGCGTCGTGCGGCTCCGCGTCCGTCGTCGGCGTCGTGATCGCCGGGATGACGTCGCGGGCAGTACTTAGACGCCGCCCCTGCGCGCTGACGTCAGTTCTTCTTTTTCCGCGCCAGCAAGCGCAGATCTGGGAAGAGCAGTGCCCTGATCATTTTTTGACCATACTTTTGGTGAATTTTTTCACTGTTTTTTCATCTTTCAAGGTGTCGAGGGATGCCCGGCTTCAAGCGATGCGGCGCCTGTGCGCGGATGATGTCCGTCACCGACCCGCATTGGGAGTGTCTCTTCTGCCTCGGCCGAGGCCACGACACGGAGTCTTGTACCGACTGCCAGGCCCTCCACCCGAAAGCTTTGCGAGAGCGGTCTCGAAAGCTCCTCGAGGCCCGGCATTCGGCTCCGCGGAAGCCCCGGTCGCGTGAGAGGTCCAGGGGTCGATCGCGGAGTCCACACCGGTCGCCGGCGTCGAAGTCTTCTTCGTCCGGTAAGTCGAAACACAAAAGTCCAAAAAGCATCATCGCTCTAGGACTTCGCTCGCCGGTCTCGCGACTCGGCTGAGGCCCCTCCCGGCACCGTCCCGCCCCGCGGCCCCGGACATGCCTGTGGAGTCGCCCGCCATACCCGCCCTTCCCGGGTTCGGGGCGGATCCGGCCAAAGTGCAGGAATTCCTGTCGGCCATGGCCCGCCTCTTCGGGCCTTCAGGCCCCTCCGTGCGCCTTCGGGCCCCGCGGGCCCTGATGGGGTTGCTCCGGCCGCCGACGGCCCCGGCGCCGCCCGTGCCTCCAGCCTCGATCCCGGCTTCGGCCCCGGCCTCGATCCCGGCTCCACAACCCCCATCGACGCCGGTCGACCTAACGACACCTCCGCCGGCGCCGATGTCTCCGGTGCCGTTCTCGGCGCCGCCCTGGGCTCCGGGCGGCGTCGCCCCCTGTTCCTTCCGGCCCGGACATGGATCCGGACCGACCGCCGCTCGACGCCGGCTCCGGTGCCGATGGGACTTGGGTCCCAACTGTCCCTCCTCCTCCTTATTTTGAACCAGAGGAGGACCAGTTGGACTGGGAGGGGTCTGATGACCCTCTGACACGACACTGTCAGTACGATCAGGACTGGACAGAGAGTCTAGGGAGGCCAGTGGTCTGGATACTTCCCCTGACACTGGCATGCTGTCTCCTCCCGTGGCTACGGAGGAGGGAGCCAATTTGGTACGGTGTTGCGTAGGGCAGCTGGGGGCCTTACGTCTCCAACTTCCTACTTTGACGGTCAAGCCTAACATCTTGACAGAGGTGCTTTCAGCCGGCAGCCTCCTCTGCGGAGACTGTGCTGCCGTTTAACGACGCCCTCACTGACGTTCTTTGGGCGCCTGGTCCAAGCCCAACACAGGGGCTCCTGTGGATCGGAACGTGTCACGACGCCATCGCCCAGCTCCGGGCGACCCCCTGTTTCCTCTCTGTCCACCCCACTCCTGAGAGCTTGGTTGTCCAAGCCTCCGCTTCCCAAACCGCCTTCCCTACCGCTCCTCCGGATAGGGAATCCAAACGCCTGGATCAGTTTGGGAAGAAGGGTTTTTCTTCCTCCAGTGCTGGCTTGCGGTCCGTTAACACCGCTTGTCTTTTGGGCCGATATACCCACTCCCTGTGGGATTCGGTGGCGGATGTTTTGCCCCAGTGTCCTGAGGAGGTCCAGACACTGCTTTCCCGCGCCATTGCGGAAGGAAGGGATGCGGCTAAACACACGATACGTT
The DNA here is from genome assembly GCA_963921515.1 of Calotriton arnoldi. Lineage (NCBI taxonomy): Eukaryota > Metazoa > Chordata > Amphibia > Caudata > Salamandridae > Calotriton > Calotriton arnoldi. The sequence continues at coordinate 5,379,489 of CAWUFW010000162.1, read as the reverse complement.
GTGGCCTTGACACCGCCGACTCGCTGGGCAGGTCTATTGCAACGACGGTGGCGCTCAGACGCCACGCCTGGCTGAGAACCACTGGTTTTTCAGGGGATGTCCAGAATACTCTCATGGACATGCCCTTTGATGGAGTCGGTCTTTTGGGTCCAAAGCAGACCATGCGTTGGAGCGCTTTAAGGACTCACGGGCTACTGCCAAGTCCCTGGGCCTTTCTGCTACCCGCCCTCCGCTGACTTTCTGCTTTTCGCCCCTATCGTGGCCACGGTAGGGCGCCCCTTCACGTCAGCAGCCCAGCCACCGGCCCGCGCAGCAGGCGTCTTCGCGTGGCCGAGGACGTGGATTCCGCCGTGGCGGATCGGGCAACCAGCGTGCGGGTCAGGCCACCACCTCCAACCCGTCCGCGGCCTCCAAGCCCTCCTAGTCCCTCCTTTCAGGTGCACAGCACGCCAGTAGGGGCAGGGTCCGCCATCACCTTCCCCACTGGCATACCATCACCTCGGACAGGTGGGTCTTGGACATTGTCCGAAGGGGCTACTCCCTCCCCTTCGAGACCACCCCCCAGCCATGCCACCTCAATTCCACCGCATGTCAGGGGATCACTTGGTGCTTCTACAGAAGGAAGTCGCGGCCCTCTTGACCAAGAGGGCCATCGAGCGTGTTCCGACTCCCAGAAGTAGGGCGTGGTTGCTACTCCCACTACTTTCTGGTGCCCAAAAGGACAAGGAGGACATGCGTCCTATCTTGGACCTCCGGAACGCCAATCGCTTCCTCCGGAAGGAGAAGTTCAAGATGCTCACCCTAGCTCAGGTCTTGACTGCCCTCGACCCTGGAGACTGGTTGGTAGCGTTGGACTTGCAGGACGCATATTTCCACATCCTCGTCCTGCCGGCCCACCGGCGTTACCTTCGGTTCACGGTAGGCCCCGAGCATTTTCAGTTCACCGTGCTCCCTTTGGCCTTACAAGTGCCCCTCGGGTGTTCACGAAAGTGATGGCGGTGGTCGCAGCTCATCTGCGCCGGGCAGGGGTTTCAGTCTTCCCCTACCTCGACGACTGGCTGCTGAAGGCGGGCTCGCCCCAGGCAGTCGTCTCCCACCTCCAGACTACGGCCGAACTCCTGCACTCGCTGGGGTTCTCCATCAATGTGCCGAAGTCGCATCTGATTCCTTCTCCACAGCTCCTTTTCATCGGAGCGGTTCTGGACACGACGCAGTTTCGGGCCTATCCTCCCGAACGGCGAGTCCGGGATATTCAGGCTATGATTCCGATCTTTCAGCCTTTATCCTGGGTTTCGGCACGGATGACCCTGAGGCTGCTGGGCCTCATGGCCTCCTGCATCCTGCTGGTCAATCATGCCAGATGGCATATGCGGGCTCTGCAGTGGGACCTGAAGTTCCAGTGGGCGCAGCACCAGGGCAACCTGTCCGATCACGTCCAGATCTCGGAGGGGACTGCAAGACAGTTGCAGTGGTGGCTCTCGAACCGGCAATGGGTCATGGGCAGATCCCTCTCCCTTCCCCAGCCAGAGCACACAGTTGTGACGGACGCGTCCCTTCTGGGATGGGGCGGTCACATGGGAGAGGCGGAGATCAGAGGCCTCTGGTCTCCGGGCGGAGTCCCGGCTCCATATCAACCTTCTGGAGCTCCGGGCGATCCGACTTGCACTCAAGGCATTCCTTCCTCTGTCAAAGGGAAGGTAGTGCAGGTGTTCACAGACAACACCACCGCCATGTGGTACTGCAACAAACAGGGCGGGGTGGGGTCTTGGACCCTTTGTCAGGAGGCTCTGCGCTCTGGACATGGCTGGAACATCAGGGCATGTTCCTGATGGTTCAACACCTGGCAGGTTCCCTGAACGCCAGGGCGGACGAACTCAGCCGCAGGTGCATGATGGATCACGAATGGCGTCTTCACTCGGCAAGTGGCGCAAGGACTCTTTCTACAATGGGGAGAGCCTTGGTTAGATCTATTCGCCACCGAAGAGAACGCGCAATGTCATCAGTTCTGCGCGTTGGAATTTCCAAGGCGGCACTCGCCGGAGACGCTTTTCGTCACGAGTGGAGTTGCGGTCTGTTGTACGCCTTTCCGCCTATACCACTTCTACCCAGAGCGTTGAAGAAGATTCGGCACGACCGGGCCCAAGTCATTCTTGTGGCTCCGGACTGGGCTCGAAGAGTTTGGTATCCCGAGCTACTCAATATGAGCGTAGATCCCCCGATCCGTCTGCCTCTTCGGGAGGATCTTCTGTCGCAGCAGCAGGGGACGGTCCTTCACCCGAACCTGTCCAGTCTACACCTGCTTGCGTGGAGATTGAGCGGCGGCAGTTGATTCCTTTCGACTTGCCTCCCGAAGTTTGTGATGTGATTCTGGCAGCCAGGCGTCCCTCCACTAAGGTGGTATACGCCTGCAGGTGGAACAAATTTGTGGCATGGTGCACAGCAAAGGCTGTGAATCCCTTTCTGCCCCTCTTTCTGAGGTCCTTCTGTTCCTTCTCTCTCTGGCCCAACAGGGTTCTGCCCTGGGTACCATCAAGGGTTATCTTTGTGCTATCTCGGCCTTCCTCAGGCTCCCTGATCAGCCCTCCCTTTTCAAGTCCCCTGTTGTTAACAGGTTCTTAAAAGGCATTACTCACCTCTTTCCTCCTGTTCCGTTTGTGATGCCTCAGTGGGACTTGAACTTGGTTCTTACCTTTTTAATGTGCGCTCCCTTTGAGCCTTCTACATAACTGTCCTCTTCGTCTTCTGACTCTGAAGACAGCCTTTCTGGTGGCCATCACCTCCGCTCGGCGGGTGAGTGAGCTCCAGGCTCTATCTTGCAAACCTCCCTTTCTGTCTGTTCATCCAGACAAGGTTGTTCTTCGGACGCGTCCGTCCTTCTTGCCAAAGGTGGTTACTGCTTTCCATATTGGGCAGACCATCACTTTGCCCACCTTCTTTCCGCCTCCGCATCCTTCCAGAGAGGAAGAGAGGCTCCACCGTCTGGACCCAAAACGTGCGCTCTCCTTCTATATTGACCGCACAAAACACTTCCGGGTGGATGACCAGCTCTTTGTTGGCTACGTGGGCGCCAAAAAGGTCGGGCGGTGCACAAGAGGACCATCTCCCGCTGGGTTACCTTGTGCATCAAGACCTGCTATTCTTTGGCGAAGAAGGAGCCTCCTGTTGGGCTGCGTGCCCATTCCACAAGGGCAACGGCTGCTACCACGGCCTTGGGCCGCGGTGTTCCGCTGCCGGTTATTTGTCAGGCAGCTACGTGGGCCTCGCTGCACACGTTTACAAAGCATTACTGCCTTGACAGTCAGGTCCGGAGGGACGGCTTCTTTGGCCGTTCTGTCCTCCAGGACTTCCTTGTCTGATCTTTGTTCGCAGACCCACCACCGGGGTTGGTATTGCTGGGGTATCTATTCTAAGGTAAGGAATCTGTCACTAACGTGTCTCTTTCAGATGCACAAGTTACTAACTTGTGTAACGATATATCTGTAAGAGACAATAGTTAGTGACAGATTCCTTACCGCCCCACCCATCCTCCCCTGCTCTGCAAACTGATTTCTAGGGTTAAGGACATCCCTTTCAGGGCCCTAGTATTTTTCAGACACCTATGTCAGCTTCTTGCATGGCTCTGCGCTCCTGGCGCGGAAAGTCGTGTACAGAACTGACGCCAGCGCGCAGGGGCGGCGTCTAAGTACTGCCCGCGACGTCATCCCGGCGATCACGACGCCGACGACGGACGCGGAGCCGCACGACGCCGCCTACCGACGCGCAGGGGTACTGCTACGCAAAAACTTTCCGGATCCAGCCTGACGCCTGGGGATATTCTAAGGTAAGGAATCTGTCACTAACTACTGTCTCTTACAGATATATCGTTACACAAGTTAGTAACTTGTGCGTTAAACACTGTGACACTATTATTCTTTTTGCTGAGTACGCATCTTGAGGTGAATTAAATTGCTGTGTACAATATATATACATACGTGCACACTCGTGCATGCACCATATATTCAAACACTTAGTGCAGGATTCACAAAGATGCCATTGGGTCTTACTCTTATTTTTGGTGTTCCTCGTTATGTTCTGATGTACTGGAGGAGATGGAGCAATGGACTCTTAAGAAGCTACAAAAGGCCTGCTTTGGGTTGAAATAACCCCGCTTCTGTAGCTCTGCTCCCTCTTTGCTGTGCTCCTCCCCATGCGCAATTAAGAACACATTGATTCACAACTAACAATTCCTATTCAAACCACTGAATTCCACTACAAACAACATACATCCACTCCACTGCATACAAAAAAAACATAAGTGAAAAACATTGTCATTTGCATTGTCATTGTCAGCACCACCACAGCGTCACTCAGCGCCACCACAGCGTCACTCAGCGCCACCACAGCGCCACCACAGCGTCACTCAGCGCCACCACAGCGTCACTCAGCGCCACCACAGCGTCACTCAGCGACACCACAGCGTCACTCAGCGCCACCACAGCGTCACTCAGCGCCACCACAGCGTCACTAAGGGCCACCACAGCATCACTCAGGGCCACCACAGCATCACTCAGGGCCACCACAGCATCACTCAGGGCCACCACAGCATCACTCAGCGCCACCACAGCATCACTCAGGGCCACCACAGCATCACTCAGGGCCACCACAGCATCACTCAGGGCCACCACAGCATCACTCAGGGCCACCACAGCATCACTCAGCGCCACCACAGCATCACTCAGCGCCACCACAGCATCACTCAGCGCCACCACAGCATCACTCAGCGCCACCACAGCATCACTCAGCACCACCACAGCATCACTCAGCACCACATCAGTATCACTCAGCATCGCCTTTGCACTAGTACACCACCACATCATCATTACTCAGCAAGACCCGAGTATCATTCAGCATCACCTCAGCATCGTCTCCGCACCAGTCACCACCACTACCACCTCAGCATCCCTCAGCACCACCTCAGCCTGCTCTCGAAATCTGGCATCTGTTGATTCTCCTCAGCGTCTGGCCGCTGCTAGTGTTATAATACAGGTAATGGTTCCCAACCTTCACCCTCCGATTGTTTATGCCCCCTCAAAAAAAAGCTTTAACAAACGACCATTGGAATAGGCAGAAACAAGTTGCCAGCATTGCAAGAACAAAAGAAAACTGAGAATTTTTTATTGTAAATACTTTTTTTAATATGGTCGTTCTTGTACATAATGCCTTCTTGGTCATATATAAGGTAACAAAAATGCTTCTGACACTTTTTTATTAAAACTTTTTAGCATGCTGCACAGCAGCCACACTTCTCTACAGCACAGCTTAAAGACATTGGCAAAGTCAATAGCTCTGGCTAAACACTTATAAGGCCCCAAAGGCGAGACCTATTGGCTCTGCCAATGCTTGTTTGACAATATAACTTGAGGAGGACGTGTCCACCTCATCTGCTCTTTTGAGCATTACCTCTTCACTCCCTTCTTATGTTACTTTGGTGCCAACAGGTGGTGCCACATGTCTCCACACCGACAGTGACGTGTGGAGCCCTATATAGGCATCGCCCATTCGCACTGACATCAGTTCCTTTCGTTCCACGCCAACAGAAGTGGATTCAGAGCTACTCCTCGTCACTCTTTAGATAGAAATTTTGACTTAAATTCTACAGTGTGCAACAGTGCAAGTGAAAATGTCTCCTCCCAAATCTACAATGTACGAACCATGTTCGGAATGTCACAAATAGATGTCTGTGACTGACCCACATGTGGCTTGCCTGTGGTGCTCATTGTTGGACCACACCTCTAAGGTCTGCAGTGACAGCACCTTGATGCACCCCAAGGCCATCTGGGATCAGGAAGCAAACCTCTTTGTAGCGAAACACCGCAAGACTCCATGTCATAACCAATCGACATCCAAAGGTAGGTCCCGGTTTTGCTCCCAAGGCTGTTACCATGATATATTGTCATTGCAGTCCACATCCTCAAGTAAGTTGAAGAAAAAACACAAGAAGTTCAAGCAGCACTCAACCCTGTCCCGCCACTGTTGACCCTCCAAGAAAGCACAAGGGTGCCATCGAGTCTCCTGGTCGCTTTCCCGAGGTCGTTCCACTTTAAAACCGATTCTGAATCTTGTCCTGTGACAACCTGAATTTCGAAGGCTGTTAGCGATGCTGCAGCAAATTGAGGAATTCTGTGAAGCCATGCTCTGTCTTTTTGACATGTTATTGACTCCCTCTGACCCACCTGCAGGCGCCAAGGAGCAGAGAGGCCTTCCAATTGGGCTTCTTTTGATGGGTTCGCCCTCTGCACCAGCGGGTCCTCTTGTTTTGTTCTGGACCGATTTCAGTACCAGTTCCCTCCCCGCTCCGCAGATGCCAGCGCCATCGAGTCAGAACAACCACAGCCAACTCATAGTACTGTGTGACGCCGAGACAGTGGTGCCCTGACGTAGACCGAGGCCGTGCACTGCTTTCACTGAGCCTCAGATGTTCAGCCACCCTTCTGACTCTGACACAGTCCCTTTGCCTCCGGAAGCGGTAATCTCTTCCACAGATTCTGATAGTGGTGGCTATGATGCTGCCAGCCATATCAGGAGGATAACTGGTATGATAGCCTGCAGGATACCAGTGACCTGGATACCTCTCCAGATACTGGACTGGTTTCCCCTCCGGGCCCTGCCACGGAAAACAACACCTCTTCGCTACGGTTGTGCGAAAAGTGGCAGAGGTCTTTGATCTTCAGCTTCCTATTCTGGAAGTTAAGACCAACGTCTTGACTTAGGGGCCTCAGCTTGGCCAAATGAGTTCTGAGCCCCTCGTTCTCATTAAGGAGGTGCTTACTGACACGCTCAGGGAACCTGGGCCATGCCCGGCTTAAGCCTGTCTGTTAATCGGCAGATTGCCAGATGCCATCGCCTTGCTCTGGGCATCACAGACTTTCTCATGCAGCACCCCATTCTTGAGAACCTTGTGGTGCAGGCTTTGGCCAGCAAGGTAAACTTAAATTCATTCCCCACTACTCCACCACACAGGAAGTCGAAGAGGATGGAGACCTTTAGGAAGACAGTCTTCTTGTCTTCAAGCCTGGCTCTTCGCTCGGGGAATGCCAGCTGCCACCTAGTCTGCTACTCTCATGCTTTGTGGGACTCAGTGGCCAAGGTATTCCCCATGGTCCTGGAAAAAGCATGTGCCATCCACTCTAAGGCCATGCAGGATGGTCGTGATGCGGCCAAGTTTACCATCCGCTGTGGACTTGATACCATTGACTCTCTTGGTAAAGCTATTGCCACCTGTTTGGCCCTTCACAGGCACACCTTGATGCGGTCCACTGGCTTTTTAGGAGATGTCCAGGCTAGTCTAATGGACATGCCATTTGACTGTTACTGAGATAAAGCAGATTGGGCCCTGGAGTGCTTCAAAAATAGCAGGGCCACAGTGCGCTCCCTGTGTCTCTCTGTTCTCCCTCGCCAGCTGCATCAGCATTTTGGCCCCCTCCATGGCTATGGTTGGGGCTTCCAGTATCACCAATATACCCAGCGAGTACAGCAATCCCACCCAGCATTTTTGTTTCTGCGGTACCCACAGGAGAGAGCAACAAGGACAGCATGCAGCCCTCCATCTGCTGCCCTCTCAACCCTCTTTTGTGTTCTCTTGAAGGCACACATCCACCCTGTGGGTGGCAGGATCTGTCATTTTCTGCTAAGGTGGCAGGCAATAACTTCAGACAAGTGGGTCCAGTAAATTGTTCAGTGAGGTTACGTTTTACTGTTTCTCAAAAGCCCGCCACACCACCCACCATCCTCAGACCGGCTGACAGGGGATCATCTCGCTCTTTTACAGCAGGAAGAGAAGGTCCTTTTGGCCAAAGAAGCCATAGAGAGGGTACTTGCCCTAGAATTTGGTCTGTTGGTTATTCCCGTTAATTCCTTGGTCCAAAAAATGATGGGGAACTCTGTCCCATTTTAGACCTTCGCTCTCTCAATGCCTTTCTGCGGAGGGACAAGCTCAAGATTCTCACCCTGGCCTAGGTCTTATCTGCCCTTGACCCTTGAGACTGGATGATAGCATTGGACCTGCAGGACTCATATTTCCACATGCTCATCCTGCAGGCCCACAGACGTTACCTGCAGTTCATGTTAGGCCATAAGCATTTTCAGTTCGCTCTGCTCCCTTTTGATCTTATCAGTGCCCTCAGGTGTTCACGAAAGTGATGGCGTTGTCGCAGCACATCTTTGAAGGTTGAGGGTTCCAGTCTTTCCGTACCTCCAAGACTGGCTGTTGAAGGCCAGTTTGCCCCAGGCATTCGTCACCCACATCCAGACTATGGTGAAACTCCTAACATCCTTGGAGTTCACTATCAATGTGCTGAAGTCACACCTAACTCCTTTGTAGACTCTCCCATCATCTGAGCCATTTTGCACATGTTGCAGTTTTGGGCCTTTCCCCTGGAAAAGAGAGTTGAGGATCCCGATGTTTCAACCTCTGTCCTGGATCTCACTGAGGATGACTTTGAGGCTGCTAGGACCGATTACCACCTGAATCCTGCTGGTGAGGCATGCCAAATGGCATAGGCAGACTCTGGGGTGGGATCTGAAGTCAGAGTGGGCACAGCACCAGGGGAATCTCGTCAATCAAGTCCAGATTGCGGAGGAGAATGCAAAAGACTTGGCTGTGGGTGAATGCTGGACTGCAATTGGCCCTACCCCACCTGGATCTGACTGTTGTGACCGATGCCTCACTTCTGGGCTGGGGTGGCCACCTAGGAGAGGTAGAGATCAGAGGCCTCTGATATGCAGTGGAGGCTCACCACATCAATCTGTTGGAGCTCTGAACCATCCGCTTGGCGTTAAAAGCTTTCCTCCCCTCCATTAAAGGGAAGCTGGTGTAGGTGCTCATGGACAACACCACTGCCATGTGGTACTGCAACAAGCAGGGCAGAGTGGGATCGCAGACCCTGTACCAGGAGGCACTGTGGCTCTGGATGTGACTGGAACGCCAGATTTTCCTGGTGGTTTGACACCTGGTGGGGTCTCTCAAAGCCAGGGCGAACAAAGTCAGCATTGACTTCTCGCGGATCACAAATAGCTGTTACGTCAGGAGGTGGTGACTCTTCCGCGAATGGAGGAGAACCTTAGCGCAATCTTTTCTCCACTGCATAGAACGTGTACTGTCGGCTCTTTTGCGCATTGGAGTTTTCAAGGCGCTTTGCTCAAAGACATGTTCCGCGTAGAGTGGAACTCGGGACTCCTGTGCGTCTTTCAGTCTATACCTTTTCTGAAGAAGATCAGGACCGGCCGGGCCAAAGTCATCCTAGTGGCCCCGAAGTGGGCACAGAGAGTATGGTATTCCAAACTGCTGGACATGAGCATCTGTCCTCCGATCAGGCAGCTCCTTCGGGAGGCCCTCCCGTGGCAGCAGCAGGACAGGGTCCTACATCAGAACCTGCACACACTTCACCTCCATGCATGGATAGTAAGCCGCAGCAGTTGAACACTTTTAACCTGCAGTTGTTCCCATCATTTTGGCAGCCAGGCATCCCTCAAGCAAGTCTGCCAATGGGGCAAGCTTGTGGCTTGGTGTTCTAACAAGCAGATTGTCCCCTTCATGCTAAACTGTATGAAATGTTGCTGTTTGTCCAGTGTCCAGCATGACGTTTCATTGGACACTGCTAAAGGGTATCTGTCAGCTCTTTCAGCCTTTTTACGGTTGCCAGACCAGCCATATTTGTTTTAGTCACCCATAGTGATGCATTTTCCTAACAGTTTACACTATATGTTTCCTTCTTCTCCATTTATTATGCCCCAATGAGATTTGAACTTGGCTCTTACATTCCTCATGTGTGCTCCTTTCAAACCTCTCCACAGATGTCCTCTTGGCCTCTCATCCTGAAAACTGTCTTTCTCGTTGCCATAACATATGCATGGTGGGTGAGTGAGCTACCTTCTTTGTCACTTTTTACCTATATAAACTGGTTCTACGTACTCAATACTCCTTCCTCCTGAAGGTAGTGACTCTGTTTCATGAGGAGTAAAACATCACCTTTCTGGCGTTCTTTGCCCCCCCCTCACCTCTCTAAGGACCAGGAGATTCTCCATCGACTAGATCTAAAGACGGCTCATAGTTTCTATATTTATCGTGCCAGAGAACACCTGGTGGACAATCAGCTCTAAATTGGATTTCTCTTGCTGGATCATGCTCTGCGATAAGACCACAGATTCCTCACCTTTTCAATACTCCCTAAGCATCAGACTGGATCTGGAAAATCTTAAGCAGTACCCCAGCGGCGATACATGGTGCCACGAGGCTCTGGACAGACATTGCTGTGCTCCAGAAGTGATGCGTGTGGGCCCTCACTCCCATGCGCACTGACAGTTGCTTTCTGAATAGTCCGTGCCCTCATATGCGGAATCCAAACACCAGATTGGTTGTGACCAGTTGTATTGCTTCGTCCTCCCAAATAATAGAAAATGCCACACTCCCACACGGAGGCACACACACGGCGAAGCAATATAAACACCTGGAAAGGGATTTCACTCTCATAAAATGAGGCACATCAGAAGCAGTTTTCAGAATAAAGCGAGGGATTTTATTTGTGCAATGCTCTCTAACAGAAAGGCTTTCCCAGATGTCAAATGAAAACAACATATACATTTATACAGAAATATATATATGTGCAAGCAATAATTACACACTTATAAGTAAGCAAATGCAACTGTTAAATGCATGGAATAAAATATATGGAATAAAATACAAGCAGATAATAATACTGGAAAATACATCACCGATCGCTCGCTCGCTCTCTCTGCGTTCTTGCAAACTCAGCTGGAGGAGCCCTTGACAGCCAGGCAGAAGCCTCGAACGGGACCCTCAAAAATGTCCCCGTGACAACACGTCTGCTCCACAGCGAGCTCCCGTCTGAGGGACAAGATTTCCCGCCTTTAATACCTTTAACTCAACCGAGGAGAAGTTTCTAGAAACCTCGCCCCCTTTTTTCTGTTATGAAAACCGAGCTAACCGTACTGGTCTGTGTCCGGGTCAAGCCACAAGCTGGCCAGGCCACTGTATTTTGACTCTGAGACATTTTTCTGCCAACAACAATCTTTGCCTGAAAGGTACCAAGTGCGCATTTCACACATTATCTTAGTGATGCTTACGAAAGTCTCCAAAAGTACTGAAAACAGTCTCTAAAAGTACAGAAAACAATCTTGAACGCGGATAGCCTAAACAACTTGAGTAATCTGGAGGCCTGCTTTTGTGTGCAAAGCTCAAGCTAGACAGTGTCAGAATTCAAGATGGCATGAGGGCATGTCAAACCCAATAGTAAAAACTTCATAAAGCGTCCCAGTGTACAACACAATGCACATTTGTGCACCACTGCCTATAGCACTACACTCTTCCTCTCCCAATGTACAACATAATCATTGCTCTTCAATATCTACCTTCAGCCATTGGTAGAAGCACTCGCAAAACTGGATTGTCAGGTGTTCAATTATGCCGATGACACCTAGTTAATTGTAGGAGTTGATAATTCCCCTCAGGCACAGCTCAATGTTCAGAATATCCTCCGGTTCACTATGAACTGGATGACCTCAAATTCACTTAAGGTAAATCCTGATAAGACAGAGGTGCTTGTTATTACAACAGGTGCTAATCCCTGGTCCAGCCTCTTTTGGCCACAAGAGCTTGGCACCACCCCGACACCGGTGCCAGCCGTGAAGAGCTTGGGTATCAAGCTGGACACCAAGTTAACTCTAAACAATCAGGTGTCTGCTGTAGTGGGGAGCTGTGTGGACCTGATGCCGCAAATCCGGAAACTCGGGACCCTGCTGTCATTTTCCACCATGCGTACCGTCGTGACGGCACTAATCTTGTCACGCCTGGATTACGGGAACGCAGTATACACAGGGCTTCCTGACAAACTTCTGGGGAAACTTCAGGTGGTTCTAAATGATGCGGCAAGATTGATTTTTAAACTGCCAAGAAGAGCACACGCCACCCCCCTATTACAACAGCTACACTGGCTCCCTATTAAGCAGAGGGTCAGGTTCAAGGGCCTGTGCATTGCCTAATTACATCAAAGACCGCTTGAAGCCCTATGTGCCCGGACGATGTCTCCGTTCATCTGAGTCAAGCTTATTGGCCTGCCCGCGCTTTAATAGAGCCACCTTGGGGGGGCGGGCTTTCTCAGTTGTGATTCCCCAGCTCTGGAACAAGCTACCGGACAGTATGCGTAGGGAAGCCACCTTACTCCCGTTCAGGAGGAAACTCGAGACCATTTTGTTCACTGAGGCATTTGGATAAGTTCACCCTAATTGGTTCTGAGCCCAGCAGGAATAAGGGATTCCCGGGTTCTTGGTCTATGCAGCAAGCTCTTAGAGACCTCTTGGTGATTTGGCGCTCTACAAATATAAATTAACATAACATAATGAACATTTGAGCACCACTGCATATAACACCACACTCCGAGACAGAGAAGTACATTCCACACATTTCTCTCTCTCATGCTTTCAAATGCACACCCCACACGTTCTGTTTCTGGCAAGGCTGTAAAAAGCAAACACTCCCACTTTGAAGCTACAAGGAGACACAAAAGAAATCTTTAAGGAAAAATGCACATGCAGGAGAAATGATGTTGTACATTCAAGCTAGAATAAATCAAAACACATAAAATCAATTAAAACAATGGTAGTCAAAGGTCATCACGTGGTTCCAATACATGGGAGTGCCTCTGGCACTACACCAGTGTTCAGATCTGTAATTGGAACCTTCTTAAATGAAGAGAGCCCAGTTAACAGAAAGGGGAGGATGAAAGGGTTGATAAGGAATCTCTGGTTAGATAGAGTCTTTATCAGAAAGAGGGTTACAGAAGTTAAGTAACTTGGTCTTCTGATACAGACTTCTACCCGCAGATTCCTCACCTTTAAAATAGATACCAAAGCAGTACCTCCTTGGTGGTCTGTCTGTGAATTGACTCAAACCAAGAAGTCCTGCAGTACCGAACGGGCAAAGTACTCCTCTCTACAGACTTGGTTGTCCAGGCAATAGTGCTTCCTGAACGTATGGAGGGATGTCCACGTAACTCCCTGACAAATGTCCAGGACAGGCACCCGGGTGTAAAACGCAGTAGCAGCCATTGCTCTGATGAAGTGAGTCAATAATCCCTCTAGGTGCTGGTGCGCAAAAAAGATAACCCCTCTTACCTGCCTGCAACCAGTGGGGATAGCCAGCCCAGTGAACCAGGAAAGGGTTGGTGAAAATCCAAAGTCTGTCACCTCTCCTTAAAACTCATCAGTCTGCAAACTATTGTCTGAGCTTTCCTTCTATCTTAAGTACCACTTGACTGTAGCCAATAAAAAATGTGTCCCAGTGGTGTTATGGCCACCTTTATCATGCACGCTGAACACGCATATCCTTTTCTTATGTGAAATGGTGCACACGTTACATCTGTGTGGCACATGGATGGGTGAAGGACCCAGTTGCAGGAGACTGGCAGACTAATTTGTAACAGTGCGACAGGCCATTTGACAACTGTCCTTGGTGAGGACAGATTAAAAGGACTGCTGTGCAACTATAAATGGTAGCACTGTCGGTCCTCAACATCCTGGCGAGCTGGAAAGTCACGCTCAATAAAGCAGTTGTACAGGGTGTACCTCTCTAGACCAGGGTTCTCCAAAGTCAGTCCTGGAGGGCCAATCCATGCCAGATTTTTAAGATAACTACATTTATCTAAATTGGGATATGCTAAAAATCTGGCATGGATCCAACCCTCCAGGACTGACTTTGGAGTGCCCTGCTCTAGACCATAGAGCCCTGATCTGGGTTTCAGTCTTTGTCACAAATATACCTCCATCACACATAGCATGAACTTCGTATGTGCTGATTTAGAGTTCAAAAAGCTACAGCTTGTAATGGTGAATTTGAGGCAGGAGCCCACACTCTCAAGTCCCATCCCAGTGGTTATTTTGCTCCCTACTCAATGTTCTGTCCTTAGACTTACACCCAGCCTGATTATTTTTCCAAGTCTAGTCTTGATTATCCTCTTTGACTGCTATGACTACTTACAGGAACCTTTACATGTAATGTTTCTCTCCAGTATCCTCTTGTCAGATGACATCATGTGGCTACTCTGCTTGTTTTCCTAGTTCAGCACCCTTTCTGCTTGTACATTCTAGGTTTTATGGTTTTAGATCATGCACTTTTAGAGGCCAGTGGTGGCCTATGGTATCCATGGCATGAAAAACTGTTTGCTTGGTTCAGGTTTTGTCTATGAGAGGTGGAAGGAACTTGCAATTTTACCCTCTGGCAAACATTGTCTTGTTGATTCCTGATGGACTTCCTTTTTTTGACATAACATTTTATTGTCTTCTGCAAGCAAATATCGAAATAAAGAGACAGTGGATAGAGGGAGCAATGAAATCATACACATAATACATGATAAAGTGTTGTCCATGTGAGGTGATGCACATAGCTGAGTCATAATCTATGTGTTAGCCAGTTTCATAACAGGAGGTCCATGGGCTGCATATTCTCAAGTATTTCTTTTTGCAGCCCCTCCACTTATTAATCATGGGTTCGGCCGCTGAAACTAGCGCATACTGGTTAGCAATTAGTCTATCGATTTGTAAATAGATGGCACACTTTCTGGTTCCAAAGTCTGGCAATATCACGTTTGGCTGTCAGGAAGCCAATTCCTGCCAGTGTCCGTTGTGCTGTGGTAGAGGCCCGCCCGTCCATTACTCCCAGGAGTGCCTGCCACCTTTGAGTCGCTGGTTCTGGGCGTCTGAAGTGCCCGCGCGAAGTGATCGTGGACAAGCCGCCAGTATATAGTTGCAATCCCATATTATATGGTAAAAGGAGGCCTCTGGGGTTCCCCCATCTCCGGCAGTTCGAGGTCCTCACTTTTCCATTTCCCATAGTCTAGTGTGACTATAATAAGTCCTGTGTAGGTAATTAAATTGTATTGCCCTGGTTTAGGGTGGGTATGGGTTTTTGGGTGGCAATGGTATTTTTTGGGTTTCGGGTGGGTATTGGTTTTTGGGTGGCAATGGTATTTTTTGGGTTTAGGGTGGGTATGGGTTTTTGGGTGGCAATGGTATTTTTAGGGTTTCGGGTGGGTATGGGTTTTTGGGAGGCAAGTGTTTTTTATGGTTTAGGGTGGATATGGGCTTTTGGGTAGCAAGGGTATTTTTTGTGTTTAGGGTGAGTGTGGGTAATTAGGTGGGAAGAGTGTATGCATGTGTGTGTTTATGTATAGGGGTTATGCTTACCTGTTATAATGTTTACCACGCATATGCCTTTACCATACATACCTTTACAACGAACGTTTGTTGTAAAGGCATATGCATGGTAAAGACTTGAGTGGTAATTGAATGTGTGGTAGTGTTGCGGTCATCGTAATGACCGCGGGGTAAATTCATGCGTGGTTCTGGCATGCGTGGTTCAGTCATACAACCGTAACAACGTGGGTGTGTAATTGAAATCGTTTCCTATAGTGAATGTCTATGTACTTGCACTATCTCAGCTATCCTGTAGTGGACTTGCTCCTTCGCAGCGCAGCTCCGTCTGGTAGCCGCTGCTGTCCCCCCTGTGCTGCTGACCCAGAGGTCAGGAGTTCGAGGCCCTCCTCCACCCGCAGGCTCCTGCCTGCGTCTCATCCCTGGTGGTCCAGTGGTTGAGCGTCCCTGCTCTGCTGCTTGACTGATCTTCTATCTCTCTTTCTGTTTTTCTCTTTCTCTTTCGTTCTGCCTTTTGGCTTTGCTTTTTCCTTTCCCTCCTGCTTTCTCCCTCGTCGCCCCTGCCGCTGCGATCCCCCGCTGCCCTCCTGTGTCCTTCTCTCTTTCTGCTTTTTCTGTCTCTTTCTGCTTTTCTCTTTTATTCTGCCTTTTGGCTTTGCTTTTTCCTTTTTTCCTTTTTTCCTTTCCTCCTGTTTTCTCCCTCGCCACGATCCCCCACTGCCCCTCCCCCCTCCTGCGTCCCTTCCTGCTCCTGCGTTTTCCTGCCTCCCAGCTGCCCAGCCTCCCCCCCCCAGCACTACTTAATTCGGCCGTCTGTGCCCGTCCGCACCTGGACCGCGTCCAGCCCCGGGGACTTTCCACCGCTACGACGCCAGCACCCTCCTTCCCAAGACCGCCTGACATCTTGCATCGCCCAAAAAAGACCCATGGGCCCTTCGACTGCCAGAACTGCAAGTGCGCCTTCACCCACGCCAACACGCCAGCTCCTCTCGCAGCCCAGCAACCAACAGCGCACCCGACCGGCTCAACTGAATCCTCTTCAACGTGCGGTCCCTCCACAAACATGCCTAAGAAATCTGGGACCTCCTCGATACCACTTCTCCTGACATCGCTTTCTTGACAGAAACCTGGACTAACCTCTGCTCCGGACCGGACATCGTCATCCCCGACGGCTACAAAATCACCCGCAAGGACCGCCCGATCGCCCAGGAGGGGGCATCGCCATCGTCCACAAGAACACCCTCCGACTGACCATACACACTGACGGCTCAACGAAGACCATGGAACACCTCCACTTCCAGACCAACCCCAACACCGCCCTTCGCTGCACCCTCGTCTACAGGCCCCTGAATGCCCTTCTCCGACGCCATCGTAAACCTCATTGCACCCCAGGCTCTCATATCCACCCACTACATCCTACTTGGAAACCTCCACTTCCACATGGTCAACCCCAGCGACCAGAACACCGTCTCCCTACTGGAGAACCTCGCCAACATCAGACTCAAGCAGCTAGTCAACGCACGGACCCACACAGCCAGACACATGCTCGACCTCGTCTTCGCCGCCAGCGGAAACATCAGCCACACCACCGAACTCTCCTGGACCGACCACATCTTGCCTTTGCCACACCCACCGTACACCAACGCCCTCCCAGCCCCCCCTCCGCAACTGGATCAAGGCCACTGGAGAACTTCTCATCGACTCCCTCAGCACAACCACTCCGCCAACGCCAACACCGCAGCACGCAACCTCCACCGATGGATCTCCAATTACGCCGACACCCTGGCACCCCTCAAGGAAAGACCAGGCAAGCAAGATTCCTAGAAAGCAAGCTGGTTCACTCCCGCCCTCCACAAATCTAGACGCACCTGCAGACAACTCTAGAAGAGATGGAGAAACAACAAAACCCCGGAAACCCACGCTACCTTCAAATCCGCCGTCAACGCACACCACCTCCTCCTTAAACCACAAAGAAAATGGCCCTCCAAGACCGAATCAGCGCCAACGCACACAACAGCAAAGAACACTTCGCCATCATCAAGGAGTTCGCCCTCAGCGAGACCACAGACGTCCCTCCCTCCCAAGACCTCTGCAACAAACTCGGCTCCTTCTTCAACCACAAAATCAGGCAGATCTACGGCAGCTTAGACCCTGCCACTTCGCCCACCACCACCGCACGCAACCACGCCGCACCCCAACAGACCGTGCTCTGCTGGACCCCGGTCACAACAGAAGACACGCTCAAGACCATGAAGAGCATCCACTCAGGAGCCCCGTCAGATCCTTACCCGCACAACATCTTCCACAGAGCAGTCGCTGCTATCGCCCCCCAGCTTCGCCGCACCATCAACTGCTCCATTGAAACCACCACCTTCCCCGATGATTGGAAACATGCCGAGATCAACCCCCTGCTGAATAAGCCGTCCTCAGACCCGACTGACCTCAAGACCTTCAAACCCATCCCCCCTCCTCCCCTTCCCAACCAAGGTCATCGAGAAGGCCATCAACTCCCAACTCTCTGCATTCCTAGAAGTAAACCACGTCCTGGACCCCTCCCAATCCGGCTTCCAAAGCAACCACAGCACGGAGACCACACTCCTCGCCTCCACAGACGACATCCGCTCCCTCCTCGACCGGGTTGAGACCACAGCCCTCATCCTACTGGACCTCTCAGCCGCCTTCAACACTGTCTCCCACCACACCCTAATCACGAGACTCCACAACGCCGGCATCCGCGACATGGCACTGGACTGGATCCACTCCTTCCTCACCGGCCGGACTCAGCGATTCAGGCTACCCCCGTTCCTCTCAGAACCTACAGAGATCAGCTGCGGAGTGCCCCAGGGTTCCTCCCTGAGCCCCACCCTCTTCAGCGTCTACATGCCCCCCCCGTAGCCATCGTCAGAAGCCACGGACTCAACATTGTCTCCTACGCCGACGACACCCAGCTGATCCTCTCCCTCACCAACGAACCCAAAACCGACAGAACCAACTTCCACAGCGGAATGAAGGACGTTGCTACCTGGATGAAAGATAGCTGCCTCAAGCTCAACTTGAACAAGACTGAAGTACTCATCCTGGGACCAACCCCTTCAGCCTGGGATGACTCTTGGTGGCCAGCCGCCTTGGGATCCCCTCCCACCCCGACGGACCACGCACGCAACCTCAGAATCATACTGGACTCATCGCTCACAATGAACCGCCAAATCAACGCAGTTTCCTCAGTCTGCAGCCACACCCTCCGCCTTCTTAGAAAGACATTCAGATGGCTCCCCACAGAATCCAAAAAGATGGCCACCCACGCACTCATCACCAGCAGACTCGACTACGGCAACGCACTCTATGCCGGTGTCGCCCAGAAACAGCTCAAGAAACTACAGAATGTCCAAAACGACGCAGGCAAACTGGTCCTCAACATTCCCCGCCGCAGCCACATCACGCAACACCTCCGACAACTCTACTGGCTCCCAGTCAACAAGAGTCACTTTCAAGCTCCTCACACATGCCTACAAAGCTCTCAACGACTCTCCCTAGCCTCCTTCCCCAGGATCCACTAGACCAGAACCGGAGGAAGATCCTTCTCCTACCTCGCCACCAAGACCTGGAACACCCTGCCCCTCCACCTGAGGCAAATTTGCGTCGCTGACCCAATTCAAGAAGGACCTCAAGACCTGGCTCTTCGAATGATCCTACACCCAGAAGGACCAGTAGCCCCCTCCTTCCTCCCGCCCCAGCGCCTTGAGACCCTCACGGGTGAGTAGCCGCACTATAAAAGCCTCTGATTTATTGATTCTGTACATAATGTATCTAGGCATAGGTCACATCCCTCTGTCAGTGCACCAGGCCTATAGAAAACATTGCCTCCATCAACCTTTACTGATGTCTTGCATCAACACCTGTACCCTATGTGCAAGGATTCAAAGCCTCATGTAACAGCAGCAGTACAACCTGCACAGTGTGTGGATCCATTGCATGGCTGCAGCAGTACCTCTTGTACTAGGTGTACGGGCATCATGTGACGTCAGGAGGTCTACCGGAAGCAAGGGCCATTTTTCGGAAGCATGCTCTCGTCTAGCCTCAGTTTATTTAACTGCCAGCCCGAGGCCTGGACCTGTTTTTACAATTCCCGGAGTTAGTGTTATGGTGAGCGAGAGACTGAGGTGCAGGAGCAGTTTCAGAGGCTGTACCTGTTGGTCGCTGCTGTTTGCAGGGAGCGTGACTGCTTTGTACGTGGACGCCCACGCTGCAGTCATCACATTAGAAAGCAGCTCAGCCATAGGCCACTACGAGCCCTGAGGCACCGAGGTGAAAAAAAGTGCCAGCTCAAATCGAATTATAATTAAAACAGATCATTGACCATACGTTTAGGAAACAACTTTTAAATCGTTTAAAAAAATATATGCTCACGAACTATTGTGACCAAGAGAGGCAGTCTGTCCGTTTGATTTTAATTTAATTCTGTGAATGTTTTAAACCTTCAAAGTGACATTTGCTAATATAAGGGCCCAGTCTTAACATAGGTGCAGGGCACAAGTCCTAAAAAAAAAAGAAGTGGGGGGACTCTCCAGGTTAGGTAGTATCACAGGAAGTGACATCACGGCGCGTAGCATTGCAGGAAGTGACATCACCGGAAGTGACATCACCGGAAGTGACAGGTTCCTTTACCCAAGGATTGACAAACTAACTCTGCTGCCAGCCTACCCCACCAGGCGTAATATTCCATGTGCAGCACATTTCCATGTAGATGTGATTGCTTTAGCTGCCTGGTGGTTAACACATTTGATGGAAAGATCTGTTTTTGTCTAGTCCTTATTTTGACTTAAAGTAGCATACAGGGTTAATGCGCCTCCTGCAAAGCACATCATGTAACATGCAGATGGCAGATTTTATGTAGATGGGTAAGTAGGTTACTGCTTTGAACACAGAGATCCTTTTGTTACATGCTGTTGCATCCTTCTAGTATAGCACAGTGAGCTGTGAAGGATGATATGTGACTCCTACACCCAGTAACCCTCACTGTCTTATGTAACGCATCCTGTACAATGATTTACAAACTTGTGCGATTTATTGACAATATAATATGTATGTTTGCTGTAAAGTGATCTGGCACCCTACATTGGGATGAATAGCGCTGTAAAACACATAAAAAATACTGGTATTTAAATTATTTTGCACTGGGACAGAGGAACGCATCTGACATTCTTACAGTGCATGAATATCTATTATCTATGGGGGTCTGAACAAAGTCAAAATCGTGCCTCTTATGCGCCTTTGAAGTGTTAACAAGCTGCTGCTTTTGTTTCCCTTCCTCTGTATTTACATCTAGGTGTGAGGCTACAGGCAGCCCCCAGCCTGAATACTCGGACAAAGAAGGCCAAATGGGCTCTTAAGTTCGGCATTTGTTATGGCCCAGCTGGAGTCTCAAATGACAAAACCCCCCTCCCCCTCTGCACGTTGCTGCTTGGAAGGAAAGCAGATAACGAGCAGGCGCTGCTGAATGAATCCCGGTGTCTCAAACTTACAGCGGGACGAGTTCAGCATATTTTAGAGTGGTGCTCAACTTCTTGGCAGGGTGGACGGTGTCCACCCTGTGAAAAGAGTGGGTGGACGCCGTCCACCCGCGTGTACCCCCGACTCGAGCCCTGCATAGGTGTAGCTTTTAATGGTGTAGCAGGTACAGCGGTTCCAGGTGCTAGGGTCCTTAGGGGCTCCCTAAACCCAATTATAACTGTATTTTACTACCCATCCAGTAGCCGGGGGGCGGGGGGGAGGGGGGGGGAGCATTTTCCTTGCTTGCACCAGGGCTCATGGCGACCTTGTTAGGCCACTGGTACCTGCTTTGTGTTATAACAGCAGCACTGCGTCGTCCTGGTGTAGACTGTGTGACAGAAGCAGTTCTACCTCCTTTTGGTGCAAAGAGACTGTGTAACAGAAGCAGTAAACCCCTCACCTGACATACAAGGGTTGTGTGGAAGCAGCTGCAATGTGCCTCTGCTTGCAGCAGCAGCCCTGGCTCCACAAAGATGGCGGCTGTATCGAATGTGGAGACGTGATCCTGTTACACCTACAGCATCCGCTTTCGGTCTGAGCTTTTCATGACAAATATTTGTGTAGTGCCAGAACATCTTCTGAGCGCTTCACACACATGTGGCGGTAAAAACGATAGCGGGTTTAGAGGAAGGAGCTGAGAACACGGGTTCAGAGACCTTGGGACTCTAGCTGATGAGATTAAGGAAGTCTTGGGCAGCTGCGAAGCCATTGGATATCCAGAGACCAGCTGCGAAGCCATTGGTTATCCACAGACCAACCAACAGTGGGGATGAGATGACTCTTAAAACACACAGTATTTGGAGAGTTCCTGGAAGGCCCATGGAAGAGGCCAGTTTGTTAAAGGGAGAAGGGTCCCAAATCCGAGACCTGAGACAGAATGCTGCTAGGTTGTGGGATTAAGTGTTATTACTTAGAAAATTCCAAGTGTGACACAGACTTGTTTCCAGACGTTTAGAGTGAGCTGCATCATCAATTTATTTTTATTTTTTGGCGGGGGGGAGGGGTGGAGGGGGAGAGTTGTTAAAGGCCGGTAGCTTTGGCCTGTTGACTTGAGTTTTAAAGGAAAGCCCATGGAGAAGAACAAGATGGAGGAGTGCTTGTCCTTCCCTTTTTTTGTCGGTACCAAGATGAGATGGTTGCCTGAGTGAGCTTTTGGGGGAAAACAGTAACTGGAGTAAATTACATAAGCAGAGAATTTCCGTTCTCGTTATTAAGATTGGAGGCATTGAACTGCCTCTCAAAGGTATTTAAAGAGCGAAAATGGTAATATTTTCAGAGACGGTGAGGATCCAAGTGACCGATTTCATCAGTTCGGAAACGCCTTTGGAGAGTGAGGGGACTATATTGTTGTTATATTGTCAAAATTTCAAGAAATGTGGAATATGTGAGAGAGGGGGAGGGAGGCGTTGCAGGCCATCAGATGTATGTGCACCAGCGTTGAACGTCAATTAGAGGCCTGCTGGGATGAAAAAGCAATTAAGTATTTGTGAGGTTAAATTTTATGAAAGGCTGTGACAGTAAAAAAAAAATGTGGCCTAGTGAACCATGTTATTTGAATCAAGCCTGCTAATAAACATTCATTCCCTATTTATTGCTACAGTACCAAGGTCAAATGCCACGTTATTACCTTAGTACAGCCCAACTAACTGGCTAAATCCTTTCATCTACTTCTCTTATTCTGTGTTACGGTCACTTTACTAGGAAAAGAAGTTGATACATTCTCATGAGGCCTTTTTAATGAGATGCGGCTGTGGTTCTGGTTAAACCCCTTCGCTTGTAACATTCTACACATTACAGGCCGCATGGCGTAAACCACATCTGCAGATCTGCTAAGAATAATGTGCTCATTATTATCATTATAAAGGGAGCGGAGGAGCATCAGGGCGCACTTGAGGTTCCGTCCACCATGGATAGAACATCAGGCTGCAGCGACTTTTTTGGGGTGTTCAATACTCCCATACATGTACCGGAACCCATGAGACTTCTGAAGTCCCTTCCCTGGGCCCCGAAGTCCTGGTTTATTGAAATAAGATAGGTGGTTGCTGCCCGTGGCTCTGTGCTACAACCACAAATGTTCCTCTGAGGCGCTGGGATATTATTTTTCCCTTTAAAAAAAAAGTTTCATTTCAGTGAATTTGGTGACATTGTTTGTGAAACTCCATGACGGGGCGAGCCATTGGGCGTTGCAACTTCGCACGACTGTAACCTGTATATATATTATGTTTAGGTATAGTTAAGCACCGTTAGGGACACTAAATCTCATCACCAAACAAATGCCACCCTGCTGGCCAAGAGCACCACCCTTCCATGCCAAAATAAAGTTCACACTCCCCGTATCACCTAATGTTAGGAAAAAATCTAAAAAAATACATATATTTGCCACACTCCTAGTAAGTGCAAGCCTGTGCACATGTCGAAGTCGAATGCCGAGTAAGTACTCCGTATCTTACGTTATCTATGATGGAACATTCAATGTACATAAATGAAATAAAAAGACACGATGAACAATCTTCTTCTTTTACTCCTGAATGGTTGCCCAGCCAACACGTGTTTCGTCTGGGGAAGTACCCCAAGACTTCTTCAGGGCTTAAGGCAATGCTGCGATCGTCAATGGCACACAGCGCACTCGCTGTTCAAGACAAGCCCTTACATCGGCTCCATTTCACGGTCCCCACTCTGGACCATTTGTGACCTAGAAACCCTCACCTCTTCACTACAGCCGGGACGGAAGTATAACCGGTGATGAGTGAAGCCCACATTTTGGCTCCACCTCGTGGTCTGATTTCTGGACCCCTCATGTATTTGGACTACACCCACTTTCTTTAGCCAGCCGGGACGAAAGTACAACCGGCAGAGAGATCCAAGATCTCTTTTTGGCATTGCCTTAAGCCCTGAAGAAGTCTTGGGGTACTTCCCCAGACGAAACACGTGTTGGCTGGGCAACCGTTCAGGAGTAAAAGAAGAACATAATACTCAAGATTGTTCGTCGTGTCTTTTTATTTCATTTATGTACATTGAATGTTCCATTATAGATAACTTAAGATACGGAGTACTCACTCAGCATTCGACTTTGACGTGTGCACAGGCTTGCAGCAACTTTGTATGACCTCTGGTCTATGATTTAGGGGGTTCAGGGTGTTTCCCCCTCCTGTTAGCACCGTCTCACACACACCTAAACTCAAGAACACGCACACTCGTAGGCGCCAATTCCGAACCACATACGTTCAAAACCCTATCCTTTGTACTCCTAGTAAGTGTCCTGCTCCTGCCCCACATGTAATAAACATTGGAAGCATATGCTTCGCCTAAAAATCCTTTCACTCTTGGGTTCACCAGTGCTTAGCTTCAGTGGTGCGACGGTTGCTATGTAGGCCAAAGGACAAACAACATCTTCTCAACCATGCATTCCCAAGGGCGACCGATGCACTTTGGAGCGCTTCACAGGTAGCCAGATGTAAGAAGCGCCAGGGCCGGCGCTAGGCATGGGCAGTGTGGGCAGCTGCCCAGGGCCCCGCGCTCACCTCAAATACATAGGGCCCCGCTTCCATATGAACGGCTGCATTATAGTCAGGCCACCTGCTCCTCCTGGGCCCCCTCCCCTCCGATCACTGCGTTACATTGTGCAAACGAGGTGCTGTAAACTCAGCAGTTCTAAAGGTGTGGTGTCATTCCTGGGATTACGGGTGTGGGGGGGATGGAAAGAATGCCCGGGGGTCTTGGGACAGCAGCAAAGATAATTGTGTTTGTGTGACTGTGAGCAGGTCAAGGGCGGGGCTGTGCTCTGTTGAAAAGGTGCCATTTGCGTTTCCACGCAACAAATAGCCCTTTTGTTTTTAGGATCGGCTGAATATTAATGGGTGAGGAGAGGCGGCTCAGTAGAAGAGAGAGAAGCTGTGACTGGGCAATATTTATAGGCAAAGCGCCACACTTCTTCTAATGCCAGGGGAGGTAGTCCCCACTTCACTGGACTTTGAAGCACTGGATCAGGGCCCAAGTGTGGGGCCCCCTTCTCTTGGCCTCGCATCCATTATCCAGTGCTGTGAGGCCCAGGGCAGGAGAGGTCCCTCTCCTGTGCCTTGCAGCACTGGATCAGGGCTCAAGGTCCAAGTGTGGGGCCCCCTGCCCTGGGCCGTACAGTCATTATTCAGTACGGTGCAGCCCAGGGTAGGGGGCCCCCCCCCATCTCCTGAACTTTGTAGCACTACAGTATGATTGTGAAGCCCATGGGATGAAACACTTTCCCCTGGGCTTTGCAAGCATTGAGCAGCTTAATGGAACTGAGGAACTAGGTTAGAGTCTCAGCGTCTGCTGAACATTCTGTGATTCTGGGCATATCACTATTTCCACATGCCCCTAAAAAATGAATATATCCTTTTGTGATGTAACTGATGATCATGTAAAGCTCTCTAATGACTTAGGGCTGAGTTCGCATAATATAAAACTGAAAATCCTCTCAGCTTCTGGAACTGTGAGTCATGCCTGACTTTGCTTCCACAGTCCATGAAACGCAGCAGAGTTTTAAATTTGTGGGTGCATTTGCTCTGTGGGCAGTCCAGAGAATTTTCACATCGCTGGAAGTAGGGGTGAGTGGGGTGCTACAGCACTCCCCAAATAACCCTGCTGTTGTTATAAAGGTGAAGGAGCAATAAAGATGCTTTTAAATTATTGCTTTAATGTTGTCACATTTGTTGTGTGTGTTGACATCTGGGTCTGCAGTGCACTTTACCCCGCCCTTTAAGGAGATAAGTGGATGGGAGAGTGCAGAGCGAAAGTGTGAAGATAAAATATAGCAATGGAGGGGAAATTGGAAGACCTCAAACGTGAGACAGTATGGGATAAGAGGAGAAAGGTGATCAAGAGATAAGATGTTGAAGGGAGGCTGAGAGAGGAGAGCAAAGGAGGTAATGGAGAGAAGTGAATAAGAGCAACACACGAGGAGGTGAATATGGGGAAACAGTATGCTTAGACCAGGAGGAGGCGAGGAAAAGTGTAAAGAAATAAGATACATGCATAAGAGAGGACCGTATAGGAGACAAAGAAGGATATAGGTTCTGTTAGTAGGAGTGTGGGTGGTTGGGGGGACTGCAGTACCCCCGAAATTAAAATGCTGGAGTTCAGAAGGTGAATGAGCAATAAAGATGCCTGTAAATTTCAAAGACAGATGCCAAATGTCAGGCGATGTGTTCTGAGAAATTGCTGCCTATTCTTTTAACATAGAGATTGTTTTCTTTTCTCTGAGTGCAAAGTGAGAGGACTTCACAAATTGGTCTATGTGACAATCTTGCTGATGTAAAAGGAAAGTCTATAGGATGTCATTTTTTTCTAACACACTATAAAAGTTAAATATAAAATGGTGTCGGGCGAGAACAGGCTGGCTTGGAGGTTGGTTGAATGTCACTAAGGGGCCACCTGCCAAATTTCCCAGGTCCATGCAAGATGTGCTGCTACAGCCCAAGTTTTTATTTTGATTTCTTGTACTTGTAGTTGTGTTTATGCCATTATAAAGCAAGACAACAAGCCCCAGAAATCAAAGAAAAAACCTTGACTGGAACAGCACATTATGCATGGACCTGGGAAACATAGCAGCTATGGGGGCCTGGAAAAGGTTTATGGGTGTTAGGAGAAAGCATCTTAAGAGCTTTGAGGGTTGTACAAAGTCATTGATGATCCACTACCAGGGAGTCCTCTGGGCCATAGCCACATGAAGTTTAACCATTAACTCAGTCTAGGAAATGCTGGTTAGCTTCACTATATTTTTTGGGGCAGGTCTACCGTTGATCTAGGACAGCTTCTTTGCAGGGGTTCTTATAATTTGTCCATATTTGCATTAGTGCTTTGACCTGTAAAGGACATCAATACAGAGCGATAGGGCCTTCTTTCAAAGTCAGATTTTAATTATTACGGGGCCTGAAATCCAGGGGGACCTGACTCACTGAAAGCCCTGACCCTGGGTTTATCCTGTTAACTTTGGTTTTGCACAGCCCTTTTACTGAATGTTTATCCTTGGGCCGCACAGTCATAATGTATTGCTAGGATGCCCAGGCAAAGGGACCTTCCCCAGGGCCTGGCAGCCTTGGATGATGGGTACCAAGCCCAGGAGAGAGGGGCCCCCTACATTAATCCTCATTGCAGACATGATCTATCCCTGTGAGGCCCAGGACAGAAGGACCCTCTCCTTGGCCTCATACTGCTGCATTATAACTGCAAGGTCCAGGGCAGGTAAAAGCATTCATTAAAAGGCAGCGCCGAGCCAAAGCAAGGTGAGCGGCATAAACCTAGGGTCAGGGCTTTCAGTGAGGTTGGTGCTGGTGTTCAGGAGAACTCTCTTCTTAATCCCACTCTGACTGATTTCCGTCCATAACTTAGCATGAAAACCGCATTATTAGCAATAACAGGGGAGCTGAAAATATTGCTGGACAAAGTAGGTTCCACTGCCATTATCCTTCTCTACTTGAGTGCAGCGTTCAATACCATTGACCACGAGACTCTGGTGCTCAGGATGAGTGAAATAGGAATAAAAATGGTGCTATTACCTGGCTTTTCTCGTTCCTAAAAGAAAGGTCCTTTCAAATTTGCGAACCTCCCTGCCATTCAGATGTCTTCCCTTTGAAGTGTGGGGTTCCCAGGGCTTTGCATTGAGGCCTACACTTTTCAACATTTATTTGAGTCCATTGGCAGACATCGTCAAGGAATTTTGGGTGTTGATGGTCTCCTATGTTGACGACACCCAACTGGTAGTCTCCCTTTACCCGGGAACAGGTTTACAACAACTAGCCCCTTGTCTAGAGAAAGTTGCATGATGGATGGCTAACTGCCCACTTAAATTGAAGGGAAACAAAGCCAAGCTGATGATTTTAAGAAACAAGCCAACACCGCAAACAACCCTCGGATGGCCAGAGTTCCTGGGGGCACCGCCAATCCCTTCCTCTCCCATTACGAGCTTAGGTATGTTGTTGGATAGCTCTCTATCTATGGAGGCCCAAGTAAAAAAAATTACAGCATCTTGCTGTGGCCTTATCAGAACCCTACGGAAAATCCTAGACCTCCTACCTACACAATCTAGGAGAATAGTGGTCCAAGTGCTGATTCTTTCCCGCTTGGACTATGGGAATTCCCTGTATATGGGCTCACCCAAATATATGATCAAGGGACTCCAGTTAGTCGAAAGTGTGGCAGCAAGGACTATCCTCAAGCTTCCCAAACATACCTCAGCAAAAACTGCAGTGGCTTCCTTGCACTGGCTTGAGTGGAGGAAAGGATAAAATTCAAGGCACTTTACTTGGCGCATAGGGGAATCAACCATAATGGACCCTCCTTGATAGTGGCTCTTCTGGTACCTTACACTCCTAGTAGGACCTTAAGATCTTCCAATGCTTGATTGCTAAAGGTCCAAAGGATCAGAGTGGAGGGCGTGTATCCTTCTCGCATTTGACCCCTAAGCTTTGGAATGCTATTCCCGATGAGCTCAGAAACTAAATAAACAAGACCAGATTCAGAAAAATGCTTAAAACATGGCTTTACCACCACTAGCCCTAGACATGTACTGCCTCAGAATCCCGCTAGTGAACACGATGACTCATGCAGCACTGGGAAGCCCTCGGGCAGCTATGCGCTTTATAAATCTGCATAGCATAAATCCACATAGCATAACTTGAGGAGCACTGTTAAAGGGTGGTAGTGAGGGAATTCATAGCGAAGGAGCTCATAGGCGAGGCGCCAACAAACATTGTAGCACCGAGGGCCACCAGCCCTAACGCCAGCCCTGGATGTCGCAAATTAGAGGGGCCTCACATCTTCCCTTTCGCCCGGGGCCCCAAAAGTCCTAGGACCGGCCCTGAGAAGCGCTATATATGGAATGCAACCAAGATCCCAGAAGTGCGCTTGAGGCCTTGCAAGGGGCATTGAAAGCGCTATATAAATAATATAATACTCCTCTCTCTGCTTTTTTTTTTCCCCATGCTCAGGCTGATTGATGTGGCCCGGAAGCTGGACAAGGCCGAGCGCGAGCCGCTGTCCAAGTGCGCCCATTACTTTAAGAAGCTGGGGCACCATGGGTACGCTGCGGAGACGTACATGAAGATCGGGGACATGAAAGCGCTGGTGCAGCTGCACGTGGAAACACAGCACTGGGACGAGGTGAGTGTCCTCGGCAAGCAGTGGTGCCGTGCCTTCTTCAATCACTCAAGGACGTCAGGAGTATGTGCATTCAATGCGCCTGCGCAAGGCCGTCAGGAGTATGTGCATTCAGTACGGATGCGCAAGACCCTCAAAGTATGTGCATTCAGTGTGCCCTCGAGTGGGATAAAAGTTAATTAAATAATTCTGTGTATTTAAAACCATAATGACAGGCTAAAGTAAACCTATCTGTAGCAGTTGTAATGATGAGCTGTATACTGCTGGTGCATTTGCAGGGACTGTTCCAGATCTAGCCACAAGGTGGCAGAACAAGGCAACCCATTGAACATGTGAGCTAGAATGCCAAATCCAATGTTAAACGTATTCATAATATTTTAACCTCTCTAGAGAGTGAAACTGAACCCACGTTTTCAGATATTTGTTGCCATTCTCTTTATTGAGTTTTTATCGTAACAAGCTTCAGGCTCATCACAATAGCAAGCATGACTCTAAACCAAGCCAACGCTAGTAATCACCTCTGCAGCACCAGACCAGATAAGAACATTTACTGCCCAGACCCATGATACGATGAATATTAACAGAACATACTGAGCCTTCATCCTCTCAGGGTGGTCGGTTATTAGGAGGGTCTGTACGTTTACCAGCATTGACGACCATTCTGCTAGGTCCTCGTCCGCTTCTCTTGTGGCCCTCATACATCTGTGGCCCTCATCTGTGGCCCATCTGCTAATGCTCGCTTGACTAAGTCATTCCTCCAAGTTCAATCTTGGGGGCCTTAAGGTTCGCCCAGTGGATGGGTGTGCGTTGTTTGGAGAGGGCAGTACCCAGCAGCGCCAGTCTCTTTTTCACTTTATTATTCTTTTTCATGAGGAATATACCCAGCAAGCATTGCTTGACACATTTTGGAGGGCTCAAGCCCATAATCGAATACGTGGCGTTTACTTCTTTATCCCAGAAATCTACAATTGTGTGACATAACAGACCATATGCAGGACAACTGCTCTCTCCACCCCACATCTGCCGCAGGCAAATGTTCTGTCAGGGTTGGTCATTGCTGCCTTCCTAGGAGTGATTTATGCCGTGAAAGAAATAATGTAGTTGGACTAGCTTGAAGCATGCATGAGGTGAAACTCTCTTGCCCTGTTAATACGCCTTGTTGCATTGTCCGTTAGGGGCTCAGGGCACGTCCACGACCACCTCTCTCTCTCTAGTTAAATGTGTGCCTCCTCCCTGGCATGTGTTGGAGTTGGAGGAATTGGCCTTCTTAAGTGTACTGCTTACCACTCTTTCCCACATTCCGCCCACCTGTTCGACCAAGTATGGACTATCTTTGGCACTTTACCTCCCATCATAAGCCTATCAGGTGGCATTAGTCCCCCCGGGAGTTTTTTTCCCCAGTTGTCACCTTCGGCAAACCAGAGCGTCGCATGTTGTAGCTGGGATGCTACATGATAAAGGAAAAGGTTGGGGAGACCCAAGCCACCCTTCAACCAAGGGAGCTTCAATGTTTCCAGCTTTACTCTGCTTCTTTTTCACATCCAAACCAATGCCCACATGTACCTGTTCTCATTTTTGAAATTCCAGATGGTATAGGGCGCATAGAGCTTTGCAGGACCTAGAGGCATCGTGGAAAAAGATCATTTTTGTCGGGGATATACTCCCCTTGATCATCAAAGATAGTGCCTTCTGAAAATCCACAGGGAATCTAGGCCCCTTCACCACCCTCGCCATGTTGAGTCTATATTGGCCCTCCTCTTCAATAATGGCCTGCATCCCCGGATATCTATAGCTCTCAGATGCCCACGCCCGCCCCAAATCAATTGTGAGAGAGAGCCAGGTTCTGCCCCTCCGGCTCCTAAACGGGAAAACTTTTTAGATATCCTTCTTTTCCATTGGAACGTTTTCCATTGCTCTCCCCTTTATACCATTGCAAAGCCAAGAATATGTTATGATTATTTTCTTGTATGAAAAAACTCTAAACCCGTGTAAATGCGTTTTGTTAAAGTTTATCATAGAAACTCGCATAATTTACACAGTACACGTGTAAGATTTCCATTTGTGCATAAAGGGGGCACATTTGGCGCGACTCACCAGTGTGTTTTTTATACTGTACATAAGCGCATGACTTGTGTCCATTGTAAATAAATAAAAAAAAATTCACCTTTGGGTAGAATGAGGCAACCTGAGCTGCCCTATATGTTTGTTTTCTCTGTTTTGGAATGGCAACACGACGGGCTCTTTAAACCCCTCGTGTTATCATCACAGTCCAGATGGTGTCAGGAATAGCATCGTGCTGAATACCCTTGGCTGGCCTCCCTACCCTGCGGGCACGAGTACTCACGCCGGTGCCTGAATGTGCATAGCTCAGTGTGAGAAAGTGCCATCTTTCTTGCATGGTATGCCCCCACTTTTTGCTGAATTGCTGATGTGCTTTGACTGAGTGTGCCCTGGGCTCCTGCCAACCAGGTACCCAGGGCCTGTGTTCCTACCCTAAAACTGCATTAATACCTACACCCAATTGGCATCCCTGGCCACAGGTCAGCCCCTAGTAAATGGTACCATGGGTACCCAGGGCACTGTGACCAAGGAAGGCCCCTACGGGCTGCAGCACTTGTTGTGCCACCCTTAGGGACCCTGTACTTTTACACACACACACTGCCCTTGCAGGCTGTATGTCTTGGTGCAGAACAAAAGTGAAGAGTCGACATGGCACACATCCCTGTGTGCCATGCCTACAAACCACTGCCCTGGCCTAGGTCAGCCACCCCTCTAGCTGGGTGCACTATGCCAGTGGTGAGGGCACAGAGGCATGAGCCCTGTGCCCCTAGAGTGCCCAAGTCCATTCTCGGGCATTGTAAGTGCAGTGCTGCCATTAAGAGTATATGGTGCTGGGAGTCTGTCATTACGAACTCCACAGCACCATAATGGCCCCACTGAAAACTGAGAAGTTTGGTATCAAACTTCTCAGCACATTAAACCCACACTGATGCCAGTGTGGGATTTAATGTAAAACGCACTCCAGAGGGCATCTAGAGATGCCCCCTGAAACCAACCCGACCTCCAGTGTCCGGACTGAGTGGCTGCCCAGGCTGCCACCACCAGAGCTGTTTCTGGACCCCTGGGTCGAGAGCCTCTGCTCTCAGGGGCCTGAAACAATGCGCATCCTGGGGCGAGGTGCCAAAGCCTCCTCCCCCAGGACGGGCAGGGGAAGCTTCAAAGGCCAGCCGCCTTTTGAGCTTCCCCAGACCATTTGCTGCTCCCAGCAAACTGGTCCCCACTGGTTCTACCCCCACTTCTGGCGGGAGAACCGGCGGGAAAACGAGAGGCAGGAAATGGGTTGTGCCCACCTCTGCCAACTCCACCCCTAAGGTGGGGGAGGCGAGGTGAAGCACAAACTCGAGTCCCCGCCATCTTGAGGATGGGGGGACCCAGCCAACCAGGGACAGGCTCCTGACCCCCTCCCACTGGAGAGTGGCAGAATAGGGGATGTACCCACCCCAGGGAAGGGACCCATTGGTCCCTGCCCTTACCTACCTGTAACCACCCCTAAATTCAGTATTTAGGGGCTCCCTGAACCTTCCTTCCTCAGTTCCAGATTCCAAAAACAAGAAAGAAGAACAAGAACCAAGAAGACCTGCCGTGCAGCTGCTCACAAGAGGAAGACACCAACTGATTTGGCCCCAGCCCCACCGGCCTGTCGACCCTCGAACCTGCTCCTGCTAAACCCCGGCGTCTCCAGTGGTCAGCGCCCTCACAAACCCCGGAGGACCTGACTGCCTTGTGACTCTAACCCCCTGGGACTCCCAAGAGCAGTGGTACTGCTCAAAGCAAGCAACCAACCCCTGGGAACCGCGAATCCTGCACCCGCCGAGCCAGGCCTGTGCCTGAGAGGGCAAATACCAAGAGGACGTCCCCCCGGCGACTGTGACCCAGAATCCAGCACCCAAGGGCCCTCCTCGACGCTCCTGACGACGCCTGCAGCCTCAGAACCAGGGACCCCTCCAACCGCGACCAGCCGAGGGTAAGATTTCCAACGCCTAAAGACACCCCTGCACCCGACGCCCCACGGCCTCCTGTGCCCAACTCCTGGGTGCCTACCCTTCCCACAGCTTCCCAACTTACCCCTCGAAGTGGTGGTCGCCCCTGAAGAATCACCGTCCCCGAGCTTGCAGTCTTTGTTCGTCACGCAGCTTTCCCATTGAAAACCATTGGGCGCCCGACGGCCCAAAAGCCCACTGTACCCGGCCGCCCCAGTGCCGCTGAGGGTGCACCAACTACCCTGTTCGACTTCCCCACTTGCCCTGAGCAAGTGACCAGGAGCTTTGCTCCCACAGCCGAGTGGCCTGCTAGCCAGCAGCCACCAACCAAAGGCCCCCTGCCGTCCATAGGATAACATTGGGCCTACTCACTCTGCACCCGGCCGCCCCTGTGCCGCTGAGGGTGTAACAACTGTACTTACCTGACCCTGGGGGACCCCTGAGTCTATGCCCAGAACCTTAACTCTGCCACTCGAGTACTTACCCAAAAGCCGATAACTCACTTTTCTTCCATAGGGTAACATTGACTGGTTTCACTCGAAAATTCTTCTAAGTGTGGAGTTACCCAACTTTAAAATATTCACCTAAAATCAACCGAGTAACGAAAACGGAAATACTCACCTGCTATTAGGAGAGATCCCAGTGCTGGATCTTGGTGCCCAGCACTGACCCTGAAAAGTAATCACAACGTTACTTACCGCTAACTCAATTTTCTTCCATAGGGATCCATTGACTGGTTTTCTGTGAAATTTCTTGTGTCGATTTCTGAATCTTACAAATATTCGTTAAAAATTGTGACAACGATACAAACGTAATTACTTGCCTGTTTTAGATAGATATCCCAGTGCTGAACCTGAGAACCCAGCACTGGATTACAAAAGTAACGTAAACCTACTTTGCTTGCAAACTGCATTTCCTTCCATAGGATAACATTGGTAATTTTACCCAGAAAAGTTTCTAAGTGTCAACTTTTGAAATACAATGATATTCCTCAAAAATCACAACTATAACCAAAACGCTTTTACTTAACTGTTTACAGGAAGTGTCCCGGGACTGAATCCAAGATCCAGTCCTGTGGTTAGAAAAGTAATCCACAAAGTAATTAATTGCATTTAACTAAAACTTTCCATTGAGCTCAATGTTGCATTGTGTTTGAAATTGTGTTGCCTCTTGCAACAACTGTGACTACTGTCATCCAAAAGTCTATTGCCTACTTGAAAAGTATTTAAACAAAGCATTTCATTCTGAGAAAGTATATTTTGATTCCTATTGTTGGTTCTAAAATAAAACAAGCATATATTTTTATATACCAACCATTGGCCTAGAGTTCAGTTCTTGTGTGTGGCTTCATTTGCTGACTGAGTGTGTACAACAAATGCTTTACACTGTCCTCTGATACTGCCTTACTGCTCGACCAAGCTACCACTTTAGAGAGTAAGGTTATATCTAACTTTAGCCTCTGCCAAACCTCTGGGGACTGTGGACCCTGTGCACACTGAACCTTACTTTGGTTCAGTATATACAGAGCCACTTTCCTACACTCAGGTGTTATCTGTGTACATGAGCGGCCGCACCTCATTCAACCCTCGCCCCTCCGTACCCTTTTCTTGAGTAAATGGAGTGGTTTGACGGGCTATCATAAAGACGTTGGGACAGTGATCCCACTAACAGAAGGGCATAGGGGATCATGGAACTACTGATCGGAGAGGTCTGCATCTTTGTGAGAGATCCACCTAGATCTGGCTTCTGCTGTTGAGCCAGATAGGAGATCCGGGCCGTCCTCAGTGGACTCTGCTGACATTGTCCCAGTGAATGTGCCGGCACCTCGTGAGCTATATGGCAAGGATTGTAACGTGGTCAGCAGGTACCACAAGGATCTATGTAGCAAAAGCAGTAACCCACAGAGCTGTCTATAGAAATTACAAATCTGTGACTTGCACGTTAGACGTTGTGCTTTGCAGCAGGCACATTAACCCTCTATGCTAGTTTACGATGGGCCACACCTGTGATTAGGCTGGAAACAGATTTTTCCAGCAAGTGCATTAACCACCAGAGTTATCTTACTGTTATTATACCTTGAAACTCGCTGGGTATAAAACGATCTGGGCAGCGGATGTCTTAATTAGTAAGATATTTTAAAATGCAATCTGTTTATGGTCAATAAGATAAGGAAGATTACTATAACATTTATCCTTGTTCTGATTTTTTTGGGCAGAGCATTTAAAAAAATAAATCTGCAAGTTTTCTTTCAGACTCCAGTCCTTTAGCCTCCGACCCTCTTGACTCTATCCCTTTCTGCTGCTACCTCTTGACCACCAATTTGTGGAACTCCAGGGAATTTGTTTCCTTTTCCAGCGCTGCCGCAATAAGCCTGTACTCGGGGCTTTAAGTGGGATTAAAATTTCACTGGGGGGGGGGGGGGTGTCTCAAAGGGGCGTGGTCGATACAGTTAAGGGCGTGGCTTAAAACGTGTAAACTAAAAATCTGGGTTTACCATAGTCTGCCGCCTGACCAGAGGCGGACTATGGTAAACCCAGATTTTTAGTTTACGCGACCTCCATTCCTCTTCCCATCTCTCAGATTGCGCCAGACACCATCAGTCACTCTCCCAACAGATGCACACTTGAGCCAATCTATACCAAACTGTCAGTCCGTGCCATATTCTGACTGGCCACTGGGTGCCAGTGTTTCGCCAGTCTGTGTTTATTATATGTTTCTTAATGCGCAACACCGCTGCGAAAAGTGCTTCTAGCGCGGGAACCCAAACTCGCAGAGCTAAATGGAGTGAAATAATATTGTTTTTATGGCCTTTTAGAAAGGACTGAGGAGTCTAGTGACACATCGCAGGTTGAGTGGAAGTCTGCACCACAGGTGCGGTATAAGACTTCAAATAGACCAGCCTGTCCGGGATATCCTCCAAAGAAGGGCATGAACAACAGCGACTGGTCAGCGGAGCCACGGAATTTATTTAGTTAATAAAAATTGGTGCTCATGTAAATCGCTCTGATACCTTCGGTTCGAGTTCGCGTTATATAAAACTGCAAAAAAAAAAAAAAAAAAAAAGTCGTCCAGGCACGGGGGAGGGAGGGGCGGTAGGGTTTTTTTTTAGTTTTTTTGCTGCATATTTATATAGCGCGAACTCGACCCGAAGGTATTGGAGCACAGTATTTACATTACACATTCAGGCACGGGGAGATTAAGTGATTTGCCCAGAATTACAGGATGTGGACGCGACCCCGAGGCTCGAACCCTAGTTTCCAGCACCAAAGTCGGCAGTCTAGCCGACGGACCACATCCTCTCCCAGGTGAACAGCTCATTGTCAGACACAGAAGTCTAAAGTGAAGACAGGCCACCAGTAGGGGGTAGCTTAAGAGTGACAGAGGCGGTCGCCGCGCTGTGCACCACCTCGTAGCCTGGCGGGATCCGGACAGGAGGTGCCCCCTGCCAGGCTTGTATTACCCACGCTCCACCCTCCGCATGACGCAAATGCAATGTTGTGAACATAAGCACCGCTGATCGTATTTGGGAATTAAGGCCGAGCTCTGATTCTCAGTAAACCACACGCTTTGTGCTGGCTTGTGTGCTAGGAAAAGTAAACCCAGGAGGTTTTGGGGGAGAGAGAGGACGAGGACTGGGAGGTAAGGTGGCGTCCTTCAGTTAGTTATCCAGTGGCAGCGGCCGAGCACCGGCCCGGGTAGTCTCTGTACCATTAGGCATCGGTCCTCTTTCTCTTGACTACCCCTTCCTGTATGTCGCCAACATACAGATAAACCGAGCTTGTCTGCATGAGAGTAGAACCTGTCTAAATAAAATAAATAAATAAATGTCTGTTTCCTTCATTCCTCCACAGGCCGAAGGCACAGTTCAGGCCGAGGGGATAAACTGGGACACCACATGGGGACAGAGCAGAAGCCCAGTCTCTCCTTCTGCAACCTCTCCTCCAGAACATAGGGCGCTTCACGGCCGTCCTGGAGAGCTTGGCCGCGGGTTCAAGGTGCCCTAGCAGTGTGGCCGTCTGTGCCTCAGTCCAAATAAACCCTCTCACAGCCTGGACCAGGGTATTGTCTCACTGTGTGGGTAGTTGGACCACCCTGCCCTTGCTTTCAAGCCTCGTCTGATCCTTTCCTTCAGTGGGTTGGCATCAGTGGCACACAGGGGGGGATTGGGACAGAAAATAGGCCAGGGCACCAGAACTAAAGTGGCCTCATTAGTGCTTGGCCTGGGCGGAGTTCACGAGTCCGCGAAGTGACCCAAAAAAAACTGTGCCGCGCTACGCGGAGTTCCGCAAGCAGCGGAGTGCGTTAGGTTGTGCCGTTCGCGCTGGAAAATCAGCACGAACGGCACCAGGGCGCGAACAGAGTGGAGTTCACCGCCCAGGCCAAATTAGTGCATAAGATAGCTATAAAAAAAAAAAAAAAGTGGCTCATGTCTTCAAATCGGGCCAGTTTTGAAGTTGTAAAGATGAGCTGTATGGGTGGTTTGCAAGGCTTGGGAGACTGCATCCATTTGTGTTTGGTGTAGGCAATGTTTGTGGTAATATCAGGGAAATCAACAGTAAAAACCGACCCAGCAGACCATAAACTGGCCCACAAACAGCCAAAAAAACAGCCCACACACTGACCTGTCAAACCAGCCCTTATTGTCCTACAAGCCAGTCCAACCCCAAACCCCATGTCATCTGAGGAAATTATTTTTAGGAGGGCACACACAGGAAAGTGACATGTAGGGGAGGATAAAAATGAGTGCTAACAGGCATTGGTAAAGCCAATAGGTCTGCCTTGTTTTATGTGTATGTGTTTGTTGATGATGTATTGGTGGCAGGGTGTTCTGTGTCATGGCACCCAGACTCTGGAACACTCTTCCCCTTCCGCGTAGGAGTGAAACAGTATTGCTGTTTTCTTCATTTTAACCAGTATTTGGATGAATGGCCTTTGAATTAGTTGCCTTAGACATGATATTCTTAGTGCCAAAGTATCTTACGGTGAGCGCTGGCTTTGAAAATACCAAAAATACATACATATGTCCGGACGCACAAGCACAACATTGCACTTCACTTGCTTTAGGCCACGCCCATGATTATATAGGCACACCTCTTCAAAAGGTTTCCCAGTTGCATTTCTTTGGCCAAGCCCCATTTTGGGACCCCCAAGTTTTTCATCCCACTTAAAGCAATGATCTCACAATTACTTCCTGTTTCTTACCCTACAGCTCTACCTCTTCCTGCAGGCTAGGGCAGGCAGCCGAAGCTCTGCTTTTTTTTTTCTTTCCATTTTAAAGTGTTCTTTACTTTGCCTATTAGATGTGGTGATGGAGCACAAGTGGGGTGGGAGAGGGCGGAAGGGGAAGGGGAAGGGGGAGGGGCAGTGGAGGAATGCAGCTATAGTTGGGGACTAGGTGGCCTCATCCTGGTGACCCCACTGACCGGCATCCAAGAGCCCCACTGGAGGTGCTTAATGTGCTTTCTTTATTGCACTAAATCTGGACTTTCTCATCCATGGTAGAGTGCCTACCGCCTCCTCACCAGGCTATGGGAGAGTGCCGGTGTGTCATAGGAGAGATACAAGCCTGGAGCTGGCCTTTTTTTTGCTGCACCTTTCCTAAGGAACCAAATCATCTAACCATCACCGGGTAGAATCCTCTCCCTTTCAAGGAACATAAGTCCTTCTTTTCCAGATAAGTATTTTTGAGTTGTCTGCGTTTACATTTGGGGTTCATGGAGACTATTTGTGAGACAGTGTTGCAGGGATTCTGCACATACACAGAACTATGCGCAGGATTATGGGACCTCGGTGCATAGGGGCTGTGCCTTCCTACCACCTTAGTGCCCATGAGCCCAGGACCGACTAGCTATAGTGTCTCACTCGCTCTCCTACTCACAAGCGGAGAAACCAATGATTAGACACCCCAGAACACAACACTCCCGGATCTCTCAGGAATCGCGGTAACAAGACACACCTTTTCGCTTACACTCTCGTACTTGTCCACAATATGATCTGACAGAGACATGAAGATAGTTTAAAATATTTATTTTAACTAACCTGCTCTAAAATGCAGTATACGTGCCACAACAAGCGTAAAATTGCATAACACAAATCTCGTTAGCATTGCAGTAAGGCCATATATCATAAAGGGCGACGTCATTATACAAAGACTATGGAGAAAGGACTACAGTGCCTATGCTCCCTCCCCTTGGTAAGAAGAAGTATTATTATATAATAGAAGATCTCTGGGCTTTGTCAGCAGACCCCATACCTCAGGCCATAGATCGTATTTCTACATCACAGATGCATGTTGCTCTTCTCCCTGGAAAGGTCCCTCTCCAAGTGCGTTTAACCTAAGCATGTTTCCCCATAATATCAAAGTACGAGTCTCCAGCAACAACAGCTGCATTGGTATGTTTTGTCTAGGTGCTAGGGCCTGACCAGAACAGAATAACAAGGGGCATTGTTTATCGACCTTGCTCACAATGTTCAGACTAAACTCCAGGAACAGGCAGAGAACGAGCACAGCAGAGAGTTCTCATGTGAAAGGCATAAACAGTCGTGCAAAAATAAAGGCATGTAGTAACGTGCACAAAAGCGGCATCATGGCTACTGGGCTCATGCTAACTTAAAGATGTCGACAATGTCCCTAGCGGCCACGTGACATCCTCCCCTTGGCCAGGTTGTAGTGCATAGACAAACAGTATTTAATGATAAGCAGAGCCAAAAAAAACGCAGCCATTTCAACCAAAGTAGAGTTAATTGAAAAGGAAAAATTTTAATATTTGCATTAAAAATAGGCTTGTTTGGGCTAGTCTGAAAAATCCAAAAGATTATTTGCACCGTGGAATGCAAGTTGTTCCAAAATGGCATCATTGTCGTTCATAAAAAAGAGGGATGCCATCCAATTCAGCAGAGCGAATGAACATTCGTGTTCCTCGTAATCCAGTGCATCCAGTAGCAGAATAGGGCAACTTGCGTGATATTCTATGAAGCTCTCCTGCAAGAGGCGCTGGACAGCCTCACAGGTATACCAACATGCCAATACTCCAAATGCAGCCGCACACATCATACAGGCATCACCAGAACAGTCCTGGTCATGGGCCAGCAAGGGACCCACTAACCGAGCATAATCCGGGTCAGCACTTGATGTTTTGGAGAGGCAGATATCCAAGGCCCAATAGAAAGGGCACGGTCGGCAATGGAACACAGGTTGCATGCAAGTGAAATAGGCAAAGCGAAAGGTAAGCCCATAGCTCACACTCCGTGTTGCCAATGGCAAGGATCCAAAAAGTTGTTGCATTCGTTCACGGTACAGACGCAATTTGCCTGCTCTATGTAGAACCATAGGATGGGCATCCATTGCTTAACAGGAGCAGGAGCACCACCCACAACAATATATTGCATTCATTACAAAACGATAGTTCCAGTTACAGGGCAAGGTCCTTGGAGTTGCCCCAGAGCTGCACCTTAGAGAACCGTTTACAGTTTAACTTTGTCTAGTTTCTGGCTAAAATACAGATTCATTCTTGAACTTAACTCTTA
The DNA here is from genome assembly GCA_963921515.1 of Calotriton arnoldi. Classification (NCBI taxonomy): domain Eukaryota; kingdom Metazoa; phylum Chordata; class Amphibia; order Caudata; family Salamandridae; genus Calotriton; species Calotriton arnoldi. The sequence continues at coordinate 5,339,038 of CAWUFW010000162.1, read as the reverse complement.
CATAAAATACTGACACAAACTAATTGTTAGGCAGAACAGTGGCCTCCTGAAAATCAATCAGTATGGTGTTGGGGCTTGTGAAATGCACTACTTTCATTCTGAATAGTTACTATAACTTATCAGTTAGTTGAAAAGAACATGGACACACAGACTGTCCAAGACTTCCCTAGTTAGGTGCTAAGGGTAGCCTGATGACTGGTCCTGATGAGACCCATTGTTTTGATATTGGGTCCAAACGTCAAAATAAATCCCTTGGTTTCATGTAGTTGCTGCTCTAAAAGAATACCTGTGATTTGTCTTAAAGATTCTATTAGAGTATCACTGTTAGGCAACCAGGGACAGTGCTGTAATCTTCATTTTGCATATAATTCGCCTTAAGCACACGCTGCGCCATTTGCACTGTTGTCACATTTGTTATATCTTGTACCTATGTAAGTATAATGAAAACATGAGCAACAGAGAAAACTGAGGCTGCTGGTGGATCTTGTCTGTATCATTGATTGGTTCATAAATGAATGTTTTAACTTGACTTTGTTACCGTTGTACTCACGGATACGGTTCCCCAGTGAAAGAGTTCCACTTGACCTTTGTCTTTTGTAAGTGTCTATACCCTGGTGGGGTCTTTGTTCAGCATATATAAAAGGTTTTCCACATCGTCTTTTTTGTACTTAAAGTTTGTTGTTTAGTAGTGCGTACCTTAACAAATAATAACTGTTACAGTTCCATAGTATCAAGAGCAGAAACTACGTAAAGTTTCAGAGGCACAGATCTTGGCCATTGACCCGTACTAGGGAGAGGACAATTTTGAGAACATATTTGCACCCCACTCATGTCACCAAAAACCTATGAATTATGTCCTGCTGAGCAGGGATACGTTGAGTAGTGGTACGATGCTCCAGTTGGACTGCTTCACCTGCATGTGGGCAAGTAAGACTTGGGAAGCCAGTGAAGAGTTTCCAAGGCTGATGTGACATGATCGCGGAAACGCACCCCAAAAATTAGGTGAGCAGTAGGGTGAACACTGATGAAGAACCTGGTCTGCAACACTAGAGAAGCAGCAAATTGAAGTAGAGTGGGCCATTGATAACACGAAGATCATTTAATGAGACTTGCAGGACGTATATTCATGCAAACGAAATGCATTTAGATCCTTAGATAGCTTTTGAAGTTCTATTTCTTTTATACTGGTCTTCAAGTACATTTTCCCATACTGACTTAATCTACTTTTGGAAAAAGGACTACACCAGCAGTTAGTTCCAGATTCACTAACATTCTTGGGTATTTGAGTTAGTCTGTCAGAAGAAAGCACCAACCGGTTGGAGGACTACACTCTAGCAAATCTAGGCAGGGCAGACTAATCTATTAATCTTCATGAAATGCAAGTGTGCATGTTGTGTTGTTGTGGTTACATGATTAACACTAATGTCGCCCCTTGCAGGCCTTCACCTTAGTGGAGAAGCATCCAGAATTTAAAGATGATGTATATGTGCCTTATGCGCAGTGGTTGGCGGAGAATGACCGGTTTGAGGAAGCCCAGAAAGGTAAGATGTTGTGTTTCTGGCCAATGTGCCATCTCCTTACAAACTGGTTGAGTTTTTGAATTAGTCAACAGAATAATACGTCTGGGTGTTGTGTAAAATTGTTCCTACAGATAAGGGGGGCGTGGTATGTTATTAGTCTAGGAAGTATAGTGGCACCAGGGCGTAGGGGAATGAGGAGACCGCTCCAGGTGCGATGTTTCAAAGAATGGATAAATGAAGTCAATACTTTTGATCACTGTACTTGTTTGGGAGTGTCAAGTTATGCATGATTTAAAGGCTGTGCCCAAGTTCTGTGCTTTCAGTGCAAGAATTGATCTATCCGTGTGGGTGTGTAGTTAGGTCCTTGGCATCTCATTGTACCAGGACCACTGTTTTGGTCCCATTAAGGCAGAAATGGCTTCTTTCATCCAGTAGTACATCTGTTCCAGGCAATGTTTAATGATGGTCATGCTTCCAGGTTGCAATGGATTGGAGCGTTCCCCCATTACATTTGAAGTGGTAAATGTGCTGCCTATTAACCCGCTACACAGTATCAAAAACATATATGTTGAATAACCAGGGTGGGGTGGATGAACCCTTAGGCATGCACCATAAAAACCTGTAGTCTGGGTGATTTGACTAGCAACATTCTTATCTTTTATGTGAGTTTTGAGCAAAGAATTGGTCTGCTGTAGTGCAGTGTCAGAAATTTTGCTCAGTTCTTTCATTCATTTAACCAGAATGATATGGTGTACCCTGTAATAACCTGCAGAGAGGTAAAGGAGTGTCGATGCAATGTTGTTGGGACTAGAATGTCCCTAGCAAGGCTTGGCGAGTGTCACTCCTGCCAATAGTTACCTAAAGACTGATTGAGCAACATGAAAAAGCCAGTTGGGCTGGACACTGTCCCATGTCAGGAATGCATATGTGATGTGTGCGCTCAATCTACCACTCCTCAATTGGTATGTGCACTTTAGAGAATCTCCTATTTCGCTATAGGCCATGACGCCTCTTCCTGGGAGATGTGGTTTGGTCACTTCGCTGGTGACTGTTGTCTGACCTGCGTTCTAATCCTGGCTCCATAAGTCAGTACCTTCTTGCACGCAGAATGCACCTTCTAGCATAAAGAAATACTTTATCTACCTAAATAAACAGTCTTTAGAAACGTCTGGTACTAAATGCTATGCAGACAAGCTTGACACTTACATCGTGTTCAGTGGTTACCTTCCTGACATCGAGGAGTTGTAGTCCACACAATTGTTGAATGTCCTAACCATAGCCCTAAAATACTGAGGTGGTGCTGCGTCGGTTTGGTGCACAAAGTACATTACCCATCTTGGTTCTCTGTAAGAGATCCTGTCCTCCGCTACTTTTCATTCGTCGCCTTGCCCATCTGATTAGGCTCATGTGTCCTGTTGGCACCTGTGGTGTGTTCCTGACATCAATATGATGGTACCTTTTCATCCTTGTATTTTTTTATTTGTTTTATTTGATGAGTTTTATATAGCGCTGGCTAGACCCGGAGGTATCAGAGCGCTTTACAAGAGTATCAGCAAGAAGCAAGTTACAGCGAGTTACTATACATTACACAATGTGAAACATTAAAAACACAAGATTACTCGAGGATGGCAAAAAAGTCATAAGATGAAGCAACGTAACACAGTGGAATAACAATATTAGCGCAGGATAAGCGGAGACAAAAACAACATAAGGGGCAGAGAGGGAAAAGGGGGAAAACAGTAAGGAAAGGGTAAGGAAAGCAGATTAGGACAGGAAAGTGAGAGAGAGACGAAAGGGAGGTGGGACCAGAGGATTCAACAACAATCGAAAACGTGGAGCAGGTCCATGGAAAAGAGAGACGATCGAAAGGTCGCCCAGATGGAGACCAGCGGGGAGGAGGAAAGGACAAAGGTCGCTAAGATGGCGGATCCAGGACATGTGTGTCAATAGAAGATAGTCCCAAGATGGTGGGGGGTACACATGAGTCCAAGTCCAGAAAACCAAGCGAGCTGATTTCACGGAGTGGAACTAGATGGGGCAAGGAGCCAGAGAGTCAGAGAAGGGAGGAGTGCAGACGATTGCCGAAGCACAGCCGCATGCACAAGTTCTAGGCAGTGGGGGCAGCAATGTCCGATCCGTTTTCCGCAAGTCAAGGGAAGACTGTTTCAGGCTCCATGCAAGCATATGCAAGCATGTGTTTATATGTTGCGATCATAACTGGACAGCAACAGAGTGCACATCAGTGGCAGTTAGTAAGTGATTAAAGTCTGGGCACATAAAGTGTGGGTTTGCTCACTTACATTACATTTTGCATAGTTACATTTTTATGACGCAGAAGAATCAAGTGATTTTTACCTAGAATAACATAATGTTTTGCTTATGTGTTCGAGCTGGGATTAGAACTGAGGAGTCTAGGTTTACAAAAAGTGACGTAGCCACTGGGCCATTGCCTTTAATTAAACTCTTCAGAGGTTGTACAAGAAGTACGTTTATACAGTCAATTTCTAAGAAATACGTGGATCAGTCTTCCAACTCATCAGCAACATTACAATATTCTGTGGATGAAGCTGCGTGCAATAGCCATAGACCTGTAAAATTATTTGTGCATTTTCAGCTATGCTGTAATCTGTGAACCGTAGGCTCACATTGACTGAAAGGTTATTGATAAAATGATTTCACTCAATGATTGTACCCCAGCTGTATTTGTAATCTATCAAATATATGATCTTCTATCTTGTAATAATTGGTGGTGGTTTATTGCTAGTTGTCATTTATAGAGCTCACAGGCCTCCATTGCCATACAGTCCTGCATATTTCCATCTTTAAAATTTCATAACTATAATAATAGCGTTGACCTTTGTCAGTTATCTAAAAGTTCTGTGCAATATCTATTACACATTTTAGCAGGTCATTTTGTGTGCTAGACTCTGTTTGCCACCTTCAATTTCGTTGTTGTGGTATGTTGGCGATTGCAAATAAAAGAAGAAATATTCTGATGACCCAGTCTGAGTCTATGCCTGCTGCATGCTTAGGATTTGGCTAGGTTCTTATGACTGGCCGTGCTGCATAGCCTATACAGAGAGGAGGGTTGATTAGAATATTTAGGAGTTGGACCGATAGTTTTAAACTGTTGAGATGTACTATTTTTGAAGAGGCGAGTCTGCAGCTGTAGGTGGTAACTTACATATGAATCATCTTCCCATATATTTTTCTTAAAGATTTTTATCCACAAGGCTGTTCCGTTGATGATGGTCTGCTTTCTTATCCAAAGCTTGACTTGCCTTTTGGATTAGAGTAATCAGTAGATGAACAAAATGTTGACTTTGCACATATTGCACATAACATCCGGATCTACAACCTTCTCTCCTTCCCTCAAAATGTCATCTTTATTGTATCGCTCGCAAGATTGAATTTTGTTCTGGGGAGTGCATGGCAAAGTATGTTCACATGAGCATCTTTAACAGTACATAGGTATGGGAAGCCATGTCATAAGATTTTATTCACATACTGATTTCACTTGACTAACAGCTTCAATGTTGACTCCTGGATGGGTTCTCTTTGTAGCTTTTCACAAGGCCGGCAGACAGGACGAAGCTGTCAAGGTTCTGGAGCAGCTCACTCACAACGCTGTCGTGGAAAGCAGATTCAATGATGCTGCCTATTACTACTGGATGTTGTCAATGCAGTGTCTTGACATAGCACAAGGTAGGCATGGTGACGAGATGGGCCAGATCTGCAGGGCATGGAGGACTTCTTCCATTCAATGCACATACCCCGACAAAAGTTTGACCATCAATTTTAATTTTCCTCTTTTGCAATCCTTTTTTTAATTGAGAATTTACATAAACCATACAATGTTTGCAGTTCAAGAATCAACAGTTGTAACACTATTTAAATTATACTTGCCATAGCTCTCGGTGGATCAACCAGTTTTCTGGGAGGGGGTGTGAAGTAGGAACGTTTGGGGGCGAAGCTCCTAGTAGGGGGCGCGAGTGTTTGTAATGATGGATGGTAAATACAATTGATGGTAGCCTTTGGAATTATTACTCTACAAATATTAGTGAGGGGGTAAAATAAGGAGTCTGGTGTGTTTGAGAGAATTTCAGGAGCTTTGTGTACGTGTCAACTTTTGTAGTGTCTTGGGTTAATTGAGTACCATATCAGTGAAACAGGGGAAAGGTCAAGAATCAAGGGGGGGTGGGGTAGTCATTCTGAATTCCTTGTAGCATTCAAGGGGTTCTGAAGAAACTGATCAGTAGTTTGGCAGATATTTGGCAATGCATTCATCGTAGTAGTGTGGTGTATTTTAGTTTGTCAGCCTACTTGAGAGCAGGTGCAGCATATATGGTGTTTTGTAATTTTTAGAAAGGGACTCCAGATCCAATGAAGTAATGTTATATTATCATTGATTTTCTATACCATTTGCACACTGGATGTGACACGTGATACCTCAGTCAGACATTCAGCTACTGTAAGGATGGTCTACCAGTAATATACCTTGGGAAATCCATTTCAGTCAATGCATTGGCGATCTTAATTCCATTGTTGCACCAACTGGGTGCTCCTCTGTGCAGCTGAAGTTCGATTCCCATTTTTCTCTGTCTGCATCCAGATGATTAGCATGGCCCTTAAGACATTGTTGTTAGATTGTACCACAGAGGACGAAGTATATACCTGCTATTTGATCTGACTGTTAGATTGCTGCTGAGAGTGGTTCAATTGCCAATAGAAATTGCAGTAGCAACAGTAGGCATCACTAACACTTGCCTCTGCTGCTTGGGAATGGGCGTAAGAGAGAAGCCCTCTGCAGTTTACTTGCGCAGTCGGGTTTTGATACAGCCATTTGACCGTAATCTTGGCCTAGGCCCAACCTCCCTCTTTGTTCAAAAGAGAAACCCTCACTCAACACAGTCAGAGGCTTTCTCCTCATTCAATGATTCTGATCCTGCATTGCTCGGGTAGCCTTGGTCTGCCATATCAAATGGGTAAGCGCCCTTAAGTCATTACAGGAGGATCACATGGCACGTATCCCACTTGTGAATCTTTATTTGTGACTCATGTATTAGGTAGGGGATAATCTTTTCTAGTCTGACGGCTAGAATTTTGGCTAAGATTTTGACATCTATATCTATTAAAGAAATGGGGTGGTAGCTACTACATTCTAGAATGTCTTTCCCCTCATTTGGTATAAGTGAGAGAATCCCTATATTGGAGTGTTGTAATGGTCCAGTGCGTTCTGCTTCCTTAAAGGCTGCATATAGTATGGGGACTAGATATTCCTTACCAGTTTTATAGAATGTCTCTGGGAAGCCATCTTAACTGAGGATTTGAACACTGGTAGGACTGTGATTGTTTGATATTTTGTCTAGCATGATTTTGCCTTCTCAGAGACGTCAGCCTTCCGAGGATAAGGATGGAAGTTTCAAATATCTAAAGAAATCGATCTGATTTTTAGTACTGTACAGGGTTCCACATATATCTGGCAAACCCCTCAGAAATGTTGATTGAGTTAATTAGTAACTTCACAGACTTATATGGCATGACTGCAATGACTGATTGGTATTCCCTTTGTAGCGACTGGAAGGCTAGTAGTCTTCCAGTCTTTTCAAGTACATAATGGTGTGTTGGAGGTTGACCAGTTCTCGTTCAACCTGTTCTGTATGAGGGTGAATTCAATATTGGCACAAGAGTAACGGTGTTGGATGTGCATTGTAGCTTCTGCTTAGCATCCAACTGATGTCTTGAGTTTCAAATGTTCTGCTTTGGACTGTTAATTGGTCTTGGGGGAATCAGCCATCATGTATCTCTCCTTACCGCTGGCCCACAGAACTGGTGCTGAGGAAACTGAGGCTTCCTTGGCCGTCCTGTGACTCCATATAAGGGATTGCAGTGCTTTTTTAGCTTCAGGTTGTCTGTATTTTGTGACCTGTGTTCTTCATAAGGCCAGTGGGAGGGTACATGATTGAGGTTTAGTCCCAGTTGCATCATGTAGTGGTCTGAAAGTACCCCTTCTAGTTCCCATATGCGTTCACGTTTCTATTTCAAAAATCACTGACCTCATGAATTACTGTGTCACTCTGTTTGCCATATGATTGTTTCATATCACCTGGCATTTTATGATGTGGACAATAATATATATTTTATTTTGCTGATGGTTGCATTCAGCACTTAGTTTATGCATGTGAGATTTTAACTTTATACATGTCTTTAGCTCTTCCCTCAGACAGCGCATGTGTTGTCGTTTGCAAGACATTTTGTTTACTTATAAGGGGCTTAGAGCCCACTGATTTGCTTACCATTGGTTGGCTGTATTGTCAGTATTATTTGCTGGCTCCTGTTTGGTCAGCAAGTGCTGGCTTCACTTTCCGTTCCAAGTACTGTTTCCTCTTTTTTGGGAGTGCCCCTTCGTGGTTTGCGCTTTCTGTCTTGGCTTATTTCTTTCCTTTTCTCCTACTTGCGCTTCTTAAGTGTGTATGTGTTTTTAGGGTTTCTTGCTTCTGGTTTTGCTCCAAGCTGTTTCTTTCACCGGCTAGTTTCCCATGTTCTTTCCCTTTTATTTTTCAACCTCTCCCCTTCTACTCTTAGGTGCAGCATAGCAATGCCAGCAGGCCAAAGGTTGTTGAGCCAGAATACATTAATGGCTTTGTGCTCTCGCTATTAAGTAATCTGTCATTTAGTTTGTAACACAGTGCTTTTTTGGTACACTTTTCATGATTTATAGGATGTCTTGGGCATGGTTAAAAAGTTTTATGCAACAAAAACGGGGTGTATTATAAATTTGTTTCTTTGCAGTTTTACGGCTTGAATAGGACATTCTAGTGTGAAAAGAACATTATATTGTAAAGCACTTTTTTGCTTGTTTCGCTGCTCCTGTTGTGTCTCTTCCCATTGCTTCATGTGTGCTTTGTAACAAGGTTTACTATGCCATACTATACAATGACGAGTCATGCCATACAATGACAGGCCATACTTTACTGTACAATTGCAGACCATACTATACTATACAATGACAGGACAGGGCATGCTGTGCCAATCCATACCATACCATACTATACAATGACAGGCCATACCATACCATACAATGAAAGATCACACCGTGCTATCCAATGACCAGATTACTATAACCATACCATACCTATTACAGGCCATACCATACTATACAATGACCGGCCATACCATAACATACTGTACATGACTGGGCATACCATACAATGAAAGGACATACTATACTATACAGTGACAGGCCATACCATACTATACAATGACAGGGAATACCATCCAATGGCAGGCCATACCATATGATAAATGACAGACCATGCCATATGGTACATTGACAGGTTATATCATACTGTTCAATGACAGGCCATAGCATACCATACCCTACCATACTATACAATCATAGGCACTACCATACCATATTATACCATACAGTGACAGGCCATACCATACAAAGACAGACCATACCATACTACACAATGACAGGCCCTCCCATTCCATACTATGCAATGACAGGCCATACTATAACATAGCTTACAGTGACAGGCCATACCATACTATACAATGACAAGCCATACCACACCATACAATGACAAGCCATACCACACCATACTATTGATCCAGCGCTACCATTAAAAATTATTCTCCTATATGCTTCGGTCATCCAGGTACAACTATTCCTCCAACACACAAACTATATCCATATGACGGTGGGGCCCATAACACCGCATATATATTCACTTACTCATTTATTCCCTGGATTTCCTCCGTCCTTAACCTAGGAGAAAACGATTCGCTGGAAGGAGACGGGATACCTCTTTTAACATGACATAATGTTTCTCATTTGCTTTAAGGTATTCCGCTCATTGGTCGATGGACCAACTAGTAGGAATCAGTTGATGGTGATTAAGACCAGCTCAATCACAATAAACTCTTTAACAATTTACCTTAATCATTGTGCTAAAGAATCACTGAGTCATTTGTTTAAAGAATAATAAAGTTTATATAAAGTTTCGAAGCAAGAAATAAGTTTAAGCTTATTATTCAGATCATTACATTTATCATCATTATAAGAATAAATTGAAATTGCAATGCATATCTATTAGACGGAAAAATAAAGTTATCATAGCAAGAACTCTAAAAGATCAATCTTTCTGTCTTGGAAAAATCGAATAGTTCTAATTTAAAATCTAACAGGAATAAAAAGGTTCTCCAAAAGCAGCATCTTATACTCAACTGGAAATAAAAAATAGCAGCAGCAGCATCAGCTCGTCAGCATCAGCAACCGCAACTTCACCCATCTACAGCATCTCCTCTCTCCAGCATCTAACCCCTCCCACCAAGAGTAAGTCTTCTTATACCCTAATTCTAGCTTACTGAATAAAAATGTTGCATCTTCATGGCGTGATTCTCTCTCATTGGTTCACTCAGGCCCATATACATTTTAATCAAACTTCCTTGTCTTAACCAGTTCCTTGTGGAATGTCCATGCTTGCATCGTTTCCCACAGTTCATGACATTGCTCATGAGTTTCAATCAGTCCAATTTGTATCTTTTTCTGCTACTTTTTAGATTCAACAGTTCCGTCCATTTATTCAGTTTGACTTCTCATGCTTCTTGCTGATCATCTTTGGCACACATCTGCTCAGAAAGGTCACAATAGCCTTGACCATACTTCCGTCTTATGCTCTCAGCACGAACACGTGGTCATCCTTTTCCACAGCCTCTCTCCTCTACCACACGGATTCTTGGACATGCGTACTCTAGCTTACGGCGGCCATTTTATATCGCTGCTCAACAGGCCTAAGCGCACTATTTTCAAAGATAAACAAAATATTGTTAAAATAAAGAATATAAACCCTTTCGTTTCCCTCCCGTCTTTCTACGTACCCCAATTAGGTATTACCTAGCAAAAAGCAACATATAAAAGCCGTCCCTTACTTACCATCGCTTTATTTTGCAACCACACGTTTTATTTAAAAAGCACAAATCATGCGTTTATTATTTTTTTTAGTACGCAAATATTATGTTATGTTAGACACGTAAACAATTATAAGTTGATTAATTTGCACACAAAATAGCGTGTTACCTTTAACCCTTTACATGTAACATACATTGTTGGTTATTTACTTAAACGAACATGTTTATTAATTATTTTACGAAAATTATTTAGGAGGTTAAAAAATTTTCATTTACCCTGCTCCATCACTATACAATGGCAGGCCATACCAGTCTGTACAATAATAGGCCATACCATACAATGACTGGCTGTACCATACCGTACTATGCAATGACAGTCATACTTTACTATACAATACCATACATACCCTACTATACAATGACAGGCCATACCATACAATGAAAGATCACACCATGCTATCCAATGACCATCCATATGATAAACATACCGGGCGGAAGAGCCTACTCCTACATTGCGGTAAAGACCTGGAACGAGCTCCCGCTCAACATCAGACGTTTCCCCACTCTGCACACCTTCAGGAAGAGCCTCAAGACCTTGCTCTTTGGCTGAATCGGAGCTGCAAGCCCCCCCCCCCCTCCCCTTCCCCCCAGCGCCTTGAGACCCTCACGGGTGAGTAGCGCGTTTCACAAATCCCTGATTGATTGACAATGACAGGCCATACCATACAATGACAGACCATACCATACTACACAATGACAGGCCCTCCCATTCCATACTATACAATGACAGGCCTTACTATAACATAGTTTACAGTGACAGGCCATACCATACCATACTATACAACGGCAGGCCATACCAGTCTGTACAATAATTGGCCATACCATACAATGACAGGCTGTACCATACTGTACTATGCAATGACTGTCATAACTTACTATACTATACAATGGCAGACTATACAATAACAGGCCATCACATACAACACAAAGATAGGCCATAGCTTATCCTACTATAGAATAACAGGCTATACCATATCATACAATACAATTAAAGGCCATGCCATAATCATATCATACCATATTATACAATGTCAAGCAATACAATGACAAGCCATACCATACCATAACCGGCCATACCATACCATACTGTAGAATGACTGGCCACACCATACTATACAATGCCAGGCCTTGCAATACCATACTATACAGTGACCGACCATACCACACTATAAAATCACAGGCCATACCATACTATACAATGACAGACCATAACTTACTCTACTATGCAATGACACGCCATGCCATACTGTACTATACAATGACAGACCATGTCACAGCATATCATAACATACCATACTCTAGAACATAGGTCTTCAAACTGAGGGGGCCTTAATTGATCCCAAGGGGGGCGCCATGCACTGGCCAAGAGAAATATCATGCTGATAAGTACTTTGTTTTTAGTGTAAAAAGAAAGCGATAGTCTGTCCCGGTCAGTCATATCCTGGCCGGGAGTAGGTGTCAAGGGGGAGGGCCTCAAGCTCAGTGTGCATAGAATTATACTGGTGGCACTTTTATATTTTAGAAAGTCCTGGTAGACCAGAATCGTTGGCAATCAAGTATTTTATTGCATTTTTAAAAAGGATGTTTGAACATAACTGCAGTATTTAAATATGTGTAGAGATACCTAAACATTGGCAATTTTATGGAATAAAATAATGTGAGAAACTTCTGGGTGCCCAGATGAATTTTATTCGTTTACATGGGGGGTCGGGGCGCTGCATTAAAAAGTTTGAAGACAACTGCTCTAGAATGACAGCTCATGTCATGCTATACAAGGACAGGCCATACCCTACTGTAACATACAATAACAGACCATGCCATTCCATGCTACACTATACAATAACAGTCTATACCATACCGTACTATACAATGATAGACCGTACCATACTATATAATAACAGGCTATACCATGCCGTACTATACAATTACAGACCGTACCATCGTATACAATGTGAGGCCATACCATGCCGTACTATACAATGACAGGCTATCCCATACCATACTATACAATGACAGACCATACCATACTATACAATGGCAGGCCCTACCGTACATACAATACTACACAATCACAGGCCATACCATAGTCATGCCATACTATACAATGACATCATACTATACTACACAATTAAAGGCCATGTCATCTATACAATGAAAAGCAACACCATACCATACTATGGCAGGCCATACCAGACTATACAATGACTGACCATACCATACAACAGGCCATACATACTATACAATAGCAAGCCATACCTTACCGTCATACACAATGACACACCATATCCTAAAATAGTATACAATGTTTGGCCATACCATACCGTACAATAATAGGCCATACCATATCCTTCTATACTATGACAAGCCTACCATAGTCATACCATACCATGCAATGTCATACCATATTACACCATACAATGACAGGCACATTTCACGAGAGCTATGGCGGCAATGGCTGCTTTTCATGCTGGAGTGTCTTTGGAAGATATTTGTAAAGCTGTAACGTGGAAGACGACGCACGCTTTTGTAAAGCATTATTGTGTTGACATGCATGCGCGAAAGTTAGTTGGTATCAAAGCATGTGAATTTATGATAGATCCAGTGCTGGAGAAGGAAATAAGTTACTAGCCTGTAACTCTGGATCTTCAGCATCGGTATCTTTCATAGATTCAAATGAAATGAAAATAAATGTATTAAGTGCTCTAAACCCGAAGGTATCAAGGCGCTGTGGCAGAGAGAGAACTTAACCAAAAGAAGAGACCCGAACAAAGCTAAGTAGGTCATAAAAGGAGGGAAAAGAAAACGGAACTTCTGCTAACAGCAAAAAACTAACCAGCTGAACTAAGAAGAGTGTAGCCGAGTTTTTAAATGTTTTTTAAAGGAGTAAAAGACTTGCTACCTGCAATATGAGTGGGAAGAGTGTTCCACAGCTTAGCAGTGGCAACAGAAAAGGAGTGACTGCCCCATCTAGCCTTTCAAAACTTGGGAACATTGACTATATTTCTGGATGCTGATCTCAAATGCCTGCCCGGTGTGTACCACTGAAAGGATGACCTGATGGCCAGCGGGCCCTTATGTTGTAGGGCTAGATATACTGTACTGAGCACATTAAAGACCACCTGTTTCCTAACTGGTAACCAGTGTAGGTTTCGTAGGCCCTCTCTGACGCAAATATATTTTGGGATGGTCAATATGAGATGCACAGTCGCGTTTTGTACCAACTGAAGTTTATTCGGAGAAGAGTTGTTAATGTTCAGGTACAGAGCATTACAGTAGTCTAGCCGTGAGAAAATTAAAGCGATAGCCACTGATTTGCGGAGTTCTGCTGGAATAAATGGAAAGATTTTCCTTAGGGTTCTGATAATGAGGAAGCAAGTGCTAGTAACACAATTCACCTGCGAGTTGAATTTGAGGGAGTTGTCAAAGAGAACCCCTAGGTTCTTGACTGACTCCACCGGAGAGGGAAGAGGGCCACATGATTCGGTCCACTACCGCTCTGAAATAATGGAATGCTGGGCTCCGAAGAACATAACTTCGGTCTTATCCCCATTTAATTTCAGGAAATTATCCTTCATCCAGCCGCTGACGAGTCTAGCAAGACTAGGACAGGAGTCCCGCCCTGGTCGACGTGGGTTCTAACAAACTCAGTTGCAACAGTGAACACTGATTCAGTACTATAGCCTCTCCTGAACCCATTCTGAGAGGGGTCCAACCTATTATTATGATAAAGTTTTTTTGGGGTTAGAAAAGTTGACAGTTGGAGGCTTCTGTCAGGGGACCAGCTGGGTGAGGTGGTTTCTGATTGGATGAGGTTTGGATCATATAATCATATAGATAGGTGAGAAAAGATAACATTGTTTTTATCAATGTTAACGTGTGTGCATATGTTTAATACTTTGTTTATATGACTGCTGTTTTTAAAATTACTGGGGAATTCCAGTCTGTCGACGGAGGAATGATTCAAGCATGAGAATCTTTGAAAGATACCAATGCTGGAGTACCGGAGTTACAGGTAAGCAACATATTTCTATCATACCATACCATACTATACAATGACAAACCACACCATATTATGCAATGAATAGGCCATGCCATACCATACAATACCATACTATACAATGACAGACCATATCATACTATACAATCACAGGCCTTGCCACACCATACTATACACTGCGAGTCCTACTATACTACCATATACAATGATAGGGCCATGCCACATCAACCTATACAGTGACAGGCTATACCATACCATACCATACCCTACTATACATTGGAATGCAATATATTTTCATATTCTATATTATACAATGACATATCATACCATGCAATGTAGTGACAGGCCATATCATAAAATGTCAGCCCATACCAAAACATACTATACGACGACAGGGCATGCCATACCATACTATACAATGGCAAATCATATCATACTATACTATGCAATGATAAGCCATACCATATACAGTGACAGGCCCTGCTATATTATAAAATGACAGGCTATACCGGACTATTCAATGACAGGCTATACCATACTATAAAATGACAGTCCATACTTTACAGTGACGGCCTTACCATACAATCGTGCACAAAGACCAGCAATACCATACCATGCTATACAATGACAGGCCATACCATAGTCATACCACACCATACTATACAATGACAAGCCATACTATATCCTACAATTACATGCCACACTATACTATACAATGTTAGGCCATACCATACTGTACCATGACAGGCCATGCCATACCATACTATACAATAACATACCATTCTCTTCCAGGGGATCCTCATCAATAGTCATAAGCACTGAATATTCCCGCCCACGTGCGGGGACCCCGGAAATATAAAAATTATATATGGAAATCACATATATACAGCTCTACATATATGCATATACATATATCATTTTTTCTCATACCAATGCAGCTCTCAATAGGAGGCTAAACAATGTAATTACACATAAAAAACTACATTTGCCAATATATAAAAACACCAGAGGACAATTAGTACTTGAACTCTGTTTTTTAATGAGCAAAACACTCATAAAGAGTAAAAACTGCAAAATAAGTAGACATTGTTAGCCTACAGGCTGCATTGTAAACCAATAGCCTAGAAAATGAAAACATTTTCAACAAGAAACTGGCACCGTGCCTTTAAGGCAGCCATGACCCCTAGCTTCCCATCATGCCTCAGGGGTGACAGTTAGGTCAGTTGTTCTTTCCGGCTCCTTCAGTCAGGACCCTGGATTTTCAGCTCTTGTTTTTTTGACTCTCTGTCAAAAAATATCTATATAAACTAGCTTTTTTCTACTTTCACTCGACGTCTTTTGGTCCTAGAGTGCAAGTAACTCCTTTTTGTGTTACAGAAAAGGTTTATTTTTGGATAAAATGCCTTCTTTATTCGATCCTTGCCCGTCCTGTGGCAAGAAGAAGGCCAGAACAGATACACATCCTGTGTGTATTCTCTGCCTCCCCGAGTCCCACTCTTCTGACAACTGCCAGCATTGTAAGAAGTTATCAAGAAGGACTATCAAGGAGAGGGACAGGATCCGTCTCTATGGCCTCTCTGAAAGAGGTAGGTCTCCTGTGAGGCAGAAGAAGAGGAGAACTCGGTCGACGTCGAGAGGAAAAGTCCCGACCTGTTCTCCGTCGGCGTCGGTATCGACGTCGAAGAAATCGGCGACGAAGAAATCGGCGTTGAAGACTTCGGTGATGCCGGCGCATCATCATTCGACTACGAAATCTTCGTCGACGAAGGTAACAGGTCCTCCGTTGACGTCAACCAGGCGGCGCTCAACGTCGAGAGACAGGTCTCCGTCGGCCCCGGGTGGGCGTACGACGTCGAGGCAGACCGCTCCGTCGTCGCAGGCGCGATCGACGTCGAGGCAGACCGCTCCGTCGTCGCAGGCGCGATCGACGTCGAGGCACAGCGCTCCGTCGCCGCAGGCGCGATCGACGTCGAGGCACAGCGCTCCGTCGTCGCCTCATCAACGGCGATCGACGTCGAAGCACATCTCCCCGTCTCATCAGCGGCGATCGACGT
The DNA here is from genome assembly GCA_963921515.1 of Calotriton arnoldi. Lineage (NCBI taxonomy): Eukaryota > Metazoa > Chordata > Amphibia > Caudata > Salamandridae > Calotriton > Calotriton arnoldi. Next base: position 5,322,491 of record CAWUFW010000162.1, on the reverse strand, counting down.
CGAGGCGCATCTCTCCGTCGTCGCCTCCTCATCGGCGATTGACGTCGAGAGACAGATCCCCGCCGGGATCAAAGCAACGATCTTCGGTGTCGAGACACATGACACCTCCTTCGGCGTCGAAGCAGACTCTAATGTCTATCCATCATTCCACGCCGTCGAGGCGGATGACTCCGCCGAGTGGATCTTCGGCGTCGAGACCAAGACCTCCGTCGCCGGCAGTCCAACGCCGGTCGACGTCGAGACAGCAATCTCCTGAAAGGGTGCAGGGAGTGTCAAAGCATGACACTGCACCAGTGTTGGAGAGACGTTCGTCGTCGAGAAGTCCACTTTCTAAGAGAAGAAAGTCAACGTCGAGACATACGTCTCCGTTGAGAGGGCAGTCGACACTTAGACGCTCCAGATCAACGTCAAAGCGCCCTTCTGGAGACGCCTCACCTCCAGTGAGCCTGTCTTCGTCACCTTCAGGTTCGTCCAGATCCCCGGAGGTGGTTATCTCGACGTCCAGCAGCCCAGTGTCAGGGGGTCACCAAGATTCTCCAACAAGGCATGAAGAGCTGAGCTTCACGCCTCCGGCTCAGTCTCCTAAGGAAAGAGAGAGCCACAGATCTAAATTCTAAAGTTTTAAAATTCTATCTGGATCGGTCCAAATCTATAAGAAAATCTGATCAACTATTTGTTAACTATGGGTCGATCAGATCTGGGTTCGCAGCTTCAAAGCGCTCCATCTCCAGATGGATAGTTTCCATCCATTTATCGCCACGATGGCACAGGCCTCTACATCACTGGGCTACGGACAGGAATTACTCGAGCCCTCAGAACAGATCCCCGTTGGCTCGTTTAACTCAGAATAAAGAGCGATCTCCTTCAAGAACAAGAGCTCGCAGCCGCACACCGGTGCACTCACACAGGAGGAGGTCTAGATCAAGAAGCAGGAGGAGAGCACACAGATCGCCTACTCCGTCCTCTTCTTCCACTCATACATCCCATAGAGACTATTCGCCTACTTTGACGAACAGTCCACCGTCAGAGTCTCTCCGGTGGACGACATCTACACGTTTCAGGACATTCTTGGCAGAGGAGCTATAAAGCTGGGTATACCTATGCCAACTCGTCAAAGCAAGTCCTCTGTGATTTTTGAGACTCTACACCAAAGAGCAGCAGCTAAACCTCTGCTTCCCTTGGTACCAGGCATCATAGAGCCAGTGATGGATATCTTTCTCACGCCAGCGAGTGTTAAGACCGCCCCAGCGAGGATCTTAAAAGTACCGTTCACCAGAGGACGATCCGCTCTTCCTCAGGGCTGACCCTCCTCCGGATTCAGTCGTAATTGCGGCGGCAAAGAAGACTCATGCAGTGGCATCCTCCTCTACTGTCCCACCTGACAAGGAGAGCAAGGTGCAGGATTCCTGGGGAAAGAAGGTTTGTGGCACTTCGGCCTCCATGTTGAAGGTCTCCAATGCAGCGGCACTCCTGGGCCGCTATGACAGATCTCTGTGGGACTCACTACAGAGATTCACTGAAAAGTTGCCGCAGGAAGACCGTAAAGATTTTGAAGAAATCTTAACAGAGGGCAGTCAGGTGTCTAACCAGGTCATCAGTGCTGCGGCGGATGGAGCTACCCTTTCGGCACATGCTTATGCTCATGGGGTATGCGCAAGGAGAACATCATGGCTACGTCTTACAGCACTCAAGCCAGAAGCGCAGTCACGCATCCTCAATCTTCCGTTCTCTGGTTCCTCTTTGTTCGGGACTCACACGGATGAAGAGATGACGCGGATGAAAACGGAACTGGACACGCTTAAAGCGGTGGGCCTGGAGAAAAGAAAGGAATTCCGTAAGAGATTCCGTCCTTACAATAGACGATCCTCCCAACAGAGGGTTCAAACCCCTCATTGGCAAAAAATCAGGATCAGCAAGGCCAGCAAAAACGCAGTATCGGGGCAGACGCTCCTCCAGAGGAGGAAGAAACCAGCAACAAGGCAACAATTCCGCCAAGACGCAATCAAAACAATGAGCACTCGCTTCCCCTGTCGCCGTTCACCACTCCAGTGGGGGGGAAGTATCGCAAATCATCTCGAAGAGTGGCGAGCTATCACAAAGGATCGGTGGGTACTAGCCACGTTGCAGAATGGGTACTCTCTACGTTTTCAACATCGCCCACCATCAATCCCTCCAGTTCCTCCGTCGTGTCATCAGTTAAAACTCTTGCAGAAAGAGGTTACCACCCTTCTCAGAAAGTCAGCCATCGAGAGGGTCCCAGTATCTCAAAGAGGAAAAGGGGTTTACTCAAGATATTTTTTGGTAAAGAAAAAAGGCCAAAAAGCAGAGTACAGACCCATTCTGGACTTGCGGTCACTCAACCTATCCATAAAAAGGAAAAGTTTCGCATGTTGGCTCTCCATCAAATATATCCACATCTCAGGCAGGGGATTGGATGTGTTCGCTGGATCTGCAAGATGCATATTTTCACGTTCCGATCAATCAGTATCACAGACAGTACCTGCGATTCCTAGTGGGATCCGCTCATTACCAGTTCAAGGTTCTACCCTTCGGGTTGAAGTCAGCCCCCAGAGTGTTCACGAAGTGCATGGCGGTGGTGGCAGCCGCACTGCGCCGCAGGGGCGTCTTCGTATACCCGTACTTGGACGACTGGCTGTTGAAAGGTCCTTCCCCAGACAGTGTGAGGATTCATTTCTTGAGCTGTCTCGAGCTGTGTCACCGACTGGGACTGCATGTGAATTTCGTCAAATCAACTTCACAGCCAACACAGAAAATACATTCTTTAGGAGCTCTGCTAGACTCCACGGTAGGAAAAGTGTTTCCTTCGGAGGAGAGACAGTGTTCCCTCATACAGAAATGCCAGCTGGTTCTGCGCAACAGAAAACTGCCTGTGCGTCGGATTGCCTCCCTGCTAGGGTCGATGGCATCCTGCATCTTCCTGGTTCCCAATGCCAGACTACGAATGCGTCCTCTTCAGCAGGATCTGGAGGACAAGTGGGACCAGCAGACCGCTCGTTGGGACGAAAAAATAAGTCCATCAAACGCGGCTCGAGCTTCCATACCTTGGTGGATGAGAAAACAAAATTTGCAAGTCGGAGTTCCTTTCCATCAACCTCCGTCTGCTCAGACACTGATCACGGACGCCTCGCTGCAGGGTTGGGGAGCCCACATGGGTTCTCTCCAGACTCAAGGACTGTGGTCTCCAAAGGAGCGATCCTATCACATCAACATGCTAGAGCTGAGAGCAGTACACCTAGCCCTCAAAGCTTTCCTCCCCTCGATTCAGGCAACCTCAGTGTTAGTACAGACGGACAACACCACCACCATGTACTACCTGAACAAACAGGGGGAACTCGCTCACGCACACTTTCCCTGGAAGCTCAAGCACTCTGGCATTGGCTCCTGGCTCGGAATCTGGCAGTCACAGCAGTCCACCTGCCAGGAGAACAGAACGTGAGAGCGGATGCACTCAGCCGTCACTTCGAAGACAGAGAAGACTGGGTACTCAACGACGAGGTCGTCGAAGACATCTTCCAGACATGGGGTCGTCCCATCATCGACCTCTTCGCGGACGACGAAAATGCCAAATGCCGAGACTTCGCCTCACGGTTCTACCGACCAGGATCGAAAGGGAATGCCCTTTTGATAGACTGGTCAGGGGCATTTGTGTACGCCTTTCCACCCCTTCCGCTGATCCCGAAGGTGGTGACCAAGCTGTCCCATTCGTGCACGAGGATGATACTAATTGCACCGGACTGGCCGAGACAATGGTGGTACCCGGACCTTCTGCACCTATCAGAGTGTCCTCACAAGAGGCTGCCGTGCAGACCAGACCTGCTGTCCAAGATGAACGGGAGGATTCATCATCCCAACCTTCCCTCACTGAACTTGGCGGCATGGCTCCTGAGGTCCTCCAGTATGGCCACTTAGGACTACCGCAGGACTGCATGTCCATCTTGAAGGAAGCAAGAAGACCGTCCACGAGGCATTCGTATGCATGCAAGTGGAAACGGTTTTACATGTGGTGTATGCAGAACAATTGTAACCCAATCAAAGGTCAGGAAGAGGTCATCCTTCCTTACCTACTTTATCTGGCGAAAGCAGGTTTGAAGTTTTCTTCCATTAAGGTGCATTTAGCAGCTATAACTGCATATAGGCGTTCAGCTTCTCAACCTTCCTTCTTCCAGTTACAGGCTGTTAAGGATTTTTTGCAGGGTTTAAAGAAGGTCTATCCTCCGGTACGGCCTCCTTCACCACCCTGGGAGCTTAACCTGGTGCTATCAAAATTGATGGGTCCGCCTTTTGAACCCATACACAAAGCAACCTTACAGCATCTTTCTTGGAAGGCGGCTTTCTTGGTAGCGATCACGTCAGCTCGCAGAGTGAGTGAAATACAGGCGCTCTGCTCCAAAGAACCCTATACAGTCTTCCATCTTAACAGGGTTGTGTTGAGGACGCACCCCTCTTTCCTTCCAAAGGTGGTGTCGGATTTTCATGTGAATCAGACCATCTCTCTACCCACCTTTTTCCCAATCCCTCCACTCCAGCTGAGAGGGCTTTGCATTCTCTGGACCTCAAAAGGGTTTTAAAATTCTATCTGGATCGGTCCAAATCTATAAGAAAATCTGATCAACTATTTGTTAACTATGGGTCGATCAGATCTGGGTTCGCAGCTTCAAAGCGCTCCATCTCCAGATGGATAGTTTCATGTATCAAGCTTGCTTATCAATTAGCGCAGAAGCTCCTGGGGTTTACTCCCAGAGCGCATTCTACTAGAGGAAAGGCGGCTACTACTGCTTTTCTTCAGAATGTGCCCATGTCTGAAATCTGTAAGGCGGCAACTTGGAGGTCCGTCCATACATTTACGAGGCACTACTGTCTGGAATCAGACACCAGAGCAGACACCCAAGTAGGCCAGGCCTCCTTGAGGAATCTGTTCAACAGCTGATTTCGGCTGTTATGTTTCTTTGTGTTGGGTCACTTTACTCTCATTTACCTGCAGGTGGTTGATGGGCTTGCTATTCTATTCAGTGCTTATGACTATTGATGAGGATCCCCTGGAAGAGAAGGATAAGTTACTTACCTGTAATCCTAGTTCTCTTCCAGGGGTATCCTCATCAAAGTCATAAGCAACCCACCCGCCTCCCCAGGTAAATGAGGGATTTCTAAAGTGTTAAAGGATATCTTTGTGCCCTGACCTTCAGGGTTATGCAAAGAACAACTGACCTAACTGTCACCCCTGAGAGCTATGATGGGAAGCTAGGGGTCATGGCTGCCTTAAAGGCACGGTGCCAGTTTCTTGTTGAAAATCTTTTCATTTTCTAGGCTATTGGTTTACAATGCAGCCTGTAGGCTAACAATGTCTACTTATTTTGCAGTTTTTACTCTTTATGAGTGTTTTGCTCATTAAAAAACAGAGTTCAAGTACTAATTGTCCTCTGGTGTTTTTATATATTGGCAAATGTAGTTTTTATGTGTAATTACATTGTTTAGCCTCCTATTGAGAGCTGCATTGGTATGAGAAAAAATGATATATGTATATGCATATATGTAGAGCTGTATATATGTGATTTCCATATATAATTTTTATATTTCCGGGGTCCCCGCACGTGGGCGGGAATATTCAGTGCTTATGACTTTGATGAGGATACCCCTGGAAGAGAACTAGGATTACAGGTAAGTAACTTATCCTACCATACCATACTATACAATACAATGACAAGCCATACTATTCTATACAATATTGCACCATACCATACTATACAATAGCAAACCATACCATACTATACAATAGCAGACCATACCATACTATGACAAACCATATCATAGAATGAGAAACAATACCATACAAAGATGGGTCATACTATACTATGCAATAGTATGCCATTCCATACCAAACTCTAGAATGACAGGACATACCATAGTCATACCATACCATACCACACTACACAATGACAGACCATATAATATTATACAATAGAAGCCCTTACCATACTATGTAGTGTCGAGCCACATCATACTATACAATGACAGGCTATACAATAATATACTATATAGTGACAGACCATCCTAAACAATGACAGGCCATGCCTTACCTTTCTATACTATAGAATGACAGGCCATACTATAGCATTCTATACTATACAATGACAGCCCATACCAGGCAACAGCATACAATGACAGGCCATACCATATCCTACAATACAATGAAATACCATAACTAATGCATACCATACTATTCAATGTTAGAGCATACCCTACCAGTCTATTCTATAAAATGGCGTGCAATACCATACAATTCTATACTACGGTAGCCCACCATACCATAAAATGAAAGGCCATACCATACTGTACAGTGACGCATTATACCATACTATGTCATACCATGCAATGACAATCCACAGCATACCATCAATCAGAGACCATATGATGCAATACTATAAAATGACAGGCCATACCGTACCATACAGAGACATCCCATACCAATTCATCATATACAAAAACAGGCCATACCATACTATATTCATTCCTCACCGGCTTTGGTATATTTGTTTCTTACAGAAAATGAGCACAAGTCATTAGAGTAGCTAGAATGTGCCCACAGATTTCTAGATGGAAGCCACACCCCCTCCGGTTTGTGATTGGCATTTCAACCACTTGTATCTGACTTGAGAGAGACCTCTAGTAACTACTTGTGCACCTACAGCTGAAGGAATGTTTCTGCACTACTACTCAGCATGTGAGAGAAAAGTCCATTGCCTACAAACATCAGCATCCAGAAAACAACCACCCACCTAAATATAAATAGTCAAAATAAGTTATCTAAGCACACTTGTACTTACCAGTAAATAAAAGTTCCAGTATATAGTATGGTGTGATCACAAAAGGTAATGAAAATCAAGAAATGTATGGAAATTTGTAATTTTGACTCATTATTATCGACCAGCTTTAGAAAATAATTAGTCTTATGGAAAACAATCACAAATGATTAGAATAGCAAAAGTGTGTGTGCAAATGTATATATTAAATCCGCACAGCCTCAGCTGGGTACAGGTCTTTGAAGCAGTTGCATCTGACTTGAGTAATTAAGTAGGAGGATTGAAATCCAACAACCAAACACTAGTATTGATAGGAGGTAGGGGAACAGGTTTGGCTGTCTTAAGCAATCTGAATGCACTAGATTGACTGGCATACAGTGGAAAGAATAGTGATGATAACCCTCCACAGCCCTCCTCCACCTTCAGTAATATCATATCCTGTGTGGAGATCAGTAATCCACCAAGTGAGGCAGTGATAGTTCCCCCACCTCAGACTATGGAGGATAAACCCCTAGGAATTAAGGGGCTCAGTCATCAAATTATGATCATCACATGGAATATTGCAGGATTGCGGAAAAAACTTATTTTACCAGATTTGCGGAATATGATTTGCCTTTAGGAAACATGGGCAGTGCAGGAAAATGTTATTGATGGGTTTCCCTTTACCATACACAAGCTACTCCTTCGCCCGCGGGTCGAGTCAAGGGAGGCTTAGCCATCTACATTTTTAATACCTTTCCTGTGAAGGTGATCAAGTTTGTTAACAATCCATCGTTTTTACAACTACTTCTGTGTGACATCAGGGAAGACAACTATTGTCTATATTTTAATCACAGAGGACCTCACCGAAGATGCTCACGTAACAGCCATGGGGAATCCAATCATTTGAGTTTTCAATTAGAGGAAGTACAGAGGACCCTGAAGGAAAGCAGTAGGGGCAAATATCCGGGCCCAGACCGAGTCCCCGTGGATTTGTTTTATAAACCCCAAGAGCTATAGGCACCTTTGATTATGAATGTTTTTAACGCTATCGCTAAAGTAGCCCCTCCCCCTACATCGAAGACTTCAATCATAATCACCATTTTTAAAAACGGTGATAGATCCCTTCCCAAAAAAGTATAGGCCCATATCCCTTCTTGATACGACTCTGAAGGTGCTAGGGCGTATTTTATTACAGAGATTGGACGATTGGGCTGTGGAGAATATCATTTTAATAGATAGTGATCCAGCGCTAACAATAAAAATAATTCTCCTATTATGCTTTGGTCATCCAGGTACAACTATTTCTCTAACACACACACTATATCCATATTACGGTGGGGCCCATAACACCGCATATACATTCACTTACTCATTTATTCCCTGGATTTTCCTCCGCCATGAACCTAGGAGAAAAACGATTTGCTGGAAGGAGACGGGATACCTCTTTTATCATAACATAATATTTCTCATTTGCTTTTAAGGTATTCCGCTCATTGGTCGATGGACCAACTAGTAGGAATCAGTTGATGGTGATTAAGACCAGCTCAATCACAATAAACTCTTTAACATTTCATTTTAATTATTGAGCTAAAGAATCACTGAGTCACTTGTTTAAAGAATAATAAAGTTTATATAAAGTTTTGAATGCAGGAAATGAGATTAGCTTATTATTCAGATCATTACATTTATTATCAATATAAGAATAATTTGAAATTGCAATGCATATTTATTAGACGGAAAAATAGGGTTACCATGATACGAACTCTAAAGATCAACCTATCTATCTATCTGGGAAAAATCTAATAATTCTAAAATATAATCTATCAGGAAAAGCTCTCCTAAAGCAGCATCTTAATACTCAACTGGAAAAGAGAAATAACAGCAGCAGCATCAGCTCGTCAGCATCAGCAACCGCAACTTCACTCATCTACAGCATCTAACTTCTTCAGCATCTCCCGCAGCATCCCCGCAGCATTCTAACCCCTCCCACCAAGAGTAGGTCTTCTTATACCCTAATTCTAGCTTACAGCATAAAATGTTTCTTCTTCATGGCGCGATTCATTCTCATTGGTCAAAAACTCAGGCCATATACATTTTAATCAAACTTCCTGGTCTTAAACAGTTCCGTGTGGAATGTCCATGCAAGCATCGTTTCCCACAGTTCATGCAATTGCTCATCCGTTTCGATCAGTCCAAATTGTATCTTTTTCTGTTACATTTTGTGTAATACAGTTCCGTCTATTGATTCAGTCGGACTTCTCACGCTTCTTGCTGATCATCTTGGCACACATCTGCTCACAAGGGTCACAACAGCCTTGACCATACTTTCATCTTAGCCTCTCAGCATCAGCACGTGATGATCCCTTTTCCACAGCCTCTCTCCTCTATCACATGGTCTCCCGCTCATGCGTACTCTAGCAACTCGCGTCCATTTTATATTGCTGCTCGACAGGCCTAAGCGCACTATTTTCAAAGATAAACAAAATATTGTTAAAACAAAGAAATATAAACCCTTTCGTTTCCCTCCCGTCTTTCTACGTACCCCAATTAGGTATTACCTAGCAGAAGCAACATATAAAGCTGTCCCTTACTTACCATCGCTTTATTTTGCAACTACACGTTTTATTTAAAAGCACAAATCATGCATTTATTATTTAATTAGTACGCAAATATTATGTTAAACACGTAAACAATTATAAGTCAATTAATTTGCATACAGAATAGCGTGTTACCTTTTTCCCTTAACATGTAACATACTTTGTTGGTTATTTACTTGAACGAACATGTTTATTAATATTTTACGAAAATATTAGGAGGTTAAAATTTTTACATTTACCCTGCTCCATCAACTCCCCCCTTTGGTGATTTTTAATATCACCACAAAACCCAAGTTATACAATTTTCTCAGACAGCATATATCTTTTATCCGTTTGCTTTTGTTAGTTTACACAACTGTATCCCTTTCAACTTGTTTCTTCGTTTTCTTGTACATGTTCTCTTTTATTTCTTCTAACTCTATTTCACCCATTTCTCTCTCTCTTTCCTTGTTTATCATGTTTTCTTTTTCTATCTTATTCTGCCTTCTTCTTCTCTTTATACATGTTATTGCAAGCTTCAGTACTAATATTATTATTATTATCACGGTTGCTATTATTATAACTTTCCCTATTATTAATCCACTCATTCTTGTTAACCAATTTATTACAGAAGAAAACCCTTTACCAAGTTTTCCCCAAGCACTTTCAACCTCCAGTGGAACAAGTTCTTTGTGCAAATTTGTAATATTTGTTATATACTTCTGTATATTTTCGCTCTTATCTGGAATGTAAGTGCAACAATGTTGGACTTTCAGCATTCCACAGACTCCGCCCTCTTTTGCCAAAAGAATGTCAAGGGCAAGACGATTTTGCATCACCATAGCTCTCATGGCAACCATCTCGGTATTTACCATCAATAACCCTCCAGCAGTATCTGTAGATAAACGATCTACCACTGTGGATAATTTCCGAATTCTAAATGCATTCAAAGATACTCCCACTGCTGGTATCAATGCACCAAAAATATCACCTACTATTTCTGAAAAACTTTCCCCTTTTCTACGTGTAAAGGTATTTATCATTTTGTGTGTTCCTTTTTCTTTTCTATCCACATGAAAAATCTTTGGAAAGACCAGGCCTAAGTAACATGACCCATACCAATGGTCCGGCAACCTATAATAAGCCCTATTTCCACAAACATAATAAATCCCTGGAAATATTGGATCTTTTCCCCCTTTGAATCCCCATCCACATAAAATTTGGTAATTGTCATGGCAATTACTGGAACCCACAAAATAATTGTCATATCTTGTCTTATTTCTTCTAATGCACAACCTTCCCTGTTGGGGCCAATCCAGAGTCATAGCTGCATTTGTCTTTTTCTTGTCATGATTGTCTTCCTCAAACGCCCAAAGAGGTGTTTTTGTCTCTTCTATCACTTTTCTTTGAAATTTCACTCTTCTCTCTTCAACCATCTCTAAAAATACCTTTTCTTCCTTCTTTAACTCACGGGTAAGGTTGTACCTAATTATACTATCTAATGTTAAAATCTTATCTTCTAAAAAATATTCACCAAACGTTTTTCCCTCTTTTATTTTGTTAAGCTCGGGAACTACAGAAACTTTTGCAAAAATCTTATTTATTTCAGTGTAATAATATTCTAATCTACCTGTTTTATAAAATAAACTTGCTAAAACACTACATGTTATTCCATATGTCAAAGGGAGGTGATGATAAGTCACACCCTCTGCTACAGATGCAGGCAACTGCATACATACATAGCAATCTCTTACATCCATTGTTTCTACATACTCATATAACAATTTAGTAAAAACATTTTTTGAAAAATCTGTTATTGATTTGTCCTTGTGTAATTCTGCACTACTCTTTAAAATAACTGGTTCTTGAGTGTTAGCTCCTTTTTCTTTCTCAGTGTTATTAGACATTTCTACTACAGCTAAACTAATTGGAATAGTGATTGCTAAAACCACCCATACTGTTATTAATAATCCTGTACAAAAACAGCACATCTTGCACCATCTACTTAAAAACTCACATTTACATTTTCTATCTCTAGTATTCTCCATTTTGTTTTATAACCTTATTTATTTGTTTTCTAGAAAATTGTGTCACTACACCTCAGAAATGACTTGTTTGCCACTCTGTACTTCCAATGTTTTGTCTTTGCTTGGTACTTTCTTTTAATTCTTTCTCAGAATTCTTTCTTTGTCACATCCGGTAAATTCGTCAGATCAGTGTTTTGTCAAATCCGGTAAAACTATCTAAACTTCTTCAGGTTTGTTGCACTTCACTTTCACCAATCAGGTTTCTTTGTTCTGGGTTTTCGTGAGTGTTCTTTTCTTCTTTGTGACTAGTCAAAGCACGATACAACCATTCAGGCGATCTATACTTCTGATTTACCTTCTTTATTCTTTTCGTTTTCTGCAAGTGTTTTCCACCTTGTTTTTCTTGCTCTATTTGACTTGTTATTTCATTCACTTGTTCAGCACTTTTCCCATCCAACCTTATGATTCTGTATCTTAATTTTCTTACTTCGTTGGGCCAATTGTCTCCTTTTCTTGGCCTTTTTGCTTCACTTCCTTTTTCCTCTCTTTCTGTTTTCCAATTTCTTTTTCTTATCTCTAGTTTTTGATTTCTTTCTTCCCCACTTTCTTCAGATTCTGTTTCAATTCTTTCGTTATTTCCTCTTATTTTGAAACTTATAATTTCATTTTCTTCTACTTGTGGTTCTTTTCTTATCTTCCTTCGTTCACCTATTTCTGTCCCTCCTCGAGGTTCTTCCGAATTTGTGTCAGTCTCTCTATCTGCTTCTAAATTTCCCTGTTCTTGTGTTTGACTATCTGTCCCTACTGCTCCTCTGGGATTTTCCGATTTTTCTAGCTTTTTGTTTGAAACTCTCCCTTCATCTATTAATATTATCTCCGAAGGATTTTTACCACAACTTGTACTTGGTTGCTCACTGTCACTATCTTCTGGCTCAGTTTCTTCTCTTATGCTTTCAAAATTCCAATTTCTTTTTAGAATTTCTTCACAATCGAATGCTCTGTATCCGATTCTGAACTGGTGTCAGATATTTCCAGATGTCGACTTACAGGTCGATCTTCAAATTCTGGAACTTCAGCTATTTCTTCTATTTCCTCTTCTTCTATCGTTGCACTTGTAGTTGGGTCTTCCAGATGTCGACTTACAGGTCGATCTTCAGGTTCTGGCACCCTGCTTGTTTTTTCTTCTCTTTCTGATGCTGAACTGTTATCCAATACTTCCAGATGTAGACTCACATGTCGATCTTTAGGTTCTGGAACTCTGATTGTGTGACTGGCATGTACCCAGTGTTTCACTCCTGCACACTTGACTGCAGTGGTCGTCACCAGGATCACTTGTCGTGGTTCGTCCCAGCGAGGAACCAAACAGTTTCTTCTCCGGTGGACTTTTATTCGAACCCAATCTCCTGGATTCAAGTCGTGAGCTGGTTTTCTTTCAAGAGTGGTCGCATCCGGTCCAACCTGATGAAACACAGAACGCACCACATCAGCCAATCCTTTGCAATAATCCAGCACTAGATCATCAGTTATAGTCAGTAGCTTGTTGACAGGTACTTGTGCTTGTCTCATTGCTCGTCCCATGATTATTTCATGGGGACTGAGTCCAGTTTTCCTTTCCGGAATACTTCTGATTGTCATCAGAACTAATGGCAAAGCATCTGGCCATTTGAGTCCTGTAGCTTGACACATTTTTCCTAACCTGTTCTTGATTGTTCCATTCACTTGCTCTACTATTCCAGAAGCCTCTGGTCTGTATGTACAATGCAGTTTCTGTTTAATACTAAGTGCTTCACAAATCAGTTTAACTAATTCATTTTGGAAATGTGTTCCTCTATCTGTTTCAATCGTGACTGGAAAACCATACCTCGGAATGAATTCTCGCAGCATAAGTTTTGCTACCGTAATACTATCATTCCTTCTTGTTGGGTATGCCTCCACCCAACGGGAAAACAAACAGACGACCACTAGGACATACCTTAGTCTGTTGCAAGGTGGCATTTCAATAAAATCCATTTGCATTCTAGTGAAAGGACCCCCTTCTCGTCCTATTGTTCCTAGACTCACTACTGTCTTCCTTCCTGGATTTAACTGTTGACAAATAAGACATCTCTGACAAAGACTCTCAGCTATGGCTCTGAATTTTGGATTATACCATGTTTGTCTAAAAGTCTGATCATTGAATCTCTCCCAATATGGGCTTGTCCATGGTACATCCGTGCCATGTCAGAAATCATGCTATCAGGCATAACTGGTCTCTCATCCCTGTAAACCCAAACATCCGTTTCTTCATGTTTTCTACATCCTGCTTTTATCCAGGTATCTTTTTCCTCATCCTCTGCGGCTTCTTGTAACTGTCTCACCTCATCCCATGTTTCAATAGAGTTAGTAAAAAGCAAAGGACAAGAAATATGCTCTCTTTCACGACATTTGTTCAAAGAAACCACATTCTTTGCACAGTACTGTGCCATTTCGTCAGCATATTTATTACCAACAGTTATGTAGTCTTCCCCATTTTTATGTGCATTGCACTTCACTACAGCGATCTGTTTAGGCAGCTGTATCGCCTCAAGCAGCTTTTTCACAAAATCTCCATTCCTAATGGGCGTTCCTGCAGACGTCAAGAAACCCCTTTGTGACCAAATCTGACCAAAATCATGCACAACCCCAAAGCCGTACTGGCTATCTGTCACAATCGTAACCCGTACATTTCTTCCCAACTTGCATGCTTGAATCAGAGCTACTAATTCTGCGACTTGGGCAGATCGTACACCTTTCAGACAAGATGCTTCCATTACAGTTGCTACTGTGCAAACTGCGTATGCTGCACTTAGAACTCCATCACTCGTTCTCAAACATGAGCCATCCACAAACAGAATATAATCTGATTCTTTCAAAGGCTCATCTCGTATGTCAGATCTTGGTTTTGTACAGTATTCGAGCACATTCAGACAATCGTGATCTACTTCATCCATTTCAATCACACTCTCTTCATCTGGCAATGATGTTGAAGGATTCACATTCATACATCTGTCAATGGTCACATTATCTGCACTCAAAATTACCTTTTCATACCTAGTCAGCCGACTATGTGTCATGTATTTGGTTTTCGTTCTTGTCAAAAGAATTTCCACAGAATGGGGAACATACACTCTCAATGGATACCCCATCACTATGCCTTCACTTTGTTCCAGACTCACACAAGTAGCAGCAACTGCTTTCAAACATCCAGGCAACGCTTTCGCTACAGGGTCTAAAACAGCTGAAAAATATGCAATTGGTCTTTTCATAGTTCCATGTCTCTGTACCAAAACTGAAAATGCACATCCATCTCTTTCACTGCAATACAGCTCAAAATCTTTCTCATAGTCAGGCATTCCCAATGCTGGAGCCTCACATAATTTCTTTTTCAGCTCTCTGAATGCTTTCATTTCTTCATCATTCATTTCAAAAGGATCTTTTACATCCTTCTTTGTCAGTTTCTGCAATGGTTTAGCAATCAGTGAAAAACCGCTTATCCATTGTCGACAATATCCAACCATTCCCAAAAACATTCTTACCTCTCTTTGTGTCATTGGAGCTCTCATTCCTTGAATCATTTTTATTCTTTCAGTCGTTACCTTTCGCACTCCTTTCTCAATTTTATGCCCTAAATACTGGACTTCTTGTTGACAAAACTGTGATTTTGAAGGGGACACTTTGTCCTCTTTTTGCTAAATGATTCAGCAAAGCAATTGTATCATTGACACATGCTTCTTTCGTTTTTGATGCCACCAGTAGGTCATCAATATATTGAACCATTATTGACTTTTCTGGCATTCTTAGATCTTCCAATGATTTCTTTAGGATCTGATTAAAGATTGAAGGACTTTCTGTGGACCCTTGAGGAATTCGGCACCATGCCAAAATACGCTCTCCAAACCTAAACGCAAATAATGGCTGGCTATCTGGATGCAATGGAATAGAGAAAAATGCATGACATAAATCAATTACTGTGTTCCATTCTGCTTCACGTGGAATCTGGTATAGAATCACAGCAGGGTTCGGTACTATTGGGCAACAAGGCACAACCATTTTGTTTACCTTCCTCAAATCCTGTACAATTCTATATGTTCCGTTTGGCTTTTTCAGTCCCATTATTGGCGAATTACATGGACTGCTCATGATTTCTTTTAGAATCCCTTGTTCAATCATTTTATTTATTACTGGCGTTATTCCTTCAATTATTTCTGGAGTCAATTTATACTGGGGCGTATTTGGGTAACTCGTTCCTTCTTTCACTGTTATTTTAACGGGATCTACTCCTTTCATTAATCCTACATCTTCTCCTGTAAAGTCCCACACTTCTTCTTTCACTGTCCTTTTCAATTCAATTGGGATTTTCTCTGCATCAAATACAGGAAACAAACCATTTACTTCTGGTTCTAAATTCACCATTGTCATTTTATACAGCACATCCTCATCTGGAGTCTGAAATGCAATTCCGTCTGGGGTACAATAAATAGTGCAGTTCATCTTGCACAATAAATCGCGTCCTAAAAGGTTCACGGGACTACAATCGCATACTACAAATCGGTTCATTTCACTAAATGGACCAATTCTTACCTTTACTAATTTAGTAAGAGGCGTTTTAATTTGCTGATTCGAAACTCCAACTACTTGGATATGTTCACCTGAGAGAGGAAGGTTTGGAATTTCCACTGACCTAACAGTAGAACGGGTAGCTCCAGTGTCCACAAGGAATGTTAGATTTGCACCATTCACTTCTCCATCCACAAATGGACCAGACTGATCGACCTCTAGAGTTGCGCCAAGCACGCACTCTTCCCCCTCTCTTAGGCACCGTCAGGAACTTTCATCCGTGTCATCCTCATCCTGTCGCAACCAATATTGAGAAATTGCAGCTGCACGCGGCAACTGTGTTACCTGTTCTCCTCCGTAGAATCCTGTTTCTGCACTGTATTTCTGTTGGTTAACACTCTTGGGAAGTGGTGGTTGTGGCACCTGACCTTGTTGAGTAACTACCTCACTCTGCACCTGTGAATTTAATGATTGATTTTCCACATTAGGTTTTGGAGGAAATTTACACTCGTTTCTCCAATGTCCTAGCTTTTCGCAGTTGTGGCATGGCCACTTTTTCTTTGCCTCATCTATGCTCATTTGTCCTTTTCCTTTACCTATATTAGGTCGGGATTTAAACTGTCCTGTTTCACTACCAGTATTACTCAATTGAGCTTCTTGCTTCTCTGCAACTTTCACCTGTGCCCACATGGCCTTTTCTTTCAATTTACGCTGTTTACTCTCAATTTCATCACTGCAATACTTAGCATATCTCAAAACTTCGTCCACTGTGCTATTTTGCCAACCAATTAAATGCTGCTTAATCATTTCACTTATCTCTGGTTTTAATCCATACACAAACCTATATACAAAATGACTCATATCCTTCTCACTCAGTGTCTCATAACCACTATACTGTTTGAAAACCAACAACAATCTCTCATAGTAGGCGTGCACTGACTCTTTGCTTTCCTGCGTTGTTCTGTCTATTTTTACCCAATCTGTTTCTTTTGGTGGAATTTTATTCTTCAAAAAGGTAACTACTTGGTCTTACTTCCTCATCACTTCTGGACCTGGCGCTCCTGTTTTAGCATCCCTTGGATATTCTACAGTTGGCCAATCAATGGTAATCTTACATTCTGTCCACAAATCAGCTGGCACTACTATATCAAACAATCCATCCAGATCTATCCACCTCACTTTTGACACCTTAACAAATCTTTCCACTTGTCTGTACCATTCTACTGGTTTCTCTCTCAATTTTGGGAAGTCATTTGTAAATGACAGTATATCCTGTCTGGTCCATGGAACATGCACATAACTACCTCCTGGAGTTTCTCTCATTGGGTACTCCCTAACAACTGGTTCCCTATCTGTCACTGCAAAAGCCAAAGATGCTTTATCTGTTGTTTTCTCATTTCTCTTTGACCATCTATTTCTCCATCTATCCACATCACCCCATTTTCTCAATAAAACAATCAGCTCTTTTATTTGGGTCAGTCTTCCTGATGTGTTCAAATTTTCTATGTCTTTCTCACAAAAATCTACTCTGTACGGTTTCTGCAACGTTCTCACTTTCACAAATTCTACTCCTAGTTCACTTGCGATCTCTTCCAATTTGTCATGTAAATTTCTAGCTCTCCAAGTAAGACTCTTGCCCAAAAACATAATCTCATCATCCTGATAATTTTTTAGTTTTTCTGTTCCAATTGTTCCCAAAATCAATTCTTCCATGTCTATTTTCAACCTAATTACATCTAATGGTTTTTCTTCCGGTTCTTTTGCTTTTAGCGCTTTCATCCATTCGTTTAACTCTTCTGGAGTCGGACCTACAGGCGTACTATTTAATTCTATCCAATCGCTGCTTTTTTCTGGTGTTCCTGATGCGGACTCTGTCACCATAGGCATTCTCCTAATCTCATTTTCATTTATCGTCAAATTTGTAGGTGGGCTTGGTCTACAGGTACTAGCCAAATTGTGTGCACCTTCATTATTCAGTTCCATCCCTTCTCTTTTTCTTTGCAAATGTGAATTCATGGGAATCACTAAGGAATGTTGATTAATTTTCTGATTCTCAAAAATTGGCATTACTGGACCTATCGTTACTGGTACAGTTACAGCTTCCATATTCTTTGTCAATTCTCTTATTTTCTCAGTCAATTCTTTTGTCGTTTTTGCTAATTCAGTTGCATTGTCACTTTCTATCTCTTAATTTTGTGAAGTTTTAAATTGTTCTTGTGACCTATTTGTTTCATTTCTTCGTTCGGGTTTTTATTCCTCCCAGTTTCCATTGGCGGTGCATTAGGTGTCACCACCGCAGAAGTCTGTTGGTATGGAGGTGGGTTTCTGTTTAAAATATCTTCCAGCAATTCATCATCTGTTTCACTACCACCATACACATACTTTTCTACTACTACATGTTTCTTTTTCTCGGTACACTTTCTTTTTGCTTCTTCCTCAACTGCAAAAGCTGGAAACAAACCTCCTGTCATGTTAGCATATCTCCAACGCTTTACTCTGTCCTCATGATTTACTCCCCACAACCTTCCAGGCAGAAACTCATGATTCTTTAATCCTCTGAATCTCTCTCGCTCATACATCTCATCTTCCCATTCCGTTAAAGCTTCAAACTGTGTCGGTCTAGGTCTAGGTTCTAACATTACCATCTTTTCTCTCAAATTCCGTAGTACAGCTACATTAAATGAACCATTCTCGGGGAAAGCCAAGGCTCCATCATTCTTGGTGTATTTTGTCCAATTTTCTAACCATATGCATGTATGATATCCATATTTCAGCATCATATGTGAAGCTGGTGATTTCGGCGGAGGAATTATTTGTCCCTCTCTAGTCACTACCTTTTTGTCTTTCTTAAAGAAGATCTTAACTTTCGACATCCATGACGTTTTCTCTTTACCATACTCATAGTACGACATGATTCACAACCTTTTTTTTTTTTTCTTCTCCTTAAACGATCCGCAACTCAACACTGTTCTCTATGCGTTATTTCAACCAATACTAGCGCGACTCACACCAACACTCCAATCAGAGCGATTTCTGTCTACGGCACACTGACCAATCCCAGCGCGGCTTTTGTCTACGTCAGTTCTGCTCCTGTTCTCATGTGACTATCGCACTGACCAATCCCAGCGCGGCTTTTGTCTACGTCACTTCTGCTCTTGACCCCTCTTTTACAAATTTTATCGGCAATTTCTTTTTCAACAATTTTGTTAGTTACAACATTTTAACCACATTTCCATTGTCTGATTCGCTAAACCGAAAAGATAGCTTTGACCATTTACACAAGAATTCTGTATTTTCCAGTAGGCAGCGCTTACCTCTACCCTACCACAGAATTTTCAGTTTCGCCGATAAAGTAGCACTTCCCTCTACCTTACCCTTCTTTCAAGCAATCAGTAAACCCGTTTCTCTGGGGATAAAACACATGTGGAGACTATACTGCTCCTGAGAATTAAGGCCAGAGTTTCACAAGAAAACCGATCACTATTTCACTTACACACCTTTTATACGCAAAATGTCCCTATTATAACACAACCTGTGTTATTACCAAAAATAAATTCAGACAGTGTACAATTCCATGTGACTTCTCTTGCCACACGTGTTCCACTTCCTACTTCCCGGAAGCGTGAAAACTTACATATAACATAACGCGACTCAACAAAAAGTGTTAGACATGAACTTATCAATAATCCAAAAATCAATAATCAATAATCACCAAACTAATCTATAGTAACCATAACTCTGCTACCAAGAAACCTGATCCAGCGCTAACAATAAAAATAATTCTCCTATTATGCTTTGGTCATCCAGGTACAACTATTTCTCTAACACACACACTATATCCATATGACGGTGGGGCCCATAACACCGCATATACATTCACTTACTCATTTATTCCCTGGATTTTCCTCCGCCATGAACCTAGGAGAAAAACGATTTGCTGGAAGGAGACGGGATACCTCTTTTATCATAACATAATATTTCTCATTTGCTTTTAAGGTATTCCGCTCATTGGTCGATGGACCAACTAGTAGGAATCAGTTGATGGTGATTAAGACCAGCTCAATCACAATAAACTCTTTAACATTTCATTTTAATTATTGAGCTAAAGAATCACTGAGTCACTTGTTTAAAGAATAATAAAGTTTATATAAAGTTTTGAATGCAGGAAATGAGATTAGCTTATTATTCAGATCATTACATTTATTATCAATATAAGAATAATTTGAAATTGCAATGCATATTTATTAGATGGAAAAATAGGGTTACCATGATACGAACTCTAAAGATCAACCTATCTATCTATCTGGGAAAAATCTAATAATTCTAAAATATAATCTATCAGGAAAAGCTTCTCCTAAAGCAGCATCTTAATACTCAACTGGAAAAGAGAAATAACAGCAGCAGCATCAGCTCGTCAGCATCAGCAACCGCAACTTCACTCATCTACAGCATCTAACTTCTTCAGCATCTCCCGCAGCATCCCCGCAGCATTCTAACCCCTCCCACCAAGAGTAGGTCTTCTTATACCCTAATTCTAGCTTACAGCATAAAATGTTTCTTCTTCATGGCGCGATTCATTCTCATTGGTCAAAAACTCAGGCCATATACATTTTAATCAAACTTCCTGGTCTTAACCAGTTCCATGTGGAATGTCCATGCAAGCATCGTTTCCCACAGTTCATGCAATTGCTCATCCGTTTCGATCAGTCCAAATTGTATCTTTTTCTGTTACATTTTGTGTAATACAGTTCCGTCTATTGATTCAGTCGGACTTCTCACGCTTCTTGCTGATCATCTTGGCACACATCCGCTCACAAGGGTCACAACAGCCTTGACCATACTTTCATCTTAGCCTCTCAGCATCAGCACGTGATCATCCCTTTTCCACAGCCTCTCTCCTCTATCACATGGTCTCCCGCTCATGCGTACTCTAGCAACTTGCGGCCATTTTATATTGCTGCTCGACAGGCCTAAGCGCACTATTTTCAAAGATAAACAAAATATTGTTAAAACAAAGAAATATAAACCCTTTCGTTTCCCTCCCGTCTTTCTACGTACCCCAATTAGGTATTACCTAGCAGAAGCAACATATAAAGCTGTCCCTTACTTACCATCGCTTTATTTTGCAACCACACGTTTTATTTAAAAGCACAAATCATGCATTTATTATTTAATTAGTACGCAAATATTATGTTAAACACGTAAACAATTATAAGTCAATTAATTTGCATACAGAATAGCGTGTTACCTTTTTCCCTTAACATGTAACATACTTTGTTGGTTATTTACTTGAACGAACATGTTTATTAATATTTTACGAAAATATTAGGAGGTTAAAATTTTTACATTTACCCTGCTCCATCAATAGTATGGTTATAAAAAATGGAATGGGAAGAGTTGATCAAGTTCTATGTTTGTCCTTACTCATAGGTAAATACACAGCTGCCAAAAAGGGCACAATTTTTCTTTAATTTATAGATTTGACAGCAGCCTTTTACTGTGTATCACATTCAAAACTTTGGGTTATTATGGCAGAGCTAGGAGTAGAGGAGACAGTTGTCACTTTTACAAGACAAATGTATAGGGATTCCAATGCATGGTTATGCTATTGACGAAATAATGAATACACTGAGCACTTTAAAATCAGAAAAGGAGTAAGACAAGGGTGCATAGTCACCCATTTTTAGGTCTCGCCTGAGCCAGCGCGCATGCGCTGCTCTGCGAGGCTTTTAGTAAGGGCTTTTAAACTTTAAACGCTCGTGCATGTGCTTTTTTTTTATCACCCGCAATTGGCCTTTGCGTGCGTCTTTCTAAGAAAGACAGCACGCAATGGTCCAAGGCGGGTGCATGTCCTGCCTTCTCTGTCCCTTGGCCTAGGGTGCTCGGGAGCGAGCAGCAGCGCGGCCGGATGCCAGCTGCATTCCTGACATTCTTTTTCAATTAGCGCGCTCGCTTTAACTTTCGCGGCGGCGCTTGTTTTTTTCTGGTCTTTCATCTCACAGCTAGGACTGGCCTCCAATATCACATTAAGGCCTGGACTCTGATCTCGCACTGAGGACCGGGCTCTAAAATCACTGAGGCCTAACTGGTCTCTGAGCTCACACTGTAGATGACGGGGCTCATAACTCACAATGACGTTCGTTCGCCGGTCACGAAGTTATGACGGGACTCTGATCTCACACTGCGTCCTGGCATTCAGTCTCACAATGATGACGGGGCTCTAATTTGTCTTTGTGAGAATTGGAATGAGCATGAGGCACGAAACTCAAATTGAAGGCCGTTCTCCAAATACGCAGTAATGACTGGACTTTTGGTTCACACTGAAGTCTGGCCACTAATCTTACACTCGGGACTGGACTTCGACCTCATTTTGAGAATTGCGTTTTATTCTCACAACAATGACTGGACACAACTGAACTCAAGGGCCTGACTAGATTCCAATACCTCACTGAGGATGGGCTGTAATCACACTGACTATCAGGTACATTAAAGTCCACATTCCGCCCTCCGTGCCCTCCTTGCCCCTGGCACCGGCTGCCCTTCACGGCCCCCCCTGCCACTGCCCCAGCGTCGGGTCCGCCGCCTGCCAACAGCTCCAGACGCGCAGAGCCGCCCCCGCCGGCCGCAGATCGATGCCGCCGCCTTTCATGTGAGCAGTGCCCCGGGAGCCAACCGACAGCGGAGAGTCAGTGTGTGCGGCACAGGGCGGGCACTTACAGGCGGGCGGGGGAGGGGCTCACAAACACGGGCTGTTCTCGGCGGCACTGTGTGCTCCTGACCTGCCTTCTTCCGTCAATGCCTGCCCTCCCTGTCTGCCATCTGCAGACACCATCTGCCCTCCGCCGGCAATTCCTGACCCCAACCTGCCCTCTGCAGCTCTGCCTGCTGCACGCCTGCCTTTGCCGTCTCAGCCTGTCTGCCCTCTACAAACAAACGTGCTCTCTGACAGCGCTGCCCGCTCTCTGCCTGCCGACCCTCAACCATCTGACTTCTCTCTGCAGACACGAACCGCCCTCTGCAGGCACTGCCTGACCCGAAACTGCCCTCTGCACGCAATGACTGCTATCTGCCTGCCCTACCTGTCTGCCTTCTGTCTGCCCTGTCCTCTCTCTGTCTGCACTGTTGCCATCTGCAGACACCATCTGTCATATGATATGCCTGAGCTGACTGCGCTCTGCAAACGCTACCTGCCCTCTCTCAGTGCTACCTACCCCTCTGCCTGCCCGGGCTCCTCTACCATCCTGTTCTCTGCATACACCATGGGCCCTCTGCACGCTGCAGACACTGTCGGTCCTCCCTGTCTGTCCTCTGCAGACTCTGCCAGCTATCCGCCTGCCCTGGCTGTATCAGTCTGCCTGCCCTCTGCAAACAATACTTGCTCTCTGCCAGCGCTGCCCGCTCTCTGCCCGTACAACCTTCACCCTGCAAACACCATCTGCCCTTCCGCCGGCAATGCCTGACTCCGACCCGCCTTTTGCAAGCACTGCCTGCTTTCTGCCTGACCTTAATGTCTGCTCTCTGCAAACGTTACCTGCCCTCTGCCAGCGCTGCCTGCCCTCTGCCTGCCCCCCTCCTTCCTCTGCTCTGCAGTCACCATGTGCCCTCCTCCGGCAATACCCGAGCATGTCTGTCCAGCCAGTGCCGGATTAAACCCTCTAGTCTAGAGGCCCCAAGGCAGTCGTAATTTCGCCCCGTCCGCAAGCAATTACAGCGCTAGATTCTCTTCGGACTCTCGGTTTCGCTGGCAGCTGAGATTATGCAGTGACAGGATGGGAAGAGACCACAGGTCCGAATCACAAATATAGGTTTCCTTTTCCTGGAGTAACTGAGACTTGGAGAAACTGCGGAGCAAAAATTACTCTCAGAAAAACCATTGACCGCTTTGCACGTTGTCTAAATAGCACTAGGCGCTACTCGTGTCCAGACAGCGCTAGGCGCTACAGTGCCTCTTAACGATGATTTTCCATTGAAAGCTTTGCTGTGTCTTCACTCGGAGTTTATAAGTTGTAACTTTGTAATGTGCGCCTCACTGATGTAATAAACCATACTCTCCTTAACATTAGCACGTTTCTAATGTTTTAACCCTTTAATAAAAGGAAGTACGCCCCCAGTGTAATGTAAAAAAAAATGCTTCTACCCACTGGGCGTTTTATGAATGCGTTAATGAGCTCAGAACGTGTGTGGCCGCTGCAGATGTCGGTGTTATCTTTTTATCTTTTTTTGATTCTGACCCCCTTGAATGATTTATCTGACTATTTTTTAAGCTGTGCATAGTGTGCAATATTTATTGTTGTGATGGGCTCTGTGCGACTAGTTATGCACACTATCTGTCAGCATTCACAAAGTGACGCTTGTCCTGACCGGATCAGGTTTAACCTGGTGTTTTAAGTTGAATTGTAAAATGCAAACTCTATAATTTCCTTTCTGCATCGATTCCACCATCTGACACATTTTTCTGCGAGTGTCTTGATGCAGACGAGGCGGGAAGTCTTTGATGAACGCGGCTCGCCTCGCATCTCTTCACTCACACAAAGCTCATTTGTGCCCACTCTCTGCCAAGGGCCTCTGTCCCTCCTGTGTGTTCTGGGCAGAGCCTGTCACTTCCCTTCCTCAATTGTGTCCCTCGTCCCACGCACCTCGCTCAGAGATTGCGCTGTTTTCTAGAGTCCCCCAAAGTTGGATTTTTTGAGTGAGTGAGTGTGTGTGTGTGTGTGGGGGGAGGGGGGGGGGGGCATGTGTGATTTAAACCAGCTTTAAAAGTTATGATCCCCTTCCCCAGCCGCCTGGATGGAATAGTGCACCCTAACACACACACCCTGGATAATGTGCTGCTCATTAAGTGACAATAGATGTTGTAGCACCCAGGGTAATTTGCTGCATGGCTAAACACTTCTATAGACCTAAAGGCGAGACCTATTGGCTATGCCAATGCTTGTTTATTTTCTTTGTACTCAAATAGAGTTGTTAATGTATTGAGTTCAGGGTCACGAGATACAGCTTACATCGGCTTGCGACAGCTACCAATTCTTTTATACGCAGAGGATGCGGTTTTAATTGTGAGAACGTGTAGAGGACTACACGATTGATAGATGACTATATTGTCTTCCTGCAGGACCTTGACTTACAAGTTAATGAATCTAAAACTTTTACATTGATATGTGGGGCAAAGCCAAGAAGAAGACCAGTACACACTGTTAACAACAGTAGAGTGGCGTAGACTGTGACGTTTGCGTATCTAGGAATCCTATTTGATAACAAATATGTTTGGAAACCCATGACTGCAAATAGGGTGGCCGTGTTTGAAGAAGCAATGCATGGTTTAGATAGATTTATGAAAAAGTTGGGCTCTAAACCTGTTAAGGAATGTAAAAAAGAAATGCATCTAAATGTGTAACGATCGCTACACACGGGGCCGGTGTTTGGGGTATTCAGAATGTACAAAGTATTCGGTCTGTAGAAAATGCATTTTTGAAAAACCTTTTGGCCGTTCCCCCTAAGCTGTTCTACTGGCATTATTCATGATGAACTTCTGACTCCTTATATAACAGATACAATGAATAAGGCACCTTTGTCACTCTGGCACTCCATCTGCAGAAGGGAGGAAACCGCTTTAACTAAACTGATTTTGAAGGAGTGTCTGCAACTTCACTCGGTACAGGATATTCCATGGCTCGCCGATGTAAAATCGGTATGTGAGGAGCTCGGATGCCCCGATTTATTTAGAGAGCTGGAATAACTTCACTCGGTACAGGAGATTCCATGGCTCGCTGATGTAAAATCGGTATGTGAGGAGCTAGGATGCCCCGATTTATTTAGAGAGCTGGAATAACTTCACTCGGTACAGGAGATTCCATGGCTCGCTGATGTAAAATCGGTATGTGAGGAGCTCGGATGCCCCGATTTATTTAGAGAGCTGGAATCCTGTCTTAAAATCTCCAAGTCAACCTTGAAGCTTATGTTTATGAAAAAGGCCCAGTTAAAATGATTTGAGACGGAAAAAGTGAACTCCTGAATCCTCAGTAGTCGCTTACAATTCACTAAATACTCAAGACAGTCTCCTGACTTATTTATCCTTAATACAGAATCTACAACATTGCTATGTGCTGACAGAATTTCGATTCAATCGCCTACCTCTCATGATTGGTTACCCCACCAAATGTTTTAGCTTCGTGGATTTGAGTCTGTGCCCTTGTGATGGGGTTTCTGCTCAATCCACTTTGCATATTATGCTCTTTTGTTCACTCTATGATATACCCAGAAAGCAATTTTCAATCCCCATTTAGAAAAAATACATATTTAGACTGTGTAGACTGGCGTTGCTGTTCTTACAAAACTTGCATAGCCCTTGGGTATGTAATGCTGTGGCCTCGTTTATATGGCAGGTTTTTAAAATGCGGAAATGTATTGCTTCTTGATGTACTGCTTACTATGCACTTTATAATCCATTGCTGCTATATCTTTTGAGCACTGTTTATGGTTATATGATATGGGTTTTAATCTTGGTCGAAATTAGGATGTAACATGAGATGTTTTATTTTATGAATGTATTCGTTATTTTATGATCGTAATATATTTCGTTTATCTTATCTCTGTTCTTTTATGCTACAGAAATGTAGCGAAATAAAGATTTTTGACTGACTGACTTGAGTGTGACACCTGACTTGAGTGTGGCAATAATAGAACTGCAGCTTTAAAGGCATATTTCAATGCTTTTGCATTTGACTTGAGAGGGGCACTTAACAACTAGTAGAACTGCAACTTTATGAAAGACTTTCAGTGCTTTTGCATTTGACTTGTGAGGGAAACCTCATAACGACTAGTGGAATTGCGGCTTTATATAAGAATTGTAATGCTTTTGCATTTGACTCAAGAGGGACATCTAGTAACCACTTGGGGAACTGCACCATCATGATAAAATAGCAATGCTTTTGCATTTGACTTGTTAGAGACATCTAGTTAAGACTAGTGGATGTGTGCAGCTTCATGAAGGAATTTTAATGCTTTTGCATCTGACCCACGAGTGAGCTCTAGTAAAGCCTTGAGGAACTGCCGCCCTGGGGAAGAGAAAGAATAAAAGGACCTCACCAAATATCTTTATTGGCTTGCATTTTGCTTCTTCCTACCACAGCCCATAGCATAAGGGAGTGGCCATTTTAATGGGACATAAATGTAGTGCTTCCCAAAAAAACTGTTTCCCAACAGTACAGTGGAAGGCACTTGACTTAACCAGTGACTGCTAGTACATAGGTTGTATTCACCAAGTGTTTGGTAGTAATCAAGACATTTATTGAAAGGTGCGATATTAATTCTTCAGCATATACATATTGACTTATCCTAATGAAATGAAGCACAATTTATTTGAGTAACAAAAGTGGATTTGTACATTTTTATGTTGAAGCCACACCCGTCAACTTTGTGAAGGACACTATGAAGCAGTTGCATCTTACTCAAGTGAGACATTCCGTAACAATGTGAGCCATTGCAGCTTTGTGACAGACTTGTTAGGCAGTTGCTTCTGACTTGAAAAAGACACTTGTCTTGTTGAAGTGTTCACGCTGTTTCTTCTGACTCGAGAAGGACATCTAGTAATTACTTGAGGCATTGTAGCTATGTAAATAGCCAGACCAATTGGCTTTGCCAATGCTGGTTTCTAACACGTTATTGTTTGCCTCTTTTTCTTGAGAAGGTTCTACCTGCAGTAGGCCAGTTGGGCCTTATCTTTCTTAGCCGAAGACCGGGATAATTACAGTATTTCCATTCTGTTTTTATTGCATATCTTGTGTAGATCACATATCGTGCATCAGGCACCAGTCTAGCTCAGTGCTTGCAACCAATGATAGGTATGATAGGTACTGCGCGTCCACCCCGACAGAATGTCCAAAGGCAAGTCAGTCTGTGGCCTTGCATGTCCAGCTGCCAGCCATTCTGTCTGTAATTCCTTTCCGTGGCTCGTTACGTTAAGTTATACAGGTGTGTTTCTGTTATTTTCTTCTGCTATTAATACTAAACTAAGCAAACACAAGGAGATGATTGACGGAGTGCTGAAGCTTTTCAGACACTCACCCCCAGTCACAGATCTTGGTTGAATCCATCATCGTTCTTTAGCTCACTTCGCCACCCTAGTTCAGACCCAGCCATATGCAAATCAGTCTTGATGCTGTTCCTCATAGGAACAGTTCAGCCGGAACTGCCAAGCCAGGTCTTCCCTGGACCGGAAACCAGCATCCTGGGACCGGTTTCGGGGTAACACCCCTCATCAGCCATCATCCTATTGTGTTTGCTTTGTTTGCCCTAGGTTGGCAGGGTATGCCCAGACGTGGGTCCCTTGCTCACTTTGCTACTAAATTCAAGATAGGTGTTACCCCGAAACCGGTTCCAGGATTTTTGTTTCCGGTCTAAGGAGGACCTTGCCTGGCAGTTCGGGCTGGACTGTTCCCATGAGGAACACGGTCAAGACTGATTTGCATATGGCTGGGTCCAAACTGGGGTGGCGAAGTGAGCAGAAGATTGATGATGATGTAAACCCAGATCTGTGACTGGGGGTGAGTGTCTGAAAAGATTCAGCGCTCCGTCCATCATCCTATTGTGTTTGCTTTATTTTCCCTAAGTTGGTAGGGTATGCCAGACGTGGGCCCCTTGTTCACTTTGCCACTGGTTTCAAGCTAGCCTGGCTGATGAGGGGTGTTACCCCGAAACCGGTCCGAGGATGCTTGTTTGTGGTCCAGGGAGGACCTGGCCCAGCAGTTCGGGCTGGACTGTTCCAGATGAGGAACAGGGTCAAGACTGATTTGCATATGGATGGGTCCAAACTGGGCTGGCTTAGTGAGCAGAAGAATGATTATGGATTAAACCCAGATCAGTGACTGGGGGTGAGTGTCTGAAAAGTTTCAGTGCTCCGTCCATCGTCCTATTTTGTTTGCATTAATACTAAACTGTTGCTTGATACTACAAAGAGCCTTAAAGATTCAAACCTTTTTTTGCAGTGTCACTGCATCTTTTCATGTTTCCTAGAGGGACATTCATGAAGCTCCCCAGTCCGCTCGGAGTGGGTTCTATCAAATGCATACCTTTGTAATGTAAGAGTAGCAGTTTGAAACAGACATGCTGTGCATGATTCAATTATTAATTATAACTTTAAACCTTTTTTGTTATAGAGACATGGCTCTCTGATGATTGTAAACACATTTTTGAATAACCTACCCTTCCTAACTATGCATTTTTTGTCAGGACCGGACAGCAAAGTGTGACAATGGCGTAGCAGTAATTCATAATAGGGAATTAAGTTACGCCATAGCATTTGTAATCAGTTTAGTGGGGCAGATACTCTTTGTGTAGAATTAGATGGATAGAAGCATGGTCTGTATCGTTATCTACCGCCCTCTGCGGTTAACCATGGTTAGAAAAGCGAATTTCTGCGATCCAATTACATTATTCCTAGTAATGTGTCTTGAGGACTCTAATGTATGGGGTGAGCACCTTCAGAGCGCTATGTTTCTTGGGGACTCTAATGTATGGGGTGAGCACGTTCAGAACGCTAATACCAAAGGATTACTCATTTCGATGCACTCTGTAAAACTGATCAAGCTAGTCCTTGGACATGTGCATAAAGCCGGCTACAGGCAACCTCATATTTACACAGTCATGCTCGATTAATGGCCGTTCTCCACTTGAAATGTAGTGGGCTGACCATTCTTTTATTTCTTTTAAATTTCACATCAAACCATGGACTGTAGTTGTTAATTCAGTGTAAAAGACAGTTAATGCACATAAAAGAGAATGGACGGTAAATAATATAGAAAAACATACCTATCTTTTTGTGGTCACATATGACGCTATTTCCATTCATTGGAATAAATCAAAAACCCACTGATCTGGGTGACATTTTTTATAATCATCCAAAGACTTCTCTAGATTTGTTGTGCCCATTGAGATCTAAAAAAATTAACCTATGCCATATAAGATGGAAATGGTACACCCCAGAATTAGAAGAAAAGTCTGTATTATGCAAGTTAGAAAAGAATTGGTGCAAATGCTGTGATCTGCAAACTAGCGCTATTTTTTGTCGCATGTCAAGTCGATGCAAATTCCTAATTAGAGCAATTGATTGGAGCACCACCTCTCTTTGCTCTGGCGGTGTGAAAATGCCAGGATGCAGAAAGGCCCTGGATCCCATGCAGCCATTTTGGGTCACGTCGCCATGCTGCATCTCCTCTGATGCACTTGGAGGGCAGTAATGGAGAGAATGTACTCTCCAGACTCTCCTTGGGGAAGTTCCAGCGGGGATCAAGAAGGCTCTCTCAGTCGGCCATGTTGGACTTTCGGGCCTGTACAGGGGCCCAATCAAGGCTTGCAAAGGTAGCTGTAATCCGTTCTCTGCTTCAAGAAATAACCACACACGAGAGTAGCCCTTGCTTTTGGCAAGTGATATGGTTCAATTCACGTCACCCCCAGCCCTCTTGTATAGCGTTTCAGCCCGAATTTTACTTTGGGAGCTTTTTTGAGAGCAGCCATGTTTAGCCTGGCCAAGTCCCGCCTCAGTGCTCCTGTTAAAAACACCTCAGCACAATTTAACAGACTAGGTTTTCTGAAAGCACCTATACTCATGACCAATAGCACATTCTAAATGTTTAGAACAAATCTGTAGTTACAAGGCAGGTTGGAGTGTACATCTGGCTATCCGGTTCTGGATCTAACAAGTAGTTTGAAATACCCAGATCATACGGTTAGAAATAATTAAAATCTTGGTGAGCAACTAGTTAGGATTATGGAGAACTACAGAAAAGGCTGAATAAGTGGGTTTCTTGTGAAGATTAAGCTCCTCTTCCCACATTTTTCAGAGTGGCATCTGGTCTGAAGAAAGGACTGTTTTGGACCTTTCAGTTAGTCTTCTAGGCCAATCCAGCATCACTCAGCTGGTCTTTTTTAATTGTTGTGAGAGATGCCTCGCTATTCACTAAAGCAATCAAGCCACAGTTCTTATGGATTTGACTTTTACAACAAATTGAATGCTTCACTCTTGAATTACAGTAGGTTCAAGGATGCGTTTTACTGAATTTGTGCTGCAGTCCTACATCTGTCTGAATAAAGTGACCTTGTTTTAGAAAGAGAGACCATCATGCCTAATAAGGCCAGCTGACAAAAATAATTCTAGGTGACCAGACGTAATGGCAATGATTTCTCTCCCCAGAAAAAGAGCAAAAAAAGACAGAAATGCTCCAGAAGTTTCACCACTTCCAGCACCTGGCAGAACTCTATCACGTTTATCATTCCATCCAGAGATACACGGTAAGATCTGCATGCACCCAACATTCCCTTTGTCATACGTGCTCTAAGTAAGTTTATTTCTCCAGCTTCTAAAATATAAGCACAAATGTGAAGGTATGTGTGGCTGTTCTGGAGGATTAACATTATTATGGACTGTTTGTTGCGGTCTCTTTCGTCCCCACTTACTCTTCTTATGTGTTCGGAAAAAGGTTGTGGTTTATTTCAAATAAGGTATGGCTTATAAGCTTAATTGGCAGTACTCAAGGTGCACTTAATTATACATAGTCATATAAGACTGTGTTGTATTGAATATATAATGTTTTCCATTTTGCTGCTGTACCATATCTCTGTTAGAAAGTGCGCACAAGTAAATTATATCTGTATATATGAGACTGGAATACAAAAAAATAAAAAATGATCTTGACCTAACCTTTCAATTAATAATGAAGCTATGCTATTGGCACACCTTTCGATTGTAAAAGTATACCAAAGACACCACCAGCTGTGGGGCTATCAAGAATGATTAGGGTTGTGTGAGAAACCTAGCCTGGAGCATATAAGGTTTGTTACTCTTTCAGAAGACCCGAAATATGCATTTTAGTTACATGTAAAAAAAAAAAAAACATATTTAGCTATGCTCCATGGTGACAAATATATAGAAGTGATCCTAAATGTAAAAAATATCTACATCCGACGAAGCCCAGCTAGACCTGTGAACATTGGATCATGTTACTTTGCTTGAATTGGAGCATGGGACATGTTTATTAACGCCTATGTGATCTGCTGTCAACTCATCCAGTTTTCAGAAACTCCATTAACAGAGATACTATAGAGTCATGGCTTAGAACACTCCCATTAAAAAAACATATTCATAGATACCCCAATAAAGGCTGACTGTGACCTTATAAAACCATGGTATTGGGGTAGCTGAACATTGAAATAGCACTTCTCAGTTCGAGGCCAATGTTGACATCACTTGTTTAATTTGGAGGTTGCAAATTGTGACCAAAGGATAGGGAATGCTTCAGCCTGTACATCCATCCATTGCAGACTTCAGGTTTTTTTATCCCCTGGATAGTCAGGGAAATATTTTGTTGTTTTTCCATCTGGAATGTGGTGACCTTTGCCAAGTGACAAGTTATGATAATGCAGATTGTGCAAATATTTCTTTGAGTGCTGCTGTTAGAAGACTTAATGTGTAGTGTTTTTCCTTTTCGGTGATTCTTATATTCCTGTTATCATAGTGGTAATGGTGCTCATCAGTGTCATAGGTCTGCATCAAAATGTTAAGGAAAACATGTTTTCTTTTTCTGCTTTACTAGTACTACCAAATATTGACTATCTGCTGCATCAGAGAAATTAAAACATTGATTCTGAACCTATTTAGACAAGGTCATTAATGGGATATCTTTTTTATGGCCTACTCCTCATTTATAGTGTGGGAAGACGTTTCCTATGGAAGAGCCGCTGCATGCTCTGCCTCTTACGATGGGCCCAACATCATTGGGAATGGCATTGGAGGATCTGCACAATTTACAGCTGCCATTAAAACGCTATTTCTAGTGGTGTTCTTTCTGTCTGGTACTGCCATGTTACTGCATGTTTAACCTCCACCACAAGGGTTTTACGGACAGGCTGCTCGTACAGCCGTTGCGCAACTCCTTTCAATCTGCAAAAAGTTTGGTGGATGGACACCCATCAAACTTTTGTAATTTTTTTGTTTATTTCTGCAAAACATAAATGTAATGATCCCTTCACTCTGGGAGTTTATTCCCATGCTTATAGGGGTCATTATTTGTTTTCCCATCCTGCTCCATGCAGTTTTTCCTGAATTGCACCATCAACCCTAAATAGGGCGGACAGTGAAGTTTCGTTCCTCCGATAGCCCTTCTCTCTTTGGCCGTCGAACAAAGTATTCCATTGACTGAGCCAACAGGGGTTTGTCGACAGAATACTTGAGGTGCACCCATTTCTAAATGAGTCAGTCGGACCGAAGGTTTAGGTGGTGGGGTACCCAGTTGTGTTTGCAACAGAGTATCCTGCCCGCAAAACTCTAAATTGGGCCTTTAGTTATTAATTATTTACAGTTTGAAGCGGTTGATGCTGTAAGGTGCACAATATCTTACCAGTCTCTGTAAAATACTGTGGCAAAGAGTCTAGGAAACTGGCTATGTTATGGTAGAAGGCTTTTTCTCATGTTAATTACCAGCTGAGAAATTCTTAGTGGTGAGATCTCAAACAGTCACATTGTGGAAGCATTCAGTGTTGCGGACAGCCGTTTGTCTTTCTTTGTGGCTCATTTGTTGCAGGTAACCATGGAGGCACTTCCCTGCACTCTTTAGAAATCTTTTCACTCTAGTTTCACCAGCAGTGTGTGGTTGCATTTGGGAGTGTATTTGAAAAAGCCTTCAAAATTAAGGGTTTTTGGGAGACCCTGAATAGTAGGGGATTTATGACCTTGACATAAACCATACTCCTTTGTTTTCCTGTGTGCTTCCTCCCTCAATGCTTAGTTTATTAACCTAATTTTTTGTACATCAACCATACAATTAAAAAGCTTAGGGAGCCTTCTGGAATAATCACACAAAAAAATCCTTTTAACATTAACATGAAGAATACTTTATCCCCATTAACACAGACAGGTGCCTAGGCCCCAGCTCTCACTTACCTGGGGGACTGGTCCTCCGACCAGTCTAAGGCCCTTCGGACCCGACCGTCTGCCTCAAGGTCCTTGCCCTGTTGCGTTCCTCCCCTCTCTCCTCCACTCCGCTGTCCTCCTGCTTTTCCGTTTGACTCTTCTCTGGTGTCGTCTTGCTGTTCTCTGCTGTCCTCTTGCTGTCACTCACTGACACCTCTCACAGTCTCGCTCTTGCTTGTTCTCCTAGCTATTATGCTTGTTATTGGGGCTGTTATTGTGCCTGTTATTTGTGCCTTGTCCCATCTTTTGTGCCCTTTCTGTGCTCTGTTTCGTCTTTGGTGCCCGTATTGTACACCGACTTGTTTTTTGCCTGTTTTGTGCACTGACTTGTTTCTGTGCCCATGACTGTTTCACCTCTTTTGTCCCCAGTTTTTACCCTCACGCCAGGCACTCCTCTGCTTCCTCCCTCCCGCGCTTTCCCCCTTCATCCTTTCCCCTCTCCTTACATGTTTTTTCCTGCGTTTTCCTTGTGCCTTCCCTGCCTGCTGATTCCCACCCCTCCCTAACCTCGCCCCCCACACTCCTCCCCTTCCCAGGACCGACTTTATAGCGGCCCCTGCGCAACGGGCGTGTGCAATAGGCATGTCAAAGGCAAGCCTGTCTGCACCTGTCCGTGCCTGGACTGCACCCAGGCCCACAGACCCTGGTTCGTCTGACCGCTATACTACCTCGGACTTGCAAGCTCTCAACTCGGGCCGCCTCCATGGCAGCTGCTCCCGAGCCACACGACACTCCACTGCAGGACCGTTCTCATGCGCCCAACACAGCTTTTCATTCAGCACCACCCGCCACACACGTCTAACCCTGTTTCGCATGCATGCTCCTCAACACCAGATCTGATTTGGCTGATTTGCCCGCTAACGCAGCCAGTACCCTTACCAATTTTACTTAATTGGGAGATTTTAATCTCCACTTCGACGATCTCTCACAGGTGGTTGCAGCAGAGATTACAAATGACCTGGCAGCCTATCAGTTCTTCCAAAAAGTTGCCAATCCCACTCATATAAAAGGAGACCTATTAGATCCCATTTTCTCCAATCTGGAAGGCCTAGCTGGAGGGAATCCCATCCCGGTACCGTGGTCTGACCACTTTCTCATCCCACTTCTCTGGACCCCCCCCCCCAATGCTGCAGTGTCTTACACTAAGCCGATCAACACCAGGTCACGTCCCTGGCCCAAACTTTCAATAGAACAATGGCTGATAGAGTTGGAAAAAACAAAACCAGTGTACAACTCTGATGCTGTTATTTCTAATGAAAACTTTAACAAATGGATACAAGACTCCCTAGATCTGCTTCTTCCTAGAAAACTGACCCAGATAAAAACAGGAAGCAACAGAATGGCCTGGTACTCCCCAAAACTCCGGGCATTAAAACAAACCTGTAAGAAGTCTGAAAGATCTTGGAGGAAGGACTTCTCCCCTGACAAGAAACGGAATTACAGGGAGGCTATCAAACTATACAAAGCCGAAATTAAAATGGCCCAGGCGGCCTACTACGAAGATAAAATTTCATTAGCGGCTAACTCCGCGCGTGAGATCTTTCGTATCGCCAAAACACTGCTTAGACTCCCCCCTCCTCCAGTGACTCTTGACACCTCAGGCTCACGCTGTAATAAATTTGCAGAATTATTTCTGAAACAAGTTGCTGGAACCGTCTCCCCCATTATTTTACAGCTGATTAACGCCTCTTTTTCCTCTGGAGTGGTTCCCCCCCATGGAAGAAAGCAATGGTGAAGGCACTTCTCAAAAAACCCAGCCTTGACCCTGACTCCCTGGGAAATTACCGTCCTATCTCACTTCTCCCAGGGATCAGCAAAATAGCAGAAAAATACGCCAACTCAGTATTGTCTGTCTTTTTAGAGACTCACAAACTCCTTCACCTGTCTCAGACGGGGTTTCGACCACTCCAAGGAACAGAAACGGCCCTGCTCTCAGTTGTTGAAGAGTCCAAAAAAATCCTGGACGCCGGAGACACCACTGTGGTCATTCTCTTGGACCTCAGTGCTGCCTTCGATACGGTCAACCACCAAATCTTGGTCCATAGACTTACAAGAATGGGGGTGACTGGGGTCGCTCGGGCATGGTTGCAATCCTTCCTGAGCGATAGATCCTTCCAGGTCTTTGACACTGATGTGGCCTCTAGACAGGTCCCTCTCTGCTGTGTAGTTCCTCAGGGGTCTTCCTTGAGTCCCACATTATTTAACATTTATATGAGCCCGTTAGCAGAGTGTGTGTTGCCCTTTGGGGTACACATAGTGACCTATGCAGACGATACGCAACTTGTGGTGGGACTTAACCATGCTGATAATTCCCCCTCCAGACTCCGTCCTTGCTTGGAAGAGGTTGCTAAATGGATGAATGACTCCTTCTTGAAACTGAATGGGGAAAAAACTGAGATGATCCTGGGGAATTGGTCCCCCCTCTGATCTCAATGCAATGTGGCCGACCACCCTGGGCCCTATTCCGACTCCCAAAACCCAGATAAAAAGTCTGGGCATCTGGCTAGACCAAGATCTTACCTTCAAGGTCCAGGCACGCAATGTGGCGGACTCTTGTTATGGCATCTTAAAGATGCTCCGTAAAGTCCTTCCCCTTCTCCCCTTTCAGGCAAGGAAACTTGGGGTCCAGGCACTCATTCTATCGCGTCTGGACTATGGGAATGCCGTTTATTTTGGGGCCCCATGCACGACCCTCTCAAAACTCCAGGTGTCACAGAATTGGGCAGCCAGAATCCTTCTGGATATCCCGAAATACCAATCAGCAAAACCTGCTTTAAAATTACTTCATTGGCTCCCTATTAGGGAGAGAGTTAATTTCAAGGCTATGTGTATTGTTCATAAATCGTTAGCCGGAAAGGGCCCTGCCATTAATCATTCTATTATTCGGCCCTACCGTGCTAATAGATGCCTTGGCTCAGATAACCTGCACCTTGTCACTGTCCCTAGGATTAGGAAAGCTAGAAGCGGGTGCCGTCTGTTCTCCTACAATGCAGCTAAGCTTTGGAACTCTCTCCCTCTTTATCTACGGAAGGAATCTAACCATCTTGCCTTCCGCAAACTGTTAAAAACCTGGCTATTTCCCTAGTCTGATTGGCTCCCCACTATTTGCCGTTATCAGCGCTGGGATGCCTTCGGGTAGCCATGCGCTTAACAAATGCTTTTTCATTTCTGCAAGCACGCCATGGAGATCTGGGACCTCATCAACACGCACTCCCCAGACATCCTTTTTCTCACTGTAACATGGCTCAACCCGTCATCCACCCCTGCCGACACCATCCCTCCTGGCTACAATATCGCCCTCTGAGACAGGCACCACAAACCCAGAGCAGGTCTTTCAACCATCCACAGAGATACCATCACCTGCACCACTTCCATGGAGGAATCCACCGTATTTCCGACTACAAGTCAGCTTCACCCACGACCATCATAGGCACCCTAGCTTGCCGACCTCCAGGACCATGCACCACCTTCAGCAATCTCCTCAATGACTTCATCACTCCCATCGCTATCATATCCAACAACAACTTACTGCTCGGCTAGCTCAACCTCCATCTTGTCCAAGGCCCGTTTCACAACCCAGGCCACATCCTTGACCCCATCTTCACAGCCAACAACCGATCACCTTCAGCCACCACACCCCACTCACGCAGACGGACCACTCCAACGTACACTTCTACATCAACACACCCCATTCCAGCAAACCAATGCCAACAAGCAACTTCAGGCGCAACAGGAACCAGATAACAGCTGCAGATTGGACCCACACCCACAAATTTAACCAGCCTACCCTCACTGGCAACCTACAGAATGACTTCACCACATTCAACAACTGGATCACAGACTGCTCCAACACACTTGCTCCCATAAAGAAAAATAGGCAAACAAGAACAAGTGCTCAAGCCTGCTGTTACACAGAAAATCTAAGAAACTCCAAACATTACTGTAAGCAACTAGAGAGAAGATGAAGAGCCAGCCAAGACAGCACCTCAAGAGACACTTGCAAATCTGCGCTCAGAAGAGATCACGTCCAGATCAAAGAAGCTAGGAAAGCAGCCCTCGTACTGTGACTAGAATTCTGCTCAAATTCCTGCAAAGAGCTTTTCAACATTGACAGAGAATTCTCTAACCCAGCTGCAGCCACCAACACCATCACCTTTTCTCTGGACCCCTGCAACAGCCTCTCCTGTTTCTTCCATAACACAATACTCAAGATCTACAGTAACTTTGCCCCCCAACCCATTGCAGAAGACCTCATCAGACAAACGCCAGAATTATGAAGACCATCCATGCGGGGCCCCCACTGACCTCTGCCCTAACCACATGTACAACTTAGGAAGAATGGTTATCCGCGCCAACCTCACCACCATCATCAACACCTCCATCCTTAGCTGAAACTTCCCATATAACTGTAAACAAGCAGAGGTCACAGCTGTCCTGAAGAAACCCTCAAGGAGACTCGGAAGAACTCAGTAACTACAGGCCCATCTCGCTCTTGCCTTTCCCTTCAAAAGCCATGCAGAAAGAGATCAACAGGCAACTCTCCTCCCACCTAGAACTGCACCATCTCCTTGACTTCACACAGACAGGGTTCCACCACAGCACAGAAATCCCCCTCTTGGCTCTACAGACGACATCTGGACCATTATGGATGGAGGGGAAACCACAGCTCTCATCCTGCTAGACCTCCCAGCAGCCTTCGATACCGTACCCCATGGCATCCTCATCACTAGATTTCATGACTCAGGAATTCAAGTACCCGCTCTGATTTGGACTACCACCTTCCTTTCATACAGAACACGAGTCAGACTCCACCTTTACACCGCAGAACCCCAGACGCTAGTCTGTGGAGTCCCCCAAGGATCCTCCCTTGGTCCACCCTCTTCAACCTGTACATGGCACTCCTCACCCGCATCATAAGAGCCCATGACTTCAACATTGTCTCCTACGCCTATGACACACAGCTCATCCTATCCCTCACCAGGACCAACTTCACCTCCGGCATGACCAATTTGGCCAACTAGATGAGGGAGAACTGCCCAAAACTCAACACGGACAAGACAGCGATCCTGATCTTCTGAAACAAGAGAACCCCATGGTACTCCTCCTGGTGGCCAGCGGAAAGGTGATCCACTCTCACAGACCACGCCAGAAACCTCGGTATCATCGTAGATGAGAAACTCACAATCAATATACATGTGAAGGCAGGGACGTCATCCTGCTTCCTCATTCTCAGAATGTTCTGCAGGATTTTCAGATGGCTCCCCACGCACATGAGATGCACGGTCACCCAGGCTCTCATAACCAGCAGACTAGACTATGGCAATATGCTCTGTCGGCATCTCCATCCAGCTCACTCAAAGACTCCAGACCATCCAAATCACTGCCGCCAGACTCATCCTAGACATCCCCAAAAGCCCCCACATCACACCCTACAGTGCAGAATTACACTGGCTACGTATCCAGAAACAATGCCTATTCAAGCTGCTCGTCCATGCCTACAAAGCCTGCCACAACACTGGGCCTACGTACCTCAACAACTGACTTCAACTCTACCATCCAGCTCGACATCTATGCTCAGCCTCACTCACCCTCACACGTGTCCCCTGCATCCGCAGAAGCAAATCAGGAGGTCTCTGCTCTCCTACATTGCCCCCTAGACCATGAATAAAGTCCCCCAGCACATCAGGACTGCCCCTTCACTACTCAACTCCTGCAAGAAACTGAAGACCTCGCTGTTCAGCTAGGTGCTCCGCCCAACCTACGTTCCTGCTCCAGCACCTAGATACACTTATGGATGATGAATTGTGCCTTACAAATTTAGGGTTCTTGCCAAGAATTTCCAGCATTTCGGTTCTTGCACTGTGCTAAAGCAGATAATAATATAGTTTGGTATTTGTGCATAAGGGTCTCATCTCATCTCTTTTCAGTGAGAAGAAAGTCCTTTTTTCTTAGCCATAGGTGTTTATCGCTTCTGAAAAGTAAAGTAAGTTGAGGTGAGGTATGCATCTGAAAAATGCCCTGCTCAACCATGTTCCTCTGTTATTTCAAGAGGCACCGACCTAATTGACTCCAAATACAGTTGGAGATTGTTTCTCGAGAGAGAGAATCGGGTATGTTTTCATGATTTCCTGAATATAAAATAAAGGAAATTGAAGGAACATGGTTACCTTAACAAGCCCTGACAATGTAAAGGTGTGCTCATCACAAGTGACGCAGTAAATCTCAGGGTCCACTTACCTTCTGAAGAGAAGAGGAAAGCCTCAACACTCTACCCCCCACACCCCCTAGGCCTACCAACCCCTGTCAGCTCCATCACAGGCAGTCACTGGAACAAATGACCGATGCCCTCTGAGAAAGAAATTCTCCAATTGAATGAACTGTCTGTTTCATCGTACCATTTATTACTTTGTGCCCAGAAAATAAACACAATTTTTCTCATTTTGGTTACATTTGAAGGTCTCTTAATCTAAGGGCCTGCCAAAACTGCACATCTGATGATCCCCAGTGGTTTCCTGGTCTAAGGTACAGTCAAATTGCAAATCCTGTGCTCTCTATTGACACACACACACAATTGTTGAACATTAGACATGATTTATGTGTGATGTGCATGGAAGTCAATATTCAGTATTGATATGAAAAAGCATTTTGTATGTATAATATGCTTTTTAATAATTGAGATTAATGTATTTTGTGACTTTGTTACTAATTTGTAGTTTGTAAAAACAAAAGGTGCGTATATCTCACACACTCTCATGGTTAGCGACTACTGCAATATACATGAGTTACACCTGTGGCTAGGTTATTATTTAAAGACTAAAAGCAACAGGTTCTGTTAAATAACCCTTTACAAAATTTAAAGCAGGATAATAATCCGGATTCTGCACTGACCACAGCACCAAAACAACCCTGATTGCAGCCATAGACCACATCAGATCCCTCCTCGACCAAGGAAAAACGGTGGCCCTGATCCTCCCCGACCACTCAGCAGCGTTCGACACAGTATCACACCACACCCTGATCAAAAGGCTTTACACCATTGGATTCCAAGGAGACGCCCTCAAGTGGATGGCCTCCTTCCTCACAGGTAGAACACAGAGAATCAGCCTTCCGCCCTTCATCTCGGAACCCAAGAACGCCATCTGCTTCGTCCCTCAAGGTTCATCCCTCAGTTATCCTGTTCAACACCTACATGACTCCCTTGGCCGGCATCGTCCGATCGCATAGACTGAACATCATATCCTTGCTGACGATACCCAGCTCATCCTGGTCGCTATCAGAAGACCCCTCCGCCATGCTGACTAACTTCCACACGTGCATGACGAACATCGCCGACTGGATGAGAGACTGCCTACAACTCGGCACCGACAAGACGGAAGTGCTGATCATCCGAAACAACACCTCCCCATGGACTGA
The DNA here is from genome assembly GCA_963921515.1 of Calotriton arnoldi. Lineage (NCBI taxonomy): Eukaryota > Metazoa > Chordata > Amphibia > Caudata > Salamandridae > Calotriton > Calotriton arnoldi. The sequence goes on along the minus strand of CAWUFW010000162.1, from coordinate 5,281,138 downwards.
TACCTGGTGGACACCCGACCTAGGACCCTCACCCACGCCGACCGACCACGCCCGCAACCTTGGCATCATCTTAGACAGTAGGCTCATCATGAAAAGACAGATCAGCGCAGTCTCATCCGCCTGCTTTCTCACCATTCGCATGCTCGGCAAGATTTTCAAGTGGCTGTCCATCGACACCAGATGCACCGTCATGCAAGCCCTGGTCACTAGCCGACTGAACTACGGCATCACACTCCATGTAGGAATCACCTTGCACCTCCTCAAGAGACTGCAAACAGTACAGAACTCAGTGGCCAATCTCATCCTAGACCTCCCTAAATGGACCCACATCATCACCCCACCTCAAGAAGCTCCACTGGCTCCCATTCGGAAGAGATGCCAGTTCAAGATGCTGATCCACACCTTCGAAGCCCTCCACAACCAGGGACCAGTGTACATCAACCACCTGCTGAACTTCCACCTTCCCTCCAGACACCTGCACTCTGCCTCCCTCTGCCTTGACCACACTCCCCACCGCAGCAACAGTGGAGGACGCTCCTTCTCCTACATCGCTGCGAAATCGTGGAACAACCTCCTTCTTCACTTACGGACCTTATCATCTCTGCTGGAATTCAGAAAAGGATTCAAAACGTGGATGTTCAACTGAGCTCTCTGCAGCAGTACTCTCATAACCTGGATACCCTCACGAGTGATTAGCCCCGCTTACAAATCCAGATTGATTGTATAATCAAGATCCATAGCACATGCTATCCAGAACTACAGCTCCAGACGTGGCCTTCTTGGTAAGGTGTGGTTCCCACACCAAACCAAGAGAGGGCAAGAGGAGCCTTTGAGGCCTACTGAAGTTGCAGAGTTGCAGTAGGGCATGGTGGACTCAAAAAGGGGAACAGTACAGCAATTTAAATCCTACCCCTGCTGAACATACACCAGGGCACTATATAGCATAATGAAGAAGAGTAGACATTTTGTTAAATTACCTGGCCAAAATACATGTGTATAATGTTCAGAGACCTCCGAATTGTCTCTTTACTTACATTTTGTTTGATAAATGGCATCACTCTTGTGGCATTTGTTTAGTCAGGCTTGATCACTAGCATCAGTAACCTTCAGTAATTCTCTGCTCTGGTGGTTTTGCCTCCTCGTGAACCTAAGACAAAGGCTGAACCAATAGGAAGGAATAACCCCTAAGAACAGCACATAGTTTACCGATTTTGACCTGAGTGGCCCTTAGTATATGGAGTCTAAGGTGCTTTCTGACCTCTGTTGGAACCTGCCTTCTGGTCACCCTTTATGTTACTGGCAAATACATACTTGTTTTCCCAAGGGAGCCAAGTACTAGATTTCCAGTTTTAGACTACGCGGTATTACCCATTCTAAGCTTATGCCATATCTCACTCGCGTTTGACCAGTAAAAGCTTCCCACTAAAACTGAATTCATTCTCTCCCCATATCTGAATTTCTGTGTTCTAGTACATCGCTTGAGCTTTCCTCATTATTTTGAATAGCAGGCAAATGCCTATTGAGTTGTTCAAGGGCCACTTTTTTCACTAATGTCTGCAGCCTGGATCTCTTGAAAACAAGTATATTTGCAAAATCAGTTAACAGTGAAAGACAAAATTCTACAAAGCAGAATGGATAAACGGAACACTACATTTTCACGGTACATGCATGTGGATGCTCATTTAGCTGTTATTTTCTCGCCTGGCATGTACATACCAAGTTCTAAGAAAAAATGTAAGTATTTCAATCAACTAAACAAGTTCATTTTTCTGCTCTGGTCTCTTGTTTCCTTCTTTTTTTATGCTCGTACTCAATCCTTGAGGCTTAAATTTGATTTCCTGATTACCGCTGTATTGAAAGCAAGGCTCCATTGTGAAGAGTTCTCATTGACTACTGTTGTCTAAACCAGGCACAAAGCCCCTACAGAATACACTAATCCTGATCTGGCCATTGGGAGCTCGCCAGAGACCCTTTGGTAAACTCCTACCCAATTTCTGGGCTGACCATAACATTTGCTGTTCTCTGATTTCTCTGTTGCCTGACTCTTTAAGACCAAGTTATAGAAAACTCTTTTGCTGATGTTATTGTTGAAAGGGAAAAAGAAGAGTGACTTCAAAGACTGAGCAAAGGTCTTTGTACCAATGCACTAAGCAAGATTTTTGACCACTGAGTTCTTTTTGCCTTTAGTTCTGTCCAACCAGTGTATGCTACGAGTGCTGTTTACTTGGTCTCCTGTATCTGTCTCATAAAGCTGTAAATTCTGCTGTCCAACAGTGTACTTTTATACTCTGTGCTTATACATCCTTTTGGCCTCATCAGAATGTTTGGGATGTCACTGCTTTCAGTGTTAGAATGTGGGAGAATCTGTTATTTATTCTTACTGGGATATTACTGACATGCAGATGTTTGGAGTTCTACTTCCGTACATCATTATTCCACCAAAACTGCAACAGGTTTGTTGTCTTATCTCTGAACACAGCAGTAACATCTCCTTTTGTAAAGGGAATATGCTGTGGTGTTCGCAATAATTATACAAAGCAACAGATATACAGGTAAGTGCCGACTGTGTCTGATGAAATGTGATTCTAATAAAGTTGGTTTCACTGAGTCGTGCACTATACTCCTCACACTCAATAACCATTCACTCTCACATAGTTTGGGGAGAGTCCCCTTCCATACAGCAGACCAAACCATCTATTCTGCTTCCAAAGCTTTTGCGGGGAATATTGTTCCATGGTTCAACTTATCTCCTTGAAGTAGCTTTCTACATTGAGTCTCCATTTTATGAGCCAAGAGCTTTATGAAGTTAGTGCAGTGCACTTTAAATTGGAGAATGAGGAGCTCCCCCAAAATATTGTGGCATTGATTATGACATTTTGTAACAGAAAATATATTGGCACAGCTTGTACAGTCTGCAAAAAAAATGCTTCATTCCAATAAACAAACATTGCTTCTTCACCTCTCCTATTTTTTTAAAGGTAGAGTAGCTATGCACATGTGTGCGATCTTAGATCTTACACATGGTTCGAGGTATTCTAACTTTTATGAATTCCGAGTGAATATCCATCGGTCAGAACTAGCATTGCAATTAAGGAGCTTTTCCTTCATTACAATTGGATCCTCTCTGAAATTTATAAATAGTATAACATAGCAGCGCGTTTGCAAGATCCCGGATCTCACTCTTGGCTTGAGATAGTCTACCCTTTTTGAATTCACAGGAATGCCCATGGTGAAGAACTAGGTTTACAAGTAAGTAATTTTTTCTTTTTTGTTTCCAGAGTCCCAGTGCAGGTATTCTCATTAGGATTTATTAAATAAAAATGTAAATAACGTGCTATTACAACACCGTAAATGTGGTAGTCAGCAATCCAAGGTTATCATTGATTTGGTCTTCAGACTAACTGAAGCCTCTACAAAATGTGTAGAATGGCGAACTTTACAACGTTGGTATTGCTTTTTGCAGTTCTGAAGGTATTTTGAAAAAGTTACATTTTTAGTTTTTTATGATTGTCAAAGTCATTTGGATTTAGAGTCCTCTGCTACCCTGAATGTTCACATCTATACTGGATTTAGGTACTGTAAATAAAACTCTTGTGAAAAGGCCCTGCCAAAGTTCTGTTTCATTTATGAACTAGCGATATATGAGAAGCCACTAAAGTTCTTTTGCTTGTGAATAGAGCAGCTCTTTTGAATGCCTTCAATGCCAAATGTATAAAGTCCAGTAAATTATTCCACATGAGAGAATATTTCAAACATTTTCATGTTTTTTTGTATTTCAGGATGAGCCTTTCAGTTCCCATTTGCCTGAAACACTTTTTAACATCTCTCGGTTTCTGCTGCACAGTCTGACCAAAGAAACGCCATTGGGGATCTCTAAAGTGTATCCTTTGTTCTGGGATGTTTGGATGGGTCATGTATAGGTGCTCAGCACATTTCTTTTCCTTGTTTTCCATGCAAACTACATTATAGCCATCTTGTCTAAAAGGCACTGTACACCATAGAAGGCTGTCATCAATAGATTGTCTATTCCAGTCAACAGCATTTATTTAAATTTGAACTTAACACACCCAGTGCACAATGAAAAGCCTACAGCAGTAATGATACTTCAGACATCCTCAACTCTCAATACAAAGAGCTAACATGTATGCTAGTGTGCAATACATACTGTGCACCTCCCCCAAAATCTGCTTAAATCATTGTCAGCTTTTCTCAATAGCGATACTTTAAGCCTCTTCATGTTTCTACTTCAGTGTACAATACATAATGTACTTCTTCACAAACCGCATCACATACACTCTTCACAACATGCAGTACACCTAAATCTCTCTGTTCTCTTCTATTCAATGTTACTGCTGGGATATAGGTTCATGTAACTGATCATTGACAACAGAAACATAATGCTGCACTATCTCGCCCAAACTTGCCACCCCCCCCCCCCTTTGTTTTATTTATAAATACATACATTTATGGGCGAGGGCTGAAGGAGCAGATCAGTGGGTCTGTTTCAGCTTGGAAGCAGGTAAAGCCAAAAAGAACTTTCAGGAGATGCAGAAAGACTATTACACAGATACAAATCTGCCCACAATATTGCTAAGCCCACTGGAGGGCAAGAAAAACAATGTGTTTAAAAAGCAATTGATGTCACCCAAGTTAAATTAAGAATGAGATGACTACAAACACCAGCATGCATCATGGAAATGTGAAAGGACTGATTGGAGATAATATCTGGAGTTCCATTAAGTGTGCCGAACGTGGAATGATTTACAGCAATATGTTGCTTGTCAGGAGAGGTAGAGTGTGACTAACACTCTTTGCAATTACAAATGCACAGTCCTTGAAGCAGCAATACCTTTAACATTAACGTGTGGTCAATAACAATAACTATGGACTTGCAACATCAAACCTGTGAACAATGTCCCGTTGGACCGAAACGCGTCAGGATTTACCGACATGGAATCACCGAATTTCTTTCATACCAATTAAAAAGATTAACCTGAATGGGGAGTGAGTCTCTTTTTTTCCAGTCAGGGAGTGGCTGAACAGTGTTTAACGGCGTGGTCATGCCATGGAGACCGCACTACTGAAAGGAAAACTCAAGAGTGCTAACTCGCCCAAACTTGCCTCCCTTTTTTAAGCGTGTGTATGTATGTATGTATGTATGTATGTATAAATGTGTGTGTGTGTGTACATATAAATATATTTATATATATTTAGAAAAATGGGGGGCCAAATTTAGGTGAAATAGCGCTCTTTTGAGTTTTCCTTTTGGTGGTGCGATCTCCATGGCATGACCATGCCGTTAAACACTGTTGAGCCACTCCCTCACCGGAAGAGAAGAGCCCTAACACATATATATATATATATATATGTGGTGTAAGGGTATTTTTAGGGTTTAGGGTGGGTTTTTGGGTGGCAAGGGTATTTTTAGGGTTTAGGTTGGGTGTGGGTTTTGGGTTACAAGGGTTTTTTTAAGGTTTAGGGTGGATGTGGGGTTTTGGGTGGCGTGGGTGTTTTTAGGTTTTTGGGTGGGTGTGGGTTTTTGGGTGGTGCAAGGGTATTTTTAGGGTGGGTGTGGGTTTTTGGGTGGAGGCAAGGGTATTTTTAGGGTTTAGGGTGGGTATGGGTTTTTGGGTGGCAAGGGTATTTTGACGAGTCGCAAATTCATGTGTCAGCAGGAATGCTGTGATTGGCTGGCTGCAACCTCTGTAGACAGTTGTGGCCACCATTTTATGTAACTGGACACGGTCCCGGGGTTGTGAAAATGAATGAGGAAAGAAATAGAAAGGGTCAGGGTAGAGGTACCCTGACCCCATGGCTGGAATATAGGGGTCTTTCAGGGAGCCATGTGTATAATACGTTGAAATGTTTTTTTTTCCACAAGCGATATTCGCGAAGATGTTGACGCTCAGCACGCCCCCTTCCCCCGGTGTAACGTTGTGAGAAATTTGCAAATATCGCCTAAAAATGAACACAAAAATACATTCACAGACTAACTTGAACACTAATGCACTCACTCAGAGACCCACTCACACTCTTACACCCTATCACAGCCCCACTCAGAGGCTCACGCATCCACTTGCAGACCCACTCAGACACTGATGCACCCACTCACAGACCCACTCAGACAGTTATTCATCCACTCACAGACCCACTGAAACACTCATGTACCCACCCACTCACAGACCCATTCTAACACTTATGCACCCACTCCCAGACCCACTCACTCTCATGTTCCCACTCATAGACCCACTGAAAGACATATGCACCCACTCACATACCTACTGAGACACACACCCACTCACACATCCACTGAGACACAGACACATACTCACAGACACATTTGGACACTCGCACACTCACTTAGACTAAGCCAGACACTCATGCACTCACTCACAGACCCACACAGAGACATATGCATCCACTCACAAACCCATTTACACACTCATGCACCCACTCAGAGACCCACTCAGATACTGATGCACCCACTCACAGACCCCACTTAGACACTTATGCACCTACTCATAGAGACACTCAGAGACCGAAGCACCTCCTCACATACCCACTGAGACACTCACAGACCCACTCAGGCACTCACTCACAGACCGAGTCAAACACTCATGCACTCACAGACCCACACACACTCATGCACCCACTCACAAACCCAATCAGACTCACAGACCCACTCAGAAACTCAAGCACCTAATCACATACCCTGTGAGACTCATGCTCTCACTTACAGAACCACTCAGACACTCAAACTCACTCAGAGATCCACTCTGATGCAGCGCGTACAATAAAAACTATTCTCCTCCTAGGTTACTTATAGGTCATCCAGGGGCAAACTATATTTCTCATATCCACATGACGATGGGGCCCATAAACATCGTCTAACACACATGCACACTCCTGGATTTCCTTTACACCTTTGTGAAATTCTGTACTCCTAGGAGAAGCATGAGAACTAAATGGAGAACACCATTTTATGTACCGCTGGAAGAGCCAGGATATCTTATTACCTTATTTTGTCCCTTTCTTTCAGTTATTTCTTAAGATATTCCTGCTTATTGTTTGTCGATGAATCATTCATTTAAGAAATTAGTTCATAGTGATTAAGACCAGCTGAATCACAATAACCAATTACTTATGTCACAATCATTTAGGAAAATAACCACTGAGTCATTTTGTGTTTAAAGAATCTTAAATTTTATATAATTTAAAAAGCATGAAAAGAATTTTAATACTTTATTCAATTATTCATTCTTAAATTCACAATTTTTATTAAGCATAATTAATTTATTGCAGAAAGGAAAATTTGTCATGAAGCCAAAACCCTAATTACCTGCCAAGCTTCCTAATTTAGCCTAATGATTTCTAACCTAAGTTAGGAATTAGAAATAACCTGATTCTCATACTCAACTGTAAAATAAAGACAGCAACAGCAACTTCAGCTCGTCAGCATCAGCTACCTGCAACCCGTCTCCTCTAACAGTCTTTCAGCATCTCCCGCTCAGTAAGGGATCGATCAGGACCACCCAGCACTGGAAGCCACCAATACGACTCTTCAACTCCTCTCCTGACTGTGCCTGCAACCACGACTGACATCAATTGACCCCCTCCCACTAAGAGTAGGCCCTCTTATACCCTAATTCTAACTTTGCTAACTAACTGTTGCAACATTAATATCACGCTTTTCTTTCATTGGTCCATGCATGTCAGCTTATTCATTCTTTAATCAAGTTCTCTTGGATTCAAGGGTCCTTGGATCATTTCCTTTCCCATACGCTTAAACATTTCCATCCGATTCGATCAGTTCATTTGTAACTTCTTTCGACACATTCGAGAACTCCGCAGTCATTGTCCTTTCTCTTAGACTTGTTTCCCACGGGCTCTCTGCTGATCATCATGGCACACTATCAGTTCAATTAGGTCACACCAGCCTTGACCATTTCTTGCATCCTAGCCTCTCAGAAACATCACGAGGTTGAGCTTTCTCCAATTTCATCCTGTGTCATGTGTTCCCTTGCGCCTGCGCACATCTTCCCATTGGCGGCCATTTTATCTCGCCACTCGGTTATACTTTAGAAGCACTAATTTGAGGCAAACAAAACATAATTAAAATAGAGAAAAATATCCCTTTCGTTTCCCTCCCGTCTACGTACCCCAATTAGTTGTTACCTAGCAGAAAGCAACATTTAAGCTGTTCCTTACTTACCATCACTATTTGTTTTTGCAACGACACGTTTTATTTCTATGAAGCACAATAACATGCATTTATTTTTATTAGTACGCATTTATTTTTACGTTCTAATTTAGACACACGGACATTTATTAATAGATTATTTAGCACACACATTGGCATATTACCATTCCCACACATACAGTGTTGATTAATACATTTAAACGAACATTTTATTAATAATTTATAAAATTTGTTAGGGGTTAAATTTTTTATTTTCCCTGCTCCATCAATCCCCCCTTTGGTGATTTTTAAATCACCACATAAAACCAAGTCATACTTCTTTTCAGGCAGCATGTCTTTCATCCTTTGCTTTCTGTTATTTATACATCTGTTTCTTCTTCATCTTGCCTTTTAGTCTCTTTGTACATGCTTTCTTTCATTTTCTCCAACTCAATTTCACCCATTTCTCTCTCTCTTTCTCTCATTAATCTGTTATTTCTTCTTATCTTATTCTGTCTTACTTTTCTCTTTATACATGTTATTACTATTTTCAATATCATGGCTAACAATATTACTATTGTTGCTACTATTATAACTTTCCCTATCACGAGTCTACTCATCCTAGTTAACCAATTCGCTACTGAGGAAAACCCTCTACCAAGTTTTCCCAAAACACTTTCAACCTCCAGTGGAACTAATTCTTTGTGCAAACTTGTAATATTTGTAATATACTTCTGTATATTTTCACTGTTATCAGGAATGTAAGTACAACAATGTTGGACTTTCAACATTCCACAGACTCCACCCTCTTTTGCCAAAAGAATATCAAGGGCAAGCCGATTTTGCATCACCATAGCTCTCATGGCAACCATTTCGGTATTTACCATTAAGAACCCTCCCGCAGTATCTGTAGACAAACGATCTACTACTGTGGATAACTTCAATTTTAAATGCATTCAAAGATATTCCCACTGCTGGTATCAATGCTCCAAAAATATCACCTACAATTTCTGAAAAACTTTCCCTCTTTCTACGTATAAATCTATTAATCATCTTGTATGTTCCCTTCTCTTCTCTGTCCATGTGAATTTTTTTTGGAAAGACCAGGCCTACATAGCAAGTTCCATACCAATGGTCCGGTAACCTGTAATAAGCTCTATTCCCACAAATATAATAGATACCTGGAAATATTGGGTCCTTTCCACCTTTGAATCCCCAACCTCCCAGAAATTGATAATTGTCATGGCAGATACTGGAACCTACAAAGTAATTGTCATAGACTGTCTTATTTCTCCCAATGCACAACTTTCCTGTTTGCGGCCAGTCTAATGTCATTGCTGCATTTATCTTTTTCCCTTCATGATTTCCTTCCTCAAACGTCCATAAGCGTTTTCCTTCCTCTTTTATTGCTTCTTTTTGAAATTTCATTCTTCTTTCTTCAACCATTTCTAAAAATACTTTTTCTTCTTTCTTTAACTCACAGGTAAGGTTGTTACTAATTATTTCTTCTAACGTTAATTTTCTATGTTCTAAAAGAATTCTCCTAAAACTTTTGCTGGTTTTACTTTGTTAAGTTCTGGTACTACTGGAATGTTTGCAAAAATCTTATCTATATCAGTATAATAAGATTCTAATCTACCTGTTTTATAAAATAAGCTCGCTATTACACTACATGTTATTCCATAAGTCAGAGGTAGGTGATGATAAGTCACACCTTCTGATACTGATGCAGGCAATTGCATACAAACATAACAATCTCTTACGTCCATTGTTTCTACGTACTCATACAACAACTTTGTAAAAACATTCTTTGAAAAATCTGTTACTGACCTATCCTTATGCAACTCTGCACTACTTCTTAAAATAACTGGTTCTTTAATACTAGTTTCTTTTTCTAGTTTAGTATCATTTTTTGCTTCTATCACAGCTACACTAATAGGAATTGTGATTGCTAAAACTATCCATATGGTCATTAATAACCCTGTACAAAAGCAGCACATTTTGCACCATCTCTTTATAAATTCACATTTATCTCTTCTATCCCTATTATTTTCCATTTTTCTTTTTCTATTTGTTAAGTTTCAGAAAATTGTGTCACTACACCTCAGAAATGACTTAGATGCCACTCTGCTTTCAAAAGTCTTTGCTTGGTACTTTCTTTTAATTCTCTCCAGAATTCTTTCGTTGTCACATCCGGTGATTTGTCACATCCAGTAAAATTGTCATGTCCGGCAGAAGCACTATAAGTTTTCACTTCACTTTTGTTGCATCTCACCTTTGCCCATCCGACTTCTCAGTCTCTGGTTTCCGTGAGTGTTTTCTTCTTCTTCTTTGTAATCAGTTAGTGCAATATACAGCCACTCAGGTGACTTAAATTTTGAATTCACTTTCTTTGTCCTTTTGGACTTTTGTAATCTTTTTCCACTGGGTTTTTCTTGTCCCTTTTGACTTGTTACTTCATTTACTTGTTCAGCACCTTCGTCTTCCGCTCTTATTATTCTATATCTCAATTTTCTTACATAGCTGTTGGGCCAATTATCTCCTTTTCTTGGCCTTTTGGCTTCACCTTCTCTTTCTTCTCTTTCTGATTTCCAATTTCTTTTTCTTGATTCAGTCTTTGCTTTTTCCTCTCCTCCACTTTCTTCTGTTTCTGTTTCAACTGTCTCACTATTGTCTCTTATTTTGAAACTTATAATCTCGTCATCTCCTACTGGTGGATCTGTCTTCTCCTTTTGGTTTTCCCTTATTACTGTCCCTCCTCGGTGTTTTTCCGATTTGGTGTTTTCCTCCTTTTCTGTTTCTAAATTTCCCTGTTCTTCTATTTCTCTATCTGTCCCTATTGCTCCTCGGGGTTCTTCTCGATTTTCTAATCTTTTGTGTACTTCTTTCCCTACTTCATCTATTAATATTGTTTCTGAAGGAGTTCCACCATAACTTGTACCTGGTTGTTCATCTAACTCAATTTCTTGCTCAGTTTCTTCTCTAATTGGTTTATAACCCCAAGTTCTCTTTCGAATTCTTCCCAGTTTGCAGCTGAATCATCAGATTCTGAAGTTGTGTCAGATATTTCCAGATGTCGACTTACAGGTCGATCTTCAAGTTCTGGAATTTCTGAATTTCTTTCTTCTTCTTCTTCTTGTTCCTCTTCTTCTCTAGAGGTGTTTGCCGTTGGGGTTTCCAGATGTCGACTTTCAGGTCGATCTTCAAGTTCTGGCACCCTTTCCTTTATCTTTGTTGTCCCAGCCGTTAAACTTTTATCCCACACTTCCAGACGCCGACTCACATGTCGATCTGTAGGTTCTGGAACTCTGATTGTGTGGCTGGCATGAACCCAGTTCTTCACTCCTGCACACTTGACGGCAGTCGTTGTCACTAGGATTACCTGTCTTGGCTCGTCCCAACGCGGAACTAGACAGTTTCTTCTCCTGTGGACTTTTATGCGGACCCAGTCTCCTGGATTCAAGTCGTGAGCTGGTTTTCTTTCAAGAGTGGTCGCATCCGGTCCAACCTGATGAAACACAGAACGCACCACATCAGCCAGTCCCTTGCAATAATCCAGTACTAGATCATCAGTTATAGTTAATAAATTGTTGACGGGTACGTGTGCTTGTCTCATTGCTCGTCCCATAATCATCTCGTGGGGACTGAGTCCAGTTTTCTTTTCAGGGATGCTTCTGATTGTCATCAGAACAAGAGGCAGTGCATCTGGCCATTTGAGTCCTGTAGCTTGACACATTTTCCTAACCTGTTTTTAATTGTTCCATTAATCTGCTCTACTACCCCAGAAGCCTCTGGTCTGTAAGCACAATGTAGTTTTTGTTTAATACTCAGTGCTTCACAAATCAATTGGATCAACTCATTTTGGAAATGTGTTCCTCTATCTGTCTCAACCGTGACTGGAAAACCATACCTTGGAATGAACTCTCGCAGCATAAGTTTTGCCACTGTTGTTCCATCATTCCTTCTTGTGGGGTATGCCTCCACCCAACGAGAGAACAAACAGACAACCACTAGAACATATCTTAATCTGTTACTAGGGGGCATCTCAATAAAGTCCAACTGCATTCTTGTGAATGGACCTCCTTCTCGTCCTATTGTTCCTAGACTCACTACTGTTTTTCTTCCTGGGTTAAACTGTTGACAAATAAGACATCTTTGACAAAGACTTTCAGCAATGGCTCTGAATTTTGGGTTATACCAGGTTTGTCTAAAAAGTCTAATCATTGCATCTCTCCCAATATGAGCTTGTCCATGGTACATCCGTGCCATGTCTGCAATCATGCTATCAGGCATAACTGGTCTTTCATCTCTGTATACCCACACACCATTATTTTCCTGTCTTCTACATCCTGCTTTTATCCAGTAATCTTTTTCCTCATCTCTTGCTGTTTCTTGTAACTGCCTTACTTCATCCCATGTTTCGACTGTATTAGTGAAAAGCAAAGGACAAGAGACATGTTCCCTTTCTCTATTTTTGTTCAGTGACGCCATGTTTTCCGCACAATATCTAGCGATCTCATCAGCATAATTATTGCCGACCGCTATGTAGTCTTCGTTTTTCTTATGCGCCTTGCACTTCACTACAGCTATTTGTTTAGGCAACTGTATCGCCTCAAGCAGTTTTTTAACATAATCTCCATTTCTAATAGGTGTTCCTGCAGATGTCAGAAATCCTCTTTGTGACCAAATCTGTCCGAAATCGTGTACGATGCCGAAACCATATTGGCTATCGGTCACAATCGTGATTCGTACATTTTTCCCCAATTTACATGCTTGAATCAAAGCAATTAGTTCTGCAACTTGGGCAGACCTAACTCCTTTCAGACAAGACGCTTCCATCACAGTTGCCACTGTGCATACTGCGTAAGCTGCGCTTAACACTCCTTCTTTTGTGCGTAAACATGAACCATCTACAAACATGACATAATCCGATTCCTTTAACGGTTCATCTTTTATGTCAGCTCTTGGTTTTGTGCAATATTCCAGCACATTCAGACAATCATGATCTACTTCGTCTTGTTCAATTATACTCTCTTCATCTGGCAATGATGTAGAAGGATTTACATTTATGCATCTGTCTATGGTCACATTTTCAGCACTCAAGATGACTTTTTCGTACTTAGTCAGCCGACTATGTGTCATGTACTGTGTTTTTGTTCTTGTCAAAAGAATTTCTACTGAATGGGGAACATACACTCTCAGTGGATACCCCATCACTATACCTTCACTTTGTTCCAGACTTACACAAGTAGCAGCAACTGCTTTCAGACACCCAGGCAATGCTTTTGCTATAGGATCTAAAACAGCTGAAAAGTAAGCGATTGGCCTTTTCATGGTCCCGTGTTTTTGTACCAGTACTGAAAATGCCATCCATCTCTTTCACTGCAGTACAACTCAAAATCCTTCTCATAATCAGGCATGCCTAAAGCAGGGGCCTCACACAGTTTCTTTTTCAATTCTTTGAAAGATTTCATTTCTTCTTTGTTTAACTCAAAAGGGTCCTTTACATCTTTCTTTGTCAATTTTTGTAAGGGTTTTGCAATCAAAGAAAATCCACTTATCCACTGTCGACAATATCCAACCATTCCCAAAAACATTCTTACCTCTCTTTGAGTCATTGGTGCTCTCATTCCTTGAATCATTCTTACTCTTTCTGTCGCTATTTTCCGCACTCCTTTCTCAATTTTATGCCCTAAATACTGGACTTCTTTCTGACAAAACTGCAATTTTGAAGGGGACACTTTATGTCCTCTTTTCTCCAAATGGTTCAGTAAAGCAATTGTATCACTTACACATGCTTCTTTAGTTTTCGATGCCACCAATAGGTCATCGATATACTGCACCATCACTGATTTTTCTGGCATTTTTAAATCTTCCAGAGATTTCTTTAGAATCTGATTAAAAATTGAGGGGCTTTCTGTATACCCCTGTGGAATTCGGCACCATGCCAAAATACGCTCTCCGAACCGGAATGCAAATAATGGCTGGCTATCTGGATGCAAAGGAATAGAGAAAAATGCGTGACACAAATCTATCACAGTGTACCACTCAGCTTCATGTGGGATTTGATATAGAATTACTGCAGGGTTTGGCACTATTGGACAACATGGTACAACTATTTTGTTGATCTTTCTCAAATCCTGTACTATTCTATATGTTCCATTTGGCTTTTTCAGTCCCATAATAGGTGAATTACATGGACTGCTCATGATTTCTTTCAGAATCCCCTGTTCAATCATCTTGTTTATCACAGGAGTTATTCCTTCAATTATTTCTGGAGTTAATTTGTACTGTGGCGTTTTTGGATAAATTATCCCTTCTTTCACTGTTACTTTTACGGGATCAACTTCTCTCATTAATCCAATGTCCTCTCCTGTAAAATCCCACACACTTTCTTTTACTGTACTTTTCAGTTCTTCTGGAAGTTTTTCTGCATCAAATGCAGGAAATAAACCATTCGTTTCAGGTTCTTGATTCATCAAAGTTACTTTATACAAAACATCTTCATCTGAAGTCTGGAAACCTATTCCATCTGGCGTACAATAAATTGTGCAATTCATTTTGCACAAAAGGTCACGACCTAAAAGATTTACAGGACTACAATCGCACACTACAAATTTATGCATTTTGCTAAAAGAACCAATTTTTACTTCCACCAATTCAGTAAGTGGGGTTTTAATCTGCTGATTGGCTACTCCTACCACTTGGATGTATTCACCTGAGAGAGGAAGGTTTGGAATTTCCACTGATCTAACAGTAGAACGGGTAGCTCCAGTATCGACAAGGAATGTTACGTTTGCACCATTCACTTCTCCATCCACAAAGGGACCAGACTGATCTACCTCTAGAGTTGCGCCAAGCACGCACTCTTTCCCCTCTCCTGCGCACCGTCAGAAACTTTCATCCGGGTCATCCTCACTCTGACGCAACCAATACTGAGAAATGTTAGCTGCTCGCGGCAACTGTGTTACCTGCTCTCCTCCGTAGAATCCTGTTTCTGTACTGTATCTTTGCTGGTTAACAGTGTTGGGAAGTGGTGGTTGTGGCACCTGACTTTGTTGAACAACTACCTCATTCTGCACCTGTGGAGTTAATGATTGATGTTCCGGATTAGGTTTAGGTGGGAACTTACACTCATTTCTCCAATGCCCTAATTTTCCGCAATTATGACATGGCCATTTCTTCTTTGCCTCTTCTAGACTCACTTGACCTTTTCCTTTACCTATGTTTGGTCGCATCTTATTCTGTCCTGATTCGTTTCCATTATTATTGTCCAATTGGGCTTCTTGTTTTTCTGCCACTTTCACTTGTGCCCACATTGCCTTTTCTTTCAACTTACGCTGTTTACTCTCTATTTCATCACTACAATACTTAGCATACCTCAGCACCTCATCTACACTTCCATTCTGCCAGTTTATCATATGTTGCTTAATCATATCGCTTATTTCTTGTTTCAGGCCAAACACAAATCGGTATACAAAATGACTCATGTCCTTTTCACTCAATTCCTCATAACCACTATACTGCTTGAAAACCAATAACAATCGCTCATAATATGCATGTACAGACTCCTTACTTTCCTGTGTAGTTCTATCAATCTTAACCCAATCTGTCTCTTTGGGAGGAATCTTATTCTTCAAAAAGGTAATCACCTTGTCGTATTTCTTCATCACATCTGGTCCTGGAGCTCCTGTCTTAGGATCTCTTGGATATTCTGTAGTTGGCCAGTCAACCGTAATCTTACATTCTGACCACAGATCCGTTGGTACCACTATGTCAAACAATCCATCCAAATCTATCCACAACACTTTTGAGACCTTTACAAACCTTTCTACTTGTCGGTACCACTCAACTGGCTTCTCTCTTAACTTTGGAAAATCATTTGTAAATGACAGGATGTCCTGCCTAGTCCAGGGAACATGCACGTAACTACCACCTGGAGTTTCTCTCATAGGGTATTCTTTAACAACAGGTTCTTTTTCTGTTATCATAAAAGCCAATGAACCTTTGTCTATACTTTTCTCATTCTTCTTTGTCCATCTAACCTTCCACCTGTCCACATCACCCCATTTTCTCAACAACACAATCAACTCCTTTATCTGTGTCAGCCTTCCTGCTGTATTCAAATTTTCAATATCTTTTTCACAAAAGTCTACTCTGTATGGTTTCTGCAATGTTTTTACTTTTGCAAAATCTATCCCGATCTCACTAGCCACTTCTTCTAATTTGTCATGTAAATTCTTTGCCCTCCATGTTATACTTTTGCACAGAAACATTATTTCATCATCCTGATAATTTTTTATCTTTTCAGTACCAATCGTTCCTAGAATTAATTCTTCCATATCTATTTTCAATCTGATCACATCTAATGGTTTTTCTTCTGTTTCTTTTATTTTAAAAGCTTTCATCCACTCATTTAACTCATCAGGAGTCGGACCTATGGGAGTACTATTTATTTCTGTCCAATTTCCACTCTTTTCAGGTGTCACTGTTGCAGATTCAGTTACCATAGGTATTTTTCTACCGTTACACTCATTTATTGTCAAATTTTCAGGTGGACTTGGTCTGTAAGCACTAGCCAAATTGCTTGTACCTGGACTTGTTTCCATTCTTTCCTTTTCTCTCTGAAATTGTGAACTCAAGGGAATCACCAAAGATCGTTCATCAATTTTCTGATTCTCAAAAACTGGTATTACTGGACCTATTGTTACAGGCACAGTAACTGCTTCCATATTTTTCGTTAATTCTCTAATTTTCTCAGTTAGTTCTTTTGTTGTCCTTGCCAATTCACTTGCATTTTCGCTTTCTATTCCCTCATTTTGAGAAGTTCTCATTTGTTCTTGTGGCCTATTTACCTCATTCCTCTTTTCCGGACTTTTATTTCGCATAGTCTCTATTGGTGGCGCATTTGGTGTCACCACTGTAGAACTCTGCTGATACATTTTATTAATAATTTATAAAATTTGTTAGGGGTTAAATTTTTTTATTTTCCCTGCTCCATCAATCCCCCTTTGGTGATTTTTAAATCACCACATAAAACCCAAGTCATACTTCTTTTCAGGCAGCATGTCTTTCATCCTTTGCTTTCTGTTATTTATACATCTGTTTCTTCTTCATCTTGCCTTTTAGTCTCTTTGTACATGCTTTCTTTCATTTTCTCCAACTCAATTTCACCCATTTCTCTCTCTCTTTCTCTCATTAATCTGTTATTTCTTCTTATCTTATTCTGTCTTACTTTTCTCTTTATACATGTTATTACTATTTTCAATATCATGGCTAACAATATTACTATTGTTGCTACTATTATAACTTTCCCTATCACGAGTCTACTCATCCTAGTTAACCAATTCGCTACTGAGGAAAACCCTCTACCAAGTTTTCCCAAAACACTTTCAACCTCCAGTGGAACTAATTCTTTGTGCAAACTTGTAATATTTGTAATATACTTCTGTATATTTTCACTGTTATCAGGAATGTAAGTACAACAATGTTGGACTTTCAACATTCCACAGACTCCACCCTCTTTTGCCAAAAGAATATCAAGGGCAAGCCGATTTTGCATCACCATAGCTCTCATGGCAACCATTTCGGTATTTACCATTAAGAACCCTCCCGCAGTATCTGTAGACAAACGATCTACTACTGTGGATAACTTCCGAATTTTAAATGCATTCAAAGATATTCCCACTGCTGGTATCAATGCTCCAAAAATATCACCTACAATTTCTGAAAAACTTTCCCTCTTTCTACGTATAAATCTATTAATCATCTTGTATGTTCCCTTCTCTTCTCTGTCCATGTGAACATTTTTTGGAAAGACCAGGCCTACATAGCAAGTTCCATACCAATGGTCCGGTAACCTGTAATAAGCTCTATTCCCACAAATATAATAGATACCTGGAAATATTGGGTCCTTTCCACCTTTGAATCCCCAACCTCCCAGAATTTGATAATTGTCATGGCAGATACTGGAACCTACAAAGTAATTGTCATAGACTGTCTTATTTCTCCTAATGCACAACTTTCCTGTTTGCGGCCAGTCTAATGTCATTGCTGCATTTATCTTTTTCCCTTCATGATTTCCTTCCTCAAACGTCCATAAGCGTTTTCCTTCCTCTTTTATTGCTTCTTTTGAAATTTCATTCTTCTTTCTTCAACCATTTCTAAAAATACTTTTTCTTCTTTCTTTAACTCACAGGTAAGGTTGTTACTAATTATTTCTTCTAACGTTAATTTTCTATGTTCTAAAAAGAATTCTCCTAAAACTTTTGCTGGTTTTACTTTGTTAAGTTCTGGTACTACTGGAATGTTTGCAAAAATCTTATCTATATCAGTATAATAAGATTCTAATCTACCTGTTTTATAAAATAAGCTCGCTATTACACTACATGTTATTCCATAAGTCAGAGGTAGGTGATGATAAGTCACACCTTCTGATACTGATGCAGGCAATTGCATACAAACATAACAATCTCTTACGTCCATTGTTTCTACGTACTCATACAACAACTTTGTAAAAACATTCTTTGAAAAATCTGTTACTGACCTATCCTTATGCAACTCTGCACTACTTCTTAAAATAACTGGTTCTTTAATACTAGTTTCTTTTTCTAGTTTAGTATCATTTTTTGCTTCTATCACAGCTACACTAATAGGAATTGTGATTGCTAAAACTATCCATATGGTCATTAATAACCCTGTACAAAAGCAGCACATTTTGCACCATCTCTTTATAAATTCACATTTATCTCTTCTATCCCTATTATTTTCCATTTTTCTTTTTCTATTTGTTAAGTTTCAGAAAATTGTGTCACTACACCTCAGAAATGACTTAGATGCCACTCTGCTTTCAAAAAGTCTTTGCTTGGTACTTTCTTTTAATTCTCTCCAGAATTCTTTCGTTGTCACATCCGGTGATTTGTCACATCCAGTAAAATTGTCATGTCCGGCAGAAGTACTATAAGTTTTCACTTCACTTTTGTTGCATCTCACCTTTGCCCATCCGACTTCTCAGTCTCTGGTTTCCGTGAGTGTTTTCTTCTTCTTCTTTGTAATCAGTTAGTGCAATATACAGCCACTCAGGTGACTTAAATTTTGAATTCACTTTCTTTGTCCTTTTGGACTTTTGTAATCTTTTTCCACTGGGTTTTTCTTGTCCCTTTTGACTTGTTACTTCATTTACTTGTTCAGCACCTTCGTCTTCCGCTCTTATTATTCTATATCTCAATTTTCTTACATAGCTGTTGGGCCAATTATCTCCTTTTCTTGGCCTTTTGGCTTCACCTTCTCTTTCTTCTCTTTCTGATTTCCAATTTCTTTTTCTTGATTCAGTCTTTGCTTTTTCCTCTCCTCCACTTTCTTCTGTTTCTGTTTCAACTGTCTCACTATTGTCTCTTATTTTGAAACTTATAATCTCGTCATCTCCTACTGGTGGATCTGTCTTCTCCTTTTGGTTTTCCCTTATTACTGTCCCTCCTCGGTGTTTTTCCGATTTGGTGTTTTCCTCCTTTTCTGTTTCTAAATTTCCCTGTTCTTCTATTTCTCTATCTGTCCCCATTGCTCCTCGGGGTTCTTCTCGATTTTCTAATCTTTTGTGTACTTCTTTCCCTACTTCATCTATTAATATTGTTTCTGAAGGAGTTCCACCATAACTTGTACCTGGTTGTTCATCTAACTCAATTTCTTGCTCAGTTTCTTCTCTAATTGGTTTATAACCCCAAGTTCTCTTTCGGAATTCTTCCCAGTTTGCAGCTGAATCATCAGATCCTGAAGTTGTGTCAGATATTTCCAGATGTCGACTTACAGGTCGATCTTCAAGTTCTGGAATTTCTGAATTTCTTTCTTCTTCTTCTTCTTGTTCCTCTTCTTCTCTAGAGGTGTTTGCCGTTGGGGTTTCCAGATGTCGACTTTCAGGTCGATCTTCAAGTTCTGGCACCCTTTCCTTTATCTTTGTTGTCCCAGCCGTTAAACTTTTATCCCACACTTCCAGACGCCGACTCACATGTCGATCTGTAGGTTCTGGAACTCTGATTGTGTGGCTGGCATGAACCCAGTTCTTCACTCTTTAATACTCAGTGCTTCACAAATCAATTGGATCAACTCATTTTGGAAATGTGTTCCTCTATCTGTCTCAACCGTGACTGGAAAACCATACCTTGGAATGAACTCTCGCAGCATAAGTTTTGCCACTGTTGTTCCATCATTCCTTCTTGTGGGGTATGCCTCCACCCAACGAGAGAACAAACAGACAACCACTAGAACATATCTTAATCTGTTACTAGGGGGCATCTCAATAAAGTCCAACTGCATTCTTGTGAATGGACCTCCTTCTCGTCCTATTGTTCCTAGACTCACTACTGTTTTTCTTCCTGGGTTAAACTGTTGACAAATAAGACATCTTTGACAAAGACTTTCAGCAATGGCTCTGAATTTTGGGTTATACCAGGTTTGTCTAAAAAGTCTAATCATTGCATCTCTCCCAATATGAGCTTGTCCATGGTACATCCGTGCCATGTCTGCAATCATGCTATCAGGCATAACTGGTCTTTCATCTCTGTATACCCACACACCATTATTTTCCTGTCTTCTACATCCTGCTTTTATCCAGTAATCTTTTTCCTCATCTCTTGCTGTTTCTTGTAACTGCCTTACTTCATCCCATGTTTGACTGTATTAGTGAAAAGCAAAGGACAAGAGACATGTTCCCTTTCTCTATTTTTGTTCAGTGACGCCATGTTTTCCGCACAATATCTAGCGATCTCATCAGCATAATTATTGCCGACCGCTATGTAGTCTTCGTTTTTCTTATGCGCCTTGCACTTCACTACAGCTATTTGTTTAGGCAACTGTATCGCCTCAAGCAGTTTTTTAACATAATCTCCATTTCTAATAGGTGTTCCTGCAGATGTCAGAAATCCTCTTTGTGACCAAATCTGTCCGAAATCGTGTACGATGCCGAAACCATATTGGCTATCGGTCACAATCGTGATTCGTACATTTTTCCCCAATTTACATGCTTGAATCAAAGCAATTAGTTCTGCAACTTGGGCAGACCTAACTCCTTTCAGACAAGACGCTTCCATCACAGTTGCCACTGTGCATACTGCGTAAGCTGCGCTTAACACTCCTTCTTTTGTGCGTAAACATGAACCATCTACAAACATGACATAATCCGATTCCTTTAACGGTTCATCTTTTATGTCAGCTCTTGGTTTTGTGCAATATTCCAGCACATTCAGACAATCATGATCTACTTCGTCTTGTTCAATTATACTCTCTTCATCTGGCAATGATGTAGAAGGATTTACATTTATGCATCTGTCTATGGTCACATTTTCAGCACTCAAGATGACTTTTTCGTACTTAGTCAGCCGACTATGTGTCATGTACTGTGTTTTTGTTCTTGTCAAAAGAATTTCTACTGAATGGGGAACATACACTCTCAGTGGATACCCCATCACTATACCTTCACTTTGTTCCAGACTTACACAAGTAGCAGCAACTGCTTTCAGACACCCAGGCAATGCTTTTGCTATAGGATCTAAAACAGCTGAAAAGTAAGCGATTGGCCTTTTCATGGTCCCGTGTTTTTGTACCAGTACTGAAAATGCACATCCATCTCTTTCACTGCAGTACAACTCAAAATCCTTCTCATAATCAGGCATGCCTAAAGCAGGGGCCTCACACAGTTTCTTTTTCAATTCTTTGAAAGATTTCATTTCTTCTTTGTTTAACTCAAAAGGGTCCTTTACATCTTTCTTTGTCAATTTTTGTAAGGGTTTTGCAATCAAAGAAAATCCACTTATCCACTGTCGACAATATCCAACCATTCCCAAAAACATTCTTACCTCTCTTTGAGTCATTGGTGCTCTCATTCCTTGAATCATTCTTACTCTTTCTGTCGCTATTTTCCGCACTCCTTTCTCAATTTTATGCCCTAAATACTGGACTTCTTTCTGACAAAACTGCAATTTTGAAGGGGACACTTTATGTCCTCTTTTCTCCAAATGGTTCAGTAAAGCAATTGTATCACTTACACATGCTTCTTTAGTTTTCGATGCCACCAATAGGTCATCGATATACTGCACCATCACTGATTTTTCTGGCATTTTTAAATCTTCCAGAGATTTCTTTAGAATCTGATTAAAAATTGAGGGGCTTTCTGTATACCCCTGTGGAATTCGGCACCATGCCAAAATACGCTCTCCGAACCGGAATGCAAATAATGGCTGGCTATCTGGATGCAAAGGAATAGAGAAAATGCGTGACACAAATCTATCACAGTGTACCACTCCGCTTCATGTGGGATTTGATATAGAATTACTGCAGGTTTGGCACTATTGGACAACATGGTACAACTATTTTGTTGATCTTTCTCAAATCCTGTACTATTCTATATGTTCCATTTGGCTTTTTCAGTCCCATAATAGGTGAATTACATGGACTGCTCATGATTTCTTTCAGAATCCCCTGTTCAATCATCTTGTTTATCACAGGAGTTATTCCTTCAATTATTTCTGGAGTTAATTTGTACTGTGGCGTGTTTGGATAAATTATCCCTTCTTTCACTGTTACTTTTACGGGATCAACTTCTCTCATTAATCCAATGTCCTCTCCTGTAAAATCCCACACACTTTCTTTTACTGTACTTTTCAGTTCTTCTGGAAGTTTTTCTGCATCAAATGCAGGAAATAAACCATTCGTTTCAGGTTCTTGATTCATCAAAGTTACTTTATACAAAACATCTTCATCTGAAGTCTGGAAACCTATTCCATCTGGCGTACAATAAATTGTGCAATTCATTTTGCACAAAAGGTCACGACCTAAAAGATTTACAGGACTACAATCGCACACTACAAATTTATGCATTTTGCTAAAAGAACCAATTTTTACTTCCACCAATTCAGTAAGTGGGGTTTTAATCTGCTGATTGGCTACTCCTACCACTTGGATGTATTCACCTGAGAGAGGAAGGTTTGGAATTTCCACTGATCTAACAGTAGAACGGGTAGCTCCAGTATCGACAAGGAATGTTACGTTTGCACCATTCACTTCATCCACAAAGGGACCAGACTGATCTACCTCTAGAGTTGCGCCAAGCATGCACTCTTTCCCCTCTCCTGCGCACCGTCAGAAACTTTCATCCGGGTCATCCTCACTCTGACGCAACCAATACTGAGAAATGTTAGCTGCTCGCGGCAACTGTGTTACCTGCTCTCCTCCGTAGAATCCTGTTTCTGTACTGTATCTTTGCTGGTTAACAGTGTTGAGAAGTGGTGGTTGTGGCACCTGACTTTGTTGAACAACTACCTCATTCTGCACCTGTGGAGTTAATGATTGATGTTCCGGATTAGGTTTAGGTGGGAACTTACACTCATTTCTCCAATGCCCTAATTTTCCGCAATTATGACATGGCCATTTCTTCTTTGCCTCTTCTAGACTCACTTGACCTTTTCCTTTACCTATGTTTGGTCGCATCTTATTCTGTCCTGATTCGTTTCCATTATTATTGTCCAATTGGGCTTCTTGTTTTTCTGCCACTTTCACTTGTGCCCACATTGCCTTTTCTTTCAACTTACGCTGTTTACTCTCTATTTCATCACTACAATACTTAGCATACCTCAGCACCTCATCTACACTTCCATTCTGCCAGTTTATCATATGTTGCTTAATCATATCGCTTATTTCTTGTTTCAGGCCAAACACAAATCGGTATACAAAATGACTCATGTCCTTTTCACTCAATTCCTCATAACCACTATACTGCTTGAAAACCAATAACAATCGCTCATAATATGCATGTACAGACTCCTTACTTTCCTGTGTAGTTCTATCAATCTTAACCCAATCTGTCTCTTTGGGAGGAATCTTATTCTTCAAAAAGGTAATCACCTTGTCGTATTTCTTCATCACATCTGGTCCTGGAGCTCCTGTCTTAGGATCTCTTGGATATTCTGTAGTTGGCCAGTCAACCGTAATCTTACATTCTGACCACAGATCCGTTGGTACCACTATGTCAAACAATCCATCCAAATCTATCCACAACACTTTTGAGACCTTTACAAACCTTTCTACTTGTCGGTACCACTCAACTGGCTTCTCTCTTAACTTTGGAAAATCATTTGTAAATGACAGGATGTCCTGCCTAGTCCAGGGAACATGCACGTAACTACCACCTGGAGTTTCTCTCATAGGGTATTCTTTAACAACAGGTTCTTTTTCTGTTATCATAAAAGCCAATGAACCTTTGTCTATACTTTTCTCATTCTTCTTTGTCCATCTAACCTTCCACCTGTCCACATCACCCCATTTTCTCAACAACACAATCAACTCCTTTATCTGTGTCAGCCTTCCTGCTGTATTCAAATTTTCAATATCTTTTTCACAAAAGTCTACTCTGTATGGTTTCTGCAATGTTTTTACTTTTGCAAAATCTATCCCGATCTCACTAGCCACTTCTTCTAATTTGTCATGTAAATTCTTTGCCCTCCATGTTATACTTTTGCACAGAAACATTATTTCATCATCCTGATAATTTTTTATCTTTTCAGTACCAATCGTTCCTAGAATTAATTCTTCCATATCTATTTTCAATCTGATCACATCTAATGGTTTTTCTTCTGTTTCTTTTATTTTAAAAGCTTTCATCCACTCATTTAACTCATCAGGAGTCGGACCTATGGGAGTACTATTTATTTCTGTCCAATTTCCACTCTTTTTAGGTGTCACTGTTGCAGATTCAGTTACCATAGGTATTTTTCTACCGTTACACTCATTTATTGTCAAATTTTCAGGTGGACTTGGTCTGTAAGCACTAGCC
This sequence comes from Calotriton arnoldi, assembly GCA_963921515.1. Lineage (NCBI taxonomy): Eukaryota > Metazoa > Chordata > Amphibia > Caudata > Salamandridae > Calotriton > Calotriton arnoldi. The sequence continues at coordinate 5,256,140 of CAWUFW010000162.1, read as the reverse complement.
AAATTGCTTGTACCTGGACTTGTTTCCATTCTTTCCTTTTCTCTCTGAAATTGTGAACTCAAGGGAATCACCAAAGATCGTTCATCAATTTTCTGATTCTCAAAAACTGGTATTACTGGACCTATTGTTACAGGCACAGTAACTGCTTCCATATTTTTCGTTAATTCTCTAATTTTCTCAGTTCTTTTGTTGTCCTTGCCAATTCACTTGCATTTTCGCTTTCTATTCCCTCATTTTGAGAAGTTCTCATTTGTTCTTGTGGCCTATTTACCTCATTCCTCTTTTCCGGACTTTTATTTCGCATAGTCTCTATTGGTGGCGCATTTGGTGTCACCACTGTAGAACTCTGCTGATACGGAGGTGGATTTCTATTTAATATATCTTCCAGCAATTAGTCATCCGCTTCGCTCTCATGCATATACTTTTCTCTCTCTATATGTTTCTTTTTCTCAGTCAGTTTTTTCTTAGTCCCCTCCTCAACTGTAAAAGCTGGAAACAAACCTCCTGTCATGTTAGCACATCTCCATCGTTTTATTCTGTCCTCATGATTCATTCCCCACAATCTTCCGGGCACAAACTCATAACCTTTCATTCCTCTGAATCTTTCTCGCTCGTACATCTCATCTTCCCATTCTGTTAAAGCCTCAAACTGTGTCGGTCTAGGTCTAGGTTCCAATTTAAACATCTTTTCTCTTAAATTCCGTAAAACCGCTACATTAAAAGAACCATTTTAAGGGAAAGCCAATGCTCCATCATTCTTTGTATATTTTACCCAATTGTCCAACCATATGCACGTATGATATCCATATTTCAGCATCATGTGTGAAGCTGCTGATTTCGGCGGAGGAATTACTTGTCCCTCTCTAGTCACAACCTTTTTGTCTTTCTTAAAGAAATTCTTCAATTTCGTCGTCCATGACGTTCTCTCCCTTTCATACTCGTAATACGGCATGTTTTCTATTTGTTTTTTCTTTACTCTAACGCTGTTTCTGTGTACCGAACTTCGACCAATTACAGCGCGACTCACACTAAAGTACCAATCAGAACAATTCCCACCGTCCGCGAACCAACCAATCCCAGCGCGGCACTTTTCTACGTCACTCCTGCTCTGTGTTCACGTGACTAGCGCACTATCCAATCCTAGCGCGGCACTTTTCCACGTCACTTCTACTCTTTACCCCTCCTTTACAAAATTTATCGGCAATTTTCTTTTCACTGTTTTCTTCGTTAGTTACAACAAATAAACAATTCCATAGTCTGATTCGCTAAACAAAGTGACAGCCTTGTCCTTTTACACAAGAATCCTGTTTTTCCAGTAGGCAGCGCTTACCTCTACCCTACCACAGAATTATTTACTCTCACCGATAAAGTAGCACTTCCCTCTACCTTACCCTTCTTTCAAACAAACAATTTACTCGTTTCTCTGGGGATAAGACACATGTGGAGACTAGGCTCCTGAGAATTAAGGCCAAAGTTTCACAAGTAAACGTGATTTGCTATTTCGTTTACACACTTTTCACACAGAAATCCCTAACATAACACAACCTGCGTTATAACCAAAAATGAATTCAGACCATGTACCAAATTCCATGTGACTTCTCTTGCCACACGTGTTCCACTTCCTACATCCCAGAAGCGTGAAAACTTACATATAACATAACGCGACTCAACATAAAGTGTTAGTCATCAAAAATAATCAATAATCAATAAACAATAATCACTAAACTAATCTATAGAAAACCATAACTCTGCTACCAAAAATCTGATGCAGCGCGTACAATAAAAACTATTCTCCTCCTAGGTTACTTATAGGTCATCCAGGGGCAAACTATATTTCTCATATCCACATGACGATGGGGCCCATAAACATCGTCTAACACACATGCACACTCCTGGATTTCCTTTACACCTTTGTGAAATTCTGTACTCCTAGGAGAAGCATGAGAACTAAATGGAGAACACCATTTTATGTACCGCTGGAAGAGCCAGGATATCTTATTACCTTATTTTGTCCCTTTCTTTCAGTTATTTCTTAAGATATTCCTGCTTATTGTTTGTCGATGAATCATTCATTTAAGAAATTAGTTCATAGTGATTAAGACCAGCTGAATCACAATAACCAATTACTTATGTCACAATCATTTAGGAAAATAACCACTGAGTCATTTTGTGTTTAAAGAATCTTAAATTTTATATAATTTAAAAAGCATGAAAAGAATTTTAATACTTTATTCAATTATTCATTCTTAAATTCACAATTTTTATTAAGCATAATTAATTTATTGCAGAAAGGAAAATTTGTCATGAAGCCAAAACCCTAATTACCTGCCAAGCTTCCTAATTTAGCCTAATGATTTCTAACCTAAGTTAGGAATTAGAAATAGCCTGATTCTCATACTCCACTGTAAAATAAAGACAGCAACAGCAACTTCAGCTCGTCAGCATCAGCTACCTGCAACCCGTCTCCTCTAACAGTCTTTCAGCATCTCCCGCTCAGTAAGGGATCGATCAGGACCACCCAGCACTGGAAGCCACCAATACGACTCTTCAACTCCTCTCCTGACTGTGCCTGCAACCACGACTGACATCAATTGACCCCTCCCACTAAGAGTAGGCCCTCTTATACCCTAATTCTAACTTTGCTAACTAACTGTTGCAACATTAATATCACGCTTTTCTTTCATTGGTCCATGCATGTCAGCTTATTCATTCTTTAATCAAGTTCTCTTGGATTCAAGGGTCCTTGGATCATTTCCTTTCCCATACGCTTAAACATTTCCATCCGATTCGATCAGTTCATTTGTAACTTCTTTCGACACATTCGAGAACTCCGCAGTCATTGTCCTTTCTCTTAGACTTGTTTCCCACGGGCTCTCTGCTGATCATCATGGCACACTATCAGTTCAATTAGGTCACACCAGCCTTGACCATTTCTTGCATCCTAGCCTCTCAGAAACATCACGAGGTTGAGCTTTCTCCAATTTCATCCTGTGTCATGTGTTCCCTTGCGCCTGCGCACATCTTCCCATTGGCGGCCATTTTATCTCGCCACTCGGTTATACTTTAGAAGCACTAATTTGAGGCAAACAAAACATAATTAAAATAGAGAAAAATATCCCTTTCGTTTCCTCCCGTCTACGTACCCCAATTAGTTGTTACCTAGCAGAAAGCAACATTTAAGCTGTTCCTTACTTACCATCACTATTTGTTTTTGCAACGACACGTTTTATTTCTATGAAGCACAATAACATGCATTTATTTTTCTTAGTACGCATTTATTTTTACGTTATAATTTAGACACACGGACATTTATTAATAGATTATTTAGCACACACATTGGCATATTACCATTCCCACACATACAGTGTTGATTAATACATTTAAACGAACATTTTATTAATAATTTATAAAATTTGTTAGGGGTTAAATTTTTTTATTTTCCCTGCTCCATCACACTCTGACATACAGCCACTCATAGACCCGCTCAGATTCTCACGCACCCAGTCGCTCACCTACTCCGTCTCACACATCCACTCACAGACCCATTCAGACACTCATGCACCCACTCATAGACACAAGCACCCACTCACATATCCACTGAGACACTCACATACCCGCTCACATACCCACTGAGACACTCATGTACTCACTCACAGGCCCACTCACAGAACTATTCAGAAACACACACACACACACACACACACACACACTCACAGACCCACTGATACACTCACTCACAGACCCATTCAGAAACTCGCGCACCCATCATAGACCCATTCAGACACTGACACACCCACTCACAGTCTCACTCAGAGGCTCATGCATCTGCTTGCAGACCCACTCAGACACTTATTCACCCACCCACTCACACACTCACCTCTGAGACACTCATGCACCCACCCACAGACCCACTCACACTCATGTACCCACTCACAGACCCATTCTAACACTTATGCACCCACTCAGAGACCCACTCAGACACTCATGCACTCAGTCATAGACCCACTGAGAGAGACATGCACCCACTCACATACCCACTGAGACACTCACACACCCACTCACAGACACATTCAGATACTCGCGCACTCACTCACAGACTGAGCCAAACACTCATGCACCCACTCACAGACCCACTCAGGCACTCACACACCCAGTCACTCACCCACTCAGAGACTCATGCATCCACTCATAGACCCATTCAGACACTGACGCCCCCAGTCAGATGCAATGTGTGACTTATATAGTTGTGAGTTTAAAATGTGCTGGTGTCTATTGAATGCCTGCCTTTGTTTTGCTTATTTGCGACGTATTCGTGAATACGAAAAAAAAAATAACTTAAAGGGATTTCAAAAGAACCAGTGTTTGGGAAATAGGATGGCTCTGAGAAGAGCCTCTGTGTTTGTGTGTAGACAATAACTACACATAAAACAGAGTGCAGTGTTTCAAGTTGTTGCCTCTCTCAAACTAAACGTTACAGGGACGTTCTAGTTGGGAAATAACATTATAAAACCTTAGAAATTCACCGAAAGGTTACAGGGACGTTATAGTTAGGAAATAACATTAAAAAAACCTTAGAAATTCACTGAAAAAAACAAAGGTTACAGGGATGTCATAGTTGGGCTTAGATTTCACTCATACAAAACCATTGAAATTCAGCAGTTATAGTTACCTTAGCTAACTATAACTTATGCCCCCACAATTCTCTGCTTATGACCTCACATATTACATCACTCATGACATGGTCAGTGACATCACTGTTGACATCTCAAATGACATCACTGATGACATCATTCACATAACCACTCACCCACTAACACTCCCATACAATCTCTCAAACACCCACAGAACCACTCACATACTCATTCACTGACCCATAGAACTACTTATACACACCCACTCGCTCACTCATACAGCCACTCACACCCAATCACTCACCCATACAGCCACTCACTCACCCATACAGCTACTAACAGATCTACTCACTCACCCATACAGCCCCTCACACATCCCTTCACTCATCCACAAAACAACTTACATACCCATTCACACATCCATACAAGCACTCACATGCCCACTCACTCACCTATACAACCGCTCATACACACATTGACTATGCAATATGTCAGGGACTGTCCGGGACTATGTCGGGAACACAGTCAGGGACTTGGGCAAGGACTGGGAACTGGGTAGAAAACGTACACAGAAAGAGTAGTACAGCGCTTCCCAGGATCACACAGGAAGTCAGAGGAGAAAAAGGGATCCAAAGGGGAAGCCTGTATAAGTGAACAAGATGGGTGAGACTCAGAAAGGACAGGCACTCATGAGGCGGCTCAGCATTCAGAATCACTACACCCAGGACGGATGTGCAATACACATATATAAAACAAAATTAACAATAAAGGGGATGTGGGGTAAAGCACTCGGGAGCTCCACACAGTAAGACTGAAGCTCAGTAAGTTCCTCACCCACAATTGCTGTTACAGATACTGACTGAAAATACCCACATATAGGTTATGTATGCAAAGGTAGGGTCTGTGGAGCTTATACCTATGGTGATGTTATAACAGTACCTCAAAGACAATACTCACAGTGAACAAGAAACACCACCTAGGTAGTCAGCTGTGCCCACGGATCCTAACGATCAAACAGGAACAGCCAAGGCAGTAACAGCAAAGGGGTAGAACTAAACACAAGCACAATAGACAAGGAGCTAGCAAGGAGGAGTGCTTAACAGGAAAGGAAGGAAATCACAGGGCACACTTGTCAGATAGCAGGTAACAAACATACAAGGTAACAGAAGCAAGACAGCAGAAATAGAAAGACAGCAAACTAGAACTGGAACCAAGGAAATGGGAAGAAAGGCAGGGACTGGAAACGGATATACAGAAGGGGAGGCTACAAGGGTATACTAGAATAGTGCAGGTTACGGAATCAAGAAAACAAAGTAGCATTGAAGGCAGTGCTGGAGCAGGAACTAGAATTGAGCAAAAGCTCAGGAGTCAAAGTAGCACTGCAGGCAGTGCTAGTTCAGGAACAAGGGAAACTGCTGCAGTTCAGGAACAGAGAATTACTAAAGCTTCAGGAGTCAAGGTAGCACTGCAGGCAGGGCTAGTTCAGGAACAGGGAAATTACTAAAGCTTCAGGAGTCAAGGTAGCACTGCAGGCAGTGCTAGTTCAGGAACAGGGAAATTACTAAAGCTTCAGGGGTCAAGGTAGCACTGCAGGCAGTGCTAGTTCAGGAACAGGGAATTACTAAAGCTTCAGAAGTCAAGGTAGCACTGCAGGCAGTGCTGGTTCAGGAACAGGGAATTACTAAAGCTTCAGGAGTCAAGGTAGCACTGCAGGCAGTGCTGGTTCAGGAAATAGCTACAGCTCAGGAAACAAGGAGTCAAGAGAGCACTGCAAGCAGTGCAAATCAGGAACAAGAAATAGCTGAAGCCCAGGAACAAAGAATAACTATAGCTCAGGAACTCAGGAAACAAGGTAGCACTGCAGGCAGTACTAATTCAGGCACAAGGAATAGCTATAGCTCAGGAATCAAGGAACAAGGATTAACTATAGCTCAGGAATCAAGGAATATCAAAAGCTCAGGAAACAAGGATCGGTCTCACCGGAAAACAGCTACAATGACCAACACTGGGCTGAAAGGAGCTGGGGCTTAAAAGAGCTCACAGTAATCACATGCATCAGGTGTGAGCAGGCTAGCAGCAGCCAGCCACAGGTGAACTGAATTCCTCCACCCATCCTTGGCCTGCAGGGGTGGAGACAAAGCAGAGAGCAGGGGATTATAGGTAATGGAGTTTCCAGCAGGAGCAGGCTGGCTTCCACAAAACCCGGCATGGATTGGGAATGGATGTCAATTCCTAAATAATGTCCAAATGCCTGGAAGTCAGGATATGCATACAGGGGAGTGTCTGGAAGCATATTAGAATACTGGAAAGCCCCACAATTCGGCCCCCTGGTGGTGGGAACGAGAGCACAGGGAGTGAATCGTGACAGTACACCCCCTCCAACGACAGGCTCCCGGAATCTGGGACTCGATTTAAAGCCTTTGCTGCTATGAAATAAGTCTATTTCCATCAGAGATGTAGTGAAAGATACCAGAGGACTGCAGGAAAATTGTGATGTTCTGGAGGGTAGGATAATAGGCTGTAAATTAACAGCAGTATTGAAGGCACTACCTGAAGAGTCCAAATCCAGAAACGGGGGCTTAGAAGCCTGAATTAAAGGTGTTTGAAGTCCTGATGATGGCAGGCTAGAGTAGCACTCTGAAAACAAAGGAAGATTAACTGTAGGGTCAAAAGCATATAACGGATTGGCAGGAGGCACAGAGGTCAACGGCAAACTGGCTGAAGACAACGAGACAACGAAAAGCAGACCTGAGGCTCTGGCCCTGGATGAAAACATACAGAAGACTCGCATGCAGGAGACTCTGGAAGCAGGTATGCAGGAGACCCAGGCCCTTGAGGCTTACATGTTGAGAGTTTTGTCTCTGATGCTGGAGATTCAGTCTCTGAATGCATATGTACTGAGAACTCTGAAGGCAGGCAGCCTGGAAGCTCTGGTTCGGAAGGCAGGCAGCCTGGAAGCTCTGGTTCGGAAGGCAGGCAGCCTGGAAGCTCTGGTTCGGAAGGCAGGCAGCCTGGAAGCTCTGGTTCGGAAGGCAGGCAGCCTGGAAGCTCTGGTTCGGAAGGCAGGCAGCCTGGAAGCTCTGGTTCGGAAGGCTGGCAGCCTGGAAGCTCTGGTTCGGAAGGCTGGCAGGCTGCAGGCTCGGGCTCAGATGGCAGGCAGGCTGCAGGCTCGGGCTCAGATGGCAGGAAGGCTGCAGGCTTGGGCTCAGGAGGCTGCAGGCCGGCTGAGGACTCTGGAGACTCTGAAAGCAGCAGGCCGGCTGAGGACTCTGGAGACTCTGAAAGCAGACAAGCTGATGGCAGAGAGGCACGAGGATGACACTTTAAATTCTTGAAATGGCGATAGCCCGAGAACATTAGATTCCCTGTTGTCAATAGTGAAAACTTCACAGTTCCTTGGCTCATTAAAACACACTGAAGCGCTTTCTTCGGGATGGCTAAGAGTACTGCTTATCTTAGAGTCTCTGATGACCAGACTCCCTTTACCATTTGGCAGTTCACATGTCTTAGTCAGAGGAAACAGGTAAGAGATCACTTGGTCTTTGGAAATTTTCTCATTTTCTTCTGTATTAGAAGGTGGTACAGGTGCATCAGAGAATACAGTACTATCATTTCCTGACTTTTCAATATGTGGTGTGCTTGAAGGCAAAACAGCAAAGAAGGAGTCAGGATTTTGTTTCTTCTCAGCAAGGAGGTTGACTTCAGTTGCAGCAGTTAAATCAAGAGCATACTCAGAGTCACAGGACATTGTCACATCAGGGAATATGTGGGTCAAGGGTTCAGGTTTTGTCTGTATGTCAATGGCCTGTCTATGGGTTATCTCTGAGATAGAACTGACCTCACTACCAGGAAAAGAAAGCAAAGAGATGTTTTGTGTCTTGCCTGGAATTTGGGGTTCCTCAAAACTGGAGGGACACATCTCAGATATAGCACCTAGATGTAATTTAGCACTAGAAGACAAAACAGAGTAGTTAGAAAATTCAGAATTCAAACAAATACTTTCCTTAACTGCACTTTGAGATATGGTACTATGGCTATTCTGAGTGATCAGCCACAGTATTATTTACACAATTACTGGACCAGCTCTGAGGGGACCGCAAAATAGTGCGCAAGGTTTCATTCTCCATTTCTAAGGAGGCTAACATAGAAGCTGAAAAGTAGTCTTGTACCAGGGTTTTAGATTCCCACTTGAACTCTGGGTTATAGTTTTTTTAACAGAGTCTGAAACATTTTATTCTCTTGTTGTAATTCCAAAATCTTCGATTCCAATATATCCTGTGAAGATTGTAGATCTTTTTCTACATGGACAGCGGTAGACTTTGAAACTTCACAACAAGCAACAGAACTAAATCTTGGATTTTGTTTAAACTGGCTATTAGCGGTCTGTGTTCTAGTAGGTGTTTTCTCTCTTTTGTTAATCTGATTGTTTACTTTGAATGTAGCATTAAACATTGTCTCTTTAGTATCGGGGACTGTGATCTTCACTGGGTCACAAGACTGAGGTATATCGTTTGTATGGAAAACAGGTTATATAATGCATCTGCTCTTTCTTTGTCTGTTGTGTGGTCAAACAAGCTTTAACTGGTATCATTGAACTACTAGTTTGGTAAGGTGTCGATAAAAACTGTGTCTGGAAATTGTCTTCAAAGAAAACATTGTCTTGACAGGGGGTCTCTGAGTTACAAACTTCAGAAAAATTTCCCCTAATAGTACCACTCTCTAAATTACTATTTTGTCTTTCTGCTGCTAACAAGGTTTGCAGAAATTCGTTTTCATCCTGTAGATCACTGGCTGACATCAGGTGAGGATCAGAGTTACAGATGGAATGAAAATCTAACATAGAAGGATCAGCCAACCACAGGGAATAATATTCAGCACGTAAAAGTCTGTTTTGTTCCATGAATCGATCTCTAGAGTTTAAGGACTTTCTAATATGGTGTACAGAACTGCGCTGCCTTGACAATGGATTTCTGCCAACATACGCAGACTTTCTGGATCTGTTGCTAAACATCTTGGCAAGAACTGACAGGGTGGGTTTTAAAAAAAAGGCATCTAACTGAACACAAAGAAACCTCACAAGTGACCCTGGAAATGTGGTTTGGTCATTCTGTCGGGGACTGTCCGGGACTATGTCGGGAACACAGTCAGGGCCTTGGGCAAGGACTGGGAACTGGGTAGAAAACGTACACAGAAAGAGTAGTACAGCGCTGCCCAGGATCACACAGGAAGTCAGAGGAGAAAAAGGGATCCAAAGAAGAAGCCTTTACAAGTGAACAAGATGGGTGAGACTCAGAAAGGACAGGCACTCATGAGGCGGCTCAGCATTCAGAATCACTACACCCAGGACGGATGTGCAATACACCTATATAAAACAAAATTAACAATAAAGGGGATGTGGGGTAAAGCACTCGGGAGCTCCACACGGTAAGCCTGAAGCTCAGTAAGTTCCTCACCCACATTTGCTGTTACAGATACTAACTGAAAATACCCACATATAGGTTATGTATCCAAAGGCAGGTTCTGTGGAGCTTATACCTATGGTGATGTTATAACAGTAACTCAAAGACAATACTCACAGTGAACAAGAAACACCACCTAGGTAGTCAGCTGTGCCCACGGATCCTGGCGATCAAACAGGAACACGCAAGGCAGTAACAGCAAAGGGGTAGAACTAAACACAAGCACAATAGACAAGGAGCTAGCAAGGAGGAGTGCTTAACAGGAAAGGAAGGAAATCACAGGGCACACTTGGCAGAAAGCAGGTAACAAACATACAAGGTAACAGAAGCAAGACAGCAGAATAGAAAGACAGCAAACTAGAACTGGAACCAAGGAAATGGGAAGAAAGGCAGGGACTGGAAAAGGATATACAGAAGGGGAGGCTACAAGGGTATACTAGAATAGTGCAGGTTACGGAATCAAGAAAACAAAGTAGCATTGAAGGCAGTGCTGGAGCAGGAACTAGAATTGAGCAAAAGCTTAGGAGTCAAAGTAGCACTGCAGGCAGTGCTAGTTCAGGAACAAGGGAAACTGCTGCAGTTCAGGAACAGAGAATTACTAAAGCTTCAGGAGTCAAGGTAGCACTGCAGGCAGTGCTAGTTCAGGAACAGGGAATTACTAAAGCTTCAGGAGTCAAGGTAGCACTGCAGGCAGTGCTAGTTCAGGAACAGGGAATTACTAAAGCTTCAGGAGTCAAGGTAGCACTTCAGGCAGTGCTAGTTCAGGAACAGGGAAATTACTAAAGCTTCAGGAGTTAAGGTAGCACTGCAGGCAGTGTTGGTTCAGGAAACAGGAAATAGCTACAGCTCAGGAAACAAGGAGTCAAGAGAGCACTGCAAGCAGTGCAAATCAGGAACAAGAAATAGCTGAAGCCCAGGAACAGTAACAAAGAATAACTATAGCTCAGGAAACAAGGTAGCACTGCAGGCAGTGCTAATTCAGGCACGAGGAATAGCTATAGCTCAGGATCTCAGGAAACAAGGTAGCACAATTCAGGCACAAGGAATAGCTATAGCTCAGGAATCAAGGAACAAGGATTAACTATAGCTCAGGAATCAAGGAATATCAAAAGCTCAGGAAACCAGGATCGGTCTCACCGGAAAACAGCTACAATGACCAACACTGGGCTGAAAGGAGCTGGGGCTTAAAAGAGCTCACAGTAATCACATGCATCAGGTGTGAGCAGGCTAGCAGCAGCCAGCCACAGGTGAACTGAATTCCTCCACCCATCCTTGGCCTGCAGGGGTGGAGACAAAGCAGTGAGCAGGGGATTATAGGTAATGGAGTTTCCAGCATGAGCAGGCTGGCTTCCACAAAACCCGGCATGGATTGGAATGGATGTCAATTCTTAAATGATGTCCAAATGCCTGGAAGTCAGGATATGCATACAGGGGAGTGTCTGGAAGCATATTAGAATACTGGAAAGCCCCACAATTCGGCCCCCTGGTGGTGGGAACGAGAGCACAGGGAGTGAATCGTGACACAAAACAGCTACTCACACCCCCCTCACCCATACACCCACTCAAACAGCCAATCACTCACCCGTATACCCACATGCACTCCCAGTCACTCACCCATGAAGCCACTCACACAGGCACTCAGTCACCGATACAGCCACTCACCCAGCCATACAGCTACTCACACAACCACTCACTCATCCATACGGCCACTCACACAGCCACAAACTCACCCATACAATAGCTGACAAACCCACTCCCTCACCCATACAGCCACTCACACACCCACTTACTCAACCATACAGCCAGTCACACAGTCACTCGCCCACCCATACAGCCACTCACTCAGCCATTCACCCACCCATACAACAACTAACACACTCACTCGCCAATACAGCAATCACACAGGCACTCACTCATCCATACAGCTGCTTACACACCCACGTATTTACCCATACAACCACTCACACATCTATTCACCCACCCATACAGCAACTCACACACTCACTCACCAATACAGCCTCTCACACAGGCACTCACACACCCATACAGCTACTCACACCCCCACTTATTCTTAGATTCAGACAGTTTCACAGCCTCTCCGATGTCATATGTTAGAAATAGTATCAGTCAGTAGTACAAAAAGAATAGAAATTTAAGTTATGCAGTAGCTTAGTATATATTTTTAATACTCAGAAACCTTTACAAAACATTTACAGTCACTGGATGATGTCATCAGTGATGTCATTTGAGATGTCATCAGCAATGTCACTGAAAAGCAGTGCATTGGGGAGGCGTAAGTTATAGCTAGCTCAGGAAATTATAACTGCTGAATTTCAATGGTTTTGGACGAGTGAAATCTGAGCCTAACTATAACGTCCCTGTAACCATGTATATATGGGTTAATTTTTTACCTGTAAAAGAATTACATTTTCGTGGTAAAGGCATATGCGTGGTTAAACAATTTGTGATAAAGACATGCGTGGTAAAGATGCATGTGTTGTAATGAACGCATTGTAACAGCATGCATGGTTCTATCATACAACCTCATTGCATGGAGTATACACATAAATAACATGAGTTGACACAACATGTAAAAACACAACCCAGCTACCATGGGATCAGAGCATGCTCACCACCACCACCCCATATTTTTTAGTGTTTGTGAGGGCAGCACCTCGCTTTATACACCACCTCCTCAGCCACTGCACACCTGTCCATACCCCGTACCACTCCTCCAAGAGGGGGGGGGGGGCAATCCTCACATTTTGACCTTGTACCTTTTGTAAAGACATTGGTTGTTTATACCCCCCCAACATACACATACACACAAAGCACAAAATAATTCACATTTGTTGAGAGGCTGATGCACCTCTTTGTCATGTCCCAGCAAACGTTTGTTTTGGACCTGCGAGTCCTGCAAACCATAAAGAAATGGTAGAGGCTACAGTACAAGAATTTTCCATCAGACGCCCCTCTACCATAGACACCAAATACAGGGGAAAGTCTATAAGTATTGTGTGAAATGTTGTTAAAGCAGGCCATAGAAAGTTGTCCCTTTGGCAAAATTGCATACTGAGTTCTGCTTTAGATACAGTCTCATTCTCATATGAAAAGGTAGACCCAGCCCTATATTGGATCTATGGCAGTTAAGCTTATGAAACAAAGGTTCAGAATGGTGTCTCTAGCACCCTTTGTAGCCTCTTTGCTGGAGGGGGATTGGATGGTTTGCCTCAACATGAAGGATGCCTATTTCCACCTCTGCATTCTGCCACAATGGTGATGGTGCTAGTGGTTGTAGGTCTACGCTGACTCTCTTAGTTCAAAGTAATCACACCTAATGGGAGATCATGACTTGAGGGTTTAAAAATTGGCTTCTGAAAAATGTCTCCAGAAAATGTTTTTGCCACAGCTCATAAAAAACATGTTTTTTCTTCACGACCTGCAGATTTCATTGAATGTTCCAAAATCCAAATGTTTAGCAGTGACTAAGGGAGCGTGTTCAATGGAGGGATAAAAGACAGTTCTCTGAAAAGGGGGCTTTCACCTCTGGTGGGGAGCCAATACTTAAGGAAATTATTCTTGTTTTTTAACCAGATTGGACGCTTGATGCAGTACAGCTGCTGAGACCTTTCGATCTCATTGAGTCATGTTATCTCCTGTACTAGACTGAAGATGATATCTAGCAACGCCTATTGCGGAATCGATAGTCACAACACTTGGGACTGCTGACAGATTTACTGTTAGTAACGAAGGCAGTTTGCCAAGTCTGGTCTAGTGGATGCATCATGAAAATCTGTATAGCAGGTTTGATTTCACTCTTCCCGATTATCAGACTCTGGTAGGGGCAGATGCATCATTGACAGGACGTAGAGCTCTCTAAGGTGACCTGAATGTAGGCAGGCTGTGATCAGGCAGTGATAAACCACTCCATACGAAACTGACAGAGTAAAGTGTAATCAAGGAAGTGCGTTGCTACTGCTGAGGGGCAACACAACTGCCATTCATGGTGCAAACAAGCAAAGCTGAGTGGACTCAGTATTGCTCTGCAGAGAAAAGGTGATACCATTGGGCAGCGCTGAGAGAATTTTCATCCATCTTCTGAGTAGGACACCAAAGGCATTGCATGACTGGAGCCTTTGGTTCAGAAGTTGTTTCCTCCCTTTTTGGAATGTGGGGATATCCAGAGAAGGATCTCTCTTCAATACACCAGAACTCACTAGGACAGATGTTTTGTTCAAGTGAGTTTCCAAAGAGAGGAGATGCAGTGTTAATCTTCGAGAAATTCACTCTCTTTTATGCAGCCACCCCAGTTGCCAAATTGCACTATTCATAATAGATTCTGGACAGTGTACAACCATCACGCTGGTGCCCTCAGATTGACCCTAAGAATGTGGTGCATGAAAGTTCTTCTCAGTCAACGTAATTCTTATAGGTTGTCCATGTTCTAGCCCACCCCCTCTTTGGCAGAAGGAGGTGTTTGTTTTGTTATTGGTGTGATCAATACCAATTGGTTCCACAGTGTGCATCTTTGTCAGTAATACAGATTTTATGTTGCTGTTGGTCAAGGATTAGAGGTGTCAGCTGAGAGGAGTTATGTGGCTTCTCTTTATTTGAAGAAATCTGAGGTGGGTTCATGGTTTGGGATCCGATCCCTGTAGTCTCAGCCTTGAAGAGATTGAAGAACTAGTTACATGCTATTCATTATGCTCCTCTGCAGAGAGATTTGAAGAGGCAACAAGGCTTCACCTTGTGGGATTATTGCACATTATAAGTGTTTAGGAACAACTGCTGCTTCATAGTCTTTGCACAATATGCTCAGGGGACATTGTGACTGTCACTGTGCTGTTGCCATACTTTTGCATTGTCTGACACCACTCCACTTTTGGAAATTGCTGTTAATCTTTTGCATATAGAGTATTCAGAGGAGGTGGTTGGATTTGAAAATGTAGAAAAAGACCTTTGGTAACAGGTAATTTTCCTCCAGCAAATTATTTATGCCCTTCTCATCTCGTCTCTCAGCTTTTGGATCCACTAAGTCAGTCTACTGCTGGACATGTATGGAACCAGGAGGGGAAATGCACAGTGGTGTCACTTGTGCCCTTGCTTGATGTCTTGCAAGTTCAATACCTTGAGATATGAGTTGCACACCCAGTGGCATGACAACATCAATATACTTCTCTCTGTCGCTGGTCAAATAGAAGATAAAGATTTGTTAGATGGAACACAGAATCCATCCGATCCATTAGAATCCATCAGAACCAGTGGAATTGTTAATTCTTCATCCTCTATTCTTTTAACCATTAATTCTTCCTATTTTGTCTTAGCTTTTTTTTCATGCTTCGTGCAGTCCAGCTTATCATTTACTTCTGCATGTCCATTTTCTGATGTTTGTGCACCTCTTCTTCTGCATATCCCACAATGAACGTTAGCAAAGTTCATGGTCATTTTTGACTTAGTAGCACCTCTGGATTATCTCCTTCACTGTATCCCACACCTTTGCTTGCTTATCTTTTTCTTCGCCCTATTCCTTTTTTGGTACTTGTTCAGTTACTCCACTGTTGAGAAGTTAAACACTCATTCTCCACCTTTTCCTTGAGACATTGGGCCTCTTTTCACTACTCTCACTCATTTATCGTTATCTTCTCTTTTTCAGTAAAACACTTCAATAACAGTGCTTTATTATTCACATTACTGCTTGGATGCAGTGTGTAGAAGATGAAATATGTTCTGTCAAATTTACTCTAAAGCATTAGTTCCTAAAGTGCATTTAGCCTCCTTTGTGTCTATTTCTGCCTTAACCTGATTTCAGGAATGCCCTCTATGCTCTAGCTAAGCAAAGCAAGGCTCTGGGTGCGTATAAACTTGCCCGACATGCCTACGAGAAGTTACAGGGTCTGCGGATGCCCTCACGGTTCCAGGATTCCATCGAGCTTGGAAGCCTGACTATCCGATCCAAACCATTTCATGACAGTGAGGCAAGTATAACTTGCTTTCTGATGTTGTTTTAACCCACAATTGCTTTTCAGGGCATTTGAAGAGCTAAGATTACTCTATTTGAAGCCCAAATTTAAAGGTTGCTGCATTGGTAGTGGTCAAGCCACCTTCTTGCCTATGTTTGCCGACAACATGTCTTGTCCTTGTGCTGGCAAGAGTTCATTCACAAAGTGGACACATTGAATCTTTTCACACCAAGATTTCTCTAGCTGTGTATGAATGTATTAACATTTATATACAGAGCTTTCCCTGGGAGCAAATGAGTGCTGTAGAGAAGAGTAAAAAGACATAGGTGTTCTGCACAGGCTGAAAAGGGAATAAGTTGAGATTGTGTGCAATAGAAGTGGGATTTCGGTTCTTTAGCCCATAGCAGAAAGCACTGGTAAGGGTTCTTATTAAAGACTTATGAGCTGTTCCTTGAAGAGATTGGAATTTAGTTCCTTTTTCAATTGAAAGAATGAAGATGTAAGCATGGTGCGAAGGAATGTTGCTCCAGATCCTCTCTGTGTAGAGGAAGAAGACATCTTGTCTCAACTTTTTCCATTTCTTGGTTTCAGGGCTGGTGTGATGAGATGTTACTGCAGATCATCGCTGCAAAGAGGAAGACTTATTGTCTTACAGTTTTCTATTCCTTGGTTTCAGGTGTAGTGTGATGGGCTGTTGCTTCAGATCCTCACTGCATAGAGGAAGACTACTTCTTGTCTTATCTTTTTTAATTTTTTTGGTTTCAGGCCTGGTGATGTATTGGTCTTGTGTGTTTAGTTGGCCATCTTAGTTGTGTTTTTTTGTCTAGATCTGTCTGTGTACCAGATTTTGGCAGATGCAGTTGATCCTGCACAAAAAACCACTCTGCAGAGAAAAGTGCTTTGTGTACGGTATTGGCTCGATTTTTTTATGCCCAATCCGAGGGAATAACATCTGGCACTGGTCTTTGCAACTGGTATTACTGCAAGGTATTCCGATTGTATAATAAACAAAAGGGCAACCCATTATGCCCTTGTGGGCTTGGGTTTCTATGATAAAGTCAGTAAAGGTGCCTTCAATGGAGTTATTTGGCAAAAACAATACTTAAATTATTCAGTGAGGTCCAAGAGTGACAATACAACTTAATTAGTTGTAGTTAGTCAGAGAAAACATTGGAATGAAGTGTTGAATAAATCACAGAAACACGTGTATATGCTTTTGCATGTTATATTGAAATTAAACATATAAGAAATAAAGGGGTTCAAAAAATATGACTGTGTTTGTTTACAAGAGTATGAGCCTGGAAATGTTTAGACATCTGGCAATATACTGGTAACTCGCTCTCTCCATTCAACACAAGAATGTCCATCATAGTATCCTAACAAAAACTTGTTGGAGTGAAGCGAGTGGTCCAAGGGAGAGATGGGTGGTACGTCAAAGTTTCGGTTTCAAACAGTAAGTATCCACGAGACCATCTTCAGGACTGTGTTGTTTATGCGGAGATAAGCCCCATTCTGCGTTGTACATGTTACCGCCATTGCGTGTAACTCTTCACTGAACCCGGCGAATTATGGCCTCAAGTGCTGGGCAGTCTCCATGCTATCTGACTGGCCACCAATTAACGCTGTGGCCCACACTGACTTAGCCTTAAAGATGGCCCTAGATGCTTCCAGATAAGACATCCCTACATTTGAGGAGCCTTTCTGCTATCTAACTGACCTGAAGTGGGGTCCTCTTTATCTTTCTGCGCAAGGAGCAGAATGGGCGCTACACTGCACCAACTCCGGCAGGAGCCTTGCCGCCTAGATCGGAGCCGGAGGCTAATTCTCATGGGCTAGGCCTCGAGGAAGACTAGGAGGGGGCACTGGACCCTTTAAAATATCAGCCCTATGAAGAACAGAGTATGGACCGGTGTGAGAAACTGGGTGAGGCCAGCGTCCTTGATACTTCTTTAGTTGCTTTCTCGCCCTACTGAAGTAGGGAGCTTCCTACCCAGTGGTGATGCTGAGGGCCTTGGCCTTCAGCTATCCTCAGTGGCTGTGAAGACTAATCTCTTGACTGAGGTGCTACAACTGGGATTCTCCACATCGGAACCCTTACTCCCATTCAACGACTCCCTCACTGACGTCCTTTTTGGGTACCTGGTCCAAACCCAGGACAGGGGCTCCTAAGAATAGGATGATTGCCCGCAGCCCCGCTCCTGGGGACCCAAACTTCCTCACGCAGCACCCTACCCCTGAGAGCATGGTGGTCCAAGCCTCCACCTCCCAATGCGCTTTCCCTATTGCTCTCCCGGATAGGGAATCCAAGAGGCTGGATTCATTTGGGAAGAATGTTTTCTTCTGCCATCCTGATATTGCGGTTTGTGAACACCACATGCCTTTTGGGCTGTTATTCCCACACTTTGTGGGATATGGTTGCACAAGTACTGCCACAGGTCCCGGAGGAGGCCCAAGCTGTACTCTCCCAAGCTGTCGCAGATGGGAGAGATGCAGCAAAGTTCATTATTTGATGTGTACTTCACACAACTGAGTCGCTAGTCAGAGTGATTTCCATGACAGTGGCCCTTTGGCGTCACGCCTGGCTCATGACAAAAGGCTTTTTGGACATGCCCTCCGATGGCACCCGTCTCTTCCGAGACAAAGCAGATTCGGCTTTCGAATGCTATAAGGATACTCATGCTACGGCCAGGTTCTTAGGCCTCCCTGGGGTCCCACGTCCACTCCAATCTGCCTTTCACTCCTTTCGTGGCTACAGAAGGGGCGTCAAGCTGTGCCAATTCCCGCCCAGCCACCACGCCACGCATGCTTCCCAGACTTTGCGTGGACGAGTGTGCAGAACCCACAGATCTCGTGGGTCAGGTGGCGAGCGGTCATGTCAGTCTGCCACCCCACCCCCCTCAATTGCAACAACCTACAAATTCTCCAAATCTGCCCCTTGAGCACCATGGACACCCAGTTGGCTTCAGGATTCACCATCACCTACCCCACAGGAAACACATAACATGAGACTGGTCGGTTTTCAGATTGTCCGAAGGGGCTGCTCCCTCCCCTTCAAGAATATCCCTCCCCCGATGCCACCATCTCGCGATCCCCTGGCGGAGGATCATCTGTTTGTTCTCCGTGAGGAGGTCACGGCTCTATTGGCCAAGGGAGCCATAGCGAGGGTTCCGGTGCCAGAAGTAGGCTGTTTGTTATTCCCACTACTTTCTAGTTCCCAGAAAGGACAAGGGCCTTCATCCTATCCTCGATCTCTGAACCCCCCAATCTCTTCCTCAAAAAGGAGAAATTCAAAATGCTCATGTTGGCTCCGGTCTTGTCTGCCCTGGACCCAGAAGACTCGATGGTAGCGTTGGACTTGCAGGAGGCTTATTTTAATATTCCCATCCTGCCTGCCTACCAGCGCTATCTGCGGTTTACGGTAGGCCATGAGCACTTTCAGTTCACCTTGCTTCCGTTTGGCCTTACCAGCATCCCTCGAGTGTTCACCAAGGTGATGACAGTGGTTACAGCTCATCTGCGGAGGTCAGGGGTGCCAGTCTTCTCCCTACCTCGACAACTGGCTGCTGAAGGCGCACTCGCCCCAGGCTGTCGTCATCCACCTCCAGACTACGGTGAACCTTCTGCACTCGCTGTGCTTCACTATCAACGTGCCGAAGTCACACCTGACTCCCTGTCAAATGCTCCCTTTCATTGGAGCAGTTCTGGACACAGTGCAGAGTCCTGGATATTCAGGCTATGATAATATTTCAGCCTCTATCCTGTGTTTCGATGAAACTGACTGTGAGACTGCTGGGCCTCATGGCCTCTGCATCCTGCTGGTGACACATGCCAGATGGCATATGAGGGCTATGCAGTGGGACCTGAAGTTCCAGTGGGCGCAGCATCAGTGGAATTTCTCCGACATGGTCCAAATCTCGGAGGGTACTTCACTGGAGTTGCAATGGTGGCTGATAAACCACGATAGGGTCAGTGGCAGACCCCTCTCCCTTTCCCACCCAGATCTCACAGTAGTGACAGATGCATCAATCTTGTAATGGGGCGGCCATCTGAGAGAGGTGGAGATCTGAGAACTCTGGTCTCCAGCTTAATCAGGACTTCACATTAACTTGCTGGAGCTCTGGGCAATTTGTTTGGCATTAAAAGCCTTTCGTCCTTCCATCAAGGGGAGGTTAGTACAAGTGTTCACGGACCACACCACCGCCATGTGGTACTGCAACAAACTGGGCGGGGTGGGGTTGTGGACCCTTTGTCATGAGGCCCTGCGACTCTGGACTTGGCTGGAACAGCAGGGCATATCTCTGGTGATTCAACACCTGGCAGGTTCGCTGAACGCCAGGGTGGACGAACTCAGCCATCGGTGCCTAGCGGATCACAAATGGTGTCTCCATCCAGAGGTGGCGCAAGGTCTCTTTCAACAGTGGCGAGAACCTTGGTTAGATCTGTTCGCCACTGCCGAGAACATGCAATGTCAGCGGTTTTGCGCGCTGGAGTTTCCTTTTTTTAAATTTTTTATTTTTTAATTGAGAGGACAAAAGTCATAATACAGAGATAAAGAGCCATTTCGAGCAAGAGACCCGCCGCCCCCCCACCCCCCTGCCGCCCCCCCACCCCGTGGCTAAAAACATCAGAGTAGGCTCGTGGTGGCGAGTGATCAAATACAGCTATACAGTGTCTAATGTTTCAAAAATTGATAAAACCGTGATTAAAGGGAAGAGAGAAGGGATAATAAAAGCAGCATTATACCAACATTTGTACTCGTAGAGATTACAGTGTATTATGCGTATACATTTAAATCCTACAAGGCAAAGAAGGTGTACATAGAATTGTATCCGAGTTGTAAATCCACTAAAGTTCCATCGACGTGGACTTTCCAAAACTTGAGTATCACCTATATTTCTAGATTCATCGGATTTAAATATCCTACCTAGAATAAAGAGCGAGAGTTATTGCTTTTGTTTCGAAGACCCCGTTATGTCTATCTATCTAAGCCAAGCAGATAAAGGTTGCCAGATAGCAAGACCCTTCTTTTTTCCTCTGCTTCCCTTTCTGGAACAAATGGCCTTTTCCATATGACAAGTAGAAATCAGTCGTGCTAACCAATGAGAAAATAGTGGAGGATTTGGGTCCTTCCAAGCGTAATATGGTCATAGCAACAAAAATAAGTGCACCTCCATTCTTTCTACTAATCTTATCTTGTATGCCTAATAAAATAGTTGTGGGAGTTAGCTGAATTTCCTGAGAAAGAACTTTGTTAAAGAAGTCTTGTATCTGACCCACTAATGGTATAAGTTGGGGACAAGTGGCAAACATATGTATCGAATCTGCACTAAACTCTGAGCATCTGGGACATAGCGTTCCAGCCCCCGTTCCCCATTTGGCAACTCTGCTAGGTGCGATATATAAAAAAAATGCAGTTTTATAAAATTGTGCCTGTAGTTTAGCAGAAAGTAAATCACTCTTGGCGGATTGCACAGCCTGGTTAAAGGTGTTAAAAGAAGTATTCAATTTCACTTGCCATTTATTAGCAGTGATGAGCATATCATCAGGCATTAAGCTGACTAATATATCGTATAAATATCCAATCCTGGGTAAGGTGGGACTTCTTAGTTTGTCGATAAGATCTACCTTGGAGAAACCAGCAGTCCTCCCGGTCTTACGGGTCAGGAAGTCTCTTATAGCCATATATTTAAAAGACTCCTGATCCCCCAGATGGAATTCAGTTTTAAGTGCACAGTATGATTTAATGCCATCAATAGTTATCAGGTCACCTATTTTTAATATCCCTGCTTGATGCCATTCGCGTAGGTAAGAAGCCCCGAAGATTGCTGGTAGATTAGGGTTATTATTGAGAGGGGAGTAATAATTCAGACTGCCCAGCCCAAAGGTTTTACGAATGTTAGAAAAAACTTTATAGGGGCTCATTAAGGTCTTAAATCTTACCCGTTTGAAGTAACCAAAGGAGAGCTGCCTCCAGAGACATCCGGGGGTCTCTGCTCCTAAAAGCATTTGATAGGGCGACGGTAGGCCTTCCGTTGGAGTATGTGAATATTCTTGAAGCAGCTCCGCGCTATATTGCATGACAGAGGCCCAGTAGTAAAATCTTAAATTTGGTAGCGTCCATCCGCCCCTTTCCCGAGGAAGGGAGAGTAGTTTGAAAGCTCGCCTTGGTCGAGAATATGCCCAGATAAATTCGGAGAAAATTTGATCGAATTTCCGTAGTATTGTTTTGCCCATCTCTAAAGGGATAGCCCTAAAGAAGTATAGGAGTTTGGGAAAATAGGACATTTTAATAACATTGCATCTCCCTACTATGGTAAGATGTAAGTTATTAATACGTTTAAGCGCCCGTTTAGTCTGTGGCCAGCGGACTACCTCTACTATCAGGTCGGTGTTGGCAGTTAAGGTGACCCCCAGATATTTTGCAGTCTGAACCACCCGGCAGTCTGACCAGTCAATTTGGTTGTTGATAATGATCTGGGTTTTACCTTGATTGAGGGCATACCCTGAGATTTTCCCAAACTTCTTAGCCTCTTGTTCTAGGGCACTGATGGCGCTCCGGGGGTCAGGAGTCACTACCGCCAGGTCGTCGGCATAAGCCATAATTTTAGTATCTAGCCCAAATCTGCTCATCGCTCGAATAGATTGATTATTTTTAGGGCTCCCTGTTTTCCGTTTTTACGGATTTTTACAGATAAATACAGACAGAAAACAATGTGTTTTCTGTCTGCATTTATTTTTTTAAATGGATAAATACAGAAAATGTGCTTCTTTTCAGTGACTCTTCATGTTGTCTTTCATGGATTTAGCCCAACAGCTGAGCAGATGGACAGCATGGGAAATTAAAAAACGGGGTGCAATTTCTTTAAATAACTGCATTTGACAACATACATGTGTGGTATAATGCTAATATTTGCCAGTGGATGTACTGTTATGTAATATTTGGCAACTTAAATAGCTAAAACACCACAGACATCAAAGTATGAGTGCGCGTCTATCATTTAAATAAATATGGAAATGTACAGTTTTACAACTACATTTATATGCAAAACACAAAATAAATATGGATAAATACAGATAAAATGACCAAAAATTAAATATGGATAAATACAGACGGAAATGTTAAAAAAATAAATACCATAAAACCGGGAGCCCTAATTATTTTCAATTGCTTTAATGAGAGGATCTAAATAAAGAGCGAAGAGCAGAGGTGAACATGGACAACCTTGGCGGGTCCCCCGTGAAATTTTTATCTGCTCCGTCAGAATCCCATTAATTGTTACGTTAGCTGTGGGATTGCTGTAGAGAGCTTGTATGGCTAGTATTGCCTTAGGCCCAAAGCGCATTTTCCTCATGACAGCCCAGAGAAATGACCAGGAAACCCGATCAAACGCTTTCTTAGCGTCGAGTAAGATTAATGAGATCGGGTCTCCTGCTACCTGGGCAGCATCCAACAGGGTAATGGCCCTGCGGATATGTTCCGTCGTGCTTTTTTTAGGGATAAACCTGTGTTGCCATTGTGAAACCAGGGACTCTATTCTCAGAGATAATCTCGATGCGAATATTTTGGCATATATCTTAGAGTCACAATTAATTAAAGTTATTGGCCAGTACGATCCCATTTCGAGAGGAGATTTATCTTTTTTTGGGAATACTACTATCTTGGCATTAGACCAAGAATCTGGTGGAGGTGCGCCGTTAAAAATAGAAGCTACCAATAGAGTGAAGAGGGTATTTATCTGGGGGGTGAATATTTTATAAAACTCAACCGGTATGTGATCGGGACCAGCCGCTTTCCCGTCCGGAAGGCTTGCCAGGGCTTTATATATCTCGTCCCATCCGGGAGTTTCCTCGAGCTGATCATGGTCTTCTGAACTAAGCGCCGCTAGAGTGATTTGGTCCAAATATTCCAGATTTTCATCCTCATGATTTTAAGGGCCCTACATTGTCTTCGGAATAAAGATTTTGATAAAACTCACAGAATGCCTTGCGAATCTTAGTTGGATCTTTTGTAATCTCGCCGGAGCTGAGTTGAATTGATAAAATTTCACTGGCAGACACCTGTTGTCTAATTCTGAGGGCAAGTTGGTGGCCGATGTTATCACCACTTTCATATATTTTTTCTCTAGCAGAAGCCCATTTCATGGCGATTTTCTCTGCAAAAATGGACCCTATTTCTGCTTTGCTGGCTATTACTTCTAGTTGAGCATTCTCAATTTCAGCCCCCGATTGGACTGCTAAAATGTATTTTTCATCTGCCTTTTTCATCTTGTCTTGTGCCCTCGCTAGCTGTTCTTTAGCTTTTTTGTTCTTCCTTATTGAGTACCGCAGGGTCTCCCCTCGTGTACCCGCCTTCATGGCGTCCCATACGGTTCTGACTGCTGCGGACCCTATATTAATTTCCAAAAACTCTTTGATCCACCCCTGCATATGTAGTCGGTACCCTTCATCATACAATAAGGCTTTTTCAAAGCTCCAGCTCGAGATTTCTCCCCTAAAGCCCAGCCCACTAATGTTTAGGATGAGGGGATTGTGATCCGACATAAAACGTGGGGCGTTTTCGATAGAACAGTTTTGGAGTAGTGACGAAGAAACCAAAAAATAATCTAGTCTAGCAAGGGAAAGGTGCGGAGCTGAGAAGTAAGTATAACCCGGATGAGTCGGTTTTAAAGTGGCCCAGATATCGCTGAGCCCATGAATTTGTATTAAATTAAGTAGGGCCTGATAGACTTTAGGCTTTCTACCTGTATAGGGCCATTGATCAGTTGCTTTCCAATTACTAGGTAGGTTGATATTTAGATCCCCAGAAATTACTAGTGGTAGCGGCCAATGGGCGAGTTCTCCCGAGATCCAATTGATAACCCCGGGGTCGTCAGTATTGCTCCCATATATAGAGCATAGTGTAAAACCCGAGTTAGGGGGAAGATGGCATTCTGCAATGACCCACCTACCAAGAGGATCGGATTTCACCCTACTAGAGGTCAATGGGTGTCTATTTTGAGCCAAAACTCCAACCCCTCATGTCTTTGCCCCCTGTGAGGTACCGCCAATAACCCTATACCCCAGAGAGTTCAGTAAGTGCTTCTGGGATCCCTCTACATGTTTTTCCTGGAGGGTAATTACTTCCGCACCCAGTGAGCGTAGACCCTGAGCTACCTTCTGTCTTTTCAGGGCGTCATTTACCCACAAACGTTAACAGACACAATTTTTAAAGAACATTGATTATTCATATTGTTTAACATATTTGCTCTTATCCTGAAAACACATCTTAAGTCATCCTACATTTTGTACATCCCATAGCATCCTGAAATTTTTTTGTTTTTGCATTTTTTCTTTTCCTACTTTCTTTTACTTTACTTGGTTTTTTTCCCTTCTTTTTCAGTATTTTAGTTTCACCAGACAGTACCACACTTTCCGGTAACATGACCCTCCCCACCACCAAATCGTGACCCCCACCCTTCCCGCCCTCCCCGATAGATAGAGCAATCAGGGGAACCCTGAATGATGGTTGTCAGTTAGGTTTCCTGGCCGCAAGGCCGTGCCTTAGATTAGCGTGTGAGATTATCGGCTTTGGACTCTTGTGCAGTATAAGTTTAACCCCAAAGAGAGGGGTCACCCAGAACTAGGAACCCCGAAGAACATAATTTATAGGTACCTTCCCCATCGAACAGGTGTGATAAGGGACAGATATGCTGTTAGACGAGGGTTACTTCTCCAGTATATCAGGCTGCCCCTATACTGGTAGAATTCCCTCTGGCCTTTATTTGCAACCATTTTTTGCCTTAACCTCCCCCAGATACTCCCCTGCCTTGACCTCGGACATAAAGATCCGCGTGGACCCATTCAGAATAACTTTCAGTCTGGCAGGATTCATTAAAAACACTTGGGCACCTAGTTGTTGAAATGGGGTGATTAATTGGCGCAGATGCCATCTGCGCTCTACCGTTGTGTGGCAGAAATCGGGTTTGGCGAAAAACATCACACCGTTAGCCCCCTTTAATGAGTTCGGACGGGCTTGATCGTACACAAATTGCCTGAGGAGGAAGTTCCCAAAAAACACTAAAAAAGCTCTGGGCTTTTCCACGGAAGAGCTGCTGACATTTCGGTTCTGCTTAAGATTGAAGGGGAAGCGATGCGCTCGCTGGACTTCATAGTCCCAGTTCCAGTTTGCTTGTGCCGGGAAGGTTTCACGTAGCAGTTTTACAATGTAACGCCTTGGGTCGTCTCCCTCGACTACTTCCGGAATGCCTAGCAGACGGAGATTATTCCTGCGCTGTCGATTTTCTTGCTCCTCCATCTTCATCCTGACATCCACCAAACATGCCTCATGAGCAGACCCTTGATTCTTCAAAGTGGTTACCTCCGTTTCTAGGCTCTCTGTGCGACCTTCAACCATGCTGACCCGGTCGCTTATATCAGTGCATAGTTTGTTTAGTTTTCGCAGGCCCCCCTGTAGCTTTTTGGCTGCCCCCTTAGCGGCTCGATTGTCGGAGCGAACCTCTTCTTGAAAGTCCTTAATAGAGGCCAGGATTGAGGATAAGGAGGGTTCTACCATGGGTTCTGTCACTGTTGCAGATTTGGCATTTTCCCAGATAGACAACTGTTCAGCTTCTTCACACGGGGATAAGACATTTGCGAGTCTGAATAGTCCCATTTGAGTTGGCTACGTCTCTTCGGGGGGTTTCGGTTTTTCATCTGGCATTGTACCGTCCCTGTGTTTTTAGAGAGGTCAATACTAATTTCTTCGCTAGAGCTGGAGCTGATTTGGCCTCCGTCAGAAGTTGACAGTGAGCCGTCTGAGACCGAGTAGAAGTCTTCACCACTAACCTCTGGAGTCCAGGGGGCTCTGAGGCCAGGATTGGGTTCTGCGCTGAGGATGTAGTCCGTGATACCTTTTGCTAGGTGGTTTAGCCCAGTTTCGCTTTCAGCCATCGTCTTGGTAGGATCTGGGTGTAGGGGGCTAACAGCATCTTCAGAAGGTGGTGCAATAGTAAGCGAGACAGCGGGTAAGTTTACCAAAGCCACTAGGCCCTCTGTGCTACTTTGATCTATAGGTTGTTCGCCAAGAGATGCCTCCTTTTGTAATAGCGTGCCACTTTCTTGAGACCCCGCCGGGTTTAATTCCGGGTTCAAGCACTCCCGTGTGTCTACAAGCTGGTAATCTGGTTCGGGCACCGCAGGGGGTGTGGGGGTTGGGGCGCCGCTCAAAGCAGTGTCAGGGTTGGTTAGTAGGTAATGCCTTGGGTCCAGTAAGCATTTCTACAACTGTTGGTTGAGAGCCCTCCTTAGCTCCCCCAGTGCCCCCACCGCCCCCAATCTTCCCCGTAGCCCGTTTTAGACAGTTAGCTTCCCTTTTACCTCTTAGTGAATTGTCCGGTACTGCAGCCTCCCCTGGAGTGATGTTGCTTGGCGTGGGCTGGGGGGCCTCTAGTTTGTTACTTCTCCCGGCTTTAGAGCCCCTGGACGACATCTGCAGCCTCTGTTGCTGCCTTCTTGTTGTAGAGAAGAATCCCGGAGTGAGCGCCGAAGGAACCAAGTAGCACAGAAACAGGAGGTGGAAGAAGGAATAAAGCGCTCTTCCTAGCGCGACATGTCTCCCACATCCGTAGCAGATTCGAATACTTCTTCTCACGCACCCCCGGGCTTGAGAACAGAGCCGCTGCGCTCGCGTCCTGCTCCTTCTCTGATTCAGTGGCAAGAGTCCCAGAAAGAGCGCGAATATCGGAGAAACAATGTAGCACAAAATCAGGTGGCAGATGAAAGAATGTATCACTCTTCCAAGCGCGACGTATTTCCCACAGTCAGAGAAGATTTCCAGGCTTCCCTGGGCTGAGAAGCGGAGCGGCTGCACTCGCGTCCTGCTTTCTTTCAGCTTCGACATCTTGTATCAGTCCGCATAGCCGATAGTCGAGATGCACGGCATGCGCGGCTGAACGACGTGGAATCACACTAACACCATCTTGCTCCCGTATGCGCGCTGGAGTTTCCAAGGCCGCTCTCGCTCGGAGACTCTTTTCGTCTTGAGTGGAGCTCAGGCCTCCTGAATGCCATTCCGCCTATACCACTCGTGTCCAGAGTTCTCAAGAAGATCAGGAGCGACTGGGCCCAAGTCATTCTTGTGGCTCCGGACTGGGCACGGAGAGTCTAGTATCTCGAGCTTCTCCAACTGAGCATCGATCCTGGGATCAGACTGCCCTTTCGGGAGGATCTTCTGTTGCAGCAGCAGGGGAAGGTCCTCAATCCGAACCTATCAACTCTACGCCTTTGTGCGTGGAGACTGAGCGGCGGGAGTTGACAGAATTCGACCTTCCTCCTGAAGTCTGTAATTAATGTTATTTTTGCAGCCAGGTATCCCTCTACTAAGTTGGTGTGCGCCTGCCAATGGAACAAGTTTGTAATATATTGCACAGAAAAGTCTATTGACCCTCTTTCTGCCTCCCTTTCTTAGATTTTACTTTTTATTTTGATTCTTGCCCAGCAGGGCTCTGCTCTGGGCACTCTCAAAGTGTACCTTCCTGTCTGCCTTTCTGCAGCTGCCAGACCAACCCTCATTATTTAAATCTCCTATTGTAAATCGATTCCTCAAAATACTTGTACATATGTTCCGACCTTCCCCCTTCATCCTGCCTCAGTGGGATCTTAATTTGGTTCTCACATTCTTGATGTGCGCTCCATTTGAAACTCAGCACAATTGCCCACTCTGGCTGCTTACCATCAAAACAGCCTTTTTAGTGGCAATCACAGCTGCCAGGAGGGTGAGCGAATTGCAGGCCTTGTCATCCAAGCCTCTTTACCCGACAATATTCCCTGATAAGTTAGTGCTCCACACTAGGGCCTTTTTCCTTCCGAAAGTGGTGACACAATTCCAGGTGGGACAATCTGTCACCTTGCCCACTTTCTACGCTCCTCTGCATCCCTCTAAGGAAGAGGAGCGACTCCACCGTCTTGAACCAAAAAGAGCGTTATCGTTCTACCTTAACCGAACTATAGAGTTCCGGGTGGATGACCAACTCTTTGTGGGGTACGTTGGAGCGAAGAAGGTTGTGCGGTGCAGAAGAGGACTATCTCATGATGGATCGTCCTCTGCATCAAAATTTGCTACGCTCTGGCAAAGAAGCAGACTCCGGAAGGCTTAAAGGCTCATTCCACCAGAGCTAAGGCTGCTACCACAGCGTTGCAACGTGGAATTCCTGTCCTCGACATTTGTCATACACCAACATGGGTGGCTCGCACACGTTTACCAAGCATTACTGCCTTGACAGTCAAGTCCGTTGGGCCTCTTTGGCCGTTCTGTACTGCAGGACTTTCTGGTCTAAACTTGTCCGCATTCCATCCTCCGGGGATGGTATTGCTTGGGTATCTATTCAAAGGTAAGGAACCTGCGGCTAGATGTCTCTATCAGATGAACAAGTTACTTACCTTCAATAACGCCTTATCTGGTTGAGACATGATCTTCCCGCAGATTCCTTACCGACCCACCCATCTTCCCCGCACTGCGGAAAGGTATCTGAAAGAGACACGTTAGTGATAGATTCCTTACCTTAGAATATCCCCAGGCGTCAGGCTGGATCCGGAAAGTTTTGCGTAGCAGTACCCTTGCGCGTCGGTAGGCGGCGTTGTGCGGCTCCGCGTCCGTCGTCGGCGTCGTGATCGCCGGGATGACGTCGCGGGCAGTACTTAGGCGCCGCCCCTGCGCGCTGACGTCAGTTCTTCTTTTTCCGCGCCAGCAAGCGCAGATCCGGGAAGAGCAGTGCCCTGGTCAATTTTTGACCATACTTTTTGGTGATTTTTTCACTGTTTTTTCCAACTTAAAGGTGTCGTAGGGATGCCCGGCTTCAAGCGATGCGGCGCCTGTGCGCGGATGATGTCCGTCACCGACCCGCATTGGGAGTGTCTCTTCTGCCTCGGCCGAGGCCACGACACCGAGTCTTGTCCCGAATGCCAGGCCCTCAACCCGAAAGCTTTGCGAGAGCGGTCTCGAAGCTCCTCGAGGCCCGCCATTCGGCTCCACGGAGGCCCCGGTCGCGTGAGAGGTCCAGGGGTCGCTCGCGGAGTGCACACCGGTCGTCGGCGTCGAAGTCTTCTTCGTCCGGTAAGTCTAAGCACAAGAAGTCCAAGAAGCATCGTCGCTCTCGGACTTCGCCTCGCCCGGTCTCGCGACTCGGCTGAGGCCCCTCCCGGCACCGTCCCCGCCCCGCGGCCCCGGACTTGCCTGTGGAGTCGCCCCCGCCATACCCGCCCTTCCCGGGTTCGGGGGCGGATCCGGCCAAGGTACAGGAGTTCCTGTCGGCCATGGCCCGCCTCTTCGGGCCTTCAGGCCCCTCCGGTGCGCCTTCGGGCCCCGCGGGCCCTGATGGGGTTGCTCCGGCGTCGCCGGCGGCTCCGGCCCCGGCGTCGCCCGTGCCTCCAGCCTCGATCCCGGCTCCGGCTTCGGCCCCGGCCTCGATCCCGGCTCCACAACCCCCATCGACGCCGGTCGACCTCACGACACCTCCGCCGGCGCCGATGTCTCCGGTGCCGTTCTCGACGCCGCCCTGGGCTCCGGGCGGCGTCGTCCCCCAGTTCCTTCCGGCTCCGGACATGGACCCGGAGCGACGTCGCTCGACGCCGGCTCCGGCGCCGATGGGACCTTGGGTCCCAAATGTCCCTCCTCCTCCTTATTTTGAACCAGAGGAGGACCAGGAGGACTGGGAGGGGTCTGATGACCCTCTGACGCGCAACTGTCAGTATGATGAGGACTGGACAGAGAGTCTAGGGGAGGCCAGTGGTCTGGATACTTCCCCTGACACTGGCATGCTGTCTCCTCCCATGGCTACGGAGGAGGGGGCCAATTTTGGTACGGTGTTGCGTAGGGCTGCTGGGGCCTTACGTCTCCAGCTCCCTACTTTGACGGTCAAGCCTAACATCTTGACAGAGGTGCTTCAGCCGGCAGCCTCCTCTGCGGAGACTGTGCTGCCGTTTAACGACGCCCTCACTGACGTTCTTTTGGGCGCCTGGTCCAAGCCCAACACAGGGGCTCCTGTGGATCGGAACGTGTCACGACGCCATCGCCCCGCTCCGGGCGACCCCTGTTTCTTTCTGTCCACCCCACTCCTGAGAGCTTGGTTGTCCAAGCCTCCGCTTCCCAAACCGCCTTCCCTACCGCTCCTCCGGATAGGGAATCCAAACGCCTGGATCAGTTTGGGAAGAAAGGTTTTTCTTCCTCCAGTGCTGGCTTGCGGTCCGTTAACACCGCTTGTCTTTTGGGCCGATATACCCACTCCCTGTGGGATTCGGTGGCGGATGTTTTGCCCCAGTGCCCTGAGGAGGTCCAGGCACTGCTTTCCCGCGCCATTGCGGAAGGAAGGGATGCGGCCAAATACACTATCCGTTGTGGCCTTGACACCGCCGACTCGCTGGGCAGGTCGATTGCAACGACGGTGGCGCTCCGACGCCACGCCTGGCTGAGAACCACTGGTTTTTCAGGGGATGTCCAGAATACTCTCATGGACATGCCCTTTGATGGAGTCGGTCTTTTGGGTCCAAAGCAGACCATGCGTTGGAGCGCTTTAAGGACTCACGGGCTACTGCCAAGTCCCTGGGCCTTTCTGCTACACGCCCTCCGCTGCCTTCTGCTTTTCGCCCCTATCGTGGCCACGGTAGGGGCGCCCCTTCACGTCAGCAGCCCAGCCACCGGCCCGCGCAGCAGGCGTCTTCGCGTGGCCGAGGACGTGGATTCCGCCGTGGCGGATCGGGCAACCAGCGTGCGGGTCAGGCCACCACCTCCAACCCGTCCGCGGCCTCCAAGCCCTCCTAGTCCCTCCTTTCAGGTGCACGGCACGCCAGTAGGGGGCAGGGTCCGCCATCACCTTCCCCACTGGCGCACCATCACCTCGGACAGGTGGGTCTTGGACATTGTCCGAAGGGGCTGCTCCCTCCCCTTCGAGACCACCCCCCCCAGCCATGCCACCTCAATTCCACCGCATGTCAGGGGATCACTTGGTGCTTCTACAGAAGGAAGTCACGGCCCTCTTGACCAAGAGGGCCATCGAGCATGTTCCAACCCCAGAGTAGGGCGTGGTTGCTACTCCCACTACTTTCTGGTGCCCAAAAAGGACAAGGAGGACATGCGTCCTATCTTGGACCTCCGGAACGTCAATCGCTTCCTCCGGAAGGAGAAGTTCAAGATGCTCACCCTAGCTCAGGTCTTGACTGCCCTCGACCCTGGAGACTGGTTGGTAGCGTTGGACTTGCAGGACGCGTATTTCCATATCCCCGTCCTGCCGGCCCACCGGCGTTACCTTCGGTTCACGGTAGGCCCCGAGCATTTTCAGTTCACCGTGCTCCCCTTTGGCCTTACCAGTGCCCCTCGGGTGTTCACGAAAGTGATGGCGGTGGTCGCAGCTCATCTGCGCCGGGCAGGGGTTTCAGTCTTCCCCTACCTCGACGACTGGCTGCTGAAGGCGGGCTCGTCCCAGGCAGTCGTCTCCCACCTCCAGACTACGGCCGAACTCCTGCACTCGCTGGGGTTCTCCATCAATGTGCCGAAGTCGCATCTAATTCCTTCTCCACAGCTCCTTTTCATCGGAGCAGTTCTGGACACGACGCAGTTTCGGGCCTATCCTCCCGAACGGCGAGTCCGGGATATTCAAGCTATGATTCCGATCTTTCGGCCTTTATCCTGGGTTTCGGTACGGATGACCCTGAGGCTGCTGGGCCTCATGGCCTCCTGCATCCTGCTGGTCAATCATGCCAGATGGCATATGCGGGCTCTGCAGTGGGAACTGAAGTTCCAGTGGGCGCAGCACCAGGGCAACCTGTCCGATCACGTCCAGATCTCGGAGGGGACTGCAAAACAGTTGCAGTGGTGGCTCTCGAAGCGGCAATGGGTCATGGGCAGATCCCTCTCCCTTCCCCAGCCAGAGCATACAGTTGTGACGGACGCGTCCCTTCTGGGATGGGGCGGTCACATGGGAGAGGCGGAGATCAGAGGCCTCTGGTCTCCGGCGGAGTCCCGGCTCCATATCAACCTTCTGGAGCTCCGGGCGATCCGGCTTGCACTCAAGGCATTCCTTCCCTCTGTCAAAGGGAAGGTAGTGCAGGTGTTCACAGACAACACCACCGCCATGTGGTACTGCAACAAACAGGGCGGGGTGGGGTCTTGGACCCTTTGTCAGGAGGCTCTGCGCCTCTGGACATGGCTGGAACATCAGGGCATGTTCCTGATGGTTCAACACCTGGCAGGTTCTCTGAACGCCAGGGCGGACGAACTCAGCCGCAGGTGCATGATGGATCACGAATGGCGTCTTCACTCGGAAGTGGCGCAAGGACTCTTTCTACAGTGGGGAGAGCCTTGGTTAGATCTATTCGCCACCGAAGAGAACGCGCAATGTCATCAGTTCTGCGCGTTGGAATTTCCAAGGCGGCACTCGCTCGGCGACGCTTTTCGTCGCGAGTGGAGTTGCGGTCTGTTGTACGCCTTTCCGCCTATACCACTTCTACCCAGAGTGTTGAAGAAGATTCGGCACGACCGGGCCCAAATCATTCTTGTGGCTCCGGACTGGGCTCGAAGAGTTTGGTATCCCGAGCTACTCAATATAAGCATACATCCCCCGATCCGTCTGCCTCTTCGGGAGGATCTTCTGTCGCAGCAGCAGGGGACGGTCCTCCACCCGAACCTGTCCAGTCTACACCTGCTTGCGTGGAGATTGAGCGGCGGCAGTTGATTCCTTTCGACTTGCCTCCCCAAGTTTGTGATGTGATTCTGGCAGCCAGGCGTCCCTCCACTAAGGTGGTATACGCCTGCAGGTGGAACAAATTTGTGGCATGGTGCACAGCAAAGGCTGTGGATCCCCTTTCTGCCCCTCTTTCTGAGGTCCTTCTGTTCCTTCTCTCTCTGGCCCAACAGGGTTCTGCCCTGGGTACCATCAAGGGTTATCTTTGTGCTGTCTCGGCCTTCCTCAGGCTCCCTGATCAGCCCTCCCTTTTCAAGTATCCTGTTGTTAACAGGTTCTTAAAAGGCATTACTCACCTCTTCCCTCCTGTTCCGTTTGTAATGCCTCAGTGGGACTTGAACTTGGTTCTTACCTTTTTAATGTGCGCTCCCTTTGAGCCTCTGCATAACTGTCCTCTTCGTCTTCTGACTCTGAAGACTGCCTTTCTGGTGGCCATCACCTCCGCTCGGCGGGTGAGTGAGCTCCAGGCTCTATCTTGCAAACCTCCCTTTCTG
Organism: Calotriton arnoldi; assembly: GCA_963921515.1. Lineage (NCBI taxonomy): Eukaryota > Metazoa > Chordata > Amphibia > Caudata > Salamandridae > Calotriton > Calotriton arnoldi. The sequence continues at coordinate 5,221,885 of CAWUFW010000162.1, read as the reverse complement.
TCTGTTCATCCAGACAAGGTTGTTCTTCGGACGCGTCCGTCCTTCTTGCCAAAGGTGGTTACTGCTTTCCACATTGGGCAGACCATCACTTTGCCCACCTTCTTTCCGCCTCCGCATCCTTCCAGAGAGGAAGAGAGGCTCCACCGTCTGGACCCAAAACGTGCGCTCTCCTTCTATATCGACCGCACAAAACACTTCCGGGTGGATGACCAGCTCTTTGTTGGCTACGTGGGCGCCAAAAAGGTCGGGCGGTGCACAAGAGGACCGTCTCCCGCTGGTTTACCTTGTGCATCAAGACCTGCTATTCTTTGGCCAAGAAGGAGCCTCCTGTTGGGCTGCGTGCCCATTCCACCAGGGCAACGGCTGCTACCACGGCCTTGGGCCGCGGTGTTCCGCTGCCGGTTATCTGTCAGGCAGCTACGTGGGCCTCGCTGCACACGTTTACTAAGCATTACTGCCTTGACAGTCAGGTCCGGAGGGACGGCTTCTTTGGCCGTTCTGTCCTCCAGGACTTCCTTGTCTGATCTTTGTTCGCAGACCCACCACCGGGGTTGGTATTGCTGGGGTATCTATTCTAAGGTAAGGAATCTATCACTAACGTGTCTCTTTCAGATGCACAAGTTACTAACTTGTGTAACGATATATCTGTAAGAGACAGTAGTTCGTGATAGATTCCTTACCGCCCCACCCATCCTCCCCGTTCTGCGAACTGATTTCTAGGGTTAAGGACATCCCTTTCAGGGCCCTAGTATTTTTCAGACACCTGTGTCAGCTTCTTGCATGGCTCTGCGTTCCTGGCGCGGAAAGTCGTGTACAGAACTGACGTCAGCGCGCAGGGCGGCGCCTAAGTACTGCCCGCGACGTCATCCCGGCGATCACGACGCCGACGACGGACGCGGAGCCGCATGACGCCGCCTACCGACGCGCAAGGGTACTGCTACGCAAAACTTTCCGGATCCAGCCTGACGCCTGGGGATATTCTAAGGTAAGGAATCTATCACTAACTACTGTCTCTTACAGATATATCGTTACACAAGTTAGTAACTTGTGCTTCTAGGTCTGGCCTGATCTCTTTTCAGGGCCCTAGTTGTTCGAAACACACCAATGTCAGTGTACTTCATGGTTCTACACTTCTGGCGTGAAAAGTAACTGACGTCAGCGCACCGAGGTGGTGCCTATATAGGTGACGTGGACGTCACTACATCACAGAGGATGACGTCACGTGGAGCCAACCGATGCCATCTACCAACACGCAGGGGTATTGCTTAAAAAAAAAAAAAATCTTCCGGATCCAGGCTGTCGCCTGGGAAATTCAAAGGTAAGGAATTTGCGGCTAGATCATGTCTCTACCATATAAGGCGTTACCAAAGGTAAGTAACTTGCTCATTACTGCTGAGTTGTTACGTCAGCCAGAGCAGTCTGTGCACCTGGCAGATCACTGAGCAGAACTGTAACTTACGCGTCAACAATTAGAAGGTTAGGTAGGTTTGAAACTGTTTCTTCTGAAGTTTCCCCCAGGAAATTCCTTTTAGTTAACCCATAAGGAGGCGTGTAAGGAGAGTGTCAGTGTATTGATTGCTGGATTTCTTTACAAAAACGCTGGAACCTAACTGTGGGTTCCAGACAGTCTAACCCACAGCTGCTTTTGAATGTTACTTAGGCACTGCTGAACATACCTGTTCCTGCACATTATACGCTGCTTATTAAGAGTTTTATTTTCAAAGTACAGAGTCCACATTCATTTTACAGGCCTGCAATCATGGCATCTCTTTCATAAAAACAATGAAGTGGACAAGGTTTAAAAACGAGTTGGAGGAAGAGTAATTTTGCTTGTGGGCCTCTGCCTGTACCTCTCCCCCTGAAAGCTGCCATAAGAGGATGCCGCAGTCAGCAAGGCAGGCGTGTGTGGCTCCTGCTGCAGCTGAGGTTCAATTGCTGGGTGCCACTGGGACCAGGAAGGGGCTCTGCTGATAGCTGGGCAGGTGTAATAAACTGCTGAAGCTCTTGGTAAATCAAGCCTCCACGAGTGCCACCTGTGTGGCTCCCGGGTGTCAATGCAGATCACAAATACACTGTCCCTTGGTTCAAGTTCTCCAGCTTTGATGAGGGCCAGATATCCTACTGTAATGCTCTTAACCCTGTTTACTATTTGGTATTTGGCAGCTATGTTGGTATGGTTCTCTACTCAGAGGAGACTTCTCGTGCATGGTTGGGACAGTGTGGGTGTGGTGGGTTTACATTGCTGCTGCCATTGAGATATTGTATTTTATTGTAAGTGAATGTAAACAGTGCTTCCTACCCCTGACAGGATGCAGAAGTATAGTGGCTGATAAGTAGCATGCAGCCCAGCAGGAGAGTACTTTGACTAGTTTTCAGCTGCAGCGTGGCCTGGGTGGAAAGTGTTTTGGGTTGTGCAGAGGAGTGCTCTGGTCCTGTCATAGGTCACTGCCCCTGCGTGTGTGAAGGTAGGAAGGTGGGTGAGATTTAAACTCAGGCACTTCACATGAATTGATGGTAGAGAATGATTGATCAGGTCTCTATAGGGTCCACCCAGGAGTGACAAGCGGTAACCCACAGGCCTGCAGAGGAGAAGAGCAGCCATCGTGAATGCTCTTTGGGGTCTGTGACAGAAGAGCATCCCACGGAATGGACCAGTTACAGGCAGCCCGGGTAAATCTCTATAGGATACACCCATGAGTAAGAAAACCTAGGCAATGACTGGATACAGTCAGAAAAGTGCCTTATGGGGTCAGTTCAGAAGTGAACTGAGGAGCAGTACCTATGCATGTTACAGATGGCCACTATCAATGCCCTTTGCCGTCCTCCCAGGAGTGAAAGAAGGGGCATCCCACGGCATGTGGTGGATGCAGGCAATAGTCGCAAATGAGCTACAGTCCGAATAAGCCAAGAGAAGGAGAAGTAATAATTTTGCCCCCACTGTAGGCTCCGAGGGCACGTCTTGTAAGTAACAGGGGTTATGTATCAAGAATGCAATCCTGCTTGTACATAATCATTGAAGTTCCCAAATTAATAGTACTTCTTTTAGTGATTAAAGTCTAAGGGTGTCTGCAGCAGTTCACGCCCCTAAATATTGTTACAGAAAAATAAAGTTGCATTATCAACCCTATAAAGAAAGGATATCTATGCTTCTTGTAGCCCCATTTCAGTGCATTGTAGTTGTTTCACTGCATAAATTCATGCGCTCGATACAATGAATTTCTTCAATGTTGGTTGCCCACTGATGGTACTCAATAGTTGTGGTCCTGCTGTTGCTAAATTGCAGATTCTTGTTTGTGATTTCTTTTCTTTCAGGAGCTTGTTCCCATGTGTTACAGGTGCTCCACCAACAACCCTCTGCTCAACAATCTAGGGAATGTCTGCATTAACTGCAGGCAACCATTCGTCTTCTCAGCTTCTTCCTATGGTGAGTACAAGGGGCTAAAGAAGATGATTTAACTTCCTATAGGCAAGAGGTTGGCATTATATATGAGCATTTGTGCACTCGTTATCCTCTTCAAGCCCAGAAGTGCTGTCTCTAGAGGGGTGCCAGATAGTGCCCGACCCATAGATCAATTTGTCTCGCCCCTCCCCACAGCTGCTGAAAGTACCAGGATGTGACACGGAAAAAAACAGACACTGCACCTTGCAACAAAAATTAGCTTGTCCAACCACCTTTTATTACAAAGCAGTGTTGGTTTTCTTATAATCTTTAAATCTGACTTTGTATGCATGTGTGTATATATCTTTATCTTAAAATCTAAAGAGTAGGGAACCATGGGAAGTTCCCAAGTATAGGTTGAGAGTAGCTCCTTTAAATGAAGCACCCTACAACACGACCGACACTCCGAATCTGCTCACCTCAGATGTCTGCTTTTCTAGCAGAGTTTTTAAGCAAAGGATCAGCCCAGTGCCATCCACGCCGAGCTAGAAAGTGACAGTCTTTTGGCATTTTTACAGCAAAGTCTTTAAGCATAGGATTAGCAAATGTTTAAATCTGACACTGTAGCTGTGTATGTGTGTGTGAATATTTATTTATATATCTTTGTGTGTGTGTGTGTGTGTGTATTATGAAAATGCAGCTAATCTGGCTTCAGTAACACCCTGAAGTGAGCTTTTACTGTGTCATGTTGGAAACTGTACAGCAAACTAGCCAATCAAAGAACTTGGGAAACTATGCCAAGAGACCCAACGCTAAAGGTAAGGGTTGTAAGTTCAGTGAAAGCAACAAGTAAAGTCTATACCAGCATATCTGTAAAAGGGTGCTTAAAATGCACTACTTCTGAAAACATATTCAGAAGAATCAGAAATATGGCAGAACTCACAGTATTCAGACATCCTTTCTATAAAAACTACAACACAGAGTACCAGTTATTAAAAATTATAGCTGTAGGGGTCTTCAATGCAGATCTGGGCAGTAAGATCAATTTCCTATTTTTAGGGTAACCACTGACTATGTAAATACGTTTTGTTTGAATTAACTGCATTTGAATGCATCTTTAAAGGATACTCTGAAAATCTGCCATAGCTCCGGGACACAACCTTGCGTGTAACAGAATGGAGGATTGAAGTAGTTTATTCTTAGTTCTGAGCTTGTTTTGGCAGACAGGAATCTGCTTTTCCATATATATATATATATATATATATATATATATATATATATATATATATATATATATATATATATATATATATACACACACACACACTTATTTAAAATGTTTAATTTGGACTGTGTGTGTGTGTATATATATATATATATATATATATATATGTATGTGTGTGTGTGAATATATATATATATACACACACACACACACACAAAGATATATAAATAACTGGTACTCTGTGTTGTAGTTTTTATAGAAAGGATGTCTGAATACTGTGAGTTCTGCCATATTTCTGATTCTTCTGAATATGTTTTCAGAAGTAGTGCATTTTAAGCACCCTTTTACAGATATGCTGGTATAGACTTTACTTGTTGCTTTCACTGAACTTACAACCCTTACCTTTAGCGTTGGGTCTCTTGGCATAGTTTCCCAAGTTCTTTGATTGGCTAGTTTGCTGTACAGTTTCCAACATGACACAGTAAAAGCTCACTTCAGGGTGTTACTGAAGCCAGATTAGCTGCATTTTCATAAGCTCATTACACGCTTAACAGTAACACTCTAGGACATCGGGTGTAACATTGAGACACCACGGTTTCTTCATGCGTTTCAGGAAGAGTTTAGTAAAAGCTTTTAGAGGAAAAAAGAGATTACTTCCAATTTTTCTTTTGATTTCGGTTCTTTATAAATTTAGCCTTCCAGGCGTGCCTTAGCTGATAATGTCTTCCAGGTGATCTATTCTTAGCCTGGAAGATTCACTGCTCATGAGGCTCTCCTGCCAATGGACACTTGGAGCAATTCGGAAGCCTTCTTGTGTTATTTTCTTATAGTGCTGTCAAGAATATGGGTGTGCAAAATATATACATGATATGCTAGAACAATTTGTATTCCACTCATTTTACCAGTATTATGGCCTTGTAGTACTAACAGTGTGTGACTTGATTTGCTTATCCTTGTCAGTTTTCTATATGTGGTTCTTATAATGTTCCCAATATGCGTCTCTTAATTGCTGACCTGTCCGAGAGCTACAGATTTCAATGTGTGTGTCCAGAGGTGTTTCCGTATGAGTTGGGTATTACCTGGGTTATTTTAGCATGAAGATTGTTCAACATATAGAACATACGTGATGTAACTGTAGGTAGATAGAAAGGTTGATGGGGGCATGGCAGCTTTCCACAGGCCTATGTGTGCAATGTGTTCGATGGGTTTTATGAGTTAGGTTTAATGTGCTATATTTAATATGTTCTGTTGTGAAGGGGTGTTGTGGCTTGTCAAGGGAAAGAGTGAATACTATGGTAGACAAATATTTGGCATAGATGTGCTTAATGTATGTGTGGTGTCCTGTCAAAGGTGTTCATTTGGAAGCTGTGTGCGTTGTTTCCTAATGGTTAGCAATTTTGCGAACCTGGTGATACCCTGCTTTGTGGTATGTCTGTGCTGTGTTGTATGTATGTGGTGTGTTCTTTCTAAAATGTTATATTCAATGTTTTGTATCTTTTTTTCTTAGTTGGAATTGCTGCTGTGAGCATGTCATAAAGTTGGTTATTAATTTGGGAATGGGTACTTTTGCCAACCTAAGAAACACACCCTAGTTGGGTCACAACAAATGTCTAAGAGAATTTGTGATCAGCCCTGATAGAAGTGGCACAAGCCGCATAGAATTCCCCATAAGAAGTGCATATTAGGTTTGTTGCAACTGGGCAGCATTAAATTTAAGAGCACAGCCAGCAATGCACTTCCTAAACAAATTTAGAATAATAAAGAGACAATGACTCTGCAAAAAGACAGAAAAATGGTTAAAACTGGATGAGGGGAACAATAGATATGGGTAAAACATTTTTAAGGCAGAATTGTTTAGATTTTAAGGTAGTATCTGACCTCTTTTTCTCGACTTCTCTTGATTTACTGCACCCCTTTCTAGAAGCCCCAAAAAGAGATGGCTCCCACCATCCTCCACAATAGGAGCTTTTCTTGATTTATTGCACCCATTTCTAGAAGCCCTGAGACAAGATGGCTGCCACCATCCTCTACCTGAGGGAGCTTTGGTCCTGCAATGAATTAGATTTTTTAAAATGAGTGAAAATAACTTTTAATAATCTCATTAGCATTTTCCTGTGCTTAGATATAGAAAAGTCATTTTTGTACGTATCTAGGCATGATCCTGGAAAATGCAGCTTTACCCACTTAATGGAAACAGTTTTTGGGTAATTGTTTAGTGTGAAGGCGTACTATTCTTAATATGTAGCGTGCCACATTTGTATATATTGACCATCTGCAGATATGATCAGTCAAAATCATCTTCTACCAAATGAGCAAGTTCAGTTTTGAGCTTCATGTTCGAAATTTGATAACATCTTGTATATGCAACTCTTGACTGAAAAGTATGTGCGTGGGAGACACATGACATTATATTTTGCATTTGTTGATTTCATTTGTGAACATGTGGATCATCCTAAGTTATAGCAAAAAATCAAAAATGTGAAGGCAATGATAAATTTGCACTCAGACCGTTGACTATGTATCATGATTGGAATCCGTTCTGAACTAATGTCCAGAATCTCTGTAGCTAATGACCCAAAACATGGTTGTGTTTTTGCCTTATCTCCCTTATTTGTATTGCACATTGCAAATTTTCCAAAGCAAATGTGTAAAATTTGTAATCCTTTTCCACCCAACCAAGGAATAGTAGAATCATCCACATGAATTTGAGGAATGGCTTAGTATTAATCAATTTTATGCCGGTAGGATTACAGCATAGGTTGAATGCTCTTGCTATTTATTCAAGCTCCACTAGTTAATAAAAAAGAAAAAAAAACATTGTAATTTTCAGTATCCTCTCGAAATTTCAAGTACCTATCCCTATTTGGGTTCCATAGTGTCAAATAGTCTGTCATGGGCAGCACAGTTGAGGTTGCAGTTATCAAAAGCTAGCTATGTTGGATATGGCCTACTCCAAGTGTTAAAGCTTTAGGTAAAAGAGGCTTGTCATCTTCATTAAGAGTCTGTGTCACTAAAATTCCAGTTATTGCCAAAATTCCTGTTCAAGGCTCTCCTTCAAATACCATCAAAATAATAGATCTGGTTGAATCTCAATTCTGGAAGGCATATCTTGGTGTACACCGTTGTACCCCGATCAAGAGCTTGCAGCTTGGAGCTTGGTTTAAACTAAGTGAGATATTGTGCGTTTTCCCAAGTGGCACACTGTTTCTATCACTTATCTAAGGCTCCTTCCTCTCTTATAAAACATGTCATTTGGTATCGGAAAAGTCAAATGATTGTACTGTGAAATATTCCTTCACCAAGCTATTATTTCTTTTTGTGGAGGCTTTGGGAATAAATAAGCCTGAGATCGTGAATCAATATGGACATTATGAAATTATGGCTAAAAAGATTGGTAGGAGAAAAAGGTTTTATTATGATCTGGACCACTGCTTAGAAAATAAACTATTACGTAGTCATGTAGTAAAACCGGGCAAAGTTCCGTTTTATTTTAAGGCTATGTTAGAGCCTGATATAAGAAGGTTCTTCATGAATTTTAAATTGGGAAACATGCAAATAGGTGAAAATATTTGGCTTCAATTTGTTAGTGGTGCAAACACCAGAATGTCCCTACTGTAACTGCGAGACTCTAATTTAAACTACTTACTTTTGGCTCGGGTCTGCAGTCCATGCAGTATATATATTTGGGGCTGATCTATATAAAGTGCAACCCTCATATATTTTCAGATGGTCTGTCTCTTTTATATTAATTATCAACAGTGTGTGTTTTCTATTGATTGTATAATTTTTTTTAGATGTTTTCTTCTGTAATTGCAAAGTTATTTGATCATTTCTTGTTTGTTGTAAGACCTGAAATTATTCTGTGTAAATTTGTCTTTTATTTAAGAATAAAAAACATAACGCCTATCACCATTTAACTGTTCCCCTTTCCGTGTTATCCTGGGTAGTTAGATAGACCAACCCCAACCTACACTATTCACATCTAGCCTGCCACAGATCTGTTCCCACGGATCATCTATCCCCCAGTGGCTGATACTCACATTCTCTGTCATTCAGCCTCACACTATTTTGTCTGCTCATTATGCTCCAACTTGCATCACATGCCACAAGCTATTTGAGGGCCTAATGCCTTTGAAGCGCATGCCACAGATGCCTCTGATTCTCACCTAAGCATTAGACTTGTCTTACCTATGAAGTATTTTCTCTATCATTACCTTGTGCTGAGTTTTGTAGTGTGTTTCTTACTGTGTCCTTTGTGTTCAAGACCTGGTTTCTGTGCTACATATGCTTTAGAGATATTGATGATGTGCGTGTTTGTGGATTGCTTGTCTCTGTGTCTTTTGCTGGTGACGTGGAAGCAAATGTTGCATGTTCTAGGATTGCCCGGATCATGTTTTACATACTAGTGAATGTATACTATATACTATTGAGTTGATTCAAGGAAACGAAGGTTGGTTAGGAGATTAAGAAGACAGTAAGCTTACCTGAGATTGGTTGTTGTGTTATTTTGTGTTCATTATTCTGAGTATTTTTACTTCAACATTGAATTATTTTGTTGTGTCAGTAGTCGTAGGTTGAATGGCAGGCTCATCATGGTGGTTTTCCTGAGTTATGGCCTCCATTTCGGGTTTGTGTTGTATTTACAAAGGTCATTGTGTGAGTATGATGCCACGTAATGGTTTGTTGGAGGTTCGTACCCTCTTAGTCATACAAGGATTCATATGTAAATGATGTTTCAAATGCTAATTCGTTGGACAATAAGTAATCCTTTTATTGTCATGTATAAGCGACTTAGTGAAGAAAGAGGACAAAGAGTGTGAGTATGATGCAATTGGGTGTCAACAAGTGCTTCTGCTCTGGTTTTAAAGTTGTGGGTTAGAGAAGAGACATGATTTAAGCATTTTTCTAAATGGCAGATGATCCTGGGTAGTGCATGTGTGCTTAGGATGAGCTTTCCATAATTTAGGCGGTGCACTGAAAACTTTTGTCCTAGTGAAGGTCTGGGAATAGGCATTAGCCGATCAGGAGATGATCTTAGTAGACGGATTGTCTGACATCTGGTGGATTTGCTTGTAGGAATTTCACCCTGCTTTGTTTATTGCCTCGTGTGATATACTTAGTGATTTGAAAGCTACTGTGTGGTTAAATGACACCAATTTATTTCTGGGAATACCCAACATAAATGTTTCAGAGAAGCATAAAGATCCTTGGGGGTCGTTGTGCGGGGGGGAGGGGGTGTATTGTAGATGAAGTTTGCTGTCATAAGTGCAGGGGATGCAGAGTGAGTAATTAGATGCACAGTTTCCAGGATCTTAAAGTATACCCTCTTCCCTATAGATAGCCAGTGAAGTGATCCAGGATGGGAATGATCCCATCTCCTTGACCCCCATTAGAAGTCGGGCAGTGATATTCTAAACAAGCTGTAGATGATGCAGGAGTTTGTCAGGAAGGCATAGGTTAATAAAGTTCATTAGTCTAAGCAGGTCTTATGAGAGCTTATGAGCGCCAATTTCAAGGTAATATGATGGCCTGCGGCAATATAATGAAGAGTTTTCTTCAGATGTTTTATGTACCAAAGGAAGGAGCTTGCCACTCAAGAGACCAGAGTCTAGTAACAAATCAAAATCAATGTAAATCCTGAAGTTACACACAACTTTAACCAGAGTAGGGTGCAGGCCCAACATTTCTGGCCAGTAGTATCTGTTGTTGCCCCTCATGCTGCTACGACAACCTCTTAAGTGCGCACTGTATCATCACATGTCCTTCATCCTCAGTCATTCACACCTTTCATGACATATTTTATTATTAATAAGGTGTATGTCGCTTTCAAACATTTGAGTTGTAAAAGAGGAGCACTGAATACCTTCAGGGAAAAGGTGACCTCTTTTTAATAAGCTTGTTATCTGACTACACTTTCAGAGGTTTATAGTGTAATATGTTCCTCTTCACTTAGTCACACGTATGAACTGTTTTGTGAAACTACATCCTGGCTAAGATCATGCCATGAAAGGTTTCTGGTTATAGCACAAGACCATGTGATAACATTACTAGAAGCATGTTTTACCTGTAGTCCTAGTGTGGTCATGAAACTAGGGCTTTCTTCCCAAATGCTTTATAGCACACCTTGAAACTCGAGCCTTGTGTTCTAAAGAATATATTGATCTCTGTATTTATAGCCATGCTACTAGACCACTTGGCTTTCAAGATAAACGGCACACCTACTGCCAAAGTGGGTCACTCACTACATTCTAAACTGGAACAACTCTTGATAATCCATTCCTTTGTACAGTCTCTTACCAGAGGAAACTATTTTGCAGTCTAGACTGACAAACCGTAGAACCTGATTAATAATAGACAACCACTTCGAATTTTGCATAGCCTTAAAACCCTGGCTACTCCATTCACAGGATTCCTAAGAGGCAGACCACTCCTAAGAAAACGGTTGCTATTTACTAATACGGCAGCATTTTATTCTCTCATCTCTGTGTACCACCTCATGCTTAGGCTCAGCTAGAGGTTCATTAACGAGCATTTCTGATCCTCGCTCTACAATGATAGGCTACACTGTAACACCACTCCTTTTCAACCTTACAGTGGACTCTGCAGCCATGCAATTCTGCAGTTAGAGTAACACAATGACTGAGAAAAATACATTATCCTGCATCTGAACTCTCTGTTCCTGCTCTCCAAAATGTGATCCCATTTCTTAAGGAAGCTTACTTGTGTTTGTCCCATAACTGTGGGAGAAAACCATTACTGGATAGTCTTAATAATACAGATAGAAATAGGTGCACCATATCAATGAGTAGGCAATCTGCTTCCACCATTTCCAGGATGTGCTGTAGGACTTGTTCTATGCATATTGCTATAATTTATAATTAACATAACTAAGACATAATAGTGTACCTAGTAGCAGGATTTTCTGGCATTGTCTATGCATTATAAATAATCAAAATAATGGATTTTACATTTGTACTATTTTATCTCGCTAGGTCTTTAGCATGTTTTGGAGATTTTTTAGAAAAGTAATGGAAACGCGGCTTGAGTGGATATTTTACCACCACTCCAGAAGACTGTAAGGCTCAAACGGACAATCACACAAAGAACAGGGCAAGTTCAACCTCTAACATCCTCTCCAAATTTTGAGTGTGCTATTGAAGGCAGAATGCAATAGACAAACAGATGCAGTACACCTGGCACAACAATGCCATCACTCTGCATGCACGTGGCTGTCCTACCCACTACTGCCCTGATTGTCACTTGTGTCATTGCTCTTCTTTGTACTGTGACTAGACTTGAGCTGAACAGAATACATAAAAATCAGGGATGCGTGAAGTGCAATTAGCTGGATCTCCCATTTTAGAAGCCACCCCAGAATACCTTCGCCATAGACTCCAGCAATGCTTGAGCCCTCTATGGGTCCTGAAAGATAGTTCCTTCCTCCCCAAGACACTCAACTCCTCTGGATTCTTTAGGCCCACTTTCACTCCATGTGCAGTATTTTTACCACATTCAGTGACCTCTTTTTCACTGTCTCTGGAGATGTGTCTGGAAACAACTGTTGTCTATGGTCCTTAAATGTCAGTACCCCTTTACACAGCCACTTGTAAGATCCTCTCCCTGTCTATTGTATTAGTATGGATCATGATGGCAGCTTCTGCCACCTTTGGGTTGACTGTCAGGACTATGTATTTTATAGCAACACCGTTCAAATGAGGGTCTTCTCTGGTGTCCAGGAGTACAAGGTCAGTGATCCACTGCCCCTGAAAGCTTCAAGCTCCTCACTTTCCTCACCTCTTTGATTTGGATTTTACCTTATCTGATTTTTTACATACTATTGTCTGGTAACCAAGCCCTGTTCTCTTTATTAAGTTGTTATTTTATTGGGCGGTATCTCTTTTTGAATTCAGCGTGAGTTGTCCCGACTTTTGGTCTTCTCTTCTAGGTGTGAGTCAAACTTAACCATTGTTAAGTCTTGCTCTCTAGTCTAGTCACAGATGTGTTTTTGTCTGTAACACCTCCAGTACTCTCTCTGCGCACAAGTTTCAAGAGATAGTTAGTCTTGCTGGTTAGTTTTAAGTTTGCACCTCTTTGAACAAAACAAGCCTCTTCCATCCCCGTTGGCTTTATTTTTTTCTTTGCCCCCTTCTTCTTTTTATCTGGATGGGTAATACTTCTCCAATGTGATTCAGGGTCCAGGCCAGTAGAACATTTGACCCTGCACTGCCTGACCTCGAAGTAGTCATCCCCTTGGCTTATTTAGAAACTCCCCCAGGCTTAGATGTCTGCCTTCCCTGGAGTCTAATTGTTCCTTGCTTCCCAGAGCAAGGAATAATTATTTTAATGCAATAGAGGTATTAGGCATTGGTAATTATTTTAATGCAATAGAGGTATTAGGCATTGGCAATTATTTTAATACAATAGAGGTGTTAGGCATTGATAATTATTTTAATACAATAGAGGTATTAGGCATTGGCAATTATTTTAGAACCACAGAGGGTACTAAGCATTGCTAAATATTTTAATACTTCAGAGGTATGAGGCATAGCTAAATATTTTAATACAAGAGAGGAATAGGGCATTGGCAATTATTTTAATACCAGAGAGGTATTGGGCATTTCTAATTATTTTAATACAAGAGAGGTATAGGGCATTGCTAATTATTTTAATACAAGAGGGGTATAGGGCACTGCTAATTATTTTAATACAAGAGGGGTATAGGGCACTGCTAATTATTTTAATACAAGAGGGGACTAGGGGACTGCTAATTATTTTAATACAAGAGAGGTATAGGGCACTGCTAATTATTTTAATTCAAGAGAGGTATAGGGCACTGCTAATTATTTTAATACAAGAGAGGTATAGGGTAGTGCTAATCATTTTAATGCAAGCAAGGTTTTAGACATTGCTAGGTATTTTATTGCAAGAGTCCTATAGGGTATTGCTTATTATTTTAATACTAGAGAGGTATTAGGTGTTGCTATTTATTTTAATATAAAAAAGGTGTGGGGCATTGGAAATTATTTTAATACTAAAGGTATAGGGCATTGCTAATTATTTTAAGACGAGAAAGGTATAGGGCATTGCTAATTATTTTAATACTAGAGAGGTATTAGGTGTTGCTATTTATTTTAATACAAGAAAGGTGTGAGCCATTGGTAATTATTTAAATACAAGAGACAGTTTTCATAATGATGAACTCTTTTTCTAAGGACGATATAAACTAAAGTGGCAGTGAACCTTTTTTTAAATGTCTAATTGATTGATTATGTCTCTGGAGGTGGATGGGTGCTGAAAGGAAGATCGACCCTTGGAAGTTGTTAGCGATTTCCTATTACTGGCTCTCTCACCAGCCCAACAGTGAAGAGATTAAATATTCACTGCTGCAAGCCTAGGTGAAGCACAGAGAGAGGGAGCACAAGAGGGACAGAAATGATGAGATCAGATCACCAACATGGTCTAAGAGAACTATAATAGGTCATGAATAAAATAAAAATCCAAGGATGTCATTACAGGAGAGCAGGGCCTCCATATCAGTTCATGCATAAGGAAAACTTCAAAGATTGACTAAGCTTGTCACCACAGCTGATATATGGACCACAAAAACTGCCTGTTTAGTATTGACTTCCTTGTGCTATCCACTCCACGCATGCCCTGGATTGGACTAAACTGGATTATGGACTGGTTTGCTTTTAATTTACAGTAGAGAAAAATGTATCTTCCATAGTGATACAATATGCCTAAAATCAGGGCCGCTAGAATTAAGTGATGGGGAGGACCAAATTATATGGCAGGGTGGACTAACTTTTGCAGCAAGAAAAGGTAAATTATGTGGCGTAATGCAGCCCATTTTGTGATAGAATTACTTCATTATTTTGCCATTTTACACTTTTTAACACTATCTTCCTATAGGTTTCACCTCATTAGTACCAGGTTAGGAACCATAGATGGCAATAAGCAACAGAAAAGGGACCAGTTAATCTTTGCGAAGGGCCTTTCACTCTGCAGCAACATGTGTTTATGCATTTTTAGTAAATGTTGAGCCATTTGAGGTAGAAACAAGATTTGGGGGGGGGGGTAAAATCTGCAGATTATGCAGCAGATGACGGATTATGCAGCAAATGCGGCAGATGGATAATTATGCGAAAAATACAGCAGTCTCTAAATCGCATCATTCCAGTGGCCCTGCCTATATTTTCACTATTGCATACCGTGAACTAATAATACATGTATATGAAGCACTAACACAGGTTATGCATAGCAAGTGCTATAGCCCTAACATTAATATTAGATATCAGCTATGTGTAACAGAGCGTGTATGCACATATATTTCTTTTGACATCCGGCTTTTTGATTTAGTAAAACTAAATGTTTAGTATACTTCTTATAGAAGCTTTGTCCTCACCATATATTGGTCTGTTGTATCATTCACAATTTTTTTCCACCCATTACAGCGTACAACATGGGGCAGTGGGTTAACCCACATCAGCGAACTTCACTATGAGGAAAGCATTCTGCTCTTTCGCCAGGACCATACCCTACACAAAGTACTTCCCTTCAATGTCGGGGACTCCTATGGCAGTTTGTGCGTTTTGAGAACCAAAACGGATTTTAGCTTTTTACCAAATTTTCATTGTTTTGTTTTAATACTGACAAGTGCCTGGCAGCTCCCATTACAATATTGTAGAACATTACGTGGTAAAACAAAACCAGCATTTGCAAAACCGAAAGGCTGGCCACCAACTCCGAACCGATTAGCTTTCCCAATGCTTGTTCTACATTGTATTCATGTTGAGCTCATTTTGAAGTACATCTCTCATGCTCGATATCTCCAGGGCATGTTATGGGGAAGTGAGAGAAGTTGCATTCCTTGTCTTGAGAAAGGTCATTGTGGACTAGAACGACTAGACAGTTTACTCGTCATGTTAAAATCATGCTCAACTGTCCACTAAGGTAAACACCATTGTTCCACCAGATGTGGGAACAGTTATTTTACTAAAATCAAACCGGGATAGCTTATCCTGTTTTTATTTTTTTTTAATACACACACACACACGCCCCTCTCTCTGACTCTTTCTCTCCTTGTGTTTTTAGAAGTCTTACCTCTGGTGGAGTTCTATTTAGAAGAGGGGATCTCAGATGAAGAAGCAGTTTCCCTGATAAACCTCGAAGCTCCAAAACCTGAACAGGGTCATGGCAAGTGGCAAGAATCATTGACCAACGGTATCCTCAATGGGGAGTGATTTTGCCTTGCAGGATATTGTTCCACAGATGTGCACGTCTTAATTTTTGTCTCGTTAGAAAAGACTTATTTTCTTTACCATCAGTCACCTGTTTTGCGACTGCGCTCTGTATAAAAGTATATAATTCAGCACCAACTGGCAAAGACATATTCTCCTCTTCTGTGGCCTCTTCATATTAGGGGTGAAGGATACATTTGGGGTGAGATAATTGTGCTACTTAACTACCTTTTCTGTATGCTGTGGATTAGTACATGTATGCGTGCATAGCCATTACGTGTCTGCCAAAGAAAGGGTGAATCTTTCAAAGATAATAATGTTGGAGCACTGCACTTGTATGTAATCATTTACTTTTGTACCTTGCATACAGAAAACTGCGGACTTTCTTGAATTTAAGGTCAATTTAGTGCTTCTGATAAGCACCTTACTGATGACACTTGAAACTCAGACCCTCACAGCACTGAAGGCTTTCTCGCATTTCTAGTCCGGTAACACTAGATCTGCTTGTCAGAGAAAGATTATTTAAAACTCCCTTATCTATACATCTCTGGTCTGTATAATCTGACCTCCACCACATTGGTTTTCAAGACCTATTCTGAGGAAGGGTGGCCAAGATGTGCTTCGGTAATCATTTAGCCAGACTGTTGAGCCATATAGACTCCTGAGCAATCATGCCTTCTAAAGGTATTCTTTGTGATACCGTCTGTCTCAGGGAAGTGATGGCCAATCTCCATCCTGAACTTTTGATAACAGAAGAGATCTCTCTTCAAACTCTGCCTTTGTGCAGATGATTCGCACAATCAGTGTATTTACTGTCTGTTTCCATTCCAATGATCGTTTCACAAGGCATTCCTTTCAAAAATGTTAAAAGACAGGAAAAAGAAGCTGTCCTTATGTGTTCTTGAGAAGATCATTTCCCCCTCTAAAGGGGATGCTTCTTCATCTGGAGATGATTCTGTGCTAAGTGCTCTTCCAAGCACTTCCATGAAGACTGGGCATGAAAGGAAGCATGAGCAGCTCCTTCCGTTGGAGTTTGCCTCTGAAGCACCTGCATCCACCTCTACGAAGGGCTAAACAATGTCTTCATCTGGAAAGGCATCCAAAAATGCTGAGGACCAGCCTGCACACACTACTTGATGAGGACCTTACAATTGATGACGAAGTAACAGCCATCGTTGATGGCCTCTCCATCACCACTGCTTCGCTGGTGAAGACCTCAACTATATTGCCAAAGACCATCCCATCAGTCGCAAAGAAGATCTCATCAGCGATGACCGTCATCGATCCGGTTGAAGATGACCCCACTGTACCGTGAACCTTGTCAACGACAACCCCGTTGATGGCGAGCTCATCGACATCACCCCATTGAAGAAAAGATAGTCTACAAGAGTCCAGTCTCAGCATCTATCCTGTCTACGGTCCCATGAACAACAGCAGACTTAGCTTTTCCACCATCTATGGAAATTTTGCAAGCTTAAATGCATTCACCACTGTAGATCTCTGTGCAGTTACTAGTGCGGATCCTGGATTCGGAGTTGGAGGCGGATGTCAATGACAAGAGGCACTAAAGTACACAAAAAAGTGATGGATAGAATGCTTGAATTAATCTCAGCCAATTGTAATTACTTGGGGCTGCATCCCAGTTCATCGTTATTTTGCTCTCTGTGCCACCTTAGTTTGTACCCAGTCATATGCAAATCAGTCTTGAGCCTGCTCCAATGGGAGCAGCCCTGCCTGAACTGCCAGGCCAGGTCCTCTCTGAACCGAAACACAAGCTACCCAAGACAGGTTTAGCCCTAGTTAGGGCTCATCCGCCAGATACTGCTTGGTTCTAGTGACAGTGTGCACGAGACCCACATCTGGACATACCCATCCCACTTAGGGCAATATACTAAAGTGTACAAAAAAGTGATTAATGGAATGCTTGAATTAATCTCAGCCACTGGTAATTACTCAAGGTGAAAAAGAGGACAAGGGGGACCCTACTCACTAGGAACCAGGGTAAGTCATATGTATCCGAAAACAACGGTTCTAGCGGGAATACAATAAATCTATACTGGTAATTAAAAATGCACAATCGCGATCAATTCGGGTTAAGGATGTCAGAAAAGAGAGCCTCGCAGACTTGGTGTTCATAATAATTCTTTTTTATCCAAATTTTTATAATTCAAAAACAATACATACACCGACCGAGAAGAACCACAATAGTGATTATATGTCCCAAGCAAATGAAACCATCTAATACATTGTGAACAGACATGTGATATATACAGAACTTGGTTTCCACAATTATTGAAAACGACCACAACATGAATTGATAATAATTATAGCCTCTGTGTACAATAGTCAGAGCTATTTAAAATGGTTCGCTATCAATCGAGTCGACGACGTTTCGACCCTCTTGCAATGTGGGGTCTCCTCAGGACCAAGGGGTAAGGGACAATCTGATGGTAGTATTACAGCCGCGTGAGAGGCACATAAAGTGTGAGACACCCGTGAAATGAGAAAGAAGAAATTAATACTCACACAGGGACTCGGTCGAGCACCCCGTGTGAGAGACGAAGGGCTGTGAACTAGTATTAATCAATTGTGGCTCAGTCACAATAGTGGGCAGGATCAACACCACTCAATGTAGTGGTACCTGAGCAGGATCCTCCGCTGGATAGATAAAGTCGCGGGACCGGTAGTGCCACGGCAGGAGAATAAGGCTTTTGAAATATGCCACATAGGATGAGAACTGCTCTGGTCGTCTGCCTGGTAACAATGTCATTGTCACTACATTGAGTGGTGTTGATCCTGCCCACTATTGTGACTGAGCCACAATTGATTAATACCAGTTCACAGCCCTTCGTCTCTCACACGGGGTGCTCGACCGAGTCCCCGTGTGAGTATTAATTTCTTGCTCGACCGAGTCCCCGTGTGAGTATTAATTTCTTCTTTCTCATTTCACGGGTGTCTCACACTTTATGTGCCTCTCACGCGGCTGTAATACTACCTTCAGATTGTCCCTTGGTCCTGAGGAGACCCCACATTGCAAGAGGGTCGAAACGTCGTCGACTCGATTGATAGCGAACCATTTTAAATAGCTCTGACTATTGTACACAGAGGCTATAATTATTATCAATTCATGTTGTGGTCGTTGTCTTTTTCAATAATTGTGGAAACCAAGTTCTGTATATATCACATGTCTGTTCACAATGTATTAGATGGTTTCATTTGCTTGGGACATATAATCACTATTGTGGTTCTTCTCGGTCGGTGTATGTATTGTTTTTGAATTATAAAAATTTGGATAAAAAGAATTATTATGAACACCAAGTCTGCGAGGCTCTCTTTTTCTGACATCCTTAACCCTAATTGATCGCGATTGTGCATTTTTAATTACCAGTATAGATTTATTGTATTCCCGCTAGAACTGGTAATTAAGCATGACAAAGACTTACTACATAAAGTGGAAATGTTCCTGTGTATGGTGCAAGCATAAAGGAGTAAATCGTATTTTGATGCAGCCAATCCAAATGCTGCCTTACCTGCTTCACTTAGCCCAAGAAAGTCTCAAGTATTCTTCCAACAGCGTCATCTGGCCACAATACGATTCAGAAGAATAGAGGCTCATCAAAGAGTTCAAGGCCTCTTTATGGCTTTCCCTCCAGTTAGGTACCATCTGCTGTCTTTGGAGTTAAACAAAGTGCTTAGTCAGCAGAACATGCTGGTGCCCTTTAAGCCTATCCTTAGGGCATATCTCAATTACCTCTTTTAGAAGATTGCACTTCTCCTGACTGTCACCTCAGCAAGGAGGTTTGAAGAGCTCCAAGGCTTCACATAAAAGGAACAATACATTTATTTCGGGAAGGGCAAAGTCGCCTTGCTCACTAACTTTAAGTTCATGCCCAAGGTATGCTTGGATTTTCATCTGAACAAACCTGTCATTCTTCGTTCTTTCTTTGCAATCCCAAACACATCCCTGCCTCGAGAGCCCGCCTCGTTCTTGCGCTCTTTCTTCTCTCTCACTCTCTGCTCTTTCCTCTTGCGCTTCACTCTTGTGTCCTTCTCTTTGTCCTTTTCACTCTTTCTCTTTTGCTTTCGTCCTTGTGCCCATTTTCCACTCTCCACTCTCTCTCTCTTTGTGCCTCTTGGTGCCCTTTCTCCGCTCTATCTTTGTGCCCATTTTCCACTCTCTACTCTTTTGCCCGTTTTCCTTGTGCCTGCTTTTCCTTCGCACCCATTCTCCTCTGGTACCTTCCGTGCTTTCCCACCTCTCCCCTCCCCTCCAGAGCTTTACCGCCTCCCCCGCTTCTTACCTGTATCACTCTTGCGTGCCTTTTCCCACCTCCTGTACCCTGCCCTTCCCTAGCCCCACCCTCTGCGCTCCTGCCCCCCTCCCAGGACCCACTTGATGGTGGCTGCATCGTGACTGCGCAGTGGGCGCCAAAGGCAAGCACGTCTGCGCCCTTCCATACCTGAACTGTGCCCAGCGCCAGGGACCCTGATCCGAACGAACGCTGCTGCTACACAGCCTCCCTCCTGCATGCACTTAACACCGGACGCCGCCACAGCAGCTGCTTCTGCGCCTCACCTAGTTCCATGGTAGGACCTTTCCCATGTACTCACTGCCATTTAACCTGTACCAACACTCCCACCCCTCCATCCACAGATTACTCTCTCCGTCTGGCATGCATGCTCCTCAACACCAGAACTTTCACCAAACATGCCACAGAGATCTGAGACATCATCGATACGCAGTCCCCGGACATCTTCTTCCTGACGAAAACCTGGCTAAACCCCACATCGGCACCCACCATTGCCACACCCATTCCTACAGCAACAATATCTCTCGCTAGGACAGACCGAAGAAGTCAGGAGGAACACTCACCATCATCCACAAGGACTCCATCATCCGCACGACCTCTACCGACGAGAACATGGAACATATGCACTACCACACCACCATCAAAGGCACCCTAGCTTACCGACCCCCCCGGACCAAGTGCCACCTTCAGCAATCTCCTCACAGACTTAATTGCGCCTGTCGCCATTAGCTCGTACAACTTCATCTTACCCAGCGAACTCAACTTACATCTCAACGACTGAAAAGATCCCAACTCCACTGCCCAACTCAAAAGCCTTGAGATCCAAGGACTCGCCCAGATCGTCCAAGGCCCTACCCACAACGCAGGACACACCCTCGACCCCATCTTCACAACTAGCAACAAGGTCAAGTTCAGCCATCTCACTCTGTTCACTCAGACAGACCACTCCATCGTCCACTTCAACCCCCCCACAGCCAAGACTACTAACAACCTCAGAGGTAGCTTGAACAAGATAAAGGAAACACACAGTCGACCAACACTCTCAATGCCTACCTACCAAACCTCATTGTCGACCTGCATGTCCACATCAAAGCCTTCAACAACTGGATCACTACCGGTGCAGACACCCCAGCCCCCCTGAAGATCATCAGACACTTAAGAACCAACACACTAGCCAGCTGGTACACCAAAGACCTTAAAAACTCCAAACACCACTGTAAACAACTGGATAGAAAATTGAGAACCAGACGGACAGCACCGTAAGAAACACTTAATAGTCTGCTCTCAGAAAATACCACACCCAACTCAACGAGGCAAGAAAAACCCCCTGCTGTCAGACTGGGAAACCACTCCAACTGCAAAGAGCTCTTCAACATCGTCAAAGAGTTCTTCAACCCACTAGCCGTCATCAACTCCATCGCCCCTTCGCCAGACCTCTGCGACAACCTCTCTGATTTCTTTCACAACAAAATCCTCAGGATCTACATCAACTTCGATACCCAACGCAAGACACAATAACTCATCAACCAGCTGCCCACCACTACCAAATCGGACCTCTAGATCACAAACTGGAAATCCCTCATCCTAAAAGACACCCGCTGAAATCATGTGCACTCCGGGGCCTCCACCAACCCTTGCCTCCACAATATCTACAACCTAGGAGGAACTCTGATCAGCTCCCACCTTACCACCATCATCAACACCTCCATCCAAAGTGGAACCTTCCCGGACAACTGGAAACATGCTACAATCACAGCTCTCCTGAAAAAAACCACGGCAGACCCAAAAGAGCTCAGCAGCTGCAGACCCATTTCACTCCTGCCCTTCCCATCCAAAGTCGTGGAGAAAGCTATCAACAAACAACTCTCTAACCATCTTGAACAACACCATCTACTGCACTTCTCCAGCAACCACAGCACGGAAACCGCTCTCATCATAGCAACTGAGGACATCCAGACCATCATGGACAAAGAGGAAACCATACCACTCATACTACTTGACCTTCCTGCAGCCTTCAACACTATCTCCCACAGCACCCTGATCAGAAGACTCCACAACTCCAGAGTAGCCCTAAGATGGATGGCCTCTTTTCTCTCCGTCAGGACCCAGTGAGTCAGGCTGCCATCCTACACTTCCGAACCCAAGAATCTCATTGGCTGAGTCCCTCAAGGATCAACGCTGAGCCCTACCCTCTTCAACGTCTACAATGCACCACTCCCTCATGTCATAAGATCCCACAGATTCAACATTGTCTCCTATGCAGACGACACTCAGCTCATCCTCTCTCACTCACAGACAACAACCACCCACCAGGATGAACTTCATCACCTGCATGTCAAATGTAGCAAATTGTATGAAATAGAACTGCCTAAAACTCAACACGGATAAAACAGAAGTCTTGAACTTTGAGAACAAGAGCTCTCCATGGGACTCCTCCTGGTGGCCAACAGACCAGGGACCCACGCCCACTCCCACCGACCATGCCAAAAACCTCTGCATCATATTGGACGACAGACTCATAATGGCCAAACAAGTGAACTCCGTCACCTCCTCCTGCTTCTTCATCCCACGTATGCTCTGCAAAATATTCCAATGTCTCCCCCCTGACAGCAGACGCACGATCGCCCAGGCCCTCATCGCCAGCAGACTAGACTACGGCAACACATTCTACGCCAGCATTGCGAATCAACTCATACAAAGACTCCAGACTATCCAGATCGCCGTCGCCAGACTCATCCTCAACATCTCCCTCAGTGCACACATCACTCCCCACCTCAGAGAGCTACACTGGCTACCAATCCAGAAGCTATGCCAAATCAAACTGCTCACCCACGCATACAAAGCCCTCCAGAGCGTTGGACCTGCCTACCTCAACCAGCGCCTCAACTTCCACCAACCCAATAGGCAACTGCGCTCAGCCACACTCCACCTCGCACAAACACCCCACATCCGCAGGAGGAAATCAATAGTACGCTCCTTCTCCTACATCACCGCCAAATCCTTGAACGGCCTTCCACCACCATATCAGGACCTTCCCATCCATACTAGAGTTTCACAAAAAAACTGAAGACCTGGCTATTAAACTAGGAGCCCGATCGGCCTATAAATCTACTCCAGTGCTTGGATACCCCTCGGGTGATAAGCACGATATACAAATCCTCATGACAACATAACAAAGAGCTTTACATTTGTTAGATGATGCAGGTTCATTAGTTGGTACTGTGCATTTTCTAATGCTCATATGTTAAGAGCTTTGTTGTCCTGTTTATCTCGGGATCCTTTGGTTTCCCTCTCAGTGCTGCTGTCCCTTGATTCTGCGTAGCCAGTTCTGACATTCTGCTTCTAGCAGAGTATGCAAGATGGCTGCCTGGTGTCTAGGTCGCTGCTGCTTTTCCACTGTCTGCGCACCGTGTGTACAGACACATTCCGCTTTATACTGAGAACAGCTCCTCTTCATTTAATAACTTGACAGGGTTGCAGCTCTAATATCCAGTGCTGCTTGGCCAGGCTGAAGCGCCTGTTCTATCTAGGTAAGCTTGCAGCTCATGAGGAGGTTCTCTCCATGTGCTATGCAGGAGGGCAATGTTGCAGATTACACAAACATTTGGCAAAAATATGTAATACTGGCTGATTCAATTAAATATCTAAGCATCATATTTAGTGGGATAAAGACAATTATTTTGTTTTCTTCAGAACATGGACGCCCTCCCCTTTCCCTTGGACATCCACAGCATGCCTGCATCTCTTTGGAAATCCACACATGGTTTCCCTCCCTTGGAGATCCAGGAGGGTGCTGTCTAGATTTTGTAAAGTTTTAAAGTACATAGAATTTGATGGACCTTGAGAAGTCTTCATCTATATTTACTTTGTAGCTGTACTCATTTTGGAGGTGAAAGAAGGTATGAAAAGATGCAAGGATGGACAATCAACAATGAATGGTTCAAATGAACGGACATTTTAAATGTAAACTATTGGAGAGTACATTATGCTCTTCAGTTCCATGTTTTTCTATGGTTTGCCGCGCTTCATTGCCTGATGGTCTGGAGATGATGTCTGATATGTTTTAGTCTGTGCCCATTTGTGCCTTGTGTGGAAAAACAACTCTTGTCCAGTTTGTTCTCAAACATTGTACGCAGTACAGTTAATATCCTTAACAACTACACCAAGATGCCCAGACGTTGAGGCTGGATGACAGCACTGACAGTTTGGAAGATGATCCCTTCACAGCCAAACTCAGCTTTGAGGTCGGTGGATCTTTGTGTCTTTGCCCTTTTATATTTCTAACTAACTGTTTTGTTTGGTGAGAATTGAGGTCTATACTGCATGTCCACACTGTTCCTAAAATGGAATAAAAATCATTCTACAGTGCAATGAATGCAGATTCGTCATGCTAAGATGTCTCTGAATATCCTTCTTGAACAGATACATGTGGTTGTTAAAAAAACTCAGTGTGCCACTGAACTGGAGCCCTGAGTATGGTAAAGCTGAGTATCCAAAGGACGCCTTCTCAGATAGGGCAGTATGAGTTTGAGGGATAGCTAGAGAAAGCTTGGACGAGTGTTCATGAATGTGGGAATGGGCAGATTTGATGGCTATAGATCAGTTCTCTCTTGCAACTATATAAAGCTTAGGTCATTGGACTGAGCCTCTGGTACCCACTATGCATGCTTAAAAAGTCCCTGCTCTGCCTGTTTCCTACTTTATGCACAAACTGAGTGAACTGCTATTGTTTTCTCAATTTAGTTGATATTTGTATTTCTGTATGTTGGCTATATATCAACACATCAAATGGTTATAATTCAGTATTTTGACTTTGAAACAAAGCAAATAAGCAACATTAAAGAGTGCTATTTTACTGCCGATTGTACCAGTGGTTGTCTTATGATATTTTCTGTACTAATAAAAAGTTATTTAAAAATTAAATAACTAAAGATTGCTATTTTCAAAAGACATTCTTTTGGCATGGCCTGGACCATGGTATTGAGCAAGGCTGAGGATTTGTAAGCACAAAATATGGACAGTATCAACAGCCCATACCTACAAAAGATGAAATGTTTATTTTCTCACATTTCTGTAGTTAGATAAAGGTTGTACATCATGATCGCTTTAGAGTGCTTATACTATACATTTTTGTAGCGAGATTTCAAGTGTGATGTATGGCTGCTGGATTTTTTATCCACTTCCCCAAATGTATATGGGCATGTTACCTTTTGTTTTTTGTTTCTTTTAGAGTTTTATATAGCGCGAACTAGACCCGAGACATCGGGTATCAGAGCGCTTTACATGAGCACCAGTTTTGTTACAAATGGACACATTCATTTTTGTTAGGCATGGGGAGATTAAGTGATTTGCCCAGAATCACAGGATGTTGAGCGCCGTTGCCGAGACACGAACCTGGTTCCCCAGCTTCGAGGTCGACCGCTCTAGCCCTAAGGCTACATCCTCTGCTTCCTCCTCAGCTTCTGTAGCGGGTCAGGAGGCTCATTCTGATATCCATGGACTGGACATAAAAGGTCTGGTAATCTACCCTCTGGTGTCTAAACTTCTGTCCCCAACTCAGCCTACCTCTTCAGGAGGACCTACTCTCCCAACAATAGCGCAGGATTCTACACCTGAACCCCCTCAACCTACACCTTTACACGTGGAAATTGGGTGGAACCATCTGAGCGATTACGATCTGCACAAGGAAGTAGTGGATGTCATCTTAGCCGGTTCACCAACTGTCTACGAAGTCAGTCTACTCTGGACTTTGGGCAAAGTTTGTAGCCTGGTGTGAGGACTGTCAGGTTGATCCACTGCTGACTAAACTTTCAGATGTTCTATTTGGTTTGGAAAGGTCTTGCAAAGGCATCCATTAAAGGTTTGTTGTTGGTCCTTCCAGCCTTTCTACATTTGCCGAATCAGCCCTCTTTATTTAAGTCACCAGTTGTATTGTTTGGTTTTTAAAGTGCTTACATATATGTTCCTCCCTGTGTCCTTTGTTATGCGCCATGGGCGAGGAATTTGTGGTTAGAAGTATATGTCAGATGAACAAGTTACTTAACCTTCGGTAGAGTTCTGTTTTTGTGTATACTCTATTGTACCGCAGATTCCTAATCATCCCTCCCGCCTCCCCATTCTTTGGAGTGCTAATAAGTTCCCAAATAAGATTTTGCACACTGTCACAGTTATTAATTTATCAGTTATGCTTCACGCCGGAGGGCATGGCGTACTTCGTTTCAAACTGACGTCATCACGCAGGGGTGGAGCCTATATACATCTCTGCACCTTTACTTCCAGAGGCAGGGCAGGGTCCACCTACTGATGCACGCAAGCAGTTGGAAAGGTTTCTCGATCTAGTCTGACACCTGAGAGATTTCAATTCAAAAGGTGAGGAATCTGCGATTAGATAGAATATCCACCAAAAAGAACATTATCAAAGGAAAGTAACGTGTTCTGTGTAAGATCAAGTGCTTGAAGGCCATGCAGAAGTAGGCCCAGTAATTTTAACAGCACCTCTCTCTAAGCGGTGAGAGAACTAAGGAGTCAGCAGCTTAGCCCAGAGGGTCTCTTAGGAATAGCAGTAGAAGATCTCCTTAACGATTAGAGTTGTGATCGCAAAGCATTGTTCTCAGTACACAGACTTAGGTCAGTAATCGAGCAGTTCATGTTATGTCTAGGACTAGAGTAGAGCATAGACACCGCCAGTACAGAGTTTGTTTGATTTTTACTTACATTTGATTAATGTTTTAATTAATTTCTATTCTGATTCCTCCAGTCACCCTCTTTCATAACTTCTTGGGAATTGCCTGCAAGTCAAGCAGAACCGGAAAAGGCTTGGTAACATTTTTCAATGTTGTACATTCTGAGTGTCTTCTTTCTCGGGTAACAGCTCTGACTCCTCATATCCAGTTCCAGGTTTTCAGCCTATTGGCAGTACCAAGGATGAGGCTTCTAATGAGCCACATTTAGGGCACTAGCTTGTGTTTTGCTGTCTCACTTTCCTGGGGGAGCCATTTTTCTTTAGGTTTTCTGTAATTACAGTTGACTTTAAAAAAACAAAAACTCAAAACATTCCTGCCTCTATTGAATGTCACTGAAAACTGGTTTCAAGTGATTGGTTCAGTGCTGCGGTTCCCTTGGATTCTTTTCCATAAAACACTTGCATGGCTTGTCCAAAAAATGCCATTCCCTGTTTTGCTGATCAGGGCTACCATTTCGTAATATTATAATGTGCTTCCCTTTGTGCTTTCATTGAAACATATCTCTTATCTTGTTTGTTCCCAAGCAATGTGCACAGCTCAGTATATATCTGTAACAAGTACATCAAAATGTGCAAACATTGAGACAGTGAGTTCCTGTCCTTTCCTTGATGGGAGCTCAGCTGATTTTGCTGCCGACAACACCTGTGAGTCTTATGAATTTGTGACTGCACACCACCTGACACATTCAGTTCACAGCAGTTCAGAGCCTGGTACGGTAGCGGTTTGGCAATTCCTTTCGGTGTACGTTGAATGGTTGCCTCTTCCACTCTAGGGCACTCAGCCACTTGATCAGACCCCGGTACTTTGAAGTAACATTTGTTAAACAGTGCAACCAGTCGCAATATCTGTAACCTAATAAATCCATTACAGTCCAGTGGAATTTTTCTACCTTAGAGAAACACCAAATGTCTTGGACCTGGTTTAGATCCAACTCATGCAGCGAAATCCCTGAGAAGGCTAATAAGTTGTGCCGAATCCATTTTACCAGATGTTGATATTGGTTCACTCCCTGGTGATTGTTCTGGCATAGCCTCAGCAAGCAACTTTAAAAAGTTCGAACCTGTAGGAGGTGCATTGAAGTCACACCATAAAGAACAAGAGTAAGGTGCTTCTAAAACATATGCATTTCTCGTAGTACTAGGCCATTTTTGGAAGTTCTTTTTTTTCAGTACCATAAAAACCATAAGCGTGAAAGGAAAGTAAAAAATAGAGCACATAGTCTTGGTACCAGTGCTACTAGTGGGTTCCCCTTTGTACCGGAAGGTGAATCTTGCCAGCACACTATCATTGAGCCTCTCCGTACCTCTTCATATGACACTAGTTTGAAGATTGATTTTGGGTCCTTTTGATATTTACCATTTCTCCTGATGAGTTCCTTTTCTCTTGGTAAGAGTTCTATATCCATACATTCGGAGGATATCAATTCTTCTGGATGTTCTTTGAGAGGCCAGGCTGCCTCTTCCCTCTGTCACTGCTTTAATTTATTCAGCAATACTCTGACACTGGCCATTCTCTTCCCTCTTTGCCATCATTTCTATAAGGGACTTTATAACATGTCCAAGTGCAACTGAGTAGAACACCAGGCCTCCTTTTGATACTGAATCTGACATGTTACAGGAAATGAGTGATTTAGGAGCTTTTATAAGGGTTGATTGGTGGCCCACTGGTTAACATGCTTGGGAACGGTCTTAAATATATTCTTCACCCCCAAAGCAGCGGGTAACCGCCATGTTGTTGCGGCCCACTTTGAATTCTTTTTTGCTTTTCAGACACCCGAAACAAACCACCAAAGTAGGGTTATATTTTTTAAGAAGAAAAATACCCAATACTGGTAGTGTGCTGTAAGTTTTCTCTCTGCACGTGCTACAGTTGTAGGTTTTTCTTGCCTGGGTCTAAATCTTGTCTATTAAGTATTGACGTGTAAGGTTTTCAAACTTTTGGCCTCCAGTGGTGTCAAACTGGACACTTTGAAGATGGTCTTGCTTGTTCACATCATAGTGGGCTGGTTTCCACTCCTGTAGTAGCAACAGAAAACAAGTATGTCTTTCGCTACTGTGATTAGGAGGTCTGCTAAGGTGCATGACCTTCAACCCCCTTCAACTCTCTATTATGGATATAATAACAAATGTACTGACTGAGGTCCTGCAGTCTGGCCAGGCACTAAGAGAACCTTCTTTGCCTTTCAGTGAGGCCCTCACTGACATGCTATTGGGCACTTGAACTAAACGATGCTCTGGCCACGGAGTCAAACGACAAGTCACCTTTTGCCATAGACCTGCTCTGTGTGACCCGGATTTCTTAACCCAACATTCAACCCTTGAAAGCTTGGTGTTGCAGGTTTTCACCAGAAAGGTGAGCCCTAACTCCTTCCTAATCATTCCTCCTGACCGGGAATCAAAATGTGCTGCTACGTTCAGGAAGCAGATGTTCTCCTCGGCCAGCCTTGCCTTGAGGTTGGTCATTGCAAGCACTTTATTTGGACGCTACACTCACGCACTTTAGGATATGGCTGGTGAGATCTTACCCGCGGTCCCCGACAACTTGTGTGCTTCTTTAGCCCAATCCATTCTAAATGGTCAGGATGCGGATAAATTACTTATCCGCTTTGGCCTAGACACTACGGATTGTCTAGGTAGGGCCATGGGAACAAACGTGGTGCTAAGATCCCATGCATGGATGAGATCCAGAGGCTTCTCCAGGGACGTCCAGGTGTCCATAATGGACATGCCTTTCGAAGGCTCCTTACTATTTGCTGTAAAGCTGGACTCCGCCCTAGAGCATTTCAAGGAAATCCGAGCAACCGCATGACCTTTGGGTCTCTCGGCTCCAGTCCAGCAATCCGCACATCAGTTTCTCCCTTTTAAAGGATATGCCAGGGGCTTGGCGTATAGACAGCATCAGGCCCCAGTCTGCTGCATGGTAGGAGGCAGGATCAGCCACTTATGTAGGAGTGGCAACATATCACATCTAACAAATGGGTTCTGTAGATTGTTCAGTGGGGCTACGCCCTGCTATTACTGTTCGACCCCCGCCCCACCGTCCACTTACACAGAAAACTTTTCAGAGAGCCATCAGTTTGTCTTATGACAGGAAGTGCAGGCTCTTTTGGTCAAATAAGCTATTTGGTACCTGGCCTCGGAAGCGGGACTGGGTGTTATTCCCGCTACTTCCTTGTGCCGAAGAAAGACAGAGGCATCCAGGCTAGAACTTCACCTTCTTGGCTCTTTCCTTAGCAAAGAAAAATTGGAGGTGCTTCCCTGGTCCAGGTTCTGCCTGCCCTAGATCCCGGAGACTGGATTGTAGCGTTGGACCTGTGGGACGCTTATTTTCACACCCCCATTCTGCAGGCCCACCGGCTCTACCATTTTCAGTTTGCTGTGCTCCCTTTCAGACTCACCAGTGCCCTGCGGTTGTTCACCAAGGTAATGGCAGTGGTCGCTGCCCATCTGTGGATTTTGGAGGTACCAGTCTTCCCCTGCCTTAATGAGTGGCTGTTGAAGGCGGGCCACAGTCTGTCGCTATGCACCTCCAGGCGCCAGCGAACCTCTTCACTTCTTTGGAGTTCTCAATCAACCTGCTGAAGTCACAACTGACTCCTTTGAAGTGTTACCTTTGTCTTAGCCATCCTGGATATGGTGCGCTTTCAAGCCTTTCCTCTAACAATTCCCGAAGAATCAGGCTACATTCCTGATGTTTCAGCCTTTTGGACGATGGCTTGGAGTCTTCTTTGCCTACTGGACTCATGCCCCAGATGGCACATGTAAGGTTTCCAGTGGGATCTGCAACCTCAGTGGGCCCAGCACTAGGGAAACCTGTTTGGATTCCATCCAAGTGTTGAAGAAGATTGAAAAAGATCTGCAGTGGTGGCTGCTGGACGGCATTTAGACCAGTGGCAGACCTGACTTCCTGCCCCACCCAGAGTTGGCAGAGGTGTTGAACGTGTTACTGCTAGGTTGGGGAGGTGATCTGGGAGAGGAGGAGATCAGAGGACTCTGGTCTTCAGCAGAGACCCGCCTGCACAGCAACTTGCTGGTGTTGCGGACAATTTACCTTCCTGCCAACCATCAAAGGGAGACTGATGCAGATTCTCATGGACAACACCACCGCCATGTTGTACTGCAACAAGCAGGTCAGGGTGGGGTCAGGGTCCTGTGTCTGGAACTGGCTGGATCATCAGGGCATTTAGCTGGTTGTACATCACCTGGCGGTATCTTTAAACCCCATGGCGGAGGAAATTAGCCAACAATGCCTAGCAGATCACGCATGACAGTTACACCCGTAGATGGTGAAGGGTGTCTTCGAACAATGGGGAGAACCCTGTTGTGATCTTTTCTCTACTCCGAGAACGCGCACGGTCTACATTTTGGCATGTTAAAGTTCCCAAGAAGGTTCTCCCTTAAAGATGCATTCCACATCGAATGGAACATGGGACTCCTTTCTACCTCTGCCTCTCCTGCCCCGAGCTCTCGTGAAGATCAGGATTAGGCCAGGAGAGTGTGGTACCAGAGCTACGGGGCTTGACCATCTATCCTCTAATCAGGCTGTCACTTTTGGAGGATCTTTGGTGACAGCAGCAGGGCAGGGTCTTGCACATGGTCTTGCCCAAACTGCTCCTCCAGGCATGGAGATTGAGCTGCAGCAGTTAATCTCCTTTGGCTTCCCTCCCAGAGTTGTTAATGTTATCCTAGCAGCCAGGTGCCCTTCTGCGAAATTTGTGTTTGCAGGTCACTGGGATAAGTTTGTGGCGTGGTGTGGTACCCTCCAGACAAACCATTGCAGGTCAAGCTGTCAGATGT
Source organism: Calotriton arnoldi (assembly GCA_963921515.1). Taxonomy (NCBI): domain Eukaryota; kingdom Metazoa; phylum Chordata; class Amphibia; order Caudata; family Salamandridae; genus Calotriton; species Calotriton arnoldi. The sequence goes on along the minus strand of CAWUFW010000162.1, from coordinate 5,190,192 downwards.
GTTGTTGTTTGTTTTATCTTTGGCACAGCAAGGTCTTACTCTGGGCACTGTTAAAGGTTGCTTGTCAGCCTTTTCAACCTTTTTACGTTTACCTGACAAGCCACCCTTGTTCAAATCACCTGTTGTGATACTTTTTTTTTTAAAAGGTTTGCAACATATGTTTCCACCAAAGCCCTTTGCGATGCCATGGTGGGACATAAATTTGGCCCTCACTTTCCTCATGTGTACCCCTTTCGAGCCAATGCACAGTTGTCCATTGTGCCTCCTCACCTTGAAACTGTCTTTCTAGTTGTGATAGCATTGGCACACCACTTCAGGCCCTTTTGGTCCAGCCTCCTTATACCACTTTTTTCCAGACAACCTGGTGTGATGTACTCGAGCAGTGTTCCTACCAAAGGTGGTGAACCTTTTCACCCCAGACAGGCTTCTTTCGACCTTCTTTGCGCCGCCTGATCCCTTGAAAGAGAAATTAGAGACTCCATTGCTTGGATCCCAAAAGTGCATTGAGCCTTTAATTTATTGCATGTCTTTCAGGTTGCTTCATGGCAATCGATGCACATGGTCATGAAACACTACTGCCTTCACAGCAAGAGCCTAAGGGAAGGGCAGTTTGCCCGTTAGTTCCTGAAGGAGTTTTTGATCTAAGGCATTCCACAAACCCACCACCTTGGAGGTACTGCTTTGGTATCTGTACACAAGGTGGGAAATCTGTGATTAGAAGTTTAAATCCGAAGAACAAGTTACTTACCTTCAATAACGTTCTTTTGGGTGGATTACTCACTGTCTTCCCACCTTCGCGTTTGCGAAATGGCCTCTTTTCATCTAAAAAGGTCCTGCACTCTGGGTCTCTCAATTCGCTTATCGGCTCTGCATCTTAGGGTGTGGACAGAATTATGAGAAGAAACTGACGTTGGTTCACATGGTAGGTAGGTGCTTATATGCAGCTCAGTGCGTCACTTCCGAAGTAAAACAGAGCAGTCATGGAATTCCATGACGCCAGCTACTGGCATGCAGGAGCACTGCTTCTTGAGTTTTCCGGATCCAACCTGGCGCCTGGGGATATTCACAAAGCGTGGCATCTGGGGTTAGACAGAGTATTAGTGAGAAAAAGCGTTATCGAAGGTAAGTAACTTGTACATCTTGAGGCAGTGGAGAAAGAACTGATGAAAAAACTGAGTGGTGCAACTTAATTATTGTAAAAAAATGTGGTTTGCAAAATTCAGTAGAGGAAAGTAAAGTGAAATATGCATATAGCCACTTTTGATGATTCTTCGTTAGTTTATAGATTAATTACACATACTATGAAGTTAGACATGGCTGTGTCAATTGTAGCATTTTTTTCAGCAATTAAGCGATGTACTATATCCTTAAGCCATGAAAGAATTTATGAATCTGACTTTGCTTAATTTAAACTGTGCTTTATGTAGCAAGGGGGCTCGGAGTTTGTGCCCGTGGTGGTAAATCGCAGCGTTCTCCGGACAATGAGCAGGAGGGATGTGATGATTAAACGCTGGCCAAAGCCCTTGCAGTGGCAGTACTACCGTTCGCTGCTCCCAGATGTCTCCATCACCATGTGCCTCTCCTGTTTTCAGGTAAGACTCCCCCTTGAGAAGAGGAAGTGTTGTTAACAGGCCAACTAGAATGTGCCCTTTGTTAAGGTAACACAAATGTTACCTTAAAAAAAGATGAACAGGTTTAGGTCTTTGTTAATATATGTTTAAATTGTTATTTATCAGGTCAATTTAGAACCCGTATCCTGTTCCGAATTGACGCCACCTCTAGACACAGTACTCAGGCACAAGATTGATAATGGGCATTATCCCAGGGATAGCCCTTGGGGTGGGCCCCCCTCTCCCAACCCCCCCCATCCCCGCCTGCTGAGGGGAACCTGTACTTCTCACAGACACAACAAGCATTGGCATAGCCAATAGGTCTCGCTTTTGGGACCTTATAAGTATTTAGTTTTGCAGCACAATATCCTTGGTGCAACATCAGCTATTGCATGGCTAAACCTTGTACCTTATAAGTGTTTAGCCATGCAACAGTTGATGTTGTTGCACCAAGGATATTGTGCTGCATAACTAAATACTTATAAGGTCCCAAAAGCGAGACCTATTGGCTATGCCAATGCTTGTTTGGCCTTGCTGATGGTGTACATTTATAGGTACTGGTAGAGCTTCAACAAGGTGAGTCAAGCAAGCGCATTGGGAACTACGTCCTAAACTATCTGCCAAGCATGCTGTAACTTCAATTCATGTCAAAGGAAAACCAGATCTCTAGCATTAAGTTTCTTGCTCAATGCCTAAAAACTGTACATTGAGTGGGTATAACAGTGTTGCCTACTGGAGTGCGCTCTTTAAATTAGGATAAAATAAAATTAATATATGTGTTCCATGCTGAGCCCCAAGCATTAACATTTATACATTACTGCTTTATTCATTGGATAAAGCCTTTTAGTGAAACACAATTCAGTTAATTGGTACATTAGTATCACGTACTAATTTCTTGTACGATGAACAGGTCTGTCGTGTTAATTATTCTTTCATCAACTAAGGAAGACTGCTCTACAACTTTTTCATACACCTCTGAATTTAGTGTAATAAGTACTGGCTATAAACTAATTTGCCCAAGATCGTACAATATTTGGTCAATTGCCGAAGTCAAGATTAGAAATTGACATCAATATTTGCACCTGCTAAGTAGTGGGAAATGTCATTTTCAACAGGTGCAAATGCCCACCTTGATCTGGTTGATCATTAGATATGTAATTTCACTGGCTGATCAATTCGAAAGGTGGTACAAAACTGCCTGGGCATCTTTGTAAAATGCTCGGTAACTGGTGTAGTATCTGCAGTGGCAGACTGGCTCAGTGGAGTAAGAGGCCCCACTTACAACACTTATCTTTGTCTTTTACGCACAACTTAGGTATGGGGGGGGCACCCTTTGCAGGTTTCATTAGTCCCCATGGCACCCTTGCAACGCCATTGAATGTATGCATTCTAGACCTACTATTGTAAAAGCAAAATATAACTTAGACATCCCTATGAAATTAATATAATGTGCTGTGAAACCTATTAGATGACTGTTAGTAAATCAATTTTAAGGCCATGAGCCCATACATATCTTCTTCTATTCTAAGCCAATAAATGAAATGCTTTAGAAATAGAATTATTCGACAAATAAAGCAAGTTGTTCATTATTCTGCTTGCTAGGTGTGTGCAGTCCCACTGTAACTGAACCTGAATGCCTTATTTCAGATAGAAACGGGCGAGGGGCCCTCCGCCTGCCCCTACAGTTTAAGCAAGTTAATCCGTGCGCCATTTATCTGTGTGTCTGAGAAGGCAGAGCTTTCAAATCAGAGCCGATCTCACGGGCTGTATTTAATATCGGCTTTGAAATCTGAAGATTCTTTTTTAATCAAAATACAAAAAAACGGAGCTTGCAAATTGATTCAGATTAACCACGTCTGACTGCATTTCCCACGTAAATAACCACATCCAGCAGGTTTAATTATGTAGAAGCTCTGGCTTTTCAATTCCCCTTTGCCTTTCATTTTACGGTGCCATTCATAATTATGTTGTGGAAAAATATTTTCTTTCTGAAATTGAACACGTTTTCGGCTTAGCGTACGAAATGACACTTGTGTATGTTTAATATTTTTTCCAGAAACGCCACACAGTTCTGCAGCAGGGATACTTTTCATCTCGTTGAAAATTACAGTACGGTCCTGTCGCGGTACTATCAAGCACCCTGAATCCGTGTAGCCTTACCTTACATAGAAAGCTGATATTGAACCCCAGGGACTGGGCATTGCGCGAGCCGGAGTTCATGTAATTTCCCACCAGGAGCATGAGCTCTATCAGTTTATTGAAGCTCTCGCTCCTCTTCAGTTCCTCGCAGGCGAGCGTGACCGCCATGATGTCGGGCCGGATGTTGTTTACGTGCTCTTTAAACGTCAGCTTGAATAGGATGCCATGAAGCCGAGGCCGCAGCATTTTTATTGAGCTCATCTGTGGTGGTAAAAAAAAAAAGCATTTGAAGGCACGCGCGGGGAGGAGGGGGGGGCGACGTGAGTGGTGCGCGCGCCTCGCGCTGAAATTTAATTAAAAAAATGAAGCTGATAGCCGCGCGGCCGTGAAAGTGACACGGCCACGCGGCTCGAAAGTGAAAGGAAAATGAAGCTGACGAGGAGGGAGGGGGAGGAGGGGGTAGGGGAGGGTATTCACGCGCTGTAGAAAGCCAGATGGCAGCTGTGCACGTCGCGCGCGCTTGTGCGCTTGCGAGCAGCAGGCGTGACCACACGCTCGTGCACCATGGCCTTTTGCTTGCGCGTAACCGCACGGAAAAGGCCATTGTGCACGAGCGTGTGGTCAGCTTTGAAAACCCCACTACATAAAGTCTTCGCCAGAAGCAGCGCTTGCGCGCTACTCTAGGCTCGACCTAAAAAGGTGGATTTTCTTTCAAAGGAAAGAAACCACCCAGAAAGCAGAGAAGACCTAAGCAGTTAGAGAAAATCTGGATACGTTCTCATGGAACGTGAAACTTCAAAACAATAAGTCCAAGACAAGTATCAGACTTGTTCCAAATAATCCTGCAGTGCGACACATGTAAATTGCATGCCCACTCTTGCACTCACGTCTTTGGGAGAAGTGACTTCTTCACATCCCACCTTCCCTCCCTCTCCCCTAATAAAGGATACTTTTGGATTGGGTGAGAAATGTTATCTTTAAACGTTACGCCCCCATGCACAATATCTTCATAAGTGCTCCCTGAAATATGGTTGAGCCCACCCCAACCTTTAGGAGTTGGGGTGAGCCCGATGATGAAGCATGTCACTATTGGAGTGAGTGAGGGCTATAATAAGAAAAGGGTCTCTTTCCCTTTCCACCCACAACAGTGGGTCGGGGTAAGACTGGCGTAGAAACTCTTAGTACGGTGTCATCTAAAAGGAAATTCCCCCGCCCCCTCTTCTTGACATTCCCTTCCATGGACACTTATTTGGCAAATATGTAGATGCCTTGCAAAGCATTAAAAATGATCGATACAACATGTTCTCTAGGAGTCCTGCAGTACAGACTTGTTCCTTCCACATCCTTTCATGGTTCCAGACATGCAAAGGAGGCCACAACCAATATGGTGGACAAGATCTCCAGTACTCCCCTTCAACAGTCTGGCTATGGCTAAGGCTTCTGTTCAGGCAGGGGCCAAGGAAGTAAAGGTTACCAAAAATGAGTGAGAAGATGAGAGGCACCTCTCAATCTCACTCCCTAGATACCACAAATTGAGCCTGAGTTGTCATTGGTACCTTCTGTCTAAACAGGGCATTGCCCACTGGTTGTCAGGCTGCATCACTTTATGCCACAGAAAAGCTAAGCGTTCACTTCAGGTCGTGTATGGGTGCACTCCACGAGAAGCATGGCACAAGCTGCTGCCCAGCACCTCCACCTCATTCAGCAATTGTTTACTACCACATCCACCTCCTTTGAAACAACCCAAACTTCTGCCAGTGAGGTGGAAATGCTGGGCTCTCTGCTTCCTACCATAGCTCAGATTTTGTAGCACGAAGAATACACAAAATAAGTAGCGAGCTTCTGACAAGGGAGGATGGATGGTCGCATGTTCATTTTAACACTTTTTCCTGCTATTTAAAGTTACCAGGGATTTCTAGCCTGAGCATAGGAAATGATTGAAGCATGCAAATCTATATATGATACCGAAGCTGAAGAACTTAAGTTACAGGAAGTAGCTTATTTCTTCTTCCTCACTCCTCCAAGACCATGTTTGTAGTTATGTCCTAATCAATAATACTGCTTACTCACTGGAGACATCTGTCGTCTACATTCCGGCAACCGTGTTACAGGTTTTTGTTATTTTTTATTTCTGTTGGTTTTTGGATTGCACAAACCAAACTGTACTGCCCTGGAAATATACTGTTAGTAATGGGTGGTGTTGGGCCTGGGAGCCAGCAGTGGTTAGTGGGCATTACTTGGATTCTGTTGCACTGAATAGGTTTAGTCAACTCTCCCTTTGTACATTTGAATCTCCAAGTGTATCAAAGGTGAGCAATCAAAGCTTACGCATAGGAGAGATAAGGGTATGGAACCCCTTAAAGTATGGCACAAATCAATACACACGATAAATTTCAATGCTGTATCGGAGACACATCTTCTACAAACAGAATGTGTTTCTTTACTGTTTGAAATGTGAGACAGTTGAACTGATACTCAAACTAATAAACCCATAGGTTTCTATAACCTTACTTGGTCACTATAAACCCCAAAATAGTTTTCCAGTTTTTCTACTAAAATACCCTGTAACCATTTACCTTGTAGTTTACCTCAGAGTTATCCTATGATCAGGGGGTTGGTTGATTTCGGAAACGCTGAAGGGATCTCAGTATGCCTATTCCTAGTCCCCCAGAGGGACTCACCAGGTAATGAATCTAAAGGTCAGACTGTACTTGCCACAGATGTATCTTAATCTCCATGATCATTCCTTCCTATCTACTTTGGCAGAGGGATTGCAGCAGGATGGGTCCCTGCTGTGGTGTTTTTGAATACTGCAACCCCACAATCACCCATTCATACTGGAAATGGGAACCCAACCAAACAGTGGCTGGCCAAGGAGCTGCTTCACAGCAGTTTAAATGAGGCTGTCTGTACCCCAACGCTAGTTTGCTCCTGGCAGTTGGCGGAGCTCAAGGTTGTTTTGGGGAGTCATTGGGGTGAGATAAACTAGACACAGACAAGCTTGATGGTGCCAGGAGACTGGGTAGCACCAAAGGTTGCCACTCAGGGGTGTTTACAAAACTTCAAAGACCTATGTCTTGAAGCACGTCTGGTTACAACTAGGATTTTACTGTGTCCAAGGAACCCAGGATGCAGAGGGCACCTTTTAAACAAGGAAGCATTCAACAGGAATGGGGTTGCCGTAGTTTAGAGTTTGGTAACATCAGACAGTTCCAACAGCTTGAACTTGGGAACTGTAGGTCGTAAGTGGGTGGTTCAAATATTCCTGGTTAAGCATATCCAGGCTTGCGTGATGCACAACACCACAATGATGTTTAGCTCAAGGGAGGAAACAAGAGCTAGTGGTATGTCAGAAATTTCACGAATGCTTCATTCGATGCCAGTAAACATAAGCATGATACAGAAGGGAGCTGGATAACGTTTTCCCCTAAATAGCTTCCTCTTCAATATTGAGTCACAAGCTCAGGTGCACAATGGTGTTAAGGGGGCAGGTTCAGGGAAGCAACACGAGAGTGGAGTGCATGAGGCAAACATTACCCTCATGACTTTGGTTCAGTCCTTAGTCTTCATGTGATGTTGATGGCCCTGCTGTTTGGTTGTCAATTCCGGTCGGATGGACTGCAGATCATTGTGGCTCCTCAGCAGGCTGTGTCCTTAAGGTGCCACTCATGACAAGTTTTTAGCCAGCTGGCTTTTGTTCTAGTTTCTCTTTATCAGAGTAACTTTTCTCCTTGTCTTCTAAGCAGAGGCAGTATCGGTGGCCTTGTCCACTGTTCATAGGCTTCCTTCTACAACATGTTCTGTACCTGGTTGCTGCATTAATTCTGCAGTATACTGTCTGATTAACTTAGTTGTTTGAATTGCACACTGCTTATATATTATTATCTTTTAAACACAACCGCCACCCACACTGCACAGTATTATTCCTATCGCTGTGCATTATTGAGCCTTAAACACTGTATTAAATGTTGACTACAGACGATACACAAAATGTCTTCTTTTAGTTGCTGCAGACTTGCCTTTCTTCCCACTCTGCAAAGCTTCACTTGTTTACCCAATACTGTTTTATGTTGCTGTTCTCAGGAAAGCCTTTACATGCTTGTGTAGTGCCACATATGAGCAAGTGGTACTACCACATGTGATTTCAGGTACCTGAGACCATCTTATGAATTCTATTAAATGTGTGAACGCTTCTCTCTTTCAGATGTTCCACACTGAGGATTACGAGCTCCTGGTGCTGCAGCACAACTGTTGTCCTTATTGCCGGAGGCCCATTGATGAGTCTAACCCATGAAAAACCAAAGTTATCAAAGCATTTAGCCCAACTGTGCCAATATTGGCATTCTGTCATTTCTTGGAAGACTTCCTGGCAGTTACATAGCTTCAGTACTACAAACCAAGCTTCCCCATTGCACTGGGTGGCATGGTGTTCAGCTTACCTTGGTAGAATGAGAAGACAAAGAATTTCACGCCACGCAACACATGATCTATAAGTGCCAAGTCCTTTATTCCTGTGTCACAGCAGAGGAATAGTGTTGGTGCACTCCGAGTCGGCAGGTTTTGGGGTGCTCATGTGTACAATGTGACGTTACTGACACAAAAAAGACATTGAGAGATGGCTGGTTCCACAGGGTGGATTCTGGACCATAAAATCAGGGTGCCTCCAACTGTTGTCCCTAGGAGGTAAAAGGGAAGGTAATTTAGGGAAATTTATTTCAATTTTAACACTAATTATAATTCAAAGACCTGTATTTATATTATTTTCTTATTGTGTATATTTATATGAAAAAACTGGACCAAAATTTGATTGTACATATATTTTGAAATACATTTCTTATGCAATGAAATTTCGGAGTTGTGCTTCATAACCTGTCAGCATTTTGCCGATCAATTATTAATGTGAAAATGGAAGTCTGTTTTCAACAGATTGAAGCACTGCAGAAATGCTTTATTAAACACTATTTACATGTGAACGTGTGCGTTTATTACTCCGAAGGGCTGAATTGAATGTGTGAATATATGTCAAATGGAATGTGCCAACCTTTGATAGAAACTGGTAATGCAGGCATGCTGGCATTTTATGAAAACTGGAAAATTCGATGGCAGTGGTAACTAAGAACTAACAGCACATCTGTAAAGTCTAGGGTAAGTGTAACATGTATAAACGAGTATGGTGTGCTCAAATGGATCAACACTATGCCACCACAATAGTGTAAATAATATATGTAACAAAGACTTGCACATATATACAAATGATTGAGCAATCTAGAGCACCACAAAATTTAGTGATTATGATCTGACAATGTCGCAGATCAAATTTTAATCTTTTCCAAACATTTGTATTCAACACTTTTGTTACATGAATCACACAATCTGTTGACACGCAGGTCAGTAGACGATATTCACAGCCGACACCTATTTCGTCGTTTAGGCAACTTTTTCAAGGCTGTCAACAAAACCAATTAGAATACAAGAAATTAAAAACTTATTGAGGCATTTGTTACAATGTCTCTTCATGTGTTTTATAGATAACGTAACCTAGCACCACACCGAAAATTAAAGGATGGACCCCACACAGGCCACCGGGTCTGCTGGTGAAAATCTATTGGTGAGAAGATATACTAAATTCGTGAAAAATAAATAAGAGGAAGGAAAGATGAGAGTATCACGTGATAGTAAAACCATAGTATTGTGGAAAACATGCACAAAACAGATTTCCTATATTTCAGACATAAGCAAATAGAGAGTGCACCCACCGTCCACCATATATATATCTAGAAGTGATAATCAGCACACAATAAAACGCAGTAAGTCACCTCGCAATCCCTTCAAATTAAAATGGTCAGCGTCCTAGACCATCTCCAATCTGTGGATCAGAGCACGTAAGCAATTCTGTCCTTGGAGCCCCAAGGACCGAGTGGGCTAGAGCATAGTCACCCGTATGTACCCAGTTGTATCCAAGACTAAAACAATAAGGAGGAGGCCCGGTAAGTAATCAATGAAACATATTAATGATATATGCACGTCTAAGCACGTCTAAAAGGGCATAGTATAGTTAATTCAGTTATAACTAATTATCCCCACCAAATCTCATGGTGTTTGGTGCCTTAGCATATCGATTAGCACCTTAGGTAAATACGATCTCTCACACTAATCCTGCAATAAGCATTCTTGCAAACAACCTTGTGGCTACAGATTAGCAATCCTGATAAAGCAGGCTGTAAAAAACACATTATCGACACACAGCACACTCGAAGCACGCCGGTCCTTCACCTATCGAGGTTGTATACACCATTGTGCGACGCACATGTAATACCAAAAACTAAACCGTACCTTAAACTTGTCATAAGTTACCCCCAGTTATGGTGGGAACTAGTAGAAGAGGCGAAGGCTTCAGTCGGCCTCAAAGTTAATACGAACGCATGTAAACCAAACAATGGATCAAGTTTTAAAAATGGCAATAGCCCGTCAATTAAATTCGAAAATGTGTCAACGGTAGCCCTATTCAATACAAAGCGACTCACCCGTAGCGGCACTGTAGGTAACAGCAAATGTATGTCCCGCGGTCCGCATGGTTGGCTCTCTCTTATAGAGTCACCAGCAGACATTGGAAATAAGTAGAAACAAACAAGGGAGTACCGATGAAGCGGTAGTACCCGATACGTGAGCGCCATCTTACAATGGTCCTAAACGCATGTAACGGTTGATATAAGCAGTTAAGAACCAGTATCGAAATCGGACCATCAAGAAACAATGGAAGTTATACTTGAACGCAATACCCCATTGGTGAGCAATGGGACAAGTTATTTGGTACCATCATAGCAGGGTAGCCAATGTTGTTGGACACAATTTAAATTAGATTGCAAGAGATACGGCAGGGCAGGTAAACAGATCATTGTTAAATAAAGTGGTCAAACGGTGCAAAAAAGAATTAGTAATAACCCTAGCATGGAGCTTGCTAAAGCCAAAATTAGCCAAAATGTTAGTAGTGCTCAAACATAGTAAACAAAGAATAAGGTGAAACCAAAGCAAAGGCATATTTACATTTGTGAGCATAATAGCTATTAGGCATTCTGCAATTCTTAAACAGCAGGTCCGAACATTCAGAATGTTATTTTTTCTTATGGCGTATACCCTAAATGTTTGGTATACACAATACAATTGAGGCCGAGGTAATATACCAAATTTGCTCATGTGAACCAAAAATAATTCCAGCGCAAATAGCGGTTTGTAAACACGAACAGTTTCACTTTTAAAATATCGATTACATCTTAGAATGGGCATCTCACACTTTTAAAATACAGATTACATGATGACAAATGCACTCTATACCAAGCATTAAAGGAAAATCAGACGGAGTCCATTAAACATGTTATGAGTACACATTAAATGGTATAGCATCCCCTGTTGAGCAAAACACTCTGATAGCAACAACCAATGGACATGTAATGAGGGAGCCACCCCCATGGTCATAAATTGTTACAAACAACTATGTGATGTACCAAATTTACAGTGAGTGTGATGACTCTATCTCAATTCTTAGAAACTTTGTTCATTCTTAAAGGAATACAGACAGTTCCCTATCTTTGTTAAGACCATGGTCCACAGATCTAAGTTTACATATCCATGTTGCTTCTAATTTACGTAATGTGTGTGTCCTGTCTCCACCTCTAGTGTGATACTCTGCCACCCCTAGGCCATGAAACCTAATTCTTGGCAGCTCAGCTAGACCATGACACTCATTGAAATGAACAGCCATAGGATAGTTAATATTGCCATTTCTGATGGCTCGCAAATGTTCTTGTATTCTTTGTTTTAAAGGTCTAATGGTGCTACCAACATAAATATTGTTGCACACACATATAATACAGTAAATCACGTATTTGGTGTTACAGTTCATGAAAGTTTGTATTTTATATTCCATATTGGTATTGTATTTGAAATGTTTAATCCTGTCAAGAGTATAAGGGCAAACATTGCAGTGACCACATTTGTAAAAGCCCACTGGTGGGGGTTGTAACCAATGTGTTACTTCCTTCTGTTTTTTGGGGTTGTAGAAACTCGGACACAGTATATTACGTATTGTTTGTCCCCTCTTGTAGATAACACTCGCTTTATTAGTAATGACCCTATTAACAATCGGGTCTGCTTTCAGAATATACCAATATTTGTGTAAAATTTTATGTAGATTGTGACTCATGGAATTATAGGGGGTGATGACTGATACTGTCTGTTTTTTGTTCCTTTTCTTGATTTTTGTTGTCAGTAAACGCTTACGATCCACATGGGTTATTCTATTCTTTGCCTTAGTAATTGTCTCCTGACTATAACCCAAGGCCACAAATCTCGTGATTGCCTTATTCATTTCTGTTTTAAACTCTCCTTCTTCACTACAGTTGCGTCTTATGCGTGTTAATTCGCCAAAGGGAATAGATTGAATTTGGGACTTAGGGTGTGCCGTGTGTGCATGAAGTATCTAATTACAGGCAGTGGGTTTACGATATATATAGAGCAGACCTAATTAGGCCATTTTTTACATATAGTTTCAAATCCAAGATTGGGATCTCCTCTCTGTCAAACTGATATGTGAACTTGATGTTGCACTGATTGGAATTCAAAGACAAACAAAATTCATGTAAAAGCTTATCGTTTCCGGTCCATATCATTAAAACATCATCGATATATCAACCCCAATAAATCACATGGTTGATCACTGTATCTGGGCAAGTCGACCAAATGTAGGTTTTTTCAAGCCAACCCATGAAAAGATTTGCAAATGATGTTGTTGGAACTCCGTGCCATTGTGTACAAAGACATTATTCTCGAGAAGCAAAGTAATCATGTCAATGAGCATAGATGTATGTTCCCATAGTGATGCATCTCTAGCTGCGAGAAAGTGTTTAACAGCTTTGATACCTATTGGGATAGAAGTGTAGAGAGAACTAATATCTAGGGTGACAAACCAACATTCCTCTGACCAATTGAAGTCCATCAGTAGGTTCAGGAGGTCTTTAGTATCGCGAACATAGGACGGAAGGTTCCTGGCCATGGGTTGTAAAAAATGGTCGATGTATTCCGAAATATGCTCAGTGGGGGAACCTATCCCTGCGATGATTGGTCTACCCGGGGGGAAGGCCCCTGGTTTGTGTATCTTCGGCAAGACATACATGCTTGGTGCCACCAGGTGTGGTATAAACATGTATTTATATTCAGACTCCTTTATTAGACCAAGATCTCTCCACGTTTTTAGTTTTTTCTCTACTATATCTGTGATGTCTCTCAAGTGATTAAGGGTCAATTTAGCATACGCAACCGTATCAGCCAGTTGCCTATCAATTTCTGCAAGGTAATCACCAATATCCATCTTGACCAGATTACCCCCTTTATCCGCTTCCTTTAGAAAAACCCCTGGAGCTGAGGCAAGTCTGAATAATGCTAATCTTTCACCCATGGTGAGATTATCTTTGGCATAAAAAGTCTGAAGTTTGAAATTGTCTTCCCAGTCATATAGCTCTTTAGTGACCACCCGATAGAATGTGTCAATCACATTGTCACTGGGAAAAGTAGGTTGAAATATAGACTTTGGTTTAAGACCACTGTCTGTGCCTAAATCTGTTGGAATATTCGGATCAATCAGAATCTGTGCAATGGAAGGAGTGTCTTGCTCTCCCGTAGTCAGGGACAACAGTCTTTGTATGTCTATAATGTCTCGGATCGTTTTGTCACTGCATGGTGTACATGATGGTATTTGGTCCTGATCTAGTTTGGGGTTGAGTGCAAAAATATTTTTTTAACTTCAATTTATGTGCAAACTTGAAAATATCAATATGCATTTGGTTAAAATCAAGTTTGGAGGCGGGACAAAAGTTCGAGCCTTTAGATAACACTTTTATTTCTTCATTATTCAATTGATATTTAGACAAATTAACAATTGAGATAGCATCCTTTTTGTCACCAAACATATCATTCACTTTTTCTACATTCCCGCCTGTATGTTGCGACAAGCTCCGTTCTTCTGGGTCTTTGATCTGGTAGTTACACCCTCCCTTCTTGTTTCTGTTGGACCTGTTGTAGCCCCATCTAGTTTTCTTGTTGTATTTAGACGTTTGTTGAAATTTGCTTTTGTGCCTTCCCGATACCTCTCCACCTCCCGTAAAAAAGAAGAGGATGTGGGTAACTGTGTTATACTACCAGTGTCCACACTTGTACTAGGACCCTCATTATTATTGCTCCTGATGCTCGACACATCTGATTCACTGTTTGAAGCCCCACTTATTAAGTCGCCAGCATTTATTTTATCAGTCTGTGTGTTTACCTGTATATTGTCAAATTTGCGTGCAAAGGTAAACACCCTTCCTGTCCTGTAGTCATCTCTTCGAAGTTTACGTGATTTTTTGTCTTTCAGATAAGTTTATAATTTTTTTGTGTCGCTCCTGCCAGGTTTAGTCTACTAATCTCCTCCTCAAGAGCTTGTATCTCAGTAAGTATCGAGTCCCTTTTCCTTTCGGCATGTTTAATAAGAATGGCCATCATACTATAAGAGGAATTGTGTAACAAATCCTCCCATTCCAATAGAAGATCCTCACTTAGGTCATCAAAGGATGGAAAAATAATAATCCTGAGACCTCGAGGTGCTTGTTTCATTTCTATATATTTCTTCAATATGGTGGCGTCCCACTATTTTGAAGCTTCCTGTTTACGTAGTTTCTCTAATCTTTAAAATTTGTACTTCAATCCCTCTTTATTATCTGATATAACACCAGCAGAGGTAGTCTTTTTATTCTGGAAAAGTTCCTTCAAAGGTTTATCTCTGTCATCATTAAACTTTGCCATGTTACAAACAGATTTCAGAACCAATTGTATCCAACAAACAGTTAAACCTGCAGAGTGCACAGCAATACCACAAATTTGGACAGTAGGAAAATTCGATGGCAGTGGTAACTAAGAACTACCAGCACATCTGTAAAGTCTAGGGTAAGTGTAACATGTATAAACAAGTATGGTGTGCTCAAATGGATCAACACTATGACACCACAATAGTGTAAATAATATATGTAACAAAGACTTGCACATATATACAAATGATTGAGCAATCCAGAGCACCACAAAATTTAGTGATTATGATCTGACAATGTCGCAGATCAAATTTTAATCTTTTCCAAACATTGGTGTCTAACACTTGTTGTTACATGAATCACACAATCTGTTGACACGCAGGTCAGGAGATGATATTCATAGCCGACACGTGTTTCGTCGTTTAGACGACTTTTTCAAGGCTGTCAACAAAACCAATTAGAATACAAGACATTAAAAACTTAATGAGCCATTGGTTTTTATGAAAACTGGTAATGTGTGAGCACTGGGTATACTGGGAAATGTGCTTACTGTAGCAATTGAAAACTGATCCAGTAGGGTTACTGGGTTATGCTGGAAACTGGTAGTGTGGACGCTAAGTGTCGGCTTCTTGGGGATTGTTTAGGGCCAGGCCCATGAGAAACAGACAAGCTACCAGGAAGCGACTAGAGGACAACGGGTGCCTCTCCCTCACGCTGTTTGGTGGTGTTAAAAATCGACAAAAGGTGCGAGTTTTCGCCACTAATACACATCACTGGTATGATAAGTGCTACAGATTGCATGTAAAGAATGACGAACCTAGCTCGTGAGATAGACACAAGAAGTGTCCATTATTTGCATCACGACCACGGGTGTAATAAAAGCTCTAATGATCCAGGCATGAGGATCATGACTATTTACACTTGATGGACGCTATGAGCACATTACTGCTCAGGGTAAAAAGAGATCAATAGTCTGTATCTGAACTAACTTTATGTTGTTTATCTTTCAGAAAATGTCGCTTATAGCTGAACTATAAGTTTTCGGTTCACTTTTCACAGAATAAGTGCAACTTAGCGAGTGCATTTGTTTCTCACCGGTCCTGAAGAAAGCCTAGCTATTAAGCATTATAGGCTGAAACATGTAGACTAGACCACGATCATTTCACGGATGTTTGTGATCAATTGAATCACACATAACATCCCCTTTTTCTGTGCTTTTTAACCTTGCCCTACGACCCCACCAATAAAAATTCTAGGTGTCCTAGAGGCAATTTTAAGTCTAATCACACTTTCACTATCCTGCGCTGTCCTCACAAAAAACCCCGCTCCACTGTAACTCAGGCATCGAAGCACACCTGGGAGGCACTCAGCCTCTCAGGTGGGAACCCAATGATGAAGCATGCCACCAACTAGGTTGGTAGGTGAGGGTTCTTCTTAAAAAAGGAAACTTTTCCCTTTGAAGCAGTCTTTGGAATTCGGAATTGTTCCTATCTTGTTGATATTGTTATTCCTGAAGGGGACTAGGATCAGTTCCGTTATACCTTTTCTCTCCTTGTGGTATTATCTATTGTGGCAGCGCACAGCTGTGAGAGCATTTCTCGAAACGTGATCTTTTATCCTACTCCTTCTCCAACATGGCAGAGAATCCAGGCTTAACCTTTACAGAGGAGGACGTGAACGCAATACTCTCGGGCCCTTCCCTTTTTGCGGACCCTAATATATCCCAAACAATCGCACAAACGACAGACTGGGACAAACTCACTGAACAAAAGAAAAATAGAATTAGAACTATCTTACACAGCACAATTCTGACTGAATATTTAAGAAATAACACAGCACCCAGAGGACTGATAGTGACCAATGCGCCACAAATCTTCTTAGAAGATGCTTCCTTTAGGAAAGATTGGGCCCAAATTGCGTGGCACTGTACACGCGATTGGATAATCCTGATAATAAAAACAGCGGTCAGACTTTCAGAAGCCCTGCTGGTAGAAATCCAATTAACGGAAAACCATATCAAGACCACAATCAACGCTTTTAAGAAATAGCTAGATGAATTGAACAAAGAGATGAGTGACTATAAAGAAAATCTAACCCAGTCAAAAATACATAAATTCCAAAAAGATCCTAAACGGTTTTCTTACACAAAGACATACCCATATGCTGACCCAGATTTCACACCACCTACAAAAACAGATAAGAATTCAGACCTCTCAGACGACGACTCCACGAACAGCGACTCCAGTGGTGGCAGTTATAGATCTAAACAGAGAGGAAAGAGCAGGTTCCAACAATGGCCACCATCATGGCAACAATATCCCGCCCCAGGGTTAGTGGGTTTCCCAGGTCAGTTTAATCCACCGCATCAACATCCAATGTTTGGATGGAACCCGGCTTTTCCACAGACACCTACACTCTTCCCTATGAACACCTATAGACCTCCTTTTTTAGGGAGGGGCAGGAGAGGAAGAGGCAGGAGAAAAGCCACAAACCAAGTACATTAGGAGGAGGACAGCCCAATAGGGTCCCACACCAGGAGCAAAATGAGGGAGCCACAGGCAGGGACAAGCACCAACAGAGCCTAGTAACAAACCTATCATCCCTTACACTGACAACGACGGAAGAGAAAGTACTGAATAAGAGCCTAGGATTTGTCCCCACCGCACGCCTAGATAAGTTCAGGTTACATTGTGAACTTTCTGAGTTCTTCAGAAAATTGAAACTTAAAGCATTCTTTGAGAAACAGTGCCCCAGTGAAGACACCGGCAACTCTGGTGACACTGGCTTAAAACTGAAATCAACCTTTTGTCCACCCCCCCCTCCCCCCTTACACTACACCTGTAGAAATCTTTGCTTTCGAACAAGCAGTTTTTAATGACATCGAAAACATGGGCAACAAAGAAGTTTTCCATAATATTAGTAAAGAAGAATCAATGGCTTTGAAACAACTACAAAGCTACGAAACAATTGTAATCAAACAGGCCGATAAAGGGGGGGGGGTGGTCTTACAAGACAAACACGACTACCGCACTGAATGTAGACGCTTGCTAGATGATAAAAAGAACTACAAGCCATTGAAAACAGACCCATCTGAGGCACTACGTAATAAGATAAAAACTCTGGTAGATTTTGCGGAGACGAGTGGCCACATATCCAAGCAGGAAGCAGATTTCCTAGTGACTGGAGAAGAAAAAATCCCTTATTTTTATACGTTACCGAAGATAGACAAGAATCGGACCTCACCACCAGGTCGTCCGATCGTATCAGGTATTGGCTCCCTATTGGAACCCTTATCACGTTTCTGTGATTTTTTTTCCTCAAACCACTAGTACAGAACACCACCACGTACTTAAAAGATACTAAAAATCGACTAAATCTGCTGAATGAAATAGAGGTCGACAATGACACAATCCTCCTAGTAACTCTAGACATTGAGAGCTTGTACACAAGCCTCCAACAGGACGACACGATTGAAGTCATTAGCAAAGCCCTAGCAGAAACCACATGGGATTTTCGGACACCAAGAGCCTTCATCATAGTGTGCCAAATTAGCCCTCAAAGAGAATTTCTTTGAATTTGAAGGGGACCTGTTTTTACAAATAAACGGGACTTCCATGGGCAGTACTTTTGCCCCCAGTGTGGCAGGCCTTTATGTGTATGATTTTGAAAAAACCTTTATCCTCCACACAAACAACCCTTTTGGAAAGCATTTAATTTTTGGGAAAAGATATATAGATGACGTCTTGATCTGGCAAGGACCAAATGACGCACTCCATGCTTTTCTTGAATGGATCTACAAATGTGATAAAAATCTCAGATTCACTCACTGCATTGACAAAAAGGAAATCTCGTTCCTAGATATCACCATTACAAAGGAACAGGGCAGACTGAAAACAAAAACCTACCAAAAACCAACTGCTAGAAACGCCCTTTTAAAATTCGACAGTTTTCACCCTAGGACCTTAAGAGAGAATCTACCCTATGGGCAATTTCTCCGTCTCAGGAGAAACTGCAGCAAACTGGGGGACTATTGAGCCCAAGCTGTGGACCTCTCAAACAAACTCAAGGCCCGAGGCTACCCTGACAGAATACTTAAGACCTCACAAAAATGGGCTCGCAACCAACAACGAGACACACTACTTGAGAACAACCCCAGAACTACAAATGAAATCCCTCTTACGTGTGTAACAACTTACAGCACGGTTTCCAATCAAGTAACCAAGTCAATCAATAAACACAGGAAAATCCTACAGACGGGAAACATGAAGTGTGAAAAACCACTCTTCTCCTTCAAAAAAGCGAGAAGCCTAAAAGACTCCCTAGTATCCACCCGTCCTAAAGCCAGAAATCCACCAACTATGACAGTCCTGAATGCTTGGGGGCTACCAATTGTGACCGGACACTACCCCTGTGGCAACTGTAGTGTGTGCCACCTTACGGCCCCCCCAAAAAGCTTGGACCTGGAACCTAATAAGACCTGGTGCCTACGATCGCACACGAATTGCAATTCTGCTAACCTTGTGTATATAACATGCCCATGGGAACTAAGATACATAGGGATGACAAGCAGAAAAGTTAAACTGCGAATATGCGAACATCGCAGTAACATAAGGTGTAAACGCAACACAACAAAAATGACTGATCACTATTTACAAAAGGGACACACAACAAATGACCTAAAATGGGTAGTCATAGAGCAAGTGGAAACAACAGGGAACACACAAAAGCTCCTGTTTTTCACAAAGAACAGAAATGGGTATACAGACTATCAACTCATAAACAGGGGCTTAACGACAATATCCCCTGGAACACACTGAACCAGAAATAAGATATACTTAATACAATGCTGGTCAACAATAAGACCTGTCATCTTTGTAGGAACAGTGATCCTTTGAAAAAACCAGTTGTTTTTTGTTTCAGATAGGAACTAGGCAAAACTGGGTCGTCACAATGACTTTATCAAGCCATGACCACATGAATACCTGTAACCGTAGGTCAGGAAATCAAGTATCCAGCCTGTTAACATATGAAAGACTTGATTTATATGTCGTCGCCTAAAACCTGATAATATTGTGCCAATTGGAAAAGCGGCCTTGCACTCGATATACACAGGATTTAGGGTGTTCTTCTCATTTGCCTAAAGAATAATCACCACATCCATGCCACTCACGGGCGTCCAGGATGTTCGTTATTCTCACAGAGACCCAAGGGTTAACATACTAGAAAACAACGATGACATCATGACGTGGTCACGCCCCCGCGTGCTGACGCATGCGGAAGCAGTGACTCCGGCATGAACCCATTTAACGCAGTGCACAGCGGGACTGAGCATCTCCGGGATCCCCGCTGGGTGAAAAATAGGTCACAGATGCGGGCGTCTGCCTTGATGAAGTAAGTAGGGCACCTGCCCCCCGATCGCCTCTTTTCCAGCGGTCAATCACATGGGTAACATTTCTGTTTTACCCCCACCCCAGGGTTTGACTACAGGACCCCGGGCCGGGGTCCATGAGGTGTCGCACAGTCGCGACCGACGTAAGACATAATACCTTGATTCTCTTGCCGTTTTTAACCAGAGTTTGAGTTTTAAAAGTTTTTAACAAACTGCATGATCACGCTGTCTCTTTAAACTTTTTAAGTAGGGAGAGCCCGCACTCCATCGATGCCTCTCCCTCACGCTGGTTGGTGGTGTTAAAATTAACAAAAGGTACGAGTTTTCACCACTAATACACATCACTGGCATGATAAGTGCTACAGATTGCATGTAAAGAATGACAAACCTAGTTCGTGAGATAGACACAAGAAGTGTCCATTATTTGCATCACGACCACGGGTGTAATAAAAGCTCTAATGATCCAGGCATGAGGATCATGACTATTTACACTTGATAGATGCAATGCGCACATTACTGCTCAGGGTAAAAAGAGATCAATAGTCTGTATCTGAACTAACTATGTTTATCTTTCAGAAAATGTCGCTTATAGCTGAACTGTAAGTTTTCGGTTCACTTTTCATAGAATAAGTGCACCTTAACGAGTGCATTTGTTTCTCACCGTTCTCTTCCAGGGGATCCTCATCAATAGTCATAAGCACTGAATATTCCCGCCCACGTGCGGGGACCCCGGAAATATAAAAATTATATATGGAAATCACATATATACAGCTCTACATATATGCATATACATATATCATTTTTTCTCATACCAATGCAGCTCTCAATAGGAGGCTAAACAATGTAATTACACACATAAAAAACTACTTTTGCCAATATATAAAAACACCAGAGGACAATTAGAACTTGAACTCGGTTTTTTAATGAGCAAAATACTCATAAATAGTAAAAACTGCAAAATAAGTAGACATTGTTAGCCTACAGGCTGCATTGTAAACCAATAGCATAGAAAATGAAAACATTTTCAACAAAAACTGGCACCGTGCCTTTAAGGCAGCCATGACCCCTAGCTTCCCATCATGCCTCAGGGGTGACAGTTAGGTCAGTTGTTCTTTCCGGCTCCTTCAGTCAGGACCCTGGATTTTCAGCTCTTGCTTTTTTGACTTTCTGTCAAAAAATATCTATAAAGATCTAGTTTTTTCTACTTTCACTCGACGTCTTTTGGTCCTAGAGTGCAAGTAGCACCTTTTGTGTTTCAGAAAAGGTTTATTTTTTGGAAATGCCTTCTTTATTCGATCCTTGCCCGTCATGTGGCAAGAAGAAGGCCAGAACAGATACACATCCTGTGTGTATTCTCTGCCTCCCTGAGTCCCACTCTTCTGACAACTGCCAGCATTGTAAGAAGTTATCAAGAAGGACTATCAAGGAGAGGGACAGGATCCGTCTCTATGGCCTCTCTGAAAGAGGTAGGTCTCCTGTGAGGCAGAAGAAGAGGAGAACTCGGTCGACGTCGAGAGGAAAAGTCCCGACCTGTTCTCCGTCGAGCGTCGGTATCGACGTCGAAGAAATCGGCGACGAAGAAATCGGCGTTGAAGACTTCGGTGATGCCGGCGCATCATCTTTCGACTACGAAATCTTCGTCGACGAAGGTAACAGGTCCTCCGTTGACGTCAACCAGGCGGCGCTCAACGTCGAGAGACAGGTCTCCGTCGGCGCCGGGTGGGCGTACGACGTCGAGGCACAGCGCTCCGTCGTCGCAGGCGCGATCGACGTCGAGGCACAGCGCTCCGTCGTCGCAGGTGCGATCGACGTCGAGGCACAGCGCTCCGTCGTCGCCTCATCAACGGCGATCGACGTCGAAGCACATCTCCCCGTCTCGTCAGCGGCGATCGACGTCGAGGCACAGCGCTCCGTCGTCGCAGGTGCGATCGACGTCGAGGCACAGCGCTCCGTCGTCGCCTCATCAACGGCGATCGACGTCGAAGCACATCTCCCCGTCTCGTCAGCGGCGATCGACGTCGAGGCGCATCTCTCCGTCGTCGCCTCCTCATCGGCGATCGACGTCGAGACACAGATCTCCGCCGGGATCAAAGCAACGATCTTCGGCGTCGAGACACAGGACACCTCCTTCGGCGACGATCCATCATTCCACGCCGTCGAGGCGGATGACTCCGCCGAGTGGATTTTCGACGTCGAGACCAAGACCTCCGTCGCCGGCAGTCCAACGCCGGTCGACGTCGACACAGCAATCTCCTGAAAGGGTGCAGGGAGTGTCAAAGCAGGACACTGCACCAGTGTTGGAGAGACGTTCGTCGCCGAGAAGTCCACTTTCTAAGAGAAGAAAGTCAACGTCGAGACATACGTCTCCGTTGAGAGGGCAGTCGACGCTTAGACGCTCTAGGTCAACGTCAAAGCGCCCTTCTGGAAACACCTCACCTCCAGTGAGCCTGTCTTCGTCACCTTCAGGTTCGTCCAGATCCCCGGAGGTGGTTATCTCGACGTCCAACAGCCCAGTGTCAGGGGGTCACCAAGATTCTCCAACAAGGCATGAAGAGCTGAGCTTCACGCCTCCTGCTCAGTCTCCTAAGGAAAGAGAGAGCCACAGATCGCCTTCCATCCATTTATCGCCACGATGGCACAGGCCTCTACATCACTGGGCTACGGACAGGAATTACTCGAGCCATCAGAACAGATCCCCGTTGGCTCGTTTAACTCAGGATAAAGAGCGATCTCCTTCAAGAACAAGAGCTCGCAGCCGCACACCGGTGCACTCACACAGGAGGAGGTCTAGATCAAGAAGCAGGAGGAGAGCACACAGATCGCCTACTCCGTCCTCTTCTTCCACTCATACATCCCATAGAGACTATTCGCCTACTTTGACGAACAGTCCACCGTCGAGGGTCTCTCCGGTGGACGACATCTACACTTTTCAGGACATTCTTGGCAGAGGAGCTGTAAAGCTGGGTATCCCTATGCCAACTCGTCAAAGCAAGTCCTCGGTGATTTTTGAGACTCTACACCAAAGAGCAGCAACTAAACCTCTGCTTCCCTTGGTACCAGGCATCATAGAGCCAGTGATGGATATCTTTCTCACGCCAGCGAGTGTTAAGACCGCCCCCAGCGAGGATCTTAAAAAGTATCGTTCACCAGAGGACGATCCGCTCTTCCTCAGGGCTGACCCTCCTCCGGATTCAGTCGTAATTGCGGCGGCAAAGAAGACTCATGCGGTGGCATCCTCCTCTACTGTCCCACCAGACAAGGAGAGCAAGGTGCAGGATTCCTGGGGAAGGAAGGTTTGTGGCACTTCGGCCTCCATGTTGAAGGTCTCCAATGCAGCGGCACTCCTGGGCCGCTACGACAGATCTCTGTGGGACTCACTACAGAGATTCACTGAAAAGTTGCCACAGGAAGACCGTAAAGATTTTGAAGAAATCTTAACAGAGGGCAGTCAGGTGTCTAACCAGGTCATCAGTGCTGCGGCGGATGGAGCTACCCTTTCGGCACATGCTTATGCTCATGGGGTATGCGCAAGGAGAACATCATGGCTACGTCTTACAGCACTCAGGCCAGAAGCGCAGTCACGCATCCTCAATCTTCCGTTCTCTGGTTCCTCTTTGTTCGGGACTCACACGGATGAAGAGATGACACGGATGAAAACGGAACTGGACACGCTTAAAGCGGTGGGCCTGGAGAAAAGAAAGGAATTCCGTAGGAGATTCCGTCCTTACAATAGACGATCCTCCCAACAGAGGGTTCAAACCCCTCATTGGCAGAAAAATCAGGATCAGCAAGGCCAGCAAAAAACGCAGTATCGGGGCAGACGCTCCTCCAGAGGAGGAAGAAACCAGCAACAAGGCAACAATTCCGCCAAGACGCAGTCGAAACAATGAACACTCACTTCCCCTGTCGCCGTTCACCACTCCAGTGGGGGAAGTATCGCAGATCATCTCGAAGAGTGGCGAGCTATCACAAAGGATCGGTGGGTACTAGCCACGTTGCAGAATGGGTACTCTCTACGTTTTCAACATCGCCCACCATCAATCCCTCCAGTTCCTCCGTCGTGTCACCAGTTAAAACTCTTGCAGAAAGAGGTTGCCACCCTTCTCAGAAAGTCAGCCATCGAGAGGGTGCCAGTATCTCAAAGAGGAAAAGGGGTTTACTCAAGATATTTTTTGGTGAAGAAAAAAAGGCCAAAAAGCAGAGTACAGACCCATTCTGGACTTGCGGTCACTCAACCTATCCATAAAAAAGGAAAAGTTTCGCATGTTGGCTCTCCATCAAATATATCCACATCTCAGGCAGGGGGATTGGATGTGCTCGCTGGATCTGCAAGATGCATATTTTCACGTTCCGATCAATCAGTATCACAGACAGTACCTGCGATTCCTAGTGGGATCCGCTCATTACCAGTTCAAGGTTCTACCCTTCGGGTTGAAGTCAGCCCCCAGAGTGTTCACGAAGTGCATGGCGGTGGTGGCAGCCGCACTGCGCCGCAGGGGCGTCTTCGTATACCCGTACTTGGACGACTGGCTGTTGAAAGGTCCTTCCCCAGACAGTGTGAGGATTCATTTCTTGAGCTGTCTCGAGCTGTGTCACCGGCTGGGCCTGCATGTGAATTTCGTCAAATCAACTTCACAGCCAACACAGAAAATACATTTTTTAGGAGCTCTGCTAGACTCCACGGTAGGAAAAGTGTTTCCTTCGGAGGAGAGACAGTGTTCCCTCATACAGAAATGCCAGCTGGTTCTGCGCAACAGAAAACTACCTGTGCGTCGGATTGCCTCCCTGCTAGGGTCGATGGCATCCTGCATCTTCCTGGTTCCCAATGCCAGACTACGAATGCGTCCTCTTCAGCAGGATCTGGAGGACAAGTGGGACCAGCAGACCGCTCGTTGGGACGAAAAAATAAGTCCATCAAACGCGGTTCGAGCTTCCATACCTTGGTGGATGAGAAAACAAAATTTGCAAGTCGGAGTTCCTTTCCATCAACCTCCGCCTGCTCAGACACTGATCACGGACGCCTCGCTGCAGGGTTGGGGAGCCCACATGGGTTCTCTCCAGACTCAAGGACTGTGGTCTCCAAAGGAGCGATCCTATCACATCAACATGCTAGAGCTGAGAGCAGTACACCTAGCCCTCAAAGCTTTCCTCCCCTCGATTCAGGCAACCTCAGTGTTAGTACAGACGGACAACACCACCACCATGTACTACCTGAACAAACAGGGGGAACTCGCTCACGCACACTTTCCCTGGAAGCTCAAGCACTCTGGCATTGGCTCTTGGCTCGGAATCTGGCAGTCACAGCAGTCCACCTGCCAGGAGAACAGAACGTGAGAGCGGATGCACTCAGCCGTCACTTCGAAGACAGAGAAGACTGGGTGCTCAACGACGAGGTCGTCGAAGACATCTTCCAGACATGGGGTCGTCCCACCATCGACCTCTTCGCGGACGACGAAAATGCCAAATGCCGAAACTTCGCCTCACGGTTCTACCGACCAGGATCGAAAGGGAATGCCCTTTTGATAGACTGGTCAGGGGCATTTGTGTACGCCTTTCCACCCCTTCCGCTGATCCCGAAGGTGGTGACCAAGCTGTCCCATTCGTGCACGAGGATGATACTAATTGCCCCGGACTGGCCGAGACAATGGTGGTACCCGGACCTTCTGCACCTATCAGAGTGTCCTCACAAGAGGCTGCCGTGCAGACCGGACCTGCTGTCCAAGATGAACGGGAGGATTCATCATCCCAACCTTCCCTCGCTGAACTTGGCGGCATGGCTCCTGAGGTCCTCCAGTATGGCCACTTAGGACTGCCGCAGGACTGCATGTCCATCTTGAAGGAAGCAAGAAGACCGTCCACGAGGCATTCGTATGCATGCAAGTGGAAACGGTTTTACATGTGGTGTATGCAGAACAATTGTAACCCAATCAAAGGTCAGGAAGAGGTCATCCTTCCTTACCTACTTTATCTGGCGAAAGCAGGTTTGAAGTTTTCTTCCATTAAGGTGCATTTAGCAGCTATAACTGCATATAGGCGTTCAGCTTCTCAACCTTCCTTCTTCCAGTTACAGGCTGTTAAGGATTTTTTGCAGGGTTTAAAGAAGGTCTATCCTCCGGTACGACCTCCTTCACCACCCTGGGAGCTTAACCTGGTGCTATCAAAATTGATGGGTCCGCCTTTTGAACCCATACACAAAGCAACCTTACAACATCTTTCTTGGAAGGCGGCTTTCTTGGTAGCGATCACGTCAGCTCGCAGAGTGAGTGAAATACAGGCGCTCTGCTCCAAAGAGCCCTATACAGTCTTCCATCTTAACAGGGTTGTGTTGAGGACGCACCCCTCTTTCCTTCCAAAGGTGGTGTCGGATTTTCATGTGAATCAGACCATCTCTCTACCCACCTTTTTTCCCAATCCCTCCACTCCAGCTGAGAGGGCTTTGCATTCTCTGGACCTCAAAAGGGTTTTAAAATTCTATCTGGATCGGTCCAAATCTATAAGAAAATCTGATCAACTATTTGTTAACTATGGGTCGATCAGATCTGGGTTCGCAGCTTCAAAGCGCTCCATCTCCAGATGGATAGTTTCATGTATCAAGCTTGCTTATCAATTAGCGCAGAAGCTCCTGGGGTTTACTCCCAGAGCGCATTCTACTAGAGGAAAAGCGGCTACTACTGCTTTTCTTCAAAATGTGCCCATGTCTGAAATCTGTAAGGCGGCAACTTGGAGGTCCGTCCATACATTTACAAGGCACTACTGTCTGGAATCAGACACCAGAGCAGACACCCAAGTAGGCCAGGCCTCCTTGAGGAATCTGTTCAACAGCTGATTTCGGCTGTTATGTTTCTTTGTGTTGGGTCACTTTACTCTCATTTACCTGCAGGTGGTTGATGGGCTTGCTATTCTATTCAGTGCTTATGACTATTGATGAGGATCCCCTGGAAGAGAAGGATAAGTTACTTACCTGTAATCCTAGTTCTCTTCCAGGGGTATCCTCATCAAAGTCATAAGCAACCCACCCGCCTCCCCAGGTAAATGAGAGATTTCTAAAGTGTTAAAGGATATCTTTGTGCCCTGACCTTCAGGGTTATGCAAAGAACAACTGACCTAACTGTCACCCCTGAGGCATGATGGGAAGCTAGGGGTCATGGCTGCCTTAAAGGCACGGTGCCAGTTTTTGTTGAAAATGTTTTCATTTTCTATGCTATTGGTTTACAATGCAGCCTGTAGGCTAACAATGTCTACTTATTTTGCAGTTTTTACTATTTATGAGTATTTTGCTCATTAAAAAACCGAGTTCAAGTTCTAATTGTCCTCTGGTGTTTTTATATATTGGCAAAAGTAGTTTTTTATGTGTGTAATTACATTGTTTAGCCTCCTATTGAGAGCTGCATTGGTATGAGAAAAAATGATATATGTATATGCATATATGTAGAGCTGTATATATGTGATTTCCATATATAATTTTTATATTTCGGGGTCCCCGCACGTGGGCGGGAATATTCAGTGCTTATGACTTTGATGAGGATACCCCTGGAAGAGAACTAGGATTACAGGTAAGTAACTTATCCATCCTGAAGAAAGCCTAGCTATTAAGCAATATAGGCTGAAACATGTAGACCAATCCACGATTATTTCACGGATGTTTGTGATCAATTGAATCACACATAACATCCCCTTTTTCCGTGCTTTTTAACCTTGCCCTACGACCCCACCAATAAAATTGCCTCTAGGACACCTAGAATTTTTAAGTCTAATCACACTTTCACTATCCTGCACTGTCCTCACAAAAAAACCCGCTCCGCTGTAACTCGGGCGCCGAAGCACACCTGGGAGGCACTCGGCCTCTCAGGTGGGAACCCAATGATGAAGCATGCCACCAACTAGGTTGGTGGGTGAGGATTCTTCTTAAAAAAGGAAACTTTTCCCTTTGAAGCAGTCTTTGAAATTCGGATTTGTTCCTATCTTGTTGATATTGTTATTCCTGAAGGGGACTAGGATCAGTTCCTTTATACCCTTTCTCTCCTTGTGGTATTATCTAGAGGACAACACTGTCAGGCACCGCTTGTTTGTTTAGTGTCCTGGTCCCCTTGAGGACACTTCCTTCAAGATGCAAACAATTAATATTTTGGTCTGCAGCACCAGGGATACAAAACAAATCTACTGTGAGTAAGAGAATTAATACACTTGCAAGTTCGCAGCAAATTGTCCTGAACTTCATACTGCCTCGATGGAGGAATCCAACTTTTCGGTCTGTTTAAACAGATGGACTAGACCTCACTTCAAAGCTACCTCTGCTGTTAAAAATACAGTCACCCTAGCAATTTTCTCACCCTCCAGGAATCTTCAGCACATCAGATATGCAGAACGAGTTCCTCAGAAGCCTGGACTTGCTCACTAGGACAAATGCACTCCTAGGCATTCCCCTTTTTATGGGTCCAGACAGGAGGCTAATCGGTTTAACTGTGCAAGTGTTGTAGGAAGGTATACTGGGCGCAGCATAGGCTCCCTACCAGCCAGAACATTACTGCGCAGCCTCAAAATTCCTGTAAACAAACGGACATACTTCTGTGACAGTATCATATCGGTACGTCATCCTAATAGCTCTGGATTGGGATTGGAAAATATGGTACTCTGAACTTCTTGGCTTGAGCATCTGTCCTCCAATCAGGCTGCAGCTTCGGAAGGATCTTCTGTCGCAACAACAGGGCAGGATCTCACACCCCGGCCTGCTCAACCTATACCTCCATAAGTAGTGTTAGACCTGGCACCATTGGCGTGGGTCTCCCTTCCATTTTTCGCTGTTGTCACCTATGTTTTGCTGGTGTTAGATGCTCTGGGCGCTGTGCCACTGCCCTTCAGTGCCACATCGCGGATGCTCCCTGTGTAAATATGACATGTGAATTGGTATATCCCTGATTGGCTTATTTGGTTTACCTGTTAGTCCCTAGTAGCGTGGCCTGTGGGTGCCCAGGGCTGGTAAACCGAATGCTGCTGGTGGGCCTGCAGCGCTGGTTTGCGCCACCCACAGAAGCAGCTTGTAAAGTGTGTCTCAGACCTGCCACTGCAGAGTCTGTGTGCAGTCCAGAACTGCCATCTTGGCTGTGAAGTGCACCCACTTCCCAACCCCTGAACCTTTCCTTGGCATCATGTAAGTCACCCCTATGGTAGGGTGCATTGTATGTGTAAGGTAGGACATGCCTTGGTGTGTGTAGCATGTCCTGGTAGTGAATTACACCCAATTTCGTTTTTCACTACTGTAAGGCTACCTGTTCCCCATAGGCCAGAATGGGCAAGTTTGACTATTACATTCTATAGTACTAACTGACCCCAGGAACATGGTAGAAAAACGAATTTCGTATGCCTGAGCTCAGAATATTAAAATGCATCTTTTAGTGAAGTTTATTTTTATATCCTGTGTTTGAAAATACCACTTTTAGAAAGTAGGTATTTTCTTGCCCAAGCCTTCCAGTGTGCTCTGCTGTTATGTGTATTGGCTGTCTGGTTTTGGAGGGACAGGGCAGGCTGAGCCAGACCTGGGTTGAATAGAGAGATCTGGATTTGGAGTATGAGGAGGGGTGGCTCCTTGACTTGAATAGGGCTGTGCCTGGCAAGGTGAATGATGGCTCCATCTCCTGCTGTACGTCTGATAGCAGACCCCCTCTTTCTGAAAGGAAGGATGCAGCCTGGTAAACAAAGTGCTCCAGGACTGAGCAGAACTGGTTCTGGCTAGGCTCAGTGACTTGCAGCTTTGAGAACAAAGACTTTTGGGGTATAAATATCTGTGCTGAAACCCCTACAATTTGTATTGCTCCTGGACATCAAGACGAACCTCTGTCCGTGTAACTGAAGGAATCTGCAGGAGGTGACTATCCTTGTGCTTGTGTGCTGTTTCTTGGATTGGCCTGCAGTGGTTACCATTGGACTTGGAAGAAGAGGGAAAAGGACTTTGAGAGAACTTTTATTAATCTTGCTAAAGCAATCACCCAAGGCCTAGGAGAGAGCTAGCCTCCTGTTGAAGTCTCAGGCACATCAGACTTCACCACCAGCCTCCTGATTCCTCCCAGCGAGGATTTCTATCTGCAGGTGAGGCTCCTGTGAGTTCCAGGGCCTCTAGTTCTACTACAGAGAAGAGAGTGCTGAAATCGTCTCTAACGCCCGTTTGCGAGCCGCCGCAGCCGAAAGCGCCCGGAAAATCATCGCGCTGCTGCCGCTGAGTGCTCGCAACCAAAGATCGACTCATCGCACGTTTGCGGGCTGCCAAGTGCTCGCTAACTCCAAAGATCATCGCATCGCACGTTTGCGGGCTTCCAAGTGCTCGCTAACTCCAAGAGATCATCGCACCGAGATCATCGCATCACGACTTCGCAGCGCGGACGCCGGGCGTCCGCCATTTTCCTCGCATCGCATCAGGATCGTCGCTCCCTCGCGGAGCGCCATTTCTTCGCATCGCAACCTGATCGCACACGCAACAGGATCGTCGCATCGCCTCCTCCCTTGCGGCAAGGAGTCATCGCATCAACGGCCTAGCGTGCAGAAGTTTGTCGCATCGTCTCCGCACGCATCAGCAGATCGGCGTATCATCCTCCCTCGCGGCAAGGATTTATCGCATCGCCGGCCTCGCGTGCAGAAAATCATCGCTACAGCTTCTTGCGACAATTTGTTGGTTTTGCTACGAAATCCAGGTACTTTGTAAGTAAAAGGGTCGCAGAGACCACTGCTTTGAACTGAACTCCTCTTTGCACACTTTGAACTATTTTTGCAGCATTTCAAGAGTAATCCTATTTTACAGTATTGTGGCTTTTTATCGTTATTGGTCTTGTGTTAAGTCTATATATAAAGATACTTATTTTTGATAACTACTTGTGTGGTGTCCTTTTGTAGTGTTCCTCACTGTGTTACTGTGTATGGTCATAAATGCTTCACACACTGCCTCTGAGATAGGCCTAGCTGCTCGTGCTACGTTACCACAGGGTTGAGCAGGGGTTATCAAAGGGTGCAGCCCTCTCACTCTGACTTAGGAAGAAGGGTCCCTACTTGGACAGTGGCCAGCCATTGCCAACTAGAGACCCCCATTTCTAACATTGGTGGCAGCGGTGGGATCTGGACTTGCATTTATGATCGCATACAGTAATTATAGTGTACACTACTAGTGAGTGCAGACCATAACGCAACCACATACGTTTTTGAGGTTTTTTGATTCTATTTTTGATTGATATTGCCAGTTATTGCTACAATGGGCAAGCCCAGATCCAATGCCTCGGAGGATCTCTCCTGGGAAGAAGAGAAATTAGAAACCTACAATGCCAAGCAGCTCAAATATTTTTGCAAACGCTTCACAGTCCCTATCACAGGTCTCACTAAAAGGGAGGAGTATTACAAGGCGCTGAAGGCCTGGCTAGAAGCCAGGGATGCCCCTAAGAATATGGGAGAGCCTGTGGAGGGGGAAGAGAATGCAGGAGAGCAGCAGGGTGAGGTAGTAGATTTGGTGGGAGATAAAGCAATTTCCAGCCCGGGCACTAGTGTGTCCGCCAGGGGTCCGTCCCCAGAAGAGATGGAGGACAGGGAGAGAGATAGGCGGCATAATATGGAGATGGCTAAGCTTAAAATGGATGGTCAGAGGGACCTAGAGAACAAGAAGTTAGAATTTGAGATTATGAAAATGAAACTTGAGCATGAGAGAATATTGAGGGAGTTGGAGATTAAAGCAAAGAGTGTAGAGATCTCCCCCTCTGGTGGCAGCATACCTGTAGTGCATACTGAGAGTAGAGTGTATATACCCAAGGAGGTTATTAAGGATTTCCACAAAAGTGAAGATATTGGGCAATGGTTTGCAGCTTATGAATTAGCCATGGTGTCCCACCGGGTCCCTGAGAAGGATTGGGGAGCGGGTTGTGGGGACGCTTTGTGAGTGAGGGGAGGGATACCTTGTTGGACCTGTCCCCAGAAAGTAGGATGGTTTATGGCCACATGAAGGAAGCTTTGATGACCCGCTATGGTTTGACCCCTGAGATGTATAGGCAGAGGTTTAGGACCTGCAAGAAGCTAGAGGGTACCACGTGGGTTGAATATGTGTCTTTTTTTTGCAGAGCAATGGATCGCTGGGTAAAAGGTAGCAAAGTAGAGACTTTTGAGCAGCTTTATGATTTGATTGCATGGGAGCATTTATCTAGTAACTGTTTTCCTGAGCTACGCCAGCACCTGATTGATTGCAAGCTGACTAACCCTAGGAAGCTTGCTGAGGAGGCGGACCGCTGGGTGAGCACCCGGGTTCGCAAGGGTCCAGTGGGAGACTTCGCCAAAGGTGGGCAGGGTCCCCAGCAGAGAAGTGGGGGGACAGGGGTAAACCGAGGGAGTTCCAAAGAGGGCCCCAAAGTAATTCCCAAGGGTACCAAGCAGTGGTGTCCCAGCCTCCCCAAGAGAAGAAGCCAGTGCCCCCGACAGGTAGGCCTGTTCAGAGGGGCCCCTTACTTGTTATAAGTGTGGTCAAGTGGGCCACAGATACTATGATCCCCAGTGTCCTCAGAGGGATACTAGTGCACCACCCCGTGCACCACCCCGCCAGCTTACTAGTGTAGCCCTGGGAGGTGAGGAGATGGGTGCCCAAGGTGTGTGGGATCCCGTAGAGTTGACCCTTGTCTCATTAGGAGACTTTGAGATGGTCCCTAAGCCTGCACTGCCTGATAACACTAAAAAGTACAGGCAGTGGGTGACCATCAATGGCCATAGGGTGGAGGCTCTAAGAGACACAGGAGCCAGTATAACTGCTGTCAGCTCCCGGTTGGTGTCCAAAGAGCAGGTTGTCCCCCATGCATTCTACCCAGTAGTGTCCGCAGACAACTCAGAGAGCCAATGTGAGGTGGGTCAGGTTCCCTTTGAGTGGGGGGGGAGGTCTCAAGAACTCTTCAGGTGGCTGTGAGGCCCGCCATGCCTGTAGACTGTCTGTTGGGCAATGATTTAGAGAACTCCCCATGGGCTACGGTGGAGAGGAAATCTCACTTAGAGATGTTGGGTCTGCCTGAGTGGGCGTGTGCTACCACTCGGTCCATGGCAGCCAAGGAGGGTGTTGAGAAGGACCTGGAGCCTGAGAGTATGGCCCAGATCCCTGCCTTAGAGAGAAGGGGCAGGGGGCGTGGGGAGCCGGCCCCCTTGGTTCCCACGGCCCAGGAGGGAGCCGACCCTGAGGGGGATGCCCTGGAGCCTACCGGGGAGCAGATCACCGAACTGGGGGACCTGCCTGAGCTGACCCATTGGCAGCAGGAAGGGGGACCCACCAGGGCGGAATTTTGTGAGCAGCAAAGAGTTTGCCTTTCTCTTGAGGGTATGCGGCGTCAGGCTGCAGCCCAGGCAGCTGGTGACATGTCTGGTTCACATCTGATTTATTGGGAGAACAGTCTCCTGTATAGCGAGCCTAAGGCTGCTGAGCCGGGGTCAGCCCGTGTGCTGGTGGTACCCGAGTGCTTCAGAGCCTTCCTACTGGGGTTGGCTCATGACATTCCATTGGCAGGACATCTGGGGCAGACCAAGACCTTTGAGAGGCTGGCCGCCCACTTTTATTGGCCCCAGATGCGCAAGAGCTCCGACACTTATTGTAGAACATGTGAGACTTGCCAGGCAAGTGGGAAGAGTGGGGGGAAGATCAAGGCCCCACTCCAGCCCTTTCCAGTTGTTAGTACCCCATTCGAGCGAGTGGGCATTGACATTGTGGGGCCTCTGGACCCCAAGACAGCCATGGGCAACAGGTTCATCCTGGTCTTGGTGGACCATGCCACCCGGTACCCTGAAGCCATCCCACTCAGGACAGTGACGGCCCCCGTGGTGGGACGTGCACTGATGGGGATTTTCTCCAGTGTGGGGTTCCCCAGAGAGGTGGTGTCTGACAGGGGGCCAACTTCATCTCCCAGTACATGAAGTCTCTGTGGAAGGAGTGTGGGGTAACTTATAAGTTCACCACTCCTTACCACCCCCAAGGTAATGGTCTGGTTGAAAGGTTCAACCGGCCCTTGAAGTTCATGATCATGGGCCTAGAAGAGCCCCTGAGGCGTAAGTGGGACGTCCTCTTGCCATGCCTGTTGTTTGCCTACCGTGAGGTGTCACAGAAGTCCTTAGGGTTCAGTCCCTTTGAACTCCTCTATGGCCATCCGGTAAGAGGGCCTCTGAGTCTGGTCAAGGAAGGCTGGGAGCAATCTCCCAGGAAACCTCCCCAAGATGTATTTAGCTACATGTTGGCCTTCAAGAACCAGACTCGGCGTTTCAGAAAAATTGCTGAGGCAAATCTGGAAGCCAGCCAGGAGGAAATGAAACGTTGGCACGACCAGAATGCCACTCTGGTCGAATTTCAACCTGGTCAGAAGGTTTGGGTACTGGCCCCAGTGGAGCCTTGTGCGCTTAAAGATAAGTGGACCGGTCCATTTGAGGTGGTGGAGCGCAAAAGTCCAGTTACCTACTTGGTGGACTTTCAATCTCCCAGGAACCCCTTGCGGGTCCTGCATGTGAACCGCCTGAAGCCCCACTTTGAGAGGTCTGAAGTGGGCATGCTTCTTGCCACAGATGCTGGGATGGAGGAGTAGAGTGAGCCTCTTCCTGACCTCCTGTGTGCAGAAGAGAAGGATGGGTCAGTGGAGGGTGTGGTCCTCTCCACCACACTGACCCCTGAGCAGCAGAGAGATTGTCACCAACTGTTGGGGCAATTTTCTGATTTGTTTTCCCTGGTGCCTGGTGTCACTGATTGGTGCGTCCATGAGGTAGACACCGGGGACAGTCCTCCTGTCAAGCACAAGGCTTACAGAGTGACTGACAGGGTCAGGGCCTACATTAAGGAGATCTCCAAAATGTTTGCCCTAGGGGTGATTGAGTCCTCTAGCAGCCCTTGGCCCAGCCCCGTGGTCTTGGTACCAAAAGCTGCAGCGCCTGGTGCCACCCCTGAACTTAGGATCTGTGTGGACTACCGAGGTCTCAATTCGGTCACGAAGACCGACGCGCACCCCATCCCCAGAGCTGATGAGCTCATAGATCGGTTAGGGGCTGCCCGGTACCTCAGCACGTTTGATCTGACATCTGGGTACTGGCAGATCGCCTTAACTGATGGGGCAAAGGAGAGGTCAGCATTCTCCACACCAGATGGGCACTACCAGTTCCGTGTGATGCCCTTTGGGATGAAGAATGCCCCTGCCACCTTTCAGAGGTTGGTCAACCAGGTGTTGGTTGGGCTGGAGGATTTCAGTGCCGCCTACCTGGATGACATTGCAGTGTTTAGTTCCTCCTGGGAGGACCACTTGCGCCACCTCTGGGAAGTGTTGATGGCGCTGCGCAGGGCAGGCCTCACAATCAAGGCCAGTAAGTGCCAGATTGGGCAGGGTTCGGTGGTGTACTTGGGACACCAGGTGGGGAGTGGCCAAGTGGCGCCCCTGCAGCCCAAGATTGAAACCATCCTGGCTTGGGAGCCCCCAAGGACCCAGACCCAGGTGAGGGCCTTCTTAGGACTCACGGGTTACTACAGGAGGTTTGTCAAGGGGAATGGCAACATTGTTGCACCCTTGACTGAGCTGACTTCCAAAAAGCAGCCAAAGATCCTGAACTGGACTGACACCTGTCAGAAAGCTTTTGATGCCCTCAAGACTGCCATGTGTACAGCACCCGTACTCCAGGCGCCCAATTTTGCTAAGGAATTTGTTGTCCAGACAGACGCTTCAGAGCATGGGGTAGGGGCCGTCCTGTCACAGATAAATGAGGAGGGACTAGACCAACCTGTAGCCTTCATCAGTAGGAGGTTACTTCCCCGGGAACAGAGGTGGAGTGCAATTGAGCGTGAGGCATTTGCTGTGGTCTGGGCACTGAAGAAGCTGAGACCATACCTGTTTGGGACTCACTTCCGGGTTCAGACAGACCACAGGCCCCTCAGATGGTTGATGCAGATGAGGGGTGAGAATCCCAAGTTGTTGAGGTGGTCCATTTCCCTACAGGGTATGGACTTCACGGTGGAACACCGCCCTGGTACAGAACACGCCAATGCTGATGGTCTGTCCAGATTTTTCCGCCTTAGTGATGAGAACTTCCAAGGGTATGGGTAGTTCTCCCCACATTTCAGCTGGAGGGGACACGTGTTAGACCTGGCACCATTGGCGTGGGTCTCCCTTCCATTTTTCGCTGTTGTCTCCTCTGTTTTGCTGGTGTTAGATGCTCTGGGCGCTGTGCCACTGCCCTTCAGTGCCACAGCGCGGATGCTCCCTGTGTAAATATGACATGTGAATTGGTATATCCCTGATTGGCTTATTTGGTTTACCTGTTAGTCCCTAGTAGCGTGGCCTGTGGGTGCCCAGGGCTGGTAAACCGAATGCTGCTGGTGGGCCTGCAGCGCTGGTTTGCGCCACCCACAGAAGCAGCTTGTAAAGTGTCTCAGACCTGCCACTGCAGAGTCTGTGTGCAGTCCAGAACTGCCATCTTGGCTGTGAAGTGCACCCACTTCCCAGCCCCTGAACCTTCCCTTGGCATCATGTAAGTCACCCCTATGGTAGGGTGCATTGTATGTGTAAGGTAGGACATGCCTTGGTGTGTGTAGCATGTCCTGGTAGTGAATTACACCCAATTTCGTTTTTCACTACTGTAAGGCTACCTGTTCCCCATAGGCCAGAATGGGCAAGTTTGACTATTACATTCTATAGTACTAACTGACCCCAGGAACATGGTAGAAAAACGAATTTCAGTATGCCTGAGCTCAGAATATTAAAATACATCTTTTAGTGAAGTTTATTTTTATATCCTGTGTTTGAAAATACCACTTTTAGAAAGTAGG
Source organism: Calotriton arnoldi (assembly GCA_963921515.1). Taxonomy (NCBI): domain Eukaryota; kingdom Metazoa; phylum Chordata; class Amphibia; order Caudata; family Salamandridae; genus Calotriton; species Calotriton arnoldi. The sequence continues at coordinate 5,153,430 of CAWUFW010000162.1, read as the reverse complement.
TATTTTCTTGCCCAAGCCTTCCAGTGTGCTCTGCTGTTATGTGTATTGGCTGTCTGGTTTTGGAGGGACAGGGCAGGCTGAGCCAGACCTGGGTTGAATAGAGAGATCTGGATTTGGAGTATGGGGAAGGGTGGCTCCTTGACTTGAATAGGGCTGTGCCTGGCAAGGTGAATGATGGCTCCATCTCCTGCTGTGCGTCTGATAGCAGACCCCCTCTTTCTGAAAGGAAGGATGCAGCCTGGTAAACAAAGTGCTCCAGGACTGAGCAGAACTGGTTCTGGCTAGGCTCAGTGACTTGCAGCTTTGAGAACAAAGACTTTTGGGGTATAAATATCTGTGCTGAAACCCCTACAATTTGTATTGCTCCTGGACATCAAGACGAACCTCTGTCCGTGTAACTGAAGGAATCTGCAGGAGGTGACTATCCTTGTGCTTGTGTGCTGTTTCTTGGATTGGCCTGCAGTGGTTACCATTGGACTTGGAAGAAGAGGGAAAAGGACTTTGAGAGAACTTTTATTAATCTTGCTAAAGCAATCACCCAAGGGCTAGGAGAGAGCTAGCCTCCTGTTGAAGTCTCAGGCACATCAGACTTCACCACCAGCCTCCTGATTCCTCCCAGCGAGGATTTCTATCTGCAGGTGAGGCTCCTGTGAGTTCCAGGGCCTCTAGTTCTACTACAGAGAAGAGAGTGCTGAAATCGTCGCTAACGCCCGTTTGCGAGCTGCCGCAGCCGAAAGCGCCCGGAAAATCATCGCGCTGCTGCCGCTGAGTGCTCGCAACCAAAGATCGACTCATCGCACGTTTGCGGGCTGCCAAGTGCTCGCTAACTCCAAGAGATCATCGCACCGAGATCATCGCTTCACGACATCGCAGCGCGGACGCCAGGCGTCCGCCATTTTCATCGCATCGCATCAGGATCGTCGCTCCCTCGCGGAGCGCCATTTCTTCGCATCGCAACCTGATCGCACACGCAACAGGATCGTCGCATCGCCTCCTCCCTCGCGGCAAGGAGTCATCGCATCAACGGCCTAGCGTGCAGAAGTTTGTCGCATCGTCTCCGCACGCATCAGCAGATCGGCACATCATCCTCCCTCGCGGCAAGGATTTATCGCATCGCCGGCCTCGCGTGCAGAAAATCGTCGCTACAGCTTCTTTGCGACAATTTGTTGGTTTTGCTACGAAATCCAGGTACTTTGTAAGTAAAAGGGTCGCAGAGACCACTGCTTTGAACTGAACTCCTCTTTGCACACTTTGAACTATTTTTGCAGCATTTCAAGAGTAATCCTATTTTACAGTATTGTGGCTTTTTATCGTTATTGGTCTTGTGTTAAGTCTATATATAAAGATACTTATTTTTGATAACTACTTGTGTGGTGTCCTTTTGTAGTGTTCCTCACTGTGTTACTGTGTATGGTCATAAATGCTTCACACACTGCCTCTGAGATAGGCCTAGCTGCTCGTGCTACGTTACCACAGGGTTGAGCAGGGGTTATCAAAGGGTGCAGCCCTCTCACTCTGACTTAGGAAGAAGGGTCCCTACTTGGACAGTGGCCAGCCATTGCCAACTAGAGACCCCCATTTCTAACAAGTAGATATTGAGCAGCAACAGTTAATCTCCTTAGACTTCCCTCCTGAAGTCATCCTAGCAGCCAGGCTCCCTTCCACGAAATCTGTGTATGTCGTGCGCTAGGATAAGTTTGTGGCTTGGTGCCGTACCCGGCAGATGGACCCATTGCTGGCAAAACTGTTGGATGCATTGTTGTTTGTTTTATCTTTGGCCGAGCAAGGACTTGCTGTGGGCACTGTTAACGGTTGTTTGTCTGCCCTTTCTGCCTTCTTATGTTTGCTGAACCAGCTGTCCTTTTTCAAATCACTGATTGTGATGCATTTCCTTAAAGGTTTGCAGCATATGTTTTTGCCTAAGCCCTTTGTGATGCCATAGTGTTACCTAAATCTGATTCTTACGTTTTTTCATGTGTACTCCTTCTTTTGAACTTGTTGTCATTGCGTCGCCCCACCTTTAAAACAGTCTTTCTGATTGTGATAACATCCACACCCCATCTGAGTGTACTTCATGCCCTCTCGATCTAGCCTCCTTATGAATGAATGAATGAATGAAGCAGCATTTATAAAGCGCATAGCTACCCGTAGGCATCCCAGCGCTGGCGGATAACTGAAGCTTCACAGAATCATTTAGGGAAGAGCCATGTTTTCAGCAGCTTGCGGAAGACAAGGTGATTAAGTTCCCCACGTAGCTGAAGAGGAAGAGAGTTCCAAAGTTTGGCAGCATTGTATGAAAATAGCTGACCACCGCTTCTAACTCTCTGAATTCGGGGGACGACTTCCAGGTGTTGCTCATCTGAGCGTAGTCGCCTGTTAGCTCAATAGGGCTTGGCCATAGAGGAGATGATCTCTGGTCCTTTTCCTCCTATCAGTTTGTGTGTAATGCATAAGGCTTTAAAGTGGACTCTCTCCCGGATAGGGAGCCAGTGGAGAGCCTTCATATCCGGTTTGGCCAACTGCCGGTTCTGAGTCCCCATGAGGATTCTTGCGGCGCAGTTCTGTTCTGTTTGCAGTTTGACGAAGACTGAACTCGGGGCTCCAAGGTATACGGCGTTGCCGTAGTCCAGGCGTGTAAGAATAAGTGCCTGGACCATGAGCTTATACCACCTTTTTCCAGACAAAACTGGTATCAAGGACACAAGCAGCTACTGAAGACGGTAACACCTTTTCGCGTTGAACAAGCCATCACTCTTCGGATCTTTGCTCCACCTCATCCTTTGAATGAGTAAGAGAGACTTAATCACATGGAGCCCTAAAGAGCACAAAGCTTTTACATTGATCGTACCAAGGAACATTGGGTGGACGATCAGCTCTTTGTGGGGGTTCTCTGATGCCAAGAAGGGCAATGCTGTGCAGAAATGGATCATTTCAAGTTGAGTAGTCTCCTGTATTACGATTTGCTACCCATTGGCTAAGAAGCAACTTCCAGAAGGTCTGAAGTCTCGTTCCATCAGAGGCAAGGCTGCAACCACTGCATTGGCATGTAAAGTGCCTGTCCTGGGTATCTGTCAGGTTGCTACATGGGAAGCAGTGCACACATTCAGAAAACACTATTACCTCAACAGTCGGGTCTGTCGAGGTGGGCTTTTTGCCTGCTTGGTTCTGCAGGCATTTTTGATCCGAGCCATTCCACAAAACCAGCACCTTAGGAATTACTGCTTTGGTATTTGTTCACAAGTTGAGGAATCAATGGTTAGAAATATTCATCAGAAGAACAAGTTACTTACCTTGAGTAGTGCTCTTTGTGGTGGATACGCTCTCCAACCACTGCCCTCCCACCTCCCTGTTCTTTAGAATGGTCTCTTTCCATCTAAAAAGGTCCCAGTTTAGGAATCTGCACACTGGTTCTTCCAATTGTCTGATGGACTCCGTGTCTTAGTGCGCAGACAGGCTTATGAAAAGAAACTGATGTCCGCACATGCATGGGTGAAGCTCATATGGGGCTCCACTCATTGCTTGTGGAGTGGAACTGAGTTGACACGGAGTCGCATGACGCCACCTACCAGAATGCAGGAGCACTGCTTTTTTAGTTTTATGGATCTAGTCTAGTGCCTGGATATATTCACAAAGTGGCAAGGTGAAGAATCTGCTGTTAGAGTATCCAGCAGAAAGAGTGTTACCTAAGGTAAATAACGTGTTCCTGTCAAAAAAGCTAAGAAGCTGCCATCTTTGCAGTTGCCATTGCTGTGTCGTCAGCTGAGCTTTTGCTGACAACATATTTGCTCCAATGTCTTCCTTATTATCTGCGGTGAAACAGACAATGTTATCTTAATCAGCAGCTCCTTCAGGTTCAAGTATGCAAGTAAAGACCATCACATTGGTTCATTCATCAGTTCGTTCATTCAGTAACGGCAGCCATGCTATGCTCTCCTTCAAACAAGGCATCATTTGTGGCATTGACTACAACCTGTCATTCAGTTCCACCATCTGCTCTCTCATTTATGGCCCAAGAGTTCTAGGTCTGGCTCTCCCATCAGTTACGCCCTTCGTTGCTCCATCATTGACAGTGTAATTGCAAGTTGCTACAGTTTCCTTTCTATCTGTCTATTTCTCCAATTTCATTTACAATTCCAGTGCAGATACTGATGGTTGCACCAATCACATTTGCTGTTCAACCCACTGAAAAAGTTGTTCAGTATTCATCTTCTGGAGTGGAGCATGAAGTATAAATGACAACCAGAAGCTTTCAAGAATTTCCTCTACATTCTGAGTTAGAAGTATTTTTCAGTGATTATATTGAAGATGGTTGCACAGAGATCAAGGGAAGGTGGTCTCTACCCCTGGAGGCTTGCATGGAAAATACATAAATATAGATTTAGATGATAATGAAGAAGAGGTTTCATTGTAAAAAGTTGCAGAGAGAGCCACCTCTTTTTCCTCACGCTAGAGGACACAGGCATTATAATGCTCCACATATCCTGAGGTTAATGTACCTCTGAGATGCAATGCTGCAGAAGTTGGTTTAAGATGTTTATCAAAGACGTCTAAGCCCTTCAGGATTAGGTGCCTCTTTACATGTGCCTCCAGGTTCAACTCATCAGCCTCTGGTTTTGGAGGTGGAATAGCTTTTGTCTGGTCTAACTAAAAACAGTGAGTCAAGCTATCACAATTGCCACCCCTGCCAGCTACTCTTCCATCGTCTCCTCTGCCACCGAACCCATATGCAGGTCCCGGTGTGGATCTGGAAGAGAAACTTAACAAGCATTGGCATAGCCAATAGGTCTTGCCTTTGGGACCTTATAAGTGTTTAGCCATGCAACACTTGATGTTGTTGCACCAAGGATATTGTACTGGATAACTAAACACTTATAAGGTCCCAAAGGCCAGACCTATTGGCTATGCCAATGCTTGTTTTTTTTTTTAAGGACAAGCAGTGCAATCAGGCTCCGGCTGCCACTTAGAGGTGTAGAGAGAGAGGTGTAGAGAGAGAGAGAGAGAGGTGTAGAGAGAGAGAGAGAGAGAGAGAGGTGTAGAGAGAGAGAGAGAGAGAGAGGTGTAGAGAGAGAGAGAGAGAGAGAGGTGTAGAGAGAGAGAGAGAGAGAGAGAGAGAGAGAGAGGTGTGTAGAGAGAGAGAGAGAGAGGTGTGTAGAGAGAGGTGGGTAGAGAGCGGGGTAGAGAGAGGGGTAGAGAGAGGTGTAGAGAGAGAGGTGTAGAGAGAGGTAGAGAGAGGTGTAGAGAGGTAGAGAGAGAGAGGTAGAGAGGTAGAGAGAGAGAGAGGTGTAGAGAGGGAGAGGTAGAGAGGTAGAGAGGGAGAGGGAGGTAGAGAGAGAGGTAGAGAGAGATAGAGAGGTAGCGAGAGAGGCAGAGAGGTAGAGAGAGAGGTAGAGAGGTAGAGAGAGAGGTAGAGAGAGGTAGAGAGAGAGGTAGAGTGAGGTAGAGAGAGAGGCAGCGAGAGGTAGAGAGGTAGAGGTAGAGAGAGAGGTAGAGAGGAGAGGTAGAGAGGAGAGGTAGAGAGGAGAGGTAGAGAGGAGAGGTAGAGAGGTATAGAGAGGTAGATAGAGAGGTAGAGGTAGAGAGGGAGGTAGAGAGGGGTAGAGAGAGGTAGAGAGGTAGAGAGGTGTAGAGAGGTAGAGAGAGAGGTAGAGAGAGAGGTAGAGCGAGAGAGAGAGGTAGAGCGGTAGAGCGGTAGAGAGAGAGGTAGAGAGAGAGGTAGAGAGAGAGGTAGAGAGAGAGAGAGAGAGGTAGAGAGAGAGAGAGAGAGAGAGGTAGAGAGAGGTAGAGGGGTAGAGAGAGAGAGAGAGAGAGAGAGAGAGAGAGAGAGAGAGAGAGAGAGAGAGAGAGAGAGAGGTAGAGGGGTAGAGAGGTAGAGAGGTAGAGAGAGAGGTAGAGGGGTAGAGAGGTAGAGAGAGAGAGGTAGAGTGGTAGAGGGAGAGAGGTAGAGAGAGAGGTAGAGAGAGAGGTAGAAGAAGTGAAGAAAAAAAAAAGTGCCCAAACTTGTACATTGAAAGTCAAGGGAAGCCTCGGCAGTTTAGAAGCCATAAATACCGCTGAAAGGGAGGCGGCAGCAAAAGGCCAAGCCCGTTCAATTAACAGTTTTCCAAGCAAACGCGCGAGGCCTTTTTGTGCCCAAGTAAAAGTCACAGCCCTCTGTTCTCATCACAGTGAGGCATTCAGAAAGTTGGTGGCCTGGCAGCCCCAGCCTATATTTTACGCGGTCTTCCTTAATTGCTGCAAACCGCTATTATTTGTTTACATTGTAACAAGAGCGAATGAATCGCAGGAAAATGACCATTTTAGTATGCGGTAAATGACCGCTTTACAGAAAAAAAACAGGGGGAGGAGCTGGGTGAGAAATGTAAAAGCGCAAAATACAAAATCGTGTCACCGGGGCGTGAATGAAAGAAAATGCGTAATGGAAAGGATGTAGGGAACAGAAAGACAGATTTAAGAAAGAAATTATGGAATTATTAGGAAAGAATTTAAAAGGGGAGAAGGAAAGATAATGAGAATGAAAGACGCTGCAGCATCCCGCGAGTGGTGCGCGTGCGATCGAAACAAGCAGCAGCTGTTTTCAAGCACACTCATGTTTGTGGCACCATCCGCCTTGCGGGAGCGAGCAACAGCCAATTAGCATGCGCGCCGCTGCTCGCTCCCGCAAGGTGGATGCCGCCACAAGCATGAGTGTGTGCTTGAACATGAGCAGAGCGACGGCTAAAGGCCCTCCTATGCAGCGCATGCGCGCTGCATAGGCGAGACCTAAAAATGAGGATGTTAATGTTCGGGAGATGAAGGCTCCCAGGATGACCTTAGTGATGATGGTGATGTCAGTCAAGGGAAATCACAGGAGAAGGATGAGTTTGTGTCCATCTGCAGCCATTGATTCAGACACTTGATCATCTGCCTTGAGAAGGAGGTATAGGCAAGTAGAAAGTCAAACTTGGAGACGAGGCAACCTTTTCTTATCACAAGTCTGTAAAAGGAGGTAGCGCAGGAAACATTCTCACAAGAATGGAAAGAGGCATAGGTCTGAGGAATCTCAACTCGAAGTGTCTGGTCTCAAAAGTTGGCTATCTTCAGCATCCAGGTTTGTCAGTTTACCCTTACCTGGACGAGTGGCTTATCAATGCTCCATCTTTTATCCAGGCATTCAAGAAATCTGAAAACACAGTGTCTCTGCTGTCACTACTAGGATTGGCTCTGAATGTAAGGAAATAATTTCTTCTTCCACTAAGGGACTTAGTTTACTTTGGGGCGAGAGTCCCCACCAATCAATTGAAGGTCTTTGTGGAAATAAGTTACAAACTTATTCAGGTGGCTTCTCACATTCAAGTTCAGAAAATGAAAGCTTTACTATGTTGCTTGTCCTTATGTATTCTGCTCATTCCACGGTGCCCTCTGTGGATGTGATCTATCTAGGAGCAACTCTGTATCCAGCGGTCAAGAAGGAGCAGTTTGGGACGACAATCAAGGTTACACGTCTGATGAAAAGATTGTTTCAGTAATTGCTGGATGAAGGAAATGTAAACTCTGATAGATATTTCTAACCACAGTATTCTCAGAATATCTGTATTGAAAGGTGCTGAAAGAAAGAAACTAGTGGCAATGCGTAAAGGTGGTGGTTATGTGCGACTCTGCCCGGTCACTTCTAGGGCGGTATGCAACCAACGTGGAACTGCTCAGTGCCACCTAATGGTGCTTGGAAGCACTGCTATGTAAAAATCTCGGCAGGGGCATGGGCAAAAAGGGTGTCATGGCAGACGCATAATCAATTAACTCCCAGCACGGATCTCCCTTTATCCACTGAATTTCAGCTGCATCCACTCTCTGGGGTTCACATCTACGGTGGAGTAAAGCAGAGGGTGCACAAGAGTGGCCACGGGCCTGTATTGTTCAAATGTACCAGCAACCTAAATTCCTCAATCTGATAGAGACTTCTAGCCACAGATTCCTTACCCTTGAATTTCCCAGGCGTCAGACTGAATCTGGAAAATTTTGCTGAGCAATACCCCTTGCGCGCGCCGCCGGGTGACTCCATTCGGCTCCATGTGACGGCGTCAGTAGCGTCAGTTTTGACGTTGCCGTGCCTGAATAGGCGCCACCCAGGCACGCGGACGTCAGTTCGTTTCTTTCCGTGCCAGTTCAGCGCTGATCCGGGAAGAGCTACCCCTCTGTTGCTTTTTGGATGTTTTTTTCACGACTTTTGTCGAATTCGGAAATTTTTTCCACTTCTTATGCAAGGGAGGTCTTCGAGGAAGACAGGTTTCAAGCCGTGCGGTGCCTGGTACCGCATGATGTCGGTAACCGATCCCCACCTCGTTTGCCTTTGGTGTCTCGAGCGCGACCACGACTTGAAGTCATGCTCGGACTGTCGGGCCATGGCTTCAAAGGCCTTGAGGGGTCGGGCGAAGAAGCTCCTCGCGGCCCGGCAGTCGACACTGTCGAGCGAGAATCCACAGAGGTCCCGATCGAAGAAGAGGAGGTCGCGGGACTGCTCCTGGAGCAATAAGTCCTCTTCCTCCCAACCCAAGGTCTTCGGGACACTCGGAGAAGAGGCATAAGAAGAAGAAGTCGTCCAAGAGGACTTCATCTTCACGTCGGCTGTCGTCCATCGATGACGGAGGTAAGGAGCACAGACGCTCTAGGCACAGTTCCGCGGAGCCAGGGTCGATTTCGCGTCTCCCTCCCTTTCCGGGAGCTGGAGCGACCCCTGCTCAAATAAAATAGTTTTACGAGGCCGCGTGTTTGACCGGGTCGACCCTGCTGGTGAGCCCACGGGCCCCACAGAGTTGGAAGGGGTCCCATCGGGTTCAACGCTGTTGGCTCCTGCCACAGCGCCGGTGGGGCCTCATGGATCCGATCCCCAAATCGGGTCGACGCCAGTCATGCCAATGTGACCTCCTCTGGCATCTGACCCGAAATCGGCACCACTGGTGCCCACTGGTGGCGCCAGCCCCATCCTCATCACCGACAAAACGGAGCCGGAACGACGTCGCTCGATGCCGATTCGGGTGCTGATTGAACCCAGGGGTTCTATGTTGTCGCCTGAGCACTTTGAAGATGTGCTAGGCTCAGGAGAGGAATGTGAGGGGTCTATGGACCCTCTGGAACACCAGGATGACTCTGCAGAGCCTTTGGACTGGTATGGGGTACTTGCAGAAGCCAGTGGACTGGACACTTCGCCAGATACTGGCATGCTCTCTCCACCAACAGTGGCTACGGAGGAGGGGGCATCCTATGCTATGGTGGTTAAAAGGGCAGCTGAGGTCCTTTGACTAGAGCTGCCCTCAGTGCTGGTCAGGACTAATTTCCTGACCAAAGTGCTTCAACCTCGGGCTTCCACTTCCAAACCCCTTTTGCCCTTTAATGAAGCACTGACAGACGTCCTACTAGGCACGTGGTCCAAGCCTAGCATAGGGGATCCTGTGAATAGGACGATTGCACGCCGCCATCGCCCAGCACCGGGCGACCCGAAGTTCCTCAGCCAACATCCCACCCCTGAAAGTTTGGTGGTGCAAGCCTCTACTTCCCAGGGTGCGTTCCCTTCTGCCCCTCCGCATAGGGAATCCAAGAGGTTGGACTCATTTGGGAAGAAGTTGTTTTCTTCCTCCAGCCTGGCATTGCGGTTGGTGAATACTGCCTGCTTATCGGGCCGTTTCTCCCACTCCCTTTGGGAGACGGTTGCGCAAGTGCTTCCGCAAGTCCCAGAGGAGGCCCGGGCTGTGCTCTCCCAAGCAGTCAAGGATGGGAGAGATGCAGCAAAATTCACCATACGGTGTGGCCTAGATATGATGGATTCACTGCGCAGATCGATTTCAACGACAGTGGCCTTGAGGCGCCACACCTGGCTAAGAACAACTTGTTTCTTGGGTGATGTCCAGTCCAATCTGATGGACATGCCCTTTGATGGAACCCGTCTTTTTAGGGAAAAGGCAGACTCGGCCCTGGTCAGGTTCAAGAACTCTCGAGCTATGGCCAGATCCTTGGGCCTCTCCTCCACCCCTCGTGGCCCGTCTTCCTTTCACCCCTTTTGTGGCAACGGAATGGGTTTCCAGCCGCATCAGCCCTATCCCAGCTACCGTCCTGCACAGGCTGCCCAAGCCGTGCGGATACGTGGACGCGGTGCATTCCGATCCAGTAATAGAGGCCAGAAGTCGTAGGCCACACTGCCCCAGCAGCCTCAGCCTCCAAGCACTCCTAGGCTGACTCTGCAGGACCACACTACTCCAGTTGGTAGGAGAATTCGTCATCATCTCCCCCACTGGAGATTCATAACATCGGACAAGTGGGCCTTGCAGATCATCCAGGAGGGCCATTCTCTTCCTTTCCTTTCTTTTCTGCCTCCCATTCTGCCAAATCAGGAACAGCTGATGGAGGATCATCTGAGATTGCTCAAAGAGGAAGTTACAGCTCTTTTGGCCAAGGGAGCTATAGAAAGGGTCCCGGTTTCAGAAGTAGACAGTTGTTGTTATTCCCGCTACTTTCTGATTCCAAAGAAGAACAAAGGGTTGCGGCCCATTTTAGATCTTCAGACCGTCAATCTCTTCCTCAAGAAGGAGAACTTCAAGATGCTCACTCTAGCTCAGGTCTCGTCTGCCCTAGACCAAGAACACTGGATGGTAGCATTGGACCTGCAGGATGCGTATTTTCATATCCCTATCCTGCTGGGCCACAGGCGTTACCTGCGGTTCAAGGTAGGCCACGAGCACTTTCAGTTTACCGTGCTCCCCTTCCGCCTTGCCAGTGCCCCTCGGGTGTTCACCAAGGTGATGGCCGCAGCTCATCTGCGCAAGTGAGGGGTGTCAGTCTTCCCCTACCTCGACAACTGGCTGTTGAAGGCATCCTCGGTCCAGGCAGTCGTCTCCCACCTTCAGACTACAGGGACCTCCTGCATTCGCTGGGGTTCTCTATAAATGTGCCGAAGTCACAACTGACTCCTTCTCAGACCTTCCCTTTCATCGGAGCAGTTCTGGACACAGTGCAGTTTCGGGCCTATGCTCCCGAGCATCGAGTACAGGATATTTAGGTTATGTTTCCAATATTTCGGCCTCTATCCTGGATTTCGGTGAGACTGACTCTGAGGCTGTTGGGCCTCATGGCCAGGTGGCGTATGTGGGCTCTGCAGTGGGACCTGAAGTTCCAGTTGACACAGCATCGAGGAAATCTCACAGACATGGTCCAGATCTCGGAAGGAACTGCGAGAGATCTGCAGTGGTGGTTGAACTGCAATTGGGTCAGCAGCAGACCCCTCTCCCTTCCCCAGCCAGAACTCACAGTAGTGACAGATGCCTCACTTCTGGGATGGGGTGGCCATCTGGGAGAGGTGGAGATCAGGGGACACTGGTCCCCGACGGAGTCGGGACTCCACATAAATCTGTTGGAGCTCCGAGTGATTCGGTTGGCATTGAAGGCATTTCTTCCCTCTGTCAAGGGGAAGTTAGTGCAGGTGTTCACGGGCAACACCACCGCCATGCGGTACTGCATCAAGCAGGGCGGGGTGGAGTCTTGGACCCTTTGTCGAGAGGCCCTGCGTCTTTGGACATGGCTGGAACAGCAGGGCATAACCCTGATGGCTCAACGCCTGGCAGGTTCTCTAAACACCAGGGCGGACGAACTCAGCCGTCGATGCCTAGTGGATCACGAATGGCATTTCCAGTCGGAGGTGGCCCAAGGTCTCTTTCACCAGTGGGGAGAGCCTTGGTTAGATTTGTTCGCCTCCGAAGAGAACGTGCAGTGTCACCAGTACTGCGCACTGGAGTTTCCAAGGCGGCTATCGCTCGGCAACACTTTTCGTCGCAAGTGGAGCTCAGGCCTGCTGTATGCCTTTCCGCCCATACCACTCCTGCCCAGGGTTCTGAAGAAAATCCGGAACGACCGGGCCCAAGTCATCCTTGTGGCTCCGGACTGGGCAAGGAGAGTTTGGTATCTAGAGCTTCTGAGAATGAGCATCGATCCTCCGATCAGGCTGCCCCTTCGGGTGGATCTTCTGTCGCAGCAGCAGGGGAGGGTCCTTCACCCGAACCTGTCAACTCTGCACCTCCATGCGTGGAGATTGAGCGGCTGCAGTTGATAGCTTTTGACCTTCCTCTCGAAGTCTGTAACGTTATTTTGGCGGACAGGCGGCCCTCCACTAAGACGGTATACGCCTGCCTTTGGCAGAAATTTGTATTATACTGTACAGAAAGGTCTATTGACCCTCTTTCTGCTCCTCTTTCCACTGTCCTTTTGTTTGTTCTGACCCTTGCCCAACAGGGCTCTGCTTTGGGAACTCTCAAGGGTTACCTTTCTGCTCTGTCTGCTTTTTTGCGGCTGCCAGACCAACCTTCTCTCTTCAAATCTCCTATCGTTCATAGATTCCTTAAAGGGCTGGATCATCTGTTTCCATACATGCCCTTTGTTATGGCACAGTGGGACCTTAATTTGCTCCTCACCTACCTGATGTGTGCTCCCTTTGAGCTTTTACACAATTGTCCCCTCCGGCTGTTGACCATCAAAACAGCCTTCTTAGTGGTGATTATATCGGCCCGGAGGGTGAGTGAGTTGCAGGCGTTCTCTTGCCTGCCTCCTTATCTTATGTCCTTTCCGGACAAAGTGGTGCATCCTTTTTGCCAAAAGTTGTGACCCCTTTCCATCTGAGTCAGTCCATCACGTTGCCCACCTTCTTTGCTCCCCCGCATCCCTCTAAGGAAGAGGAGCATCTCCACCGGCTGGACCCAAAAAGAGCGTTGTCGTTCTACCTTGAACACACAAAAGAGTTCCGGGTGGATGACCAACTCTTTGTGGGGTACGTGGGAGTGAAGAAGGGAAGGGCAGTGCAGAAAAGGACCATTTCTCGCTGGGTCATTCTCTGCACCAAGATCTGTTATTCTCTGGCAGCTGCAGATTCCTTACAGCCCCACCCATGCCTCTCCGCTTTGCGGATTAATATTGTAGGGCTAGGGTTACTTCCCCTTTCAGGGCCCTAGTTTTGCACACGTCTACGTAAGTTACTTCTTGGCTCTGCGCTTCTGGCGTGGAAAAAAACAGAAAATACTGACATCCGCACGCCTGGTTGGCGCCTATATAGGCACCGCGACGTCATAACCAACTTCCGATGATGTCATGTGGAGCCCAATGTAGTCACCCGATGGCACGCGCAAGGGGTATTGCTCAGCAAAAGTTTCCGATCCAGCCTGACACCTGCGAAATTCAAAGGTAAGGAATCTGCAGCTAGATAGTCTCTACCAGATAATACATTACCGAAGGCAAGTAACTTGTTCTTTAACTTCGCAATGCTGAAGCAGCCACTTCACGGGGGCTTGGCCAGGCCCTGAATAGAGAGAGAACTCTATCGGCCGGTCTCCCATCCCTGGTTTGTGTCCTGCTGCTGCGCCCTTAGGGGATTGCTCTGGCTGCAGTGACTGCAGGGGATCCGGCATCTCCAGAGAGGTGGCCTGGAGCCTGGGACCCTCGTTGGGTGCTTGGGTGACCTGTTGTGGGCCTAGTGGCAGCCTTATGGTCCAGGCCTAAGAACGATTCCAGCTGAACTGTGAAGCGAGAGAGGACCGCCTGGGCCAGCTTTCGGGTCCCTAGTTGGATCTTCGAGTCAGGACGATGAGACTTGTGTTAAGAGAGGGCAGTCTGGATGCTGTGGTTGCAGAGGGCCCTGAATCTATGAAAAAGTGACCCGGTTCCCGAGGTCCTTATGGGGCCTCCGGAGGACCCATCATGGTGCCAAGCAGTGTACTTGCTGTGGCAGCCCGTGGCAGACCCCTGACCAGACCGAAGAGGTGAGGACCACCGTCCTGTCGACATACATGAGGAACCAAGAGACCCTGGAGAATCCTGGTGTTGTGTTTGCGGGCTCCAGCACTGCGCACAGGCAGCCCTGGGTGTGCAGTGTCTACTGGAAGACGGACCTACAGGATTGCCATATCTGGCCTTGTCGACTACCACGAATTCCCATGGGAGTGGGGCCCACCTGTGAGAATATTGGACTCTAGATTGTCTTTGGCGATGAGGCCTGGACTCTTGTGCTTGTACAGGGTACGTGTTGGAAGTTTGCACCTGGCCAGTGAGAGACAAGGTTATCTGGCCTCTGTGACTGGGGGCTCCACAGTTACTACCTTACCTAATCGTTTTGAGGATTTTGGGGCCATTATTGGTTAGAAGACCCCTGAGCCCTGCCATCCGTGTATTGCTATTTGCACCCCAGCCATTGCATCCCGCATGGAGACATTGGAGCACTGCATCTGACATGGGGGGGGCTGGACTCAATAAGCAACAAGACACAGTGAATACAAACACTGTGGGACTCCAAACAATGACTGGGTTCGTGCCTGTGATACCCTATTAATGGTGGGCTGCAAGTACTCTTTCCAGCTCGTGTGGGGCTGTGACTGCTTGTGCTGTACTGCTGTGGTGAACTTAATGAACTTCAAAGCAGTGACACGTGGGTGGCCACTTTCCACCATATAGCCTGAACATTACCATCTTACTTTTGCTTCTGAGATAATCCTTGAACCCCGTTCGCCACCTATTTGTTTCTACAAGACCCCCTTATGAACACCATACAATGCCGGTATTTGATATAAGGGCTCGGTTGTTTGAGATACCTGACTCATGGTTCAAGCTTCCTAGGGATGTCCTGCAAATTGAGGCTTCTCATGCTACCACCTCAACTTTTGTAGGAGTTTGGAGAGACTGTAGGTGGAAAGCAGGCCTTACAGTGACACTGCCACTGACCCGGACTGATTGGCCCTGAAGCTATTTTCTGATCTTAAGTCCGCCTTATCGCCCAAGCCCATACTGCATTCAACATTGTCTGTGACCATGCTGGATTGGCCAGATTGTGGCTTTCTGACCTGCTTGCTGGCTTGCCACCATGACCTTGTGCTACAGCTAGTGTTGACTACTGAGCATAAGGCCTTGCTGATAAGATAATGGGGTGGACAAAACCACCCAAGTCTGGCTCTCATACACTCAAGGAAGTCGGGACGCCTCCCTGACCCCCTCTTCGACAATGGAACAGGTCATACTGCACGACTTCCTGAAAGATATTGAGGCATCCAGGGTGTCTCTAGAAGCAAATGGATGCTATCAGCACCAAGGTTAATTTGCTATGAGAGGAAAGCCATAAAACTGACAGATCGCATTCCCCAGTCTGAGAAGACCGTCATGAAGCTGCAACCCGGTCTGCACATCTACAACGACAGGTATGGGACCTGACTGGCACGTCCGCTTGCTCAAGTGTAGAGCCAGGGAACATTCTCAACAAAGCAATATTCGGATAATTGGCTTACCTGAAGGCTCAGAGCGACAGGTTATAACAGATGATCTTGAAACCTGGATCAAGAGCTTTGTAACACCTCAGGATCTCAGTCCCTTCTTAGTTGAGAGGGCTCACTAAGTGTTCCACTAAGACCAATAGTCGCCAAGATCTGGCATTATAAGGACCATGACGCAATCCTGAAAGCAGTGAGACAGGCAGGATGTCTTGAGCAGGAACCATCACCAGATCAGATTCTAGATTTCCCGGACTACTCATTGGCAGTACAAAACCAAAGAACGTCCTTCCTAGGTGTGAAGAAGAAGCTGAGAGAAATTGGCCAGGAATATACTTCGCTATTCCCGCCAAACTTAGTCATGCTGAGACAAAAATCGTACTTTTTCCTTGAACCTGAGGAGAAGCAGGGAACCTCATTGCAGGCTGAGGGCCCTCGCAGGTGGACGAGCCAGGCTTCAATGCAACAAAAGAGGCATCATAGGGAATGATCTGGTTTCATGACAATCCTACCCACGACTCCCTCTCGGGAGCAAGTCCAGGACAGCAGGCTCTCCGTGCAGGTAGCGGGTGCTGCCTTCTGGAAACTGCCCAGCACTGGTTCCACCACCTCATTGGATGATTCTGATGGGGATGACACTTCTTCTGTCATCTTACAGGAGATGGGTGGGTTCCCCCCAAGAGACGATTTACTATGACAATTGTAAAACTCTTCAGGAACAAACAGCTTAGGCCGCACCTGCACCCTGATTGCTATATCTGTTACGTTCTGGCTGTTCTCTGGGGTAGGGCGAGTCAGTTGGGTTTCTGGTTCTCCAGGATTCCCCCTATGTGCTCCTGGGCAGGAGAGGGGGAAGGAGCAGACCCAACCCCATAAGCAGCCCCTTTACTGCTACATGATATCATTTTGCCAACTCCTTTCTGAATATGAATAACCTGACACGTATTAGTTTTCCATTTTTAGGTCCGCCACCCCAGAAGGCTACTTCAACCCAGAGAGCTCTAGCTGCTTTTGGTTCCCATTGTGGTAGACCACTCCGCTGACCCTGTATGTCAACCGCAAGCTTTTCTAAGCTATGTGGGTGGTTGGCCGTTCGCCTCCTGCCCTATACATTGCTATTATTATGCCCTGAGTTTTGGTTCCCTTTGTTGAGTTTGGTATGAGCTGGAGAGTGATATCTCTGCTTTAAACTGGAGAGGATGTATGCTCCCACCTTCCTGAAGCAATGGATGGGGGTCAACATTGGGGGGGAACCTGAGATCACAAATTATTATTTACACCTGCAAAAGTACTCATCATAACGTGGAACATTATTTATATAAAGTTTTGTATAGCGCGAACATGACCCAAGAGGGTATCGGAGCGCTTTACATGACGGTTGCAGAAGACATAGATCGAAAGCTGCGGGAGAAATTTAAGGCAGTATAAATCAGGAACAACAGTGACATAATGGCGACATTGGACCATGACAGTGGCCAGTTTGCAATTACGACAAGATACATAAGGAACAACAGTGGCATAATGGCGGTCGACACTGGGCTGTAGCAGAAGCCAGGTGGTAATAAAGTCAGTTAAAAACAGGCAGGGCGACAGAAGGAGCAAAGCTTCTAGTACAGGGTATTGTTCATCAGTAGAGCTTTCACTTCCCTTTTGAAGGCAAGAGTTGAGGGAATTAGTCTTGTTTCAACAGGTAGGGAGTTCCAGATTCTCAGGACAATGCCGGAGAAAGAGCGTTTGTAGGTTTTCAGTTTTTTGAATTTCTTTGGCTTAAGGAGCAGAGTGCTGGTGCTCCTTGAGGGCCTGGCGTTACCAGATAGCGCGAGCTTATTTGTCAGGTAGAGAGGGGTATTGAAGTGTAGTGCTCTATGGGTCATACACGCAATTTTAACTGGATCCTTGCTTCAAATGGGAGCCAGTTGAGCGCTTTCAGGTCAGGCGAGATGTGGTTGGATTTCCTGGAACCCGTGACAAGTCTAGTCGCAGCATTGAGAGATGCTCTGAGTGGGGCTAAACTGAGTTTCGGAAGACCGCATAGAGTAGCACTGCCGTATTCAAGTCGTGAGATGACTAGTGCTTGCACCGCCGATTTGAAGTCATCTTGTGGGAGGTAGGGTTTAAGTTTTCTAAGGATGCTCAATTGGAAGTTCGCTCCTTTGGTAGATGCTCTGATGTGATCTTGCATGTTTAGATTCTTGTCTAGTACAACTCCCAATGATTTAGTGGAGTCAATGATGTGTGGTGTGCAGTTGAGAGCGGTGAGGTTTGTTAAGTATTTCCCCACAGTGGGGGATTGCCTAGTGGATGAAATAAGGAGGAATTCAGTTTTAAGGGCGTTTAGTTTGAGGTGGTTGGAGGTTAGCCAGTTTAAGGTTTTGTGCAGGGTACCGTTGAGTGACTGGATATCTTCAGGTGAAGATAATTTCATGTACAGTTGGGTATCATCCGCATACATGTGATATTGGATGTTGGAAGCTTTGAGGATGACAGTCAGTGGTTCAATGAAAAGGTTGAAGAGCGTGGGGGAGAGTGAGGACCCTTGAGGGACACCCAGTGTGAAGGGACTGGAGTTGGATAGAGTTTGATTGGATTTGACTCTTTGCGTTCTGTTGTTGAGAAAAGAGGCAAACCATTTTAGGACAGTGCCTGAGAGCCCCATCCTACATTCCAAGAGGTTCAGAAGGTTGTCATGTTTGACCGTGTCAAATGCAGATGAGAGATCGAGTAGTATTCGTAGGCAGGCTTCATTCTGATCAAGCAAAGAGAGGGCATCGTCAACTATATGAGTGATGGCCGTCTCAGTGCTGTGTCCAGAGCGGAAGCCCGATTGGAATTGGTCGAGGAGTTGGAATTGCTCAATGTGTTTGCGAAGTTGTTCATGTACACATTTCTCGAGGAGTTTTGCCAGGGTAGGAATGTTTGTGATAGGTCGATAGTTATTCAGGTCTTCAGGGTCAGCCGTGGGTTTTTTGAGAATAGGGAGAACTAGGCCTGCCTTCAGGCAGCCCGGGATCTCCCCTTGGAGAAGCGAAGCGTTGATGATCTTGGACCAGAGCGGGACTAGGGTTCCTACTATTTCTTTGAAGAAGTTGGAGGGGAGGGGGTCATTGAAGTGATTTGAGGGTTTCAGGGTGGATAGTATGCTGAGGATGGCAGCGTCGTTAAATGCACACCCCAGCCGAGCAATATAAAATTCAGTCCTACTTTAGACTAAAGAGTATCCAGAGAGCCCTACTTCAGGAATTTCACAAAACTCAAGTTGAGGGGATATAACTGCAGAAAAAAGTGGAAAAGTCGGGTTTTCACCACTAATTACTCTGCATATGTCAGAGGAGCGCTAATAAGACTTAAAGCTGGGGCCTTGTTCGCAGTACAGTCATTGTTCATTGCCCATGAGGGCAGATTCGTCCTACTTGAAGGTCATTTAGTTGGCACCCCAGTCTTTGTTAGTATCTATACCCCAAACGTAAATCAACAGAACATCCTCCAACAGCGCTCTAGGCGAAATGGGCACTCATTCCGTGGATACTCAGGGGTGACTTTAATAGTGTTGTAGATGTTGTACTGTACATGTCCTACCCAACACTCCCCTCTGCACTAATTTTTCAGACTGCATGATCTCTTTCTTGTAGCTATAACAATGGTCCCTAAAAGATTCATGGTGACACCATAACCCGAATGTCAGACGCTACTCGTTTTATTCTCCTGTGCACGACTTATTCATGCTGTAGGATGGAATTGTATGCTCAGCCACACTTTGTCCATTGATAACCTCTCCTGAGAAAAAGAAGCAGTGCTAATGGAGCAATTGAGATGCTTATACTGTACAGCTTATACGGCCCGAGCTCACTCAGATGGGGACAAGTCTGGTAAATTACTAGGAAGGATAGTGAATAATGAAAACAGGCTGACACCCATAACCTCCCTTCGATACCGAAGTGGAGACCTTGCACATTCACATCAGGCTCTTCATAAGTTCTTTTACAAGAACCGTTGCAGTCTCTATGGAGTTAGGCCCGAGCATTCTCAGACAATGACAGCGGCCTTACTGGAGGGGTCGACTCTGCCTAAGGTCCCTCCAATATTAAGAGATGAAATTGATGCCCTTATAACGGTTCAGGACATTAGAGGTGCTATAACTCACCTAGCATGTGGGAAATCCTCCAGCACTGAGGGGCTCCTGAATGACTTCTAAAAAACCTATACAAACTCATTAGCCCCCAAGTTAGCCCAGATGTATGAGGCGGCGATAATGAAGAAAAGAGTGCCTTTAACCCTTCATGAGGTCTCCGTGGTCTCTATCCTAAAATCAGGGCAGGACCCTAAGGAACTGGCCTGTTATAGGCCAATAGCCATACTAAACTCCCAACTGTAAGAACCTTAGTAAAATTTTGGCTGACCGTATGCATTGAGCATTCCCTCACTTTGACACAGATCAGCGTGGTTTTCTTCTGGAGAGAAACACTGACTGGGGGTCCCCACATTGACCGTGGAACCTCTGGCTGTGCGGATGAGGCTGGCAAGAGAGGCTTGGGGGATTCCATGGCAAGACAGGACCCATGCGATATTGTACGTGGTGATGTCTTGCTTTACCTACAAGATCTGATTAGCAATCACTCTATTATTGTCTGGCTCCTTGGATGGTTCAGATCTGGCTTGGACTTTTTTGTTAATTGGCATAATTCTTGTTTGTTCCCAGTTTGCCACACAAACCCTCTGGTACGGCTGGACTTAGGGAATGGACCTCCTCACTGAGATGGCACCTCCCTCCGTTATCGGGGATCTGTATTTACCACTTTAACTGGGATATTTTGGATGGGAACCTTACCTGGACGGTGAGGGCCCTTAAGGCGCGGGTGGCCTTCTGAAAGACCCTCCCACTGTCACGGAGAGCATTGCACGGTTTAAAATGGAGATGCTACCTTGCCTTTTGTACTATTATGCTAGAACCCAACAATTTCTCCCCCTGAAGTCCTTTTGGTAATTAGATACAATACTGGGGAAATTATCTGGCATACAGGTTGCTGCTGATTGACAACAGTTAAGCTGAGACTCCGGTTGACATGGGTAGCCTGGGGTCCCGTAACTTCGAACATTATTACTTAGTGGCCCAATTACAATGGCTATCTCGCTGGCCCTTTGGGACGATCCCTCACAGAAGAGTCTGCTGTTGGAAGATCCTTGAACTGCATAGACATATATAAACTGACTCTCCCGGGTGGCAACCCCGCCAAGATCATCCTCGTCTACTACACATGGCACCACAATGTCTTACCAGATTTTTACTCATCACTAAACACATACTTGTGCTTCTGTGATACCCCTGCTAGGGCCCCCAAAACCAATAGGACGCCTTATCGGGCAGTATTGCCATTGCTGGGACACAGCTGGTATTACACTCCTGGGTAATCTATTTCAAGACAGCCAACTTCTGTCATTTCCCATGCTTAGGGAACAACTTGATTTACATGAGGGACAATTTCTAAAACATGGCATATTAGGACACACCTCTAGAGTTAAGTGGCCTATCACTGACACCCACACTCTGAAACACACCCTATATGAAATGGGTAATAGTCAAAAATGCATCAGGTGGATCAATAAAGCCATTCAGAGCCACGCGTATGTCTCACTACAACTGCTGTGTGACTCCTGGGAGCTAGAGTTTAGCAGGGCGCTACATGATAAAGAATGGACTAGAGCTCTTGAATATCCACATATGGTCATTTGTAGTGCTGGATTTAAACTAATACAATTCAGTATACTGCACA
Organism: Calotriton arnoldi; assembly: GCA_963921515.1. Lineage (NCBI taxonomy): Eukaryota > Metazoa > Chordata > Amphibia > Caudata > Salamandridae > Calotriton > Calotriton arnoldi. Next base: position 5,132,399 of record CAWUFW010000162.1, on the reverse strand, counting down.
CGGCATATCTCTCGCTGGCAAAGATTAATTGTTTCCCAGCCACCTGTGCCCGCTGAGGCACCTTATCAGCAGGCTTCTGTCATATGCTATGAAGGAGCGGCTCTTTGAGGTCATATTGGTTGGAAGTGATGCAGCAATTAGCTGATGTTACGGGATTACAGATACTAGACTCCTGGAAAAACTGTGCCTTAGGCATCTTTACAAGGCATAAGAAAAATGAAGTAGTGGCTTCTTTTTCAGACCTGACATAAATAGCCAAACGAGCAATTACTATGCAATTGAATTCTGCACTGCCAACCTCTCCTCAAATCTGACACCAGATTGCGATGAGCTGGATGAAAGCTGAAAGTGTGGCTCTCCATAGAGAGGGAGCTTGCGTCCTTCATCGATGCCCAATTGCTAGGGAGTGGGACGCATTTTGATATATATATATATTTTTTTATTTTTTTTATTGAGATGCTTGCAACAAGTATACACAAAACCCCAAGGCTGGGGTGCAGCAATATCATCCGCACATGTGTCGATACAAGCCAATTTTCGTTTTTAACATATAAAATGCAAAAAAATAACAGACCCCCCCCCCCATCCCCACCACCTCTCCCGGCACTTAAATAGTTTTGCATCATACAATTGTCGGATCCAAAAGCCATGTGAACACACGTGAGTGACAGCCCATAAAAGGTAGTTCCAAGACCAAGAAGTCCTGGCCAGACACATGAGGGAAGAGATCATGTAAATAAGTAAGGCACATTACACATCAGGGTGGCTCAATAAGTACACAGTCAGTGGAGCCCAAAAATCTTTGGGTCGTGAGGCCTCAGGCAGCTCTTCCGCATACGCCTCCAGTTGTTCCCTACAATATATTAAGTCTCGGATCCATTTCTTCACAGTGGGCGTGGATTTTGCACCCCAGCAGTGTGCCACAGCACGCTTAGCCAGCAGGGTCGAGACAGCGACCACCCGCCTGTTGCAGGGCTTAAGATACTTCACGCTACCCAGCAGGCATACCTCCGGTACACACCGCACGCTCTCCATCACAACATCTGAAAGCACACTCGCAACCTTGGCCCAGAACGCAGCTATCCCATCGCACTGCCACGCCAGGTGTAACAAATCGGCGTCAGCCTGCCCGCACCGTACACAATTAGCTGTGTCCCGCAGGCCGAATCTGCGTAATTGCACTGGAGTATAATATAACTGGTGCAAAGATTTAAAATGAATGATGCGTAAATTATAGTTCGCCGTGAGGCGCCCAGTCAACTCGCAGCAAAATTTCCAGTGATCTAGCGGTAACTCATACCCCAGCGTAGTGTTCCACTTAAGATATGAAGGGTGGTCCCCTGGCTCCCTCTCCCGCTGTGACGCATCATATAGCCTAGTGATCAGACCCTTGCGTTCTCTCCCAGCCAGCACCACCTGCAGTGCTCGCAGTATTTGTGGTTCAGTGGGATAGTTAGGGTAAACGGCCCTGACCGCCTGCCGCACTCTCACGTAGGTGAATCCCAGCATCAACCCGGAATCCCGACCCGCCTGTACAGCTTGGAGTGAGCGGAACTGACCCCGTTCATATAGCGCACCCATTTGCGTAACACCAACAGTCTCCAACGCGCGTAGAGCTGGTCGCTCCTGAGCTGCCGAAATGTCCGGATGTGCAGCAATATGGAGCTTCGGGGCATATAGGTAATCTAGCTGTGCCCTCTTGGCAAGAGTCCGCCAGGCCCAAGCTGTGCACTGTACCGGATTAATTTCCGTTCTGGGGCCGCCGTTCCCTCCAGAGAGTGTTGCAGCCACTGGCGGCACCGGGAGTGCCGCGTCGGACTCAATTGCCGTATGAGGCAAGAACCGCTGAGGAAAGAACCAATAATGGGCAAACTGCGCCTGCGCGCAAAGATAATATAAGCGCATATCGGGTGCCTCAAAACCTCCCCGGTCAAATGGCTGCATCAGAACATTCCAACTACATCGTGGCTGCTTACCCCCCCCCATACAAATGACAGTTGGGTTGATTGCAGCGACATCGTGGCTGCTTACCCCCCCCTTCCCATACAAATGACAGTTGGGTCGATTGCAGCGTCTTGAACATAGAGATATTCAGCCGAATGGGGATATTCACAAACAAATATAACAATTTGGGTAATATAGACATTTTCGTAACTGCAATACGATCAGCAAGTGACAGCGGCAGCCGAGCCCACCGCTCCGCCCTATCTGTGATCTGTGTTACAACACGTCCATAGTTCATGGAGATTACCTGGTCAGGATCCCTATGCAGCCATATCCCCAAGTATTTCACCGGGTCCCGGGTCCAAGTCAGAGGGAAGTCCAGCTCAACCTCCTGCATGCCAGCTGTCAGCGGGAACACCGTCGACTTAGCCCAGTTAATCCCTAACCCAGAGTAGCCCTCGAATTTAACGTACTCGCGGAGTAATTCCGGCAGGTAAGTCGCTGGCTCGCGAACATAAAGTAGCATGTCGTCAGCATATAACGAGACAACAAGTAGGTCGCTGCCGGAAACGCAAAGCAGCTGACGCATGCAACTGGCGCAATTTGCAAGCCAAGGGCTCTAACGCGAAAAGCATCGGCGACAGGGGGCAACCCTGCCACGTGCCTCTGCCGATTGGGAAGGCCGAAGACACCCAGCCATTGACACGCACTCTGGCCACGGGCGCGGTATACAGTACCCTAATCCATTGAAGGAAGAATGGTGGAAGGCCCATCCTCGTTAAAACAGTGAACATATAGTCCCACTGAAGGGAATCAAATGCTTTCGCTGCATCCAGCAGCACCGCCACCGCTTGGAAGTCAGGGTCAAAGTAATGTAAGGTAGCAAAAACCGTGCGCAAATTGTGAGTGGTAGACCTAGCGGGCACAAACCCTGACTGGTCAGGGAGTACCAATAGGGGGACCAGCGGCTGCAACCGGATAGCAATCATCTTCGCTAGGATCTTGGCATCGATATTAATAATTGAAAGAGGCCGATAAGAATCACAACGATTAGCAGCCTTATCAGGTTTTAAAAGCATAACCAAAAGGGCCTCCTTCAAGGTTGGGGGGAGATGTCCAGCATCATAAGCCTCCGCATAAACTTCTAGAAGCCTCAGGGCCAGGTCATCAATGTAAGCTTTATAAAATTCGCTGGGGAGCCCATCCAGTCCCGCAGCCTTACATGTAGGGAGGGACATAATAGCAAGTTTTACATCCTCTACATCAAATGGTTGTGTAAGATATTCCCTGTGTTCAAGAGATAGCCAGCCGAGGGCAACATCATCAAGGTAGGAGTGTATGTCCGCCTCAGGACTTGCCTTCGTACAGTCTAGAATAAAAATCAAGGATAGCCTCGCTAATCTCGGGCGTGGTGTAATGGGCCGCCCCCTCGTCATCTAACATCTCTGTGATGTATTCTTGACTTCGTGGAGCTGCCAGCTTTTGTGGCAGCGAGCGACTAGGCCTACCCCCCTCTCCATAATATTGTGCCGTACATCGCCTGGACCTGTGAACCAATTCTTGATCCACTGTATCATTATGATCAGTCACTAACTTTCGTATTGCGGACAACGTCGCAGGAGATGGGTCTGTCTCATAAGCCCGCTCGAGAGTAGATATTTCTGCTGCCAATTTATGAATTCTACGCCGGAGATCCCGCAGCACACCAGCCTGTGCCCCCATGCATACCCCCCTGATAGTCACCTTGAATGCCTCCCACAGGACGCCAGCACTATCCACGAGCCCTCATTCTCGCGAAAATAATTGCGGATGGCCTCCCCAACAGTATGCTTAAAAACAGAGTCTGTCAGCAAAGTGGGCTGCAACCGCCATACAAATGGAGGTCTCTCACATGTAGGTATCTGAAGTTCCAGAAGCACCGGGGAATGATCCGACAGCGTTCGAGCCATATGGCTGATTCTGACTACCCAAGTATAAGCAACCTCAGTGGCAAGTCACAGATCCAGGCGCGTACACGTCCCATGCACAAAGGAAACAAACGTACTCTCGCGCGCTCCAGGGTGTCGCAAGCGCCATATATCATGCAGCCCTCCTGCCTCCAATAGTCCCAGCAGAACCTCTGAAGCATTCTTAGGCCGCGCCAGTCCCTGTCCTACACGATCCAAACATACATTGAAGTCGCCACCCCAGAGAATCTCCACGGCAGGAAACCCCGAGATGCGGCGCCATACATCCACAAAGAAGGCCGGGTCATCAATATTTGGGCCGTACACATTTACCAAAAGCACACCCATTCCACCCAGCTGGCCATGCACCAATGCCACTCGACCCTGTTCATCAGTTTCGGCCCGTATAACAGTAAATGGAACACCGCTTTTTACCAGGATCATCACGCCACGTGAATAGGTAGAATAGGAGGATGCCACCCGCACCCCGGCCCAACGCGCACCCACAGACTTCTCAGAATGTTTTGTGAGGTGCGTCTCTTGCAGAAAAGCTATCTGCATGTCCATCCTATCCAGATAGGCCAATACAGATCTAATTTTTTGGGGGGTATTCAGGCCACGGACATTCCATGTTAGGAACTTTACATTACCACTCATTGAGTCTAACAGTCATGACAGGCTCCCTAAATGGATACATCAGGAACATGTGCCCACATACATGGATAATAAGGTGAATACATCGACATTGTAGAAAAGAAGTGCCAGTCGGCCCTACCGCCACCCCCTCCCCCCAGCCCCCCACCCACTTCAGCGTCCCCAACTCGCTAAAGCCATCCCAGCCCTGTCCTACCCAACCCAACCAAAAAAATAAAGCGAACAAGTACAGATGGGGTACTCCCATGTGGGGGGCGTCAGAGCGCTTCTAGCTTCCTATCAAGTAGGAGGTGGCTGAGCAGACCTGGTAACTGTGCCTGTCACACTATAACACTGTCTCCCCAGTCCCCGGCAAGAGAGAAACTCGTCTAGGCAGCAAGGCCCATAAATGACAACCTGAAAAAAAAGGAACTGTTAGGAACAATATCACAGCATTGTGCGGAGACTGTCAACAGGGCTACATTACAAAGGACGGGCAATCAGGCCCCTACTGTTCCTCATTGTCCGACGGCCCCTGGGATTCTCGCCGTGCCCGCTTCAGATGTTTAGCATGTTCCAGGGCAGCCTTGGGGTTGGTGAAAATTTTAGAGGCCCCTTCAGGACCAATACGCAGGCGAGCAGGGTATAGCATAGCATAGGGAACCCCTTCGGAGTGTAAGAACTTTTTAACAGCGCCAAACTCCCTCCTTGCGGCCTGCACAGCGACTGTAAAATCAGGAAAGAACGAAAGTGAGTTGCCCTGATGTACAATATTACCCTTGTCACGGGCCATACGCAAAATAACATCACGGTCTCTGTAATTCAACAGGCGCGCGATAATCTGACAAGGAGGAGCGCCTGGGACAGGCCTCGCCGCAAGGGAGCGATGTGCCTGTTCGACGATGAACATGGGGGACAGCTGTTCAGTACCAAATATGTCCTTGATCAAGTTCTCCACGAACAGCTCCATCTTGCCAACATTCTTGGATTCTGTCAGTCCCGTAATCCGAAAGTTATTACGCCGGGAACGGGCCTCCAAGTCCTCGTTCTTGGCCTGGATGAGAGATAGGACCTTCTCCATGTTCAGCGTCTTCCCGGTGACCTCACTCAGTCCATCCTCTGTTGCAGACACACGCTGTTCTACCTCTCCCATACGGGTATTTTGCTTCTCCAGCTGCGCCGACATATGATCCAATCAGTGGTTCACGGCTGCCATCGTCCCCTCTATGGACTGTAGACTGCGCTGCATGGCCAACAGTGTTGTCTCAAGGGTGGGGGGCCCCGCAGCTGGGGCGTTGGCCTCCAAGTCCGAAGCCGCCCTTTGCGAAGATTTAGAGGATTTACGCGCCTCAAACGTGAGGCGAGGTTGGGTTTTATCAGTCCTCCCCATAATAGTGGCAGCCAATCCAAACGTGAGTCCACAGGCCACTGCACCCAGATAGAACGATCCCCACAGTCTGAGGGCCCAGGGATACGCAGGCCACCAGCAACGATAAGCAAACTGCTATTGAGCACTCCGAGCCACAGTAAAGAAGGTGAAATCCACCACAGCAGTGAGGATGCACCGCAACTACACCAGGTCGCGGTGACACCAGATGCGTAGGCCCCCCCGCCACAGAGCAGACCGCAACAAGAGAAACGCCTGCGTAGGGCCGTCTGTATCAGGATCAGGGATTCATAGAGGTGCTTAGCCTTTCACAAGAGAATCTCCAACCAAGTCAGCAGGTTAGTGGGGGGGAACCATGGTCCACAGCGGAGTAACCACGGCGGCCAGCAATCCAACTTCGGGCCCAAGGATAACAAGCAGCTGCACTGCACATGGAACTTCGGCAGCAGCCCCAATCCAGTGCCATTCGAGCTCCTCTAATGCCACCACGCAGGAGTGTAGTCAGTCATGCGGCCCCACGAACCGCCGCATAGTCCAGCCACCATCCAGCGCAGCCCACACCTCCCGCGCGCACCAGCGCCCAGCCACAGCTCACGGGCCACGGCCCGAACCCTGGCCCGCACCACCTCCACAGTCACTGGCCCAGGTCAGACCGCCCCCCCACTCACCGCCGCGGGCGCCGTGCGCACAGGAGTCAGCGCAGTTCCTTCCCTCAGCACAGGACAGGCGAAGCAGGATCCACGAGCCCCGACTCAGCAGGGGCACAGCTCCGTCACCTCCTCCGGCAGCAGGGGCACAGCCCACCTCGCAGGTCAGCGGCATGAGGAGTAGGCAGCCAGCGAGCCGCGAGCGTGCACCGCAATCCGGGCCAGCTCCGCAGGCAGCAAGAGAGTTCCCACCGGGTGCAGGGAGACACAGCAGCAGTCGCGGCGCGCCGACCTCAGGGCCGCGCGGCAGCCGCCATTTTGTACTGAGGCCGCCGGGACCAGGCACACCTCGTCAGCGGTCGCACCGGCAGTTTCAGGCGCCGAAATCGGCTCCCGCTCAGGCAGGATTCCCACAAAGGTGAGGAGCGCTCGTCTTCAGCGTTTATATGTCGTGCAATAGGCGGATATTGGGCGGATAAGGGCTCAGCCGGGCAGAGCCTCTCTAAAGAGCAGCCATCTTGCCGTGCGCTCAAGCCACGCCCCCCGGAGTGGGACGCATTTTGGCTTGCATTAGAAGGAGCATCCAGGAATGATTACCTACCACCTTAACATTCACCACACTGATCACTCAACGACCCTATCAAACATCTAATGGCAAATAAGGATCCTCTGTTCAACGACCTTATCAAACATCTAATGGCAAATAAGGATCCTCTGTTCAACGACCCTATCAAACATCTAATGGCAAATAAGGATCCTCTGCTCAACGACCCTATTAAACATCTAATGGCAAATAAGGATCCTCTGTTCAACGACCCTATCAAACATCTAATGGCAAATAAGGATCCTCTGCTCAACGACCCTATCAAACATCTAATGGCAAATAAGGATCCTCTGTTCAACGACCCTATCAAACATCTAATGGCAGATAAGGATCCTCTGTTCAACGACCCTATTAAACATCTAATGGCAAATAAGGATCCTCTGTGGAGCCGAAGAACCTGCACTGAGGAACCTGCTCACCAGAACCTCCTTTACATGAAGATGATGTTTAACCCTGGATGTCGTCCCGCTCCCCTTCTACTCCCCTAGAAATCCCCACTCTGGCGCTCCTTAGCCCTCCAGGTACCCATTGGATCAGGGCTCTCCCCTGCTTACAACCGCTGTCTTTGTCATTTGCTATTTCCCATGTTAGCCGCCTCCCACCAACGCACAGCATAGTTAACTACCCTATGCGCCTCCAACTCCCCTAGTTACAGTTTTAACATTATTACCCTGCTGGCTACACCTCAAAACATGCTCTTATCTCTGATATCCTGGACTAAGCTTGACAGACTTTTATGTTTAGTTTAGCTGTCTGCCCAAAGGTATTCACGTTGTAGAGAATATGTCTTGGTAACCTTCTCTATACTTTTTCACTTTTGGCTGACTATACAATGCTTGTATTCCCCCTGGTGATTTGGGATATGTAACGCCTGACGGAAGCACTGACATGGATACGGGTGTCTCTACTGGGTACGCTATGCCCCATATATTTGAAGTTTTGTAATTTCATGATGTACTATGGCATGTGGAGACTGACATTATAATGATTCTGGTACAGAGGGACTCCACCATCTGATCTTCTGATTATAGAAAGTTATTTGAAAGCCCTGAAGAAGTTCATGTTTATGGATGAAACGTATTGACTGGTAGAGAAAGAAAAATAAAGAAGACGTTTTTAAAAAAAACTGGATACTTTGGACTTTTCATCAGTAGGTGCACCTTAACATATTTTTTTTAATAAGTTTTTTCTTTGCAACAACCCCCATTCAGCGGCTGCTGCTGGGGTTTCTGTGCACCATATTTCACCTTATGGAAAATTGAAAGAGGTGTGATTCCCTGCTGTCCACTGTTGATTTTTGGTTTGTAATGCTCTTATTCCTTTTGATAAATATCAATAAAAATGGTTTGAAGAAACAAATTTCAGAATCCAGTCTGACGCCTTGGGGAAATTCTAAGGTGAAGAATCTGGCGTTAAAGTATCCACCAGAAAAAGCTTTACTGAAGGTAAGTAACTTGCTCATCAGATCAGAGTCTGGCTTCATCAAATCAACAGTTGTTTTAAACATCAGACGAATCTCTCTCTCCTTATAAAAATCTGCATTTCAGATGGAAGTGGTCTCAGTCAAAGTTTAAACTACATATAACTCTCCTGGATCTCGGGATGGGGAGATTAGCCCTCAAGGCCTTTTCCCACATGAAAGGAATTCCCACATCTTGTTTTGAACGGACAGGGCAACAACAATGTACTTCATTCTCCAACAAGGAAGCAGGAGGTCACTCCTGTTCTTGCTGGAGTCTCAAAAGCTGTGGCAGTGGTCCCTAATGTATAGGGAGGTCCCGGTAGAAGAACCTGTTCCAGGGTTGGAGAATACATGTGCAGATGCACTGAGCAAGAAAACGTTGGGCAGCTACAAATCAGAGTTAGACAGCAGACTTGCAAAGGTCCCAAAGTACCAACATTTGAAATTGCCACTTGGAAAGTGCAAAAAATAAGATTTTTCATTACAATGATCACAATTTCAGATGTACGAAGCACCATCAGTTTTAAATAGCAACTTGGTATGATTTACCTTCCCAATTTACCGGTTTCCAATTTGCAATTTGGTTTCAATCATAAATTGTGTTTCGGTGTGTTGCAAATTGCAAATGTTGCACTACAGCAATTGGTATCAGAATCAGGAAGGAGACCCACCCATCCGCCTTGCAGCCCAGAGGAGGTCGTAGGAGAGGAAATGAGTGCGGCAACTGGAAGGTAAAGTAGAAATGGCAAGCCAAGAGGTACAAAGAGAAGAGGGAGGCAAGAAAAGTCCAGTGATCAAGAACTGGAACTACAGAGAAGTGTGTAGTCAACCATGACTAGCTATTTATTTTGAAAGGGCTCATTGATTGTGCCAGAGACCACCAAGAGCATCCAAGAACGCATAAATGCTGTTGAAGCCCCTACTAGTAGGATGAAAGAGATATACAAAAGGTAGTATGATCTGTGCTCCAGAAGTGACGCTAGCCATCAGGAGAAAGGAAGCAGCTAGCACTGGAAAGGGACCATTCACACTGCCCAACCTGATAGAAGAGTCTACAGAGATGACTCTACCCTGAGGCTGTGTCAATGGAAAGTAAAATTGGCACATTTGCAAACTACCCAGCCACCACCAGATTAATGCCATTTTACCAAAACACGTTATTTCCCCTCCAATTACTCACCATTCTTGTTTCAGGGGCGATTGTGTACTAAACACTCATGCCACATGAGCCCATAGATATAGCCAAACACACATTGAAGCCATATTTGTCTATGCCCAGAGAAATGCATTATGGGACTTGTAGTACTTCTCCATATGAGCCTAGTGGTCAGCAAGTAGGGTGTGGTGAACAAACTCCTGTCCCACGCCCATCCATCCATCCAAAAGTAGTTTTCAACACCCTCAACATCAATGTCCTTCAAAACAACCATGAAAATATAGTCAGCTTGCACTTAGAGGTTCTGTGTTGTCATATCACATCTGCTTTCCAAACACGCAAGCAGAAAGAGGAGGCTGGAGATGTAGAGGAGAAGGGCAGGGCAGAGAGCACAGAATCCAAGCAAAGACCCATGTAAAGTCCTACATCACAGAACCACAATTCCCCAGCCTGCAACACAAACACCTGAAAGGCGAGTAGCACTTAATGCACATTCTCAAATACTGCTCCAAAGATTCATAATGCAGGGTAGATTTGGCATTAACCCTAGGGCAGCAATTACTCCTGAGGAGAGGTGTTCCTACCATAGGGGAGTTTAGGGCTCTTGAAGGATCAATGTTGGCTGTACAGTGCCAACATATGCAGTCTGTGGAGGCACTGGGATCTAAGGTGGGCAAGATGGGGCCCTGGAGATTCCAAGCCATGTCCTGCAGCACATATTTGCTCGCTGGACTTGTAACAGCATTGTATGGTGCTCTCCACAATGGAAGTCTGACCCAAACACTTCACAAATGTACTTGCTCAATAGATTACAAGGCCATGGGAGGGCTGAGAAGAAATTGGCTACTACAGCTGGTATCCTTTCAAGGAGGACTGACAGTGGCGGTTCCTTACTAGGGCCTTTAGGGCGCAGCCCTGCCTCCTGCGAGGCACCGCTTACTACTGCTTGCCTCTGCTGCTAATAATTTAACTTATCAGATCAGCCCTGTTCACCTCATCTCCAGGCTCCTTGTTACAGGAGAAGGAGAGGGGCTGAGGCACAATCAAGCTACAGTGTTGTTTAAAAACACTGCACTCTGTAGGTGTATGTCTGGATTACGTATGTGATGGCATAGTTCAACTACGATCCCCTTACACAGGTGCAATCCATTTAATTTAGCAGACATACTGTGCACACCTCAGGCAGTACAGTACATCTGCTAAAAATGACTGACTAGGCACACATCTGTACATCCCTAAGGCCAATGAGAATCCACACAGGAGCAGGGGCAGGATCCCCATGAAGATTAGAGCAGGAGGGCTCAGGAACCACAATGGGGTCATCGTGACCAAGAGTCCCGTCCCCAATGAAGTCTCTGCGATCAGAGACAAAGACGTGCGGAAACAATGCACCGTCACTTTCTGGCCGAAGGTACCCTACCCATGAGTAACTGTGTTTGTTTTCACACATTGGTGATTATTTTATCACATTCTGCATGCTGTAAGACACAGCTTGCCTAAGGGTTTTACTTTCTCTGGACACCAGTCTCAGACAATTCCAAGTACGTAAGGGACCCTTGTATTCGGTAAAGGGTCGAAACGTCATCAACACTTAGAATATACAAACAGCTTGCCATTTCATGGTTCACATGTACACAGGAAACTATAGGCCTGTTCTAAAGGATTAACTAATATGCAGTTTTTTGTACACTAACGTACCTTTCAACTTTCCCACACTGCCTATTCACAATTTTGGTTGTGGTTTCCTCGCATGGGGGTCACTTTGCACTTATGCCTTTCGAATACCCAATTGAAGATGTAGTTTAAGATATAAATAAATCAGTTCTTGTAACTGGAACTTGCTGTTCATATGTGTTTATATAAATCACATTAGCAACAGTAATTTCTGCTTTCTTCATTCAGTATCTTTCTTTGAATGGGTTCTGTGTGAACCACTGTGACTTTGTTTATTTGACCAATAGTAGAGAGGGCTTTCTTCACAGCGGTGCTTCGGATTGCAGCTAAGGCATTAGAATTACAGCTATCCCCCATTGAAACAAAGACAAATGTTCTGACTTAAATTCTGAAGCCTTGGCTAGTGCCTTCTGATCCCTTACTTCCTTCTAATGATACCCTCAGACACTTTGACCGCTTCTAGTTGAATCCTTGATTTTCCTTGCCACGTAGCCAGACTGGTAACACTGAGTTTCTCATTAAACACTATACCCCAGAAACCCTTATTGTCCAAGTCTCCCTCACTAAAGTAAAGCCACGCACATTTCCAGCCACTCCTTTGGATAGAGAATCCAAGGGATTGATGCTTTCAGCAAATGTATGCTTCCTTCCACCAGTCTTGCACTGTGGTCCGTGAACTCTGAGCTGCTACACACGTGTTCTTGGGACACGGCCATGGAAGTCTCGCCAGCAGTCCCGAAAACCTTTAGGGGCTCATTGGCTCAAACAGTACATGGTTACTGAACACTGCCAAATAGGTTATCTGTGCAGGTGTGGATAATACGGATTGTGCGGCTATGGTGGTTGGTACCAGTGACGTCCTTCGTAAACACACGTGGATGCAATTCACAGGATTCTAAGGCTACGTTCAGATGTCCCTAATAGATATGGTCTTTAATGGGTCCCACCTCCTTGAAGAGAAGGTGGGCTCTGTGCTGGAATGCTTTAAAGATAACTGAGCTACAGTGCACTCTTGGGGCTGTTGACTCCTTCCAAGCAGTTCCCGTATCCCTTCCAAACGTTTAAAGGCAATTCTAGAGGACTGGTGTAGAGACAAAGACAATTTTCTCAGCCAGTGATGCGGCAAACACCCCACTCCGTTCGAGCCCATCTCTGAGGGTCTGGTAGGTAACGTGCAAGCCAGCAGAGGCATCAGTCCTCCTATTCCTCCTCCTCTGCTACATCTGCCAACAAAGCACTTTAGTTTGTCATTAGCGGCACACGACCAGCCAATGAGGGCGATCCATTACCTAATTTGTAAACAAATAAGTGCCAGGGCCCATGTCAGGATGCCACTGCAGCTAGCACCACGTGTGGCCACTGCCAGCCCTGCCAATTACGGTACTAGCACAACTACTAACCATCACACTCCTGCAAGTGTGACAATTCAGAATGTTCCAGGCTGCTAAAGCAATTAGATTGGCTTGGGCAGCAGGTAATAGCCATATTTGATGTATACTGAATTGATATACAACTGTTGTTGTGCTCATCTAAACATTAGACAGACAGTGCCACCATGTGGCAGACTGTCATAAGTGCCAGTGTTGACAATTAATTGCCTTTGCTGAGCACTGGAAACCACCCGCTCAAATTGAGCACTGGGGCGATCCATCACGTTTGTTAGATGGATCTTACCAATTGTTCAAAATGGCTGTGCCCCGCCTTTTTTCTTTTCCCTGCCCAATATTCTTCCTACACCAGAACGAATTTCAGACAAGCACCAATCCATCCTTGTACAGGAGTTGTGCCTGCTACTCTTCAAAGGTTTCAGCGAGAGGTACCAGACTTGGAAAGAGACGGGGTTGTTACTCTTAGTATTCCTTATTCCGAAAGAGCCGAGGGGTCCTAGGCCTATACTGGACCTTCGACTCCCGAATGCCTTCCTACTGAAGGACAAATTCAAAATTCTTACATTCGTCCACATACTATCTGCTTTGGACCCGGGCGACTGGATGGTGTTGTTGAACTTCCAGTGCACGTATTTTCATTTACATGTCCTGCAGTCCCACAGGCATTACCTACAGTTGGGCCAGGAGCATTTTCAATTTGCCATGCTGCCGTTCAACCTCGCCAGCACCTGTTGTTGTTGATGAAAGTGATGCCGATGATCGTTGCCCATCTTCAGAAGTCAGAAGTATCAGTATTCATGTACCTCAGTGACTGGCATCGAAAAGCGGGCTCACCGCAGTCAGTCATGGGCCACCTCTTAACAATGGCCGACTGCTTGACATCATTGGAGTTCACTGTAAACGAGCCAAAGTCCCACATGGTTCCTTCGCAGTATTCATTCACTGGGGTGATAGTGGACATAGTGGAATTCAGAGCTTTTCCTCTGCAGCAACGAGTCCTGGACATTTGGGCTATGATCCAGATGTTTCAGGCACGGTCCTGGATCATGGTGAGTGCAGCTTTGAGGCTTCTTGGCCTCATGCACCCTCCTCATCAACTATGCCAGGTGGCACATGCGTGCTCGACAATGAAACTTAAAGTTCCAGTGGGCCCAGCATAAAGGCATCGTGTTGACACCATCCAGGTCCCAAGGAAGATGGCTCAAGATTTGCAGTGGTGACTCAAAGACCACCATTGGTCCAATGGCAGGCCACTCTCCCTTCACCACCCAGAGCCTATGGTGGTGATGGATATATTGTTGCAGGGCTGGCAGTGTCATCTTGTGGAGGTGGAGATCAGAGGACTCTGGTCTCTGGCGGAGGGTCAGCTCCACATCAGTCTGCTGAATCTGTGGGCCATCCAACTGGTGCCAAAGGCCTTTCTGACATCCATCAAGGGACAGCTGGTGCAGATTCTCCCAGACAACTTCACAGCTATCGGGTACTGCAACAAGCAGGGCAGAGTGGGGTCCTGGGCCTTGTGTCATGTGGCTTTGCATCTCTGGTGGTGGTTGGATCATCAAGGCATCTTCCAGGTTGTGAATCACCTGGCAGGGTCATTAAATACCAGAGCAGGAGAACTGAGCAGGCGTCGTCTGGCAATCACCAACAAGAACATGAGTATCAGCGATTCTGCTTGCTGGAGTTTCAACAAGAACACTTGTTAGGAGGCACATTCCAGTAGAATGGAGCAATTAACACCTGTACTCCTTCTCGCCACATCCTCTCCTGCCCCGAGTTCTGAAGAGGATCAAGAACAACTGGGCCCAAGTCATCTTACTGGCTTCAGATTGGTCCGGAGTAGTGTGGTACTCCTGAGCATGAACATCTGTCCTCCAGACTGTCACTTTCGAGGATCTCCTGTCTTGCAGCAGGGTGGGGTCCTCCACCCAAATCTACACAAAGTGCACCTTTTTGCGTGTAGGTTGAGCAGCGCTTGATTGGCCACCTAAAGTGGTAGATGCCATCCTTGATGCCCCTGACACCCTTCCACAGAATCAATCTATGCTGGGCACTGGAAAATGTTTGTGACACTGACCTCTTACATGCAAAGCTATCAGACATCCATTTGTTTGTCTTGTCTTTAGCCCAACGGGCCTTGCTGTGGGCACTATAAAAAGGTATTTGTCTTCCCTTTCAGCCTATCTATTTTTAATAGACCAACCCTGTTTAAATCATCTGATGTGATGAGGTTTATAATAGGTTTGACTCACATGTTCCCTACCACGCTGTTTGTGATGTCACAGTGGCACCTTAACCTGGTCTCAGCTTTCCTCATGTATATGCCCTTTGAGCTGATGCATAGCAGTTTGCTGTCCTCCTGACCTTGAGAACTATCATTGCAATTATGTCAGTTTGTCATGTGAGTGAACTACAGGCGTTTTCAGTGCGTCCGCTCTACACTTCCTTTTCCTAAACAAATTGGTGCTGAGGACACGGGGTCTTTTTTTATCAAACGTTATGACTTCTTTCCACCTGGGGCAATCCATCAATCTACCAGCATTCTTTGCTCCCCCGCACTCTCAAAATAGGAGCAGAGGCTCCATCAGTTGGACCCTAAAAAGGATTTCAGCTTTTACATCAGTCATACCAAGACTGATTGAGTGGACAGTAAGTTTTTTGTGTAGTTCTCTTGGGTAAAGAAAGGCAAGGCTGTGCAAAAGAGGACCTTGATGAGATGGACAGTCCTCTGCATTAAGATCTACTGTGCAATGGGCAAGAAACAGCCTCCAGAAGGTCTAAGAGCTCATTCCACCAGAACTAAGGCCGGTACCACTGCGTTGGGACACAGAGTGCATGTCCTTGACATCTGCCAGGCTGTGACGTGGGTGTGGGTGCATACGTTCTCGAAGCACTTCTGCCTTGATGGCCGGGTCCAGTGGGAAGGACCTTTCACCTTCTCAGTCCTGCAAGGCTTCTTTGGTGTGAGCCCACTCAACAGACCCTCCACCTTTGGAGAGGTAATGCTTTGGTATCTATTGTAAGGCGAGGAATCTGTAGTGAGTAGAATTCATCAGAAGGACAAGTTACTTACCTTCGATAATGCTTTTTTTCTGTTGGATACTCTTTCTAACTGCAGATTCCTCACTGCACTCCCACTTCCCTGTTCTGTGGAGTGGCCTCTTTTAACATCTAAACAGATTCCACGTTAGTACTCAGCACAATGTAACCAGCAATTGTTTGCGTGCTCAGAATGGGTAAGATAAGAAGGTGATGTCAGCAGACAGGGACAACCCTTATACGCATCTCTTCTCTCACTGCGGTGGTATGGAGCGGCACGATGCCTGCTAGTGATGCGCAGGAGCGCTGCTGTAAACAGTCTTCGCATCCAGTCTGATGCTTGGGGATTTTGTTTTTAGGTGAGGAATATGTAGTTAAGTAGAATATTGAAAGAAAGAGCATTACTGAAGATAAGTAAGTTTTGCTTCCTCACAGAACAGGTAGAACATGGCAGCAGCAAAGAAAACTTCCCTTTTTCACAAAAGACATCAAGTGCCATCTTACATTCCCTGCAGAAAACATACAGTATCGACAACCTGTGCAAACTTTCATCATTCGCAGAACATGTACAGTTAAGACATGAGTGACATGTAAGTAAGAGATAGATCTCTGGAGCATGTGCTTTACTCACTGAGAGTAATGCATCGGTGGATATGTCAGTGCACATGCGAGTTCTAACACCATTCTCATTCAAGTGATATTCCATATCCACATCCTGAATATCCCTCTGCTACCACTCGGTTTTAAAATCGCAGACACGCACCTGATGTTTTGCAAACCCAGCCTTGGTGATGCACCTGTTAAAAATTACTAGGGACTACAATGCCACTGACTTTCACCTCTCTTGGTGTTGCCTTCTTGATTTGATTTTATTCTAAGGCGGTGATCACACCACTTGCACCCCATCAATATTTTTCTGTTAAGGTTCTTCCCTGTTTAATACTGGAGTTACGAATCTTGCAATCGATTAATTCTCAGTGTTGCAAGGGGCTCATTGTATCAGATGAGCATCCTCTCTATGAGCAACATCTCAGAATATTTACTTATTTTGGTGTTTTATATCATGTCAGCTTTCGGCCACTTTGGAGCCCATACATACAATGAGCTACCAATGGTGGCAAAACTGGTTTATAGCCCACTGCCGAGGCCTATAGATTTGTTAAAGGCTCTGAACTTAAGTTATAGTCCTGAACCTCATATGAGGGCCTATAACAAGGAAGAGGGCCTTTAACAACGGGTATAGATCAAGGTAGAAAGGCTATAATGCTATTAGAACGTGCCACCCACTAAGGGTTTATTGTCCCAAATTAAACAGGGAGAAACAAAAAAGAAAAATAATGGAATGTTGAAACAGAAGGCCTGTACTAGCTATTATTGGCCCTGAGCCACTTCATTGTCTTCAATGGAGCTTCCAACATTCCAGTGTTCTAATGTTAATAATAAAAAAAAAATTATACAGTGCATTCAAAAGCATTTTTCCATTTCAAAGTGATGTAAATAGCAGGTGCTCCTGTTAGTAAACTCAATTTATTGATCTTAAAAGGATGAAAAGCTGAGTTGACCTGGTTGAGATATGAACTAGTGGCTTCCAAGTCTCAACAGATGTCAGCAGTGAGTGCTTAACATATTGAGGTGTTTTGCCTGGTTTGAAGGAACTAGGGTACAAGTGATGGTTATGATGGTGGTTGTGTACTTTGATCACTAGTGTTTTACCGCAGATGTGCTAGTGAGTAGGTTTGCGACTATTTACCTGTCAAGGTAAATTTTAGTATGTTTGGATTTTGTATAGAACGACTGTGCAAAAATCCATACAGCTGTGATAGTGTTCCTGTGTCTTGGGGACTGCATTTTCCAGCCACGGCTCGTGCAATGTACACGGAGGGGCCCCCGCTCTGGATTTTATCCAGAGCTCTCAGGCCTGAGTACTGTGCCGAGGGGGCCCCCTGCAGCTGGGGGCCCCCCACACCGCTGGGATGCGGGGGCCTGTGTTACGCCCCTGGCGGTGGGGCGGGGTGAGGGGGGATTTCAACAGATGGCGACAGGGAAAAATTAATTATTTATTTACTTTTTCCTCGTCATCGCCTGTTGAAATCCCCCCAACAGGCGCATCAGGCCTTTCCTGATGTGCAGACCAATCTACCCCCTGGCATCAACACAGGATCGAAGGGGGTGTCCGTTGGCTCCATGATCGAGCTACATTTCTCTTGGCCACTCCAAGGAAAAGTTGTTCGGCCCGTGGGCCCCCCCCAGTTCCTCCACCAGCCCCAGCAGCACATTACGCGGGGCCAAGTCCAGAGGGCATCCAAGAACCGCCGAGAGCTCCTGACCCACCCTGTCCTAGAAGGGACGCAGCGCCGGGCAATCCCACGCTACATGGAAGAAATTTGCTGCTGGAAGTGCACATCGCATGCAAGCACATTTACTTTATTTAAGGAATCCCTTATACCAGCATAGCTCCATCCTGTATTTTTAACTATCTCAAGTCTCATGCTTGATCTTAAACCTGATGGCTAGCCCTACATCTGCGTCTTGATCCTGACTAAGGGGAAAATACTAACATTTGTTCTATTGGCTACACTCCCTGGTCATAGTGGTTGCTGAATAGCTTTCACCCCACACTTAGACTTCAACGGGTGTCTAGTTACAATGCTACATTGCGCCCGGCTTCCCATACTTACGTGCATTTTGGAGTCATTTTGATTTCTGACTTGTGCCCTAAAAAGTTAGGCCTTTCCATGTTTGTATGTATCCATTTCTTTTGAAAGCTCCTCCACAGTGATCACTTTGGTGCTAAATGGCTTTTAGGTCTATAGCCAGTTCCACTTTCCTGTGTTGTTTTTTTCTCATCTTTATTTAGCTGTTACTGTGACTTTTGAAGTATCAAAATTGAAGCTCCTTCAAGGCTCCATACTTGATACACTCCGAATTTTGGAACTAAGGTAAGAGTCGGTAAAGAAAGAACAATGACTTCTAGGTGAGTTAAGACATACTCAGGTTCCTGGTCCTTGCTTCATTGCTCACTGAGGCCACACCCCTTTATGCTGCAACGCCCACCTTAAGAATCAGTGTGCGTTGTTAGCTGTCTGAATACCAGAAAAATTGAATTGTGCTTCCAAAATGGAAATCTGTATTTTAATGACCAAATCCTGTATTGTGCTGGATTGGTTTAGATAGCTTTTGTGCAATAATATTATACATTCTGTCCCATTGCCTTACTCTATGTATAACTCACACCTTACTCTTCGTATAACTCCATTTTCTAGGATTATAGCGCCAATGGACACGTTAACATGTGCTAAATAAACTACATTTTCAGGGAGCTGCATTTAATGCTCCTAGACTCTCAGGAGCTGGATGACATTCCGCTGGAAGTCGAATAAACCTATGAGCTGCCCTTATCTTAAGGCAGGGTTCTCCAAAGTCAGTCCTGGAGGGCCGGATCCAAGCCAGATTTTTAAGATAACTAGATTTATCTAAATGGGGATATGCTAAAAATCTGGCATGGATCCTGACCACCAGGACCGACTTTGGAGAACCCTGTCTTAGAGCAAGAATGTACCTCGAGTCAAGCATACCAAAACAAGTAAGGCTGCAGTCTCCAAGTCTCCAAGACCTCACCAAGACAGAGCTCAGCTCAGGGGTGAGATGAAAACCATGCAGCATGGCTAGGGTAGGTATTTTGTATATTGTTTGAGCTGGAAGCACGTGCAGTAGCGTTTCATTTACTAACCCTGCTCAAGCTTTTCAATCTCAAGACTGTGGGGCATATTAGCAAGACCCACGTTAAAATTATCGCCGTTTTAGCGGCAGGAAACTGCCGCTAAAGCGGCGATAATGAGGCTTGATAATATGCGTTATGGAATTCCAATAGAAGCCCAGGTTAGATGTGCAGGACGTCTAACCTGGGCTTCTATGGAATTCCATAACACATATTAGCAAGCCCATTATCGCTGCTTTAGCGGCAGTTTCCTGCCGCTAAACGGCGATAATTTTAACGTGGGTCTTGCTAATATGCCCCTGTGCTACTTAAACCTCCCAAAACATCTACCCTATGACACATCCTATTCCTTTTTCAAAATATCCCCTAACTCCACTCTCTGACTTATCCCAAACCTCTTTTACTACAATGAACTCCAAAACAACCCTTTCCAAAGTCTTGCTATCCATCCTTTATCCTACTCATCCAACTAGCAGGCTCTCTCACTCATCCCAAACCTCTTTTACTACTACAAACTCTCAAATAGCCCTTTCCAAACTCTTCCCTTCTCTATCCATACTTCACCGTAGTCATCCAACAAACAGGCTGACATGTCCAACGCTCCCAATAACAATGTATATTTCCCTGTACTAATCCATCACTAATCCACCTTGGGTTCCGGAGGAGCATGCTACTCGCTGAAAAGTGCTTCAAAGCCTCGTCAGGCTTAGTAAGCGCTATATAAATACAATTACCCCTGGGAACCACTGCTGTCTTCTCCACCATACACATGTACAGTTCTACCGTAAACAAACCACTGCCTTTTTATGGTCTGCCAACCTTGCAGAATCCTCTTTCGGCTTTAACATTGTGGCTGTAGCGCTGCGCATCCATCAGAAGGTAGGAGATGGCTGCTGCCCCTGGACAACTACAGGCTTGCATCTCCACAGTACACACTGTGCTTGAGAGTGGAGAAAAGGATGAACTATCCTCACTGATCTGTACTGTCTCTGAATGCACTGGTGCAGTACAGGGCGCCAATCTCAAACCCCAAAGCCTATACCCAGGTGAAGCCCTTGGTCTGCTGAAAATGCTGTTCATCCCACTCTAGCCCTTTGTCACTGTGACTGTGGAGAAGTAGGAAGAGAGAGAGGGATGAGCACTTTATTCTGTAGTGTCCCGTCTACATGGACTCTCAGGACAACTCCTTTCTACAAGAAAAAGACCATTTTCACCAATAAACTTTGGCAGTGTTTTTCACAGATTTTGTTTTGCGTCTGTAGAAAGAGGAAAGAATGGTGCAAAAAAGCAATGTATAAGCACGCACGCATGCATCATCACACTTGTGCATGATGGCATCATGATGCTGTAGCCATTTTGTTTTTTAATTTACTGTTCAAAGATGGCGGTCTAGCCCTTCCAGCTTTAAATTTAAAAAGATGTGCTAAAGCATGTGTTTAGAGGAAACGACTTGGCAGCAAATAGTTTTAAAAAATTACATTTAAAAAAAACAAACAGGAGGGGGTACAAAGGACGAGTGGGAGTGCAGGCAGAGCAACATCTGTGGCAGCAAACTGAGAGGTGTGGGAGCTTCCATAGGTGACGGGGTTGTGAAAAAAAAAGAGCGGAGGGGGGTGGTGAAAGCAGCAGGAGCTTGGGTGGAGAGCAACTCCGAGAGCACAGGGGTAAGGTGGGTGGGGGTGTAAATGGGGAACCAGCACCCAAGGGAGAGGGCGAGAGCACAAAAACATGCACTCCCATGGAGTTTTAAAATAAAAGAAGGAAAAGAGTAGTTCCCTAAATTTAAGCAGCTGAAGGAGACAAGTCATCCACTCAAAACATGGTAAAGAAGAAGTGTTCTGGAGGTGGGACAAATAAACAATAGAGAGGAAAGCCACCAAATAAAAAGCAGAGAAATAAGATAGATAAGAAATCCATCCAATTGAGAGCAAGCAGCAGACCCAAAGGTCACTGCATTTATATATTTTAATGTACAGCAGACAAGGTCTTTGACAACAGACAACCAAATCTGTATTCAGGCGAGACCTAAAAACTTTGCCTCATCATAGCACACTGCCAGAAAGAGCGAAGAAGGCAACAAATTACGCCAGTGGCGTAACGAAACTTAAAGGGCCCCCCCCTGCAAGGTACATCAGGAGTTCTCAGGCCAAGTTACTATGCTTAGGGGGCCACCTGCAGCTCGTGCCCTCCCCCGCACCACGGGGGCTGCGGGGGCCTATGTTGCACCACTGAAATAGGCCCCTGCATGCCCCCCAAAATGACCTTGCTAAAAAAGATAAACTTCAAAATGAACTGGACCAGTTTTTAGAACAACAAACCTTCTTGACTCACCTAGCTTTAATAGACATGAGGCGGGTGATTTTTTTAATGTAATAACAGCAATTGTTTGTTAACGTCAATACCTTGACTGCGCCCTTCCGTATCAGACTATGGCCAATATATTTATCTCCAGTATTGAATTCCCCATAAAAGCGGCAGATAGACAGTAACTGCACTGGAGTGTGGAGCTGGCCCACTGGAACACTTTACAGAGTTGGGTGCTGGCCTGCGGCATCCGTTCACTAAAATCACAAGGCTTCTGAAAAATCTTGGTGTTGATACCAGTAAATTTAGCAAATTGAGAAACCCCTTCTGCAGCCGATTATGGGTTCCAAGGACATGGAAGCACTTTACATGAATACCAGATTACATTACACAAAGTCCGATTCATTTCATTATGAGCACAGGAGTTTGTTATTTGCCCAGAATCAAAGGATGTTGAGCTGAGGCTGGGACTCGAATTTAGTTCCCCGATCCAAAGTCGGCAGCTCTGACCCTTAGGCCACATTCATATTTCTTAATTTGTATGTCATACACAAGTGAGAAAGTCATACACAAGTGTTATGGTTGTGTAGGACTGCGTTTAGTGAGCCCATCTGTCTCGAGAGGGCTTTGTGAAGTAAAAAAAATACCACGGCTCCTGACTCACGCACACAAGGCTATACACAACCAAGGACCTGCCTACCTTAATCACTGCCTGAAATTCCACCAACCGTCGAGAAGACTACGCTCCACCTCCCTTTCACTTGCCCATACTCCCCGCATCTACAGAAGCAGAAGTGGAGGACGCGTCTTCTCCCTCATCGCAGAAAAGACTTGGAACAGCTTCCCCACACACCTCTGGACCAACACCTCAATTCCGGAATTCCGAATGGCCCTCAAGACCAGGCTGTTCGAATAAGCCTCCGGGGCCTGCAAGCGCCTGGATACCCTATCGGGTGACTAGCCACGCTTTATAAATCCTGATTGTTTGATTAACAAATACTGGAAGGTTCACTCACAATCTTACTTGGGAATATTTGCAAGGCTCTGTTTTAAAACTGGGCTTGGGGAGATTGTTCAGCACCTTTGTACTAGTGCACAAACAGGGCTAATCCTTTTAAATATTACTTACATATAAGCCAGGACATCCGCAACCCAACAAAAATGGGATCCTGACCCACAGTTTGGGAAAAGCTGGACTAGAAACTGAAACCACTACTACTGGATAGACTGTAATATTCAGTTTATTTTACATGTTTTCTTTGGTGACATTTGTCTGGTTTGTCAAGCCAATAAAGAAGAACGTGTTGGACTGACACTGGGGTGGGTTCTTTCAGTGACAGGTGCGATGTCAGGTTGATAGCCCTTTATAAGCTGGGATAGCTTTAATTGATTAATGCACCAACTGCACAACATTTGGGCCCAGATTTGCTCAGGCCTTGTACTAGAGCTAGCGTGATGTAAAGTGGTGCAAAACAGTGCATACTATTTGCTACTGAGCACAAAATTGTTATGTGCTAGAAAGGTGCCCTTTGCATCAAAGGGGTGCCACTGGGGCAGATCGACGCAAACACTCCTAGGTTTTGACAAAAAGCCTGTTCTGGGTTCCCCCCTTGTACAATGCAGGGCCGCAGATTTGGATGGTGGTCTGGTCTGCGTTGCATGAAAATATGAGTAAATCATGTCCTTTCTCTTTTGGTGGGAGACCGAAATGTGTGCTGATTAACCTAAGTTCAACAAATGCATGGGAAATAAAACGTGAAAATTAACTTTTAAATGAATCCTACAAAGCATTTTAAATTAAGTTACTTCATAAAATAGGTTTCTAATATTGAGTTTTTCATTCCTTCATTAAATCCGTAATCGATGCAATCTTTTTTTATTTTTAACCATTGCATCATGTTCCCCACTGGACATGCATCATCACATCACATGGTACATTTCAATGTTGCTGTAGCTCAGCTGCTGAGCAGGCCGCTTGCTTGTGGCTCTAAGGTAATGCAATGCAGATTGCGTCACGAATCCTTGCAATAATTTGAGGATTACGGAACACTGCCCTGAGGCTTGTGATCAAAAGACTTTTCTGTTCCCTTGTTGAAACTTCATCATGCTTTGCATTTGAAAATGTATAAGGTTGCTGTCTGAAAAATAAACCCAGGATTACTTTGGGTTCTGGGATGTGCGAGGAGCAGAAGGCATGCCATTAATCTGAGCCTCTAGGGGGAGAGCTGTTCATAACCCATGCCCAGGAAGACTGTGGGAATTTCATGTTTGTTGGCTGGGCAGCCCCACTCATGTCAAAGCGCTGCTACTAGCAAATTAGGTTTCTCCATATTTGTTCTGTAATGTTAACTGCCTCAAAGCTGTTGTAGTGTTTCTTGCACTCTTTGAAATAAATTATTTTGTTATGCATGGCTTCCATTGGAAGTCTCTGTCGTGGACAACTGTATCGAAATCCGGTTATTCACTGCTGTGACGTAACCACAGTGGATAAAAAAAATGGTTACCCACTGTGTTGATGTCAGCAGGGGAAGAGTTCGCTTCCCTGTGTTCTGCCATATTTTACTGGTCTCAACACCTGAGCGGGATTGTGGTTGTCGGTCTGTCTCGCTTCTTCCGCCTCTCGCAGGTCTCCCCAGGCCTGAGGGAGGCAGTCAGAAGAAGGCTGGTGGCAATGTGCTTCCACCATCTGCCTTCTCTCCTGTCTGCAGATAATTGCTGACAAAAAAAACAAGCCACGTTGAGCCATTGGCAGCCCACAGCCAGCTTCTCTGGATAGGGAAGGGGCAGTAAGGCACAGAGTGTGGTGGAAGAGGGTGGCAGGAGGACAGGTCTTTATTTTTATAATTAGGTTTGGGTGTGAGAGGGTTGATTTCAGATGGTGGTGAGGGTGGATGACAAAAGGCTAGGTAGTAATCTTTAGGTCGCAGCCTCCGCAGCGGCCGGCACAGGTAAACGCGGTGGGGCGGGGGCGGTGCGGGGAGGGAGGGGGGGAAGTCGACAGACGACATAATCGGTATGATTAAATAATACCTCGTTGTCTGTCGGCTTCCCCCCCGGCCGAGCCCTGCCCCTCCCTCCACGCTTACCTGAGCTGGCCGCCGCTGCGCAGCCTACTAGACAGCACAGCTGTCTGGTTTGCTAGACATCTTAGGGAGAGTCAGAAAGTTGACCTAGGAATGCATTCCGCCCATTACTTACCAGTGGCTTTGTGAATTGTAACTCACATTTTCTGGCTTTGTATTTGCTGGCTTTATTTGCTTTAGGCTGTCCAGCTCGAGTTCGTCCCTCCCGTTGCCAAAATCTTGTTTACTGTATTCTTCCATGAACTCACTTTCTGTAAACAGGCCTTTAAATCTTCTTATCTTGTCACATTTGGTGTGCATTCAAAGACAGAGGTCAAATGTCAGGTTGTGTCTTCCAGGGAGCTTGGTGTTTATTTTTCTTTCTCTGGCTTCAAAGAGAAGATTTATGCTGGCTCTGGAGAAGTGCCTGAGGAATGCTGTACGATGTTATTTTTTTTTAGCACACTACAAAATGTAAATGCCCTTAAATGAACTGTGTTGAGGATCAAATCAATACACTAGGTGATGACATTTCCACATATTGTTTGAGCGCTGTATACTTCTTATCAGTAAAACTGTATGTGAGTGCACATGTAATGGTCATTTCAATTGAAGAAGTGTTGTCTGTAAAGGCAGAACGCTACCATACCATGCATTCTCCATGCCACTCTACTCTGCACCACTTCATGCCACTGCACCCTTCTCTTCACAACTCCACACTACGCCACTCCACTCCACTCCACACTGCGTCACTGCACTCTTCTCTGCACCCTTCTCTGCACCACTCCACTCCTCTCTACTCTACACCACTCCACTCTACTCTATGCCAATGCACACTAACCCACACTACTCTACTATGCACCACTGCACTCCTTGTCACTGCACTTTACACCATTCTGCGCCACTCCACTCTATGTCACCCTACTCTGCAACACTGCACCCTATGCCACTGCACTCCATGCCAATGCACTCTACTCTGTACCACTCCACTGTATGCCAGTGCACTCAATGCCAATCCCCTCTATGCCACTCTAATCTACTCTGCACCACTGCATTCTACTCTAAAACAATCTACTGTACGCCACTGCACTCGGCACCACTCCACTCTGCACCACTCTACGCCACTGCACTCTATGCCAATGCACTTTATGGCACTTTGCTCAAAGCGAATGCACTCTACGCCAATCTACTCTGCACCACTGTACTTTATGCCTCTTCATTCTAGGCCACTCTACCCCCACTCTACTACACTGCACTCCAGGATACTCCACTCTATGATCCTCTACTCTATTAAGCTCTGCTCCACTGACACTCTATTCCACTCTATACCACTGCACTCTACTCCACTCTGTGCCAATCTACGACACTCCACGCAACTCCCTCTATGCCACTCCATGCCACTTTACTCCACTCTATTCTATGGCATACCCCTCCACTACACTCTATGACAATCTACTCTGCTCTACGCCACTCAACTCTACAACACTGTACGCAACACCCTCAATGTCACTCCACTCTGCTCTACACAGGGCACAAGTCGGGGGTACACGCGGGTGGACGGCGTCCCCCCACTTTTTTTACAGGGTGGACACCGTCCACCCTGCTCATCAAAAGCTGGATACTCGAAAAAGAGTGCACCAACCAAGCATTTCCAGGTGATTGCGGCTGAATCCGGAATTTCTCAGTCTGCCGGTCACCACGCCCCTGCACTTAACTTTCTTAGATGGAGAAGTTGACTTGCACGCCCATCTCTCTGCGCTACCTATAACAGCTCTTGCCTTGCCCTTTGAACCTGCCCCAATCGCCTCGTATCCTTGCTGGGCTGCTGCTGCTCACCGGGGCGTGCTATGCTCCCTCGCCCCCCTTCTGCCGTCATTTATTGTTCCACCGCCGCCGGCCCGATCCCTCCTGCCTTTTGGTGGCTGCGCCCTGTATAATGCACTGAGATGGTGCACCAGGAGATCTGCGTGTACCAGGTAAGAATGCAAGCCGGGGCTGGGTCCCTGCCCTCCCCCTCAGCAGAATAGGGCCTGCCGGCCATCTCCAGTGCAGCAGCAGGTTGACTGCTATGAAGCGATGGATAGCGCGTGTGGTGTTTATATTCTATCTCTGAGTTAAATTCTGCTGGTGTCAGAATGAAAGACTCAGATAACACAGGCCTATCCTGAATTTTCCGTGAGTGTCGCGTGCATGTTGTGATGTTCTGTGCTCATTTCTGTACACACCGGAGTCCCTTCTATTTTACACAGTGAAGAGGGCAGCATCTATGTGTGAAGCAGAGAAGCACTACTGACAATTCAGCCTGTTTTACCGAGAAGCCCCATAGAATGATTTCATGTTTGGTGTTGATGCCAAGAAGCCTGGCATGTACCTGCTTCTCTGGTCCACGTTGTTAGATTTGTAGTGCAGTTGCTAAATGGTGGTGGCGCCCACACAAATAAACGTCTTGTGTGGTTGCCTCTCAATGAACATGGCTTTCAAAACAATATGGCAGTGGCTGGAATTGTTGCCTTTCCATAGAATCTAATATACCATATCATATTCTTGCAAGAGCAGCTACAGTGAATGTAAAGGTATTTCCACAGCCTTGCATGTGCCACATAGGTAGGTTATGTAAATAGTGTGTGCAATGTTTAGTGCGTGTTTTCACAGGTGACACCCAGCAAGTGTGGCCTTGCTCTTGAATTGCTGCAGGTTCAGCTGTTCAGGATGACAGAAGCGGTTCCAAGCAGGTGCCTTGGTAATCTCTAACTCCCTCCTACTGCTATGAACCCCCCCCCCCAAAAAAACTTCCTAGACCTTTCCCTCTTCTATCCCCCCACTATTATTTTTCAATCCAAATAACAGACTAACATGCCCACCGCTCAAATTAATTTTTATATTTACCTATCCTGTGATGTCACTTCCTGTGATGTCACACGCCGTTATGCCACGCGCCGTGATGTCACTTCCTGTGATACTACCTAACTTGGAGAGTCCCCCCACTTGTTTTTTTTAGGACTTGTGCCCTGGCTCTACAACACTCCACAACACTCTATGTCACTCCACTCTACTCAACCCTGACACTGTGCTCCACTCTACGCTTCTCAACTCTACGCCCTTCCACTCTACAGCCTCCATGACACTCCACAACACTGTACGCTACTCCATTTAAGTTTTAAAAGTGAGTTTACTGAGCTTGAAATAACATACATTAGAATAGTACAAAACAATAAAATAATGGAGGTAAGGGAGGAAAGAAAGACAAGGAAATTACAGTCTGTTTATTATCAAATATATCTATACGAATAAGTAACAAGAAGTAATTAGTAGAGAAAAAAAATCCAAATGATCAGAATGAGGAAGTCAGGGAGGCTGTAGAACTTCTTGGAGGTGAGGTGGGGGGGAGAAGTTTGCAATAGCAGGTTAATCAAGGAATTGAGTAACAGGTGCCCAAAGGTCTTTTTGTTTTAAAACAAGAGATAAAGGATGCATATATGCGGTATCCAGTCGATGATTGTGATAAACTGCATACCACCACACTAGATGAAAATTGTGTAGAATCTTTCCAATTGCGAGTTATTTGCTCAAAAGCAAGTGCTAATAACAAATCAAGTATCTGCATATTAAATGAAGCATTGACGCAAACTTCTGCTATGCTTCCCAAAAATATCTGGGATGTCTTGATTGATCTTGTGAAGGGCTTCTGGTGTCATAAGGAGTCTATTGTATATGAAAAAAAAGTGTTTGCATTGTGTTGGCTGCACTGGAAGAATTTCTAATTTCAATCCAGATTTGTTTCCAAGTGGATATGGGTAAATTTATAGAGAGTTTCTTCTCCCATGCAAGTACAGTCTTAGACTTAGGCCTAATAATGGGAGCATCCAGTGGGTGGGAATAGATAGTGGAAGCCTTAGGGTGTGTAGGTAGAAGAGTAGCTAATGGCATATGTGATGAAGTACTAGAGGAAGGAAAGGATTTGAAGTGATTCTAAGCTTGAGAAATAATGATGCATAGAAGAAGAAATTTGTTGCGAAAAGTGGATGGGAGACGAAAAAGTTCCTGACCTCGTGGAAAAGCAAGAAGTGATTCCTGATCAAACAGTTGATTAACCCAAGTCAGCCATTTAGTTCTCCATGAATTCCAATAAATAGAACGGTTCATTACTTGTATATTAATTCAAATAGCAGAATTGAGAAACAAGCCTAAATCCGTGGGAGAATAGGAACTGACAGAAGTTAACAATTTACAAGTATTTTTGATAATAGGAGTAAGAAGTTTCTGATGTTTTCACGTGAAAGTTAAGTATTCTAACAAGCATTGGCATAGCCAATAGGTCTCGCTTTTGGGACCTTATAAGTATTTAGTTATGCAGCACAATATCCTTGGTGCAACAACATCAACTGTTGTATGGCTAAACACTTATAAGGTCCCAAAGGCGAGACCTATTGGCTATGCCAATGCTTGTTATTTTTTGTTCTTGGGGGAAACCGGGCTAGTGCCAGGAGGGTCAAGGGTGAGTGCCAGGCCAGGGGGGTGAAGGGTGAGTGCCAGAGAGGTGAGGAGTGAGTGCCAGGGAGATGAGACGTAAGAGTCAGGAGGGTCAAGGGTGAGTGCCAGGGAGGGGAAGGGTGAGTGCCGGGAAGGGGAAGTATGAGTGCCAGGGGTGAGGGGTGGCTGAGGGTTAAAGTGACGAGAACAAGTTTAAGAGATGTGAGGTCGAAGGGGCGGAGAGGCTGCACACGGTGAGGATGTGAGGCTGGTGGAATGCAGGGAGGGAGTGTCGGTGGGCAGGCGGTTTGTGGTGATGCAGGGGTGACACTTCGAGGGCTGAGAGGAAGAGAGTGAGAGGAGGATGGGAAGAGACACCGCAGAGTGAAAGCAGTAGTTTAATGCAGGGGGTGGGGCTGTGAGGGTGCGCGGCCACGGAGGGGTGAGGATGCGAGGGGTGGCACTGTGAGGGTTAAAGTGACGAGAACGAGTTTAAAGCAAGCATAAACAAGACGCGCGGCCACGAGACACGCTCTGTGGTGGGGGAGGGGGAGGAGCAGACAGACTAAATGCTGCAGGGAGAGCTTTAACAAGCTGGTAACCTCTGCAACCGGCTCACAACAGGCCGGCAACGCGTCCCTGGGGGGCAAATTAGAGGTACCGCGAGAATGAAGTCAGCCCTCTTACTTAATCTGCGGCCGAGGCTGTAAAGTCGAGAGCGCATGCCAGCAGCCAGAGACTGAGGCTCAAAAATATGAACGTGAGGTCAGAGGTCGACGCCGGAGGAGCTGTTAAATGGCGACAGTTTCGGGTTTCAAAGCCTCCGGCATGGCGCAGGTGTGCTGTAGGGACCAGGAATCAATGCTGAAGCTAGCCAGAAGCTTTAAAAACAAGCATTGGCCACGCGGCCGTTAAAGTGACGAGAACGAGTTTAAAGCAAGCATAAACAAGACGCGCGGCCGCGAGACGTGCTCTGTGGTGGGGGAGGGGGAGGAGCGTTGAAGCGCGCGCTTGGGAGAGCAAGCCAGAGGAAAGCCAGATGGCGCCTGGGTGTAAGGGTGCCCGCGAGCGATGCGAGGAATGCGCGTTACTGTGCGTGTAACCGCACGCTCTAGGCCACACTAAAAGCTGTGGTCGGCTTTTTAAAGCCCACTCACTAAATGTCTCGCCAGAGCAGCGCATGCGCTGGCTCAGGCGAGACCTAAAAATGAATAAGTGGACAAAAATGCCAGTACCAAATCAACCCACAATGGAGTATATAGCGAGGAAGGAGCTATCCATTAGGAGTTTTGTCTTAATAGGAAAGATTTATAATATTTAGGGAAATCAGGGAAGTTCACTCCACCCTCAGCTTTAGGCCTCTTTAACTTGATTAAGGACATACAAGGCTTTTTATTATTCTAAAGAAAGGAAGATATTATTGAATGCATTCTCCTGACGGACTTAAGAGAGACATGCAAGGGTATATTAGAAAGAGTAAAAAGTATGATAGGAACCAACATCATCTTAATGGTGTCAAGTCGACCCCACCAAGACAGGTGGAGAGGATGCCATTTACTGGTTAGGGAGGACATTTTCTGAATGCAAGTGTCGATATTAATAGAAATGGAAGAGGTGAGTGATGAAGTGAATTGGAGACCAAGATATTTAAGTTGTTTGGATTGCCATTTAAAATTAGAGGAGGAAAAATCCTGCCTGAAGGTGAACTTGTTAAGGGGCAACATTTTGTATTTATCATCATTCAATTTACAACCGGAGACAGAGGAAAAGGAGGAAACTTCTGACGCAAAAGCAGGGAGTGAAGAAAGAGGTTGAGAAATAAATAACAAAATGTCATCAGCATACGCAGCTAATTTAACTTGTTGAGAATCATGAGTGAAATCGTGTATGTGAGCATTCTGACGAATCCAAGACTGAGAAGGTTCTAGTGCTTTATTAAAAAGGAAGGTAGAGAGGGGACAACGTTGACAAACTCCTCTGTGAATAGTGAAATAAGAAGATATTAACCCATTAGCACAAATGGCCGTCTTAGTAGAGGTATTAGGAAGATAAATTAAATATATGATTTTGGGCCAAAACCAAACCAGGCTAAAGTATGAAATAAATAAGACCAAATAACGTGATCAAAAGCCTTCTCGGCATCCAGGGCAATGGCTGCCATAGAATCAGGCAAACCTGTGGATCTAGAAATAATGTAAAAAAATTAACGGGTATTATCCGAAAGATATCTACCCTTGACAAAACTAGATTGCTCTTTTCCCAGGAGATCAGGGAGAAACGATTCTAACTGGAAAGCTAATGCTTTAGAGAAGATCTTATAATCCAAGTTGACTAAAGATATAGGTTGATAATTTTTGCAAAATTGTGGATCTTTGACTTCTTTTGGAATGAGGCAGATATAGGAATCTAAAAATGAGCCAGATGAGGTAGCCGAAATTGACAAAAGACTAAATTAACAAACAACTATTGGGAAGAAGCAATTTGGAAAAATGTATGTAAAATTCTGCTGTAAGAAAAAGCAGTGCAAGCTGGAATTCTGTTTGAGTGACATCTGACTCTAAAGAAGAGAGGTCTGCTTGAGAGGAAGCCAGTTTGGAGACAGAGGACAGATAACTTAAAATGTCAGGGTCTGAGGGGAAACATTCCGCTGTGTAAAGAGAAGTATAAAATTGTTGGAATTGAGCTAAAATGTCTTGGTCCTTATGATGTAAGGAGCCAGTATCATCAATAATTGATTCAATGAATAATTTGTTTTGCTTATCTTTAAGATTGTTAGCTAGCAACTTCCCAGATGTGTTTTGACCTCTGCAGTATTTAGCACTAAATTTGAGGAGATAAGAAGCAGCACTATCAGTAGAAACCTTCTTAAACTGGAGTTTGGCTTTAATGAGTTGATTTAGAGATTGTTGAGAATGAGAAGTATCATAAGAATGCTCTGGGCGTTTAATTTCACTGAAAGTTTGTTTAGACTGCGATTGAGATATTCACATTTGTTTTAGAAATAAAATTAATTATGAAGTCACTGGCTGAGGTCTTAAATGCATCCCATACAGTGTGAAAGGAAACGTCACCCATCTGATTAAGGAGAAACAAATCTTGAGGAAAAGTATTAAAAGAAGAAGTAAAAGTGGTATCCAGTAGTAATGAGTTATTGAATCTCCACCATTTAGGAGAGGTGGATTTGGGTAAGATGTCTAAATGCAGATACCAGGGCATGATCAGAAATTAAAATAGAACCAATATCCGCTGAATGCAAGGATTGAGTTAGTTGATGTGAAATAAAAACATAGTCAATTCAGGATTGTGTATGATGTACTGGGGGAAAAAATGTATAATCCTATACAATGGGGTTACATAGTCTCCAAGCATTCGCAAACGTTTTTTGCGCTTTGTTTGGTATATAGTGAGATAAGGAATTTCTGTCAAGGAAAGGGCCAGCAGGCATCTGGATGTTGCATGAGCTTCTGTGAAATCAGGGACCAAAATTGACAATGAGGTGCAATAGGACCATATATTTTGAAAAGAACAATTGGAATGTTATTAATGCATAATTTAAGTAATAACCATCTTCCTTCCTCATCTTTTTCCATAGAAATCAACTGAACTTGTGACACAATATTAAACTCCATGCTTTTTTCCCATAGACGGTGAAAAGAAAACTTCCCCCACCCATCCCTTCTGCAATTTCATAGATTCTATGTCAGATAAATGAGATTTCTGCAAAAAAGCTATGTGCGCATTGAGCTTTGACAGGTGAGTGAGAACTCGCTGTCTTTTGATCAGAGAATTTAAACCCCTGACATTCCAGGAGACCATTGTCAAAACCATTGAGATACGACGAATTGAGGATAACAATCAGACAACAATTGAAGGATTATATAACACACCAACATAAGTAATAAAGGAAATAATAGCTTAGGAAAGAGGAGAAAAGGTAGAGAATCCAAAATAAGAAAGGAAAAAACGAAAAGAAGGAGGGAGAAAAGAATGAAAATGAAACAAAGAAAGGAAAATAGAGGAAGTCCAGTGTTAGCATAGAGGAAACAGATCAAACAAACAACAAAAAAGCGGAACATACCTAACGATATTTTGATGAGGGGAGGGGGCGTTGATCGCATAGAGAAGACATTGTGTCCGATCCACAAGGGGGGACATGGCGCTGGAGGGACAGTGCAACGTAACTGGGAAACGAAGACAACAAAAATAGAACATCTGCAAGAAAAAAGAACAATGTAACATGTTAAGTCTAAAAAATACCATCATGCGATATTCTATATCAATAAATCAACATCACCAGTAAGGAAGGGAATATGAAAATGAATCGAACACTGTAATAAAATATAAACCCTTAATGGCGATAAATTAGCAAGCAGACTCAACAACAGAAGACTATCATGTTGAAGAAGTTGAAGGAGCAACATCCATAACACCAGCTCTGCAAGATGTAAGTAAATCCCTCAAACGAGATGGATCCTCATAGGCCGTTCTTTTATTTTTATACGTGACTTTAAAGATGCATGGGTGGAAAAGTCCTAACCGGGCTCCCATGGAACGAAGGACAGGTTTCGTGTTCAGAAAGTCTTTACGTCTGTCTACTGTGTTCTTGGAATAATTTTGGGATAAATAGATATCATGCCCTGACCAGGAAATCAATTTGAGACGTCTAGCAGTGGAAATAACTTGCATTAGTTCCTTATATTCCAGAAAGTACAGGATGACACCTCTAGGTCTCTTAGAAGGCGAAGCACTCGTAGGAGGGTGACCCAGTCTGTGAACTCTCTGAATGCTAAGTGGCAGACTTTTTGGTAATTGTAAAATCTGAGGCAGAAAGGTTTTTTAAAAAAGAAATGATGTCCGCCCTCTCTGTGCCCTCGGGAAGTTCATAGATGTGAAGATTATTCCTCTGGTTTCTGTTTTCAAGATCTTCGACCCGTTTCTGTAAGGAGGAAACCTGTGCCTGAAGAGAATTCACCTTGAGAGACGGGTCATTAAAGGTTGTAATTTGCTGCTCCGCAGAAGACATATGTTCTTCTATGACCAGCCATCTATCACTGAGAGATTGTAGTTTCGCATTAGTGCCTTCCATAAAAGGACGCAGAGCTCTAATTTCCTCCAACAGAAGATCTAGCGAAGCCACACATATAGACTTTGTAGGAGAAGGCAGGTCTTTTTTAAGCCTCTTAACTGGTGCCTTACTGGTTGAGGTGTCGTGGCAGTTAAAATAAAAAAAGAGGCTATACTGGACCCTGTATTTGAAGTAGAGTTCGCCATTGCAGTGAATACTAATTGCGTCAACGAGCGCCTTTGCGATGTGCCCAGTGGAGACTTAGTTAATGGATTAAGAACTTTTGACCTGCCCATATAGTAAAATCACACCATTAGAAATAAAGACACAGTCAGTGTAGAGCAAATATTACTACAGCAAAAACAACTCTAAAAATCATTCAGCAAATAGAGATGTCAAAGCAAATATGTCAGTGAAGAGGAGACCCAGAGGAAATATTGAACTCCACAGAAAATTTCCAGGCTCAATTTTCCAATAGATGAGGAAAAATGCCTTTAACTGAGGAAAATGCCTTTAAAAAAAAGTAATATATCTTTAAGAGAAGAAAATACCTTTAAGAGTCATTGTGTAGCATTCAGCTGCTATTTATCACAGTGCCTCGCCGCGCAGGCAAAATGGCGGCCGCTTCTGAGGAGAGGAAACGAGCTGCCCTAATAACATCATGCACGCCTTCCCGAGTTTTAAAAAGCATATGCACCATGCCCGCTATGCTTTACTCATCCATATCGGGTGATGAAAGGTGTCCAGGAGTCAGGAAGCTGCTGTCGCACCCCCACCACAAGCGCCGCTCCCCGGAGTTTCAAAGGAACACCGCCATCTTGCCCGTGCTGTAAGCCACGCCCCCCTGTATGCTACTCCATGACACTTGACTTTACTCTTCTCCACACCACTCGTCTTCTGTATGCCACTCCACAACGCTTCACTCTACTCCACTTTATGACACTTCACTCCACGCCACTCTCCTTTTCCCCAGTAACTTTTAGCCATGCTGAACAACAGTCACTCTAGTGTACAACATTGCTGAAACATATTGGCAAAGCAAATAGCGCTTGCATAGGCAAGACCTATTGTCTTTGCCAATGCTTGTTCAAATTTGGAGGGTGAGGGATATGTTGAGGGTGAGTGGCAGTAGACCAGGTTTTTTTTTTAATCGTTTGGGGACAGGCCACGTTTTGTACGCTCTATCATTACGCCAGCGTGCCTGTGAATATACTGTAAGGGGGAAATGATTTGGGGACGGGCTACATAATTTAAAATTATAGATAAGTAAAGAGTGAATGGCTGATGTTTTTCACCTTGAGGTTCTCTGTGACATCATAGAAAACTCAAGCTTCACTCTTACTGTTTATGTTATGTCACTCAGAACCCCTGTTATTCACAGTTACTCATTATTAATTCTATATGTTATGTACGTTCTGGTTGAGAGCTACTAGTGTGAACAGTAGATTCTAAATGCAGTAATTCATTGCTATGATTTAGCAACAGCTGTTAACAAAAGATGCTATCTACAGTTGCTACATCATAAATCATCATCAGGTGATGGCCTGTCAGTATTCTTCGAAGATAAAATTAATAAAATTATTAGTGGCCTAAATTCCAATATGGAAACAGAGATAGAGAAAACGATAAGTTGGAACGAGCAATAGAAAATACTCAGAAGGAGGGAATTGATAAAGAGATCAGAGTAACCCTTGAATCCTTCCCAATTCCTACAGAGGAGGAGTTTAATATATTAGCAGGTAATATCTCCTCTGGTTCTCCGTTGGACCCTCTCCCACATAAGCTATGGAAAGCTTTCCGAGTAGAGCTTTTCCCTCAGCTCTATCAAATTTGCTGCCAGTCCCTAATTAGTGGATCAGTCCCAGAATGCTGGAAAAAGGCAGTGGTGACTCCTCTGCTAAAAAAGCTACACTTGACCCCGACTGCCCATCAAATTACAGACCTATATCTCTGTTGCCATACCCGGTAAAGATCGTGGAAAGAGTGGTTAGCAAAACTCTCTCGAAATATGTAGAAGAAAACAATCTACTGGATGAAGTACAATTTGGGTTTCGTCCCGGCCATGGCACAGAAACAGCCCTGGTGACAGTTTTGGACGCTCTTAGAATGCGTGCCGACACTGGCCAAGCAGCTATATTGGTATTATTGGACATGTCGGCCGCTTTTGATACGGTCAATCATAGGACCTTGATTAAAAGATTAATGGAGGCTGGAGTTGTGGGAAGGGCACTGAACTGGTTTCGGTCGTACCTAACAGGGAGACAGCAGGCAGTGGCCATGTCACCTTTTATTTCTCACAGTAGCTATATAAAACATGGGGTCCCGCAGGGTTCAGCCATAAGTCCCATTCTCTTTAATATTTACCTGCGTCCACTCATGTACATTATTAAATCTTTTGGTATTGAAGTGGTTAACTATGCAGATGATACTCAACTTGTCTTCTCTTTTGAAGGGAATCAAGCAGTATCACTGGATAAATTTCACAGCTGTATGCGTGAAACTGCAGGTTGGCTTAGGGAGAACTCGCTGCAATTCAATGGAGACAAGACTGAGGTTATATACTGTACAGCAAAGAAAATACCCCGTCCATTGCCAGTGGACTTCTGGCCGGTTTCTGCGAACAATCCACCGCGGCCAGCCAAGACAGTGCGTAACTTGGGGGTGTTACTGGACAGTAATCTACAGCTAGAATCACAAGTGAATAAAACAGTGAATACATGTATTTCTCTACTCCGAGCTCTACGGAAAATACTCCCTCTTTTATCAATCTCGGCCAGACCCCAGGTGGTAAGGAGTATTATCATGAGTAGATTGGAGCTTCTTGGAGCACCGGTGGCTCTAACAAAAAGGCTGCAAAGAATACAAACAATCGCGGCTAAGATGGCACTAAAAAGACAACGCAGATCTTCCGCGTCGTTAGCGCTGCCATTAGATCTCCATTGGCTGCCTATTCTGCAAAGAATTCAATTTAAAGCACTTTGCATTGTTCATAAGGCGGCACACAAAATGGGGCCTAAACCATTACAGAGAATGTTTACTTGGTACTCCCCAGCTAGAAATCTTCGTTCCTCAGCAGCCCACCTAGTATGTACCCCACGAGTTAAGAA
Organism: Calotriton arnoldi; assembly: GCA_963921515.1. Taxonomy (NCBI): domain Eukaryota; kingdom Metazoa; phylum Chordata; class Amphibia; order Caudata; family Salamandridae; genus Calotriton; species Calotriton arnoldi. The sequence continues at coordinate 5,094,793 of CAWUFW010000162.1, read as the reverse complement.
AACCCGACTAGGAGGTAGATCATTTGGCTATGCAGCCGCAAAGCTATGGAATGAACTACCAAGTGAACTCAGACAGACTGACGACTTACTGCAGTTTAGAAAAAAGCTAAAAACCAGGCTCTTCCCAAGAGAATAGCCTTGAGAGACCTGCTCGTGGTGATTCATAATTTTATAGCTGCACAGTGACTTAGGTCATCCCAGCGCCAGGATGCCCGTTGGGTGACAGCTGCGCTATATAAATGCAACTAACATAACATAACATAAAGGAATTCCAGGCCACACTGAAAAGCCTTGCTAATGGAGAGGGAAGGCACAGAATGTGGTCGGGTGAGTGGCAGGAGGCCCGGTGGTTTTTGTTGTTTTTTTTTTACATGTAGGACAGGGAGGAGAGACCATGTTATGTATGGCTCCCTCATTGCTCCGCTACCCCTGTGTAGCAGTTGAAAGCAGGGGCAGATGATTTTGGGGGCCATGCATACCATAAAATTATAGATGGGCAAAAAGTGAACTACAGGAATGTTTTTCAACTTGGGGTTCTGAGTTAGATCATAGACAACTCGAGGTTTGCTTTTGTTTCTAGTTGATGCCACTCAGAACCCCTCGGTGAAAAACATTCCTGTAAATCACTGTTACCCACCTATAATCTATATGTTTTGTATGGCTTTCACTGGAAGTCATCAGAAGGAATAACAAGATTGTAAACCTGGATATTCACTACTACAACATGGCAACAGCAGTTTACTGCTCAGTGCTGCGCTGGTGAGCACAGCTTCAGGTGGGGATGCTGATGGAAGGCACAGAGGATGGTAGGGGAGGGTAGGAGGAGGTTGGGTTTGGGTTTTTTTTTTTTTGCATTTGGGACATGGAGGAGAGGCCATGTTATGTCTGGCTCTCCATTTGATGATTTTAGGGGCATTCATAACATAAAGGTATTGATAGGCAAAAAGTGAATAATGAGGGTGTGTTTCACCTCACGATTCTGAGTGACATCATAAGCAACACGAACTTCGCTCTCATCTATTTGATGTCACTTATAACCCCTCAGTGAAAACCAACCCTGTGAGGCACTGTTACCTATCTATAATCCTCTGTGTTGTCTATGGTTTTTATTTGAAGCCCTTGGAGTGAATCAGGAATTCAAATTTTTGTAATTCAATGCAGTGACGTCTCAGCAGTGGACAATAAAGCTGTTTTTTCAGTGGTTGACACAGGCCACATCAAGATATCACAATGCATTATATCACGTCTCTGGACAACACCAGAGATCCTGGGACTGCGCAGAGAATTTGCATCCCCGGACAGCTCGAAGAACACTGTACTGACATACACTGCTTATGGCTGAGGAAACTGACTGATAAAAATGCAGTGGCTAAAGAAATGCTTGCTTATATGTGATGGCTTCAGGAGTGTATTGGTAGTGGCATTTATTTTATTTTTTATAGTGCAAACAATTGCTTGAGCAATTTAGTTTCAAGGCACTTAACAAAACAAAATAATATGTGCAACACAATAAAAAAGGTAAAACAATAAAAAAGTAAAATATCTGACAGATAAGTCTAAAACGACTAAGTGACTAAATGCAACTTCAATGTATACTTAAGTGGGGTAAGATTTAGTGAAACAAAGTTGCACCGTCAGTTGATTCCATAAGAAAGTGCCAGTGATAATCAAGCACTTAACACCCAACTTGGAGCAACACCATTTGGCGACAATCATTTTAGGGTTTTCGCTGAGTGCGAACACTGTTTTTGTTTGCAGGACCTGGACACTGTCCACTTTGCCTGAGTACATTTCTATGCCATAAAGAGAATATTCATCTTGCTTCATTTCTTTAGCTGGAGCCACCCAGTGTACAGGATTGTTGCTTATGGAATTTTGTATAGATTGTAATGTTTAATTTTTACATGTTTATTTCTCCAGCACTTGTCTGCCTTGTCATGCCAATAAGGTATACAGCTCTGGACTGGCACTGGTGCACTAACTTGTCTATGTATCTACAAGTTGCACACACAAGAAGGGATACAATTACAAAGAAATTTGTGTTACTTTAAGCCAAGTGCATCATTTGGGGTGAGCTGTTTTCACTGTTTGATACCTGATTCATTCTATTTGTTGTGTTGCACAAATCTAACCTATGATACTACACTGCAACCACACAGCTTGATGTGGCAGCCAAAGTCCAGTGCTAAATGAGAAATGCGGGACAGGTAAACTGATGTGTGTGTCGCGCCTGCAACTCAGTGAATGGTGGAAATGCTCTTTGGTGTCAAGTGCTTGGTCGTGGCTCAGAGGCTCACATGGACATCCTTGAAAACCAGTCTGGGGTTGCTTGTGCTCCCTTCTGCAGGGGGCCTCACCTGCCACTTTGGGATTGACTGTTCCCATCAGGAACAGGGTCTGTACAGATTTGCACAAGGTGGGCCTCTGTCTAAAGCATGGGTACTCACAAACTTTCTCTCGTGGGCCAACATTACAGTGTGGTTTGTGGCTGAAGGAAGCACCGGTTGAAAGGGGGTCAGTAGGGGGCGGGGCTAGAATAAAGAAAATAATCACCACCTTTTTAAAACATTAGTAGACAATTCTACAATGCTGTATTTCAAAAGCAGATGTAACCACAAAGAGCACATTTTGATAATACATTTTTATTATCAGACAATAGCAATCTTAAGAGGCATCGCATGGCAATTCTCATTTACCAGATCTTCAGCACAGGCCCAATGAAGCACAGGTTTAACAGTCCGAAAAATAGGTCAGTAAAAGACAGATATACTGGGACCATTTTTTACATTTCATGTCTCCTTTTAGTGTCCTGTAATCTGGTACTCTGTCTGAAGCGGCAAGTCTTAAGAGCTGATCCAGATGTAAGTCTGTAATCTTATTTCTGATGGATACATCTGCCTGTGGATTCCACACCTTTTGAATTATCCCAATGCGCAGCATTCCACGGAAACTTTTCTCCTCAGCTCTCTCACATCGACAATGACGTCACAATGGAACGGCTTCGCACGCGACTACACGTGACGTGATCAAATCCATAAGAAGACCTCGTAGGCGTCGGACCAAGATGGATGCCTGAGCTCTCGGCTCCGCCGCTACCGTCCCCCTAAACCCAACATCCTGACGTTATCCTGCCCCTTATGGTCTGCGACTGGAAGCAGAGAGTAAGCGGTGCCGTTTGCTGAAACCCCAACTTTCCGACGCTGCCTGGAACTGGAGACACAGGCTCCGATCGTTTGGGCCTGTCCACTAGTTCCAAACCGGGGACCGAAGTGGGAGGACGACGGCTGGGGCACGAGGAGGAGTCGGCTGCCCGGACCGGAAGTCGCCGGTCGGAGCGCGTCTCCCAAACTTTGCTAAATCTCGCCTTCTGGGGGGGCACACGGACTGCAGCTGGGGCGGCGGAGAGAACCCTCCCCGCCCCTCCCCCCTTGGTGCCCCATCTCCTCCTGGACCGAGTGTGGAGGCGGCGGCACAAGCGGCGCATTGGGATCGGCGTGGCGGCTTGGTGAGGCCGGAGCCTTGAAGACCTACCAGCGGGGTGGGAGCGAGCTGCATCCCGTCTCCCCCCCCCGCCTCAGCGGCATTTGTTGAGGGGGTGCGGCTGGGGCCAACACTGAACTGCCTCTTTTCCCGCGTCCTCGCATCGGCCTGCCTACAGCCGATCGCGTCGCCCTGGCCGGGGGTGCAGGTGCGCAGCACGAGTGGCGTTTGATCGGGGCCAGTCAGAGACGGTCTACCTGTGTACGAGGAGGCTGGGGCACCGCAAGAACTGCGTGCCTCCTGTGCTCCCCGCTCCCGACCGGGCTGACCGCCCGCGCTGGTCTAATCCGCGCGCGGCGGACTTTCCATAGTTGCTGACCCTTCAACTGTTCGCAGCAAAGGACCTTGTCCAGACACCACCTGAGTGCCCTGAGATTCAGAGGGCTAATGGCGAGTAAAACAGACACGGACAAGAGCCAGGCCAAGGTGTCCAAAGGGTCGAGGCAGGTCCAATCGAACAAACTGGACCGCTATACCCTGCCCAAAGGCTCGCCGATGGATCCGCGTCACGCCCTTAAAGTGGGGGAGGTCTCCGCGAGCCCCACTCCGGAACTGACCCTGCAAGATGTTGTGGCCGCCATAGAAGGGGTCAAATCTTCCCTGGAACACAAAATGGACACCATCTCCATCGAAGTGAACCTCATCCGGGCTGACCTAACTAAAATGAATGAAAAAGTCAAATCCCTGGATATCAAGACGGCCAGTCTGACGGACGACGTGTCGCAGCTCCAGCAAGAAGTACGTGATCTTAAATCTTTCTGTGAGACGGCCGAACGTAAACTTGACGACTACGAGGGAAGGTCTAGACGCAATAACGTCCGCATTTTAGGAGTGCCCGAAAAATCAGAAGGGCCAGCTCCTGACCTGTTCGTTGAGGACCTTATCCTGAATCACCTTAAACCCAAGGGACTGGGGAACTTTTTCACCATAGAGCGTGCACACAGGGTCCCTTGTGGGCGACCCAGGCCCGGGGCGCCCCCGCGCCCTCTAATTGCACGGGTCCTCAACTTCAGGGACAGGGACGCTATCCTTCAATGCGCCCGAGCGGCACCCCCTCTGTGCTACGAGAATGCCGCCCTCTCTTTCTTTCCCGACTTCACACAAATGGTACAAAGGCAGCGTAGAACCTTTCTAGCCGTCAAGAAGAAACTCAGAGACAAAGGACTTAAATACGCCATGATGTTTCCAGCTCGTCTCCGTGTCGAGGACGGGTGAAGGGTATGGTTTTTCGACAATCCTGAGGTGGCTTCGGATTGGCTGGACAATCGACCCGCCGGTGACCCCCGGGGATGTAGTCGAGACGGAGATCAAGCGTCGCAGGCACGCGAGTGAGAACTGGCTAACACACAGGCGGTCTGCACGAACACAACCAGGTATAGGGGTCCTAGGGCCCCACAGTCGGACAAAAGCTCTCGTTGAACTATAGCTATTCAGCAATGCACTCCATGACCTTATGGGAACAATTTATCTGTGAAGTTTGGGTTGGGGGATGGAGGGAAGGAGCGTCGGCCTTCATCCTCTTTACTACCTTTAGTTACTTTTCAGTTTTAGTGTATTGGGTGACAGGCACTCTGTCAGATTGATAATGGGCAGTTCTAAGTCCAGAGAGCAGGGAAGCAGGGAGGGGGGTTGTTGGAAACGGGATTCAGGGGGAGGGGGTTGTTTTATTGTTATTTGCTTCCATCGACACACGACTTGTGTTAGAGTCGTTACTTCGGCAAACTCTATAATGTGCATGACCAAGGCTATGGACGACGCTTACAATTATGAATGATGCATACGCAGTGGGATAAAAGTGCCAGGATCCTGAGCTGGAATGTCAACGGGCTTGGAGACAAGGTTAAACGCAGTATAGTTCTCCAATATATTAGGAAGCAAGCCCCCGACATTGTCCTGCTCCAGGAGACGCACTTGATAGGTAGCTCATGTAAAGCACTGTGTAGATCTGGGTATAAGTTGGTGGCACATGCAGGGTTCACCACAAGCTCCAGAGGCGTGGGTATAATGTTGAAAAACACCTTCCCGCTCACTATAGACCGTACTTGGACGGATGACAGGGGCCGCTACGTGGGTATCACGGGGTTCTGGGAGGGACGCCCTATCACACTGGTCTCCATCTATGTTCCGCCTGGCCTCCAAACTACCACATTTCAGGACCTGCCTACCACACCCTCTCACTGCCTGAGGGGGTGTTATTGCTGGGAGGAGACTTTAATTCCGTGGGGTCGGGTGCACTGGATCGCCACCCACCGCGTGAACTAGGGCCCTCGCATAGATGGCTGCCAGATTTTCTTGACACCATGGGACTAGTAGATGGCTGGCACACTTATAACCCTGACAGAATGCAACACACGTTTCACTCGGGGGCTCATGGCAGCTTATCCAGATTAGATTATATTTTGATCCCCGCCCCCCAAATCTCACTCATCCATGAAATTAGGCTCCTGGCTAGGGGCATTTCTGATCATTCACCACTTTGGGTCCATGTACTCCTTGATCAAGCCAGGGTGGGTAGGGTTGTCCCTATTAACCCCTGGCATCTTCGCAACCCCAAAGTCCGTCAAGAACTCACCAAGACAATAGATACATACTTTGCCGAAAACCTGGGTACGGTGGACTCCTCCCAGACACTATGGGAAGCATTTAAGACAGTGATTAGGGGAGAGGCCTTGTCCCTGATATCCGGACAAAAGAAAGAAAGGCATAGAGATATTGCAAGTGTAGAGGACGAGATCTATCGCTTAGAGAGAGAGATGGAGATGACGGTCACACCTGACTTAGCTCACTTATTGCGACTTAAACAAGATGAATATAAGGCACTATTGACAGAAAGAGCGAAAATGCTGGGGAGAGAGAAACTTGGTAGGATCTATGATCTCGGGGATAAAGCCGGGAAACTAATAGCCTGGCTTGATAAACTCGAATGGGCGAATAGGTTGGTCCCAGTCCTCCAAGATGTTAATAACATTAGCTTAACGGATCCCCAAGACATAGCAGACTGCTTCGCCAGGCACTTTAACTTAATATACACCGCAGTGGCGTCTTACACGGAGGACGAATCTTTCGAACTATTGCATGACATCAAACTTCCCACTCTTTCTTTAGAAGATCAGCGTCTTTTAGATAGCCCCCTGACTGCAGATGAGATAGCACAAGCAATCAGGTCACTGCAATCAGGAAAAGCTCTTGGCCCGAACGGCATCCCAATAGAATTGTACAACCTCAGCCCTGACAAATTGTCCATTCATCTCAAGAGCATGTTTGAGGAAAGTAGAGAATCAGGAGTGCTCCCAACTGACCAACGTATAGCCACCATAGTAACCATACACAAGGAAGGTAAGCCCAAAACAGACTGCGCCTCCTACAGGCCGATTTCCCTCCTGAATGCCGAACCCAAGATCCTTGCTAAAGTCCTAGCCACCCGTCTCATTAACGTAATTTCGGAATTGGTACACCCGGACCAGTCCGGCTTCATTCCGCATAGGAACACAGCATTGAACCTACGCCGTGCCCATGGTGTTTTAGGCAGAGTGGACACGATTCTTGAGCCGGCTGTCCTCGTGTCTCTAGATGCCACTATGGCATTCGACACTATAGAATGGCCTTACCTCATTGCGGTCCTCCGAAAGTTAGGGTTCGGCCAGGAATTTATGCGATGGGTCCGTCTTTTATATTCGGAGCCAATGGCGCAAGTCGTGGTGAATAACAAAAAGTCAGACTCCTTTGTCCTGAGCCGGGGCACCCGTCAAGGGTGTCCACTCTCTCCCCTTCTTTTTGCGTTGGCGCTGGAACCACTAGCTGCATGGATCCGCCAAAACCCAGTTGTTCGTGGCATGCGGTGGTCACCTGACTGGGAGGACCGCATTTCGCTCTATGCGGACGATATACTACTTTATTTAACGGAGCCCAAAAAGTCTCTAATAGCAGTTCTTGACATCTTAGCCGTGTTCGGTAAATATTCTGGTTTCAGGATTAACTGGTCTAAATCCCACCTCTATGTCCTTTGGGGAGGCCCTCCTGCTCTACCCCAAAACTGTCCCATCCAAATTAGCACCACTGGGTTCAAATACCTGGGTATATTTCTCTCCCGAGATCCTATACTCCGCTATGAAAATAATCTTCTCCCTCCATTGCTTCGCTTAAGGCGAGACATTGCCAGCTGGAAATCCCTTCCGCTCTCCCTATTGGGCAAAGCGGCTCTTTTTAAAATGATGTCCCTACCCCGCTTTCTCTACGTCTTGCAGAACACACTTGATCCAGTCCCTTCGAAATATTTCAAAGAAATTGAATGCCTTCAGAGGGACCTGCTATGGAATGGGTCTCCCCATATAGCCCTGAATAAGCACACGTTACAGTGGTACGATGGTGGCATCAGCCTACCTGACATTAAAAAATATTACTGGGCTGCACATCTGGCAGCCATTAACCATAGCACATACGGAGATCTTGCCAACCCGGGCTATCAGATGGATAAGTGGCTCCTCCCCGGAGGGAGCTATAACCGACCCCTCTACGCGAAACCAAACAGATCCAAGCTTACAGGGCCCACTGGACACTCTGTTAAGGTATGGCACGCAGCAAATAAATCCCTGGGGTGGGAGGGTAAATTAACATTGGCTACCCCCTTATGGGACTCCGCAAAACTTGGCAATCTGTGGTCCTCGAAAGGATTTGATAAATGGGACCTGATCGGCATATCACAAATCAAGGATCTGTGGATACAGGGTGGAGTAAAACCCTTTGCTGCCCTTCGGACTCAGTACGAACTTGCTGATGCTGAGCTCTTTCGATATAATCAGGTTAGCCACGCACTACACTCTCTCATCCCTAGAGGCACATCCCTTCCCGACTCATCCCCGTTAGAGGACAGAATATTAGATGGCCATGTTCCAGACAAGACCATTTCGCTAATTTACAATAAATTAATAAACCACATGGACGATCCTCTTTTAGCTTTGAAGGGGAAATGGGTAGCTGATGGGATGGAATTGGATGATGAGGGCTGGCAGGAAGCGGTCTCCTCGCCCCGGGTGGTGGCCATTTCGGCCCGACTACGGCTTGACCAACTTAAAATCCTGCACAGAGTATATATGACCGGCCCTCGGCTGGTGATGATGGGGAGAGCCGAAACAGGGGAATGTCGTAGGAAATGTGGCCTCACGGGCACGTTCATGCACATTATGTGGGAATGCACCCTAATCCAAAGGTACTGGAAAGAAGTACACGAAACGATGAGCGCGGTACTGACTGTCCTTATCCGTCCAGAGGCACGGAGATGCCTACTAAACATATGGGAGCCGACTGATCTTAACACTAACCAAACACAATGGGCAACTTTGGGCTTCATGCTGGCAAAAAGAAATATAGCTCAGGCCTGGGGGGCGGCAGCCCCTCCTACCCTGGCTACGTGGGAGAATAATATGGACTGGTGCATGTTCAGAGAAAAGACAGTGTTTACAGCCCGAGGCTGCCCCCGAAAATGGGCCCGCATTTGGTTACAGTGGAATTCTTATCGTGGTGATATTTGCATTCCCCCACAAACTATTGAGCTTGACGATTTACTTCCCCCTTGAATATCTCCACTGCATGTAATTCGCTATTGTACTGCCTTGATTGTCATGCATATTTCTGTACTGTACTGATTTCAATGATGATATGCTGATGATTGTTTAATAAAAAGTTGAATAAAAAAAAAAAAAAAGAAGACCTCGTCGGCATGCTGACGTCAGTTCCCTTTCTCCCGTGCCGTTGTCACATAACGGTTTTTCCAGGCTCTCCATTTCTAGGAGATTCCTTCGATACTGTTGCTGTGACTTTATAGCTTCCGAAGATGTTTCCTCCTAGGAAGTCGGGATTGAAGCCATGCAGGGAATGTGGGGGTCAGATGTCCATCACTGACCCGCATGAAGATTGTCTGTGGTGTTTGTCTTTGGATCACAACATTGGGACATGTTCTTTGTGCAAACGGATGAATCCGAAGGCCCTGAAGGAGAGGGAGGCCAAGTTATTCATGTCCAAAGGTAAGAGGCAGAAGAGGGGTTGCAGGAGGTCGAAGTTGCCGACGCCTCACACTTCGAGATCCTCCAAGAAGCATAAGAAGAAGTGGCGCCATGGTTCTCGGCATTACTCTTCGAAGGATGTGACTCCGAAGTCGGTGTCCCAGAGTCCTAGGCAACGTCGCAAAGATTAAATATCTCAACACCTTCTCAAGGGGTGTCTCAGGGTCCGTTTCCAGCACCGAGGGCTGTTACTCCTCCGAAGAATGTTACTCCTCCTCAGGCGCTGAGGTTTGCGACTCCACCTCCGGCACCGGCGCTGAGAACTCCTACTCCACAGCCGGATCAGAATTTGGTGCCTCCACGTTCAGCTCCAGAGCCCTTAGTCCCGGATCTGTCATATCCAGCATTCCCGACTCCGGGATCGGATCCGTTTCATTTTTTAAATGCTATGTTTAGCATTTTTGCAAGGGCTGCAAATTCATCTGGTGTGCCTGCTGTTCCTATGGGTCCACTTGCATACTCTCTTGGAGGGTTTCCCCCTCATTTTCCACAGGCACCTTTCATGCCCTTTATGCCTGTGACTCCAGGCAGTTGGCGAATTACAGGATCTAATGCGGCCGCCATCTTGTACTGATATGTCTAAAGTGGCGATCTAATCATGCAAAGATCCAACCAACGTTCCAGAACTTTAACCGCCGTCATTTTATATTAATATGTATTGACTACCGATATAAATGTCAAAAGGCGATTCCTTATCCTAAAGGGAAGGAGAATATCGAACAGGATAAAGGTCCCTAAGAGCGAGTGATGAGCCCAACTCGGATCACAATGTAGAGTCACAGAATGCAAATAATTATGCAAGAAAAAAGATAAGCTATGTTAGAGTGAAACCATAAAGATCTTCTGGTTAAAAAAAAAAAACTAGTAAAATACATCTCCAACCCAAGTGGTAGAGATATGAATATAAGCATTGGTTCCCAAACTGCATTGCACAAGTAATGAGTTTCACCCTGATTAATGCAGCATGAACAAAAACTAAGTCAAAAACAGAGTGCTGAGGTGAAAGAAATAGAGGTAAGGAGAGACAGTAACAAATGATTAGAAAAAATATATCTTGTGGTCCTTTCTGAAGATTTACGTATCCACCCCTTAAAATGTTGATGCCGGCTTTTCAATTAAACATGAAGTCACCAAGCCACCTTGAAAATACAATATTTGTTTTTCATAGTTGTTTAGTAATGTTATATAAATATGATATTCCAGTTTATAATGTATATGTTGCTAACCTCATATTTATAATATTCTCTTGAAAGATTAAAATGTTTTGCATTTACATGACATTAGCACAATTACTCTTTCTAGAAGAGAAACTATTTAAGTCCTGAGAACCTAACCAGCATATAATTGTATCATCTTGCTTTAACTTGAGTGGATAATCTTCTAATGCATTAGCGCAGTATACAGTTCAGTTATTCGATGCTGCTTAGAGCAGAGGAAAGTCGGAGAGAGAGAATTAACTTTCCTTTATCTTGCTTTTGAGGCAACCCCATGCTGGTTCGTCCTCTGAATTCGAGATTTGATTCACTTTAAATTGAATATTAATCAAAGCATACGAATTTTCATTATTAATTGATACTCTAATCTAATTTGTGCTTTGTGCAAATCATTACCCTTTAATAAACCTTCATGGTTTGAAAACTAAAATATTCTCTGTCTTATGCTTCACATTTATTGAACTTATTGACTTGTTGACCAGGCGCAGTTGTGAATCTCGATCCAGCTGATAGTGCTTTATAGTCCCCAGATTTGCACAAAGAAAAGCACTAACGCAGTAATTTCTTCCGTTTTTTTCGATTGATTCATATGTTTCATGGTTTAAAGTGTCTTCACTGTTAAGGAATAATTGTAACACTATTTATTGCCATAAATAATTTTGCCCTACTTCTATCATGCCCACTTTTTCACTCTTATCTTCTTCCTCTTTTACTCCTTTCTTTTTCTCTTTCTTGTGACAAAATTCGTTCTAATATTATACTTATTATTGTCATCTTTTTCATGCTTCACTAACTCTTTTCATAATTTGCTTTCTTTCGAATGATCATGTTTCTGATCTTATGAAGATGATTTTATGTTCTCTTAAAGACAATCTCTAATACTCTATGACCTTTCCTTAATAAAAAATGTCCAACTTAAGATGAAAATGCTGTTAATTACTACCAAAAGGAAAATCAAAGCTGGACTCTGATGAAAATGTCAAAACTAGACGTGGTTGTTTCTGTTTGAAACATGGATTGTGTGCTGTCACCAAAGACGTGGGTGAAGGCAACAGATTTGTGCTTATGGGAACCAAAACTTGTCCTTGCAGTTTGCCTCTGATATTGTATTCTGGTAATTCTTTTACAGGTTGCAGTACATTTTTGTTACATTGGTGGTATTGTATTTTGCTCCTGGAAAGTAGCTGGAAATTATATTTTCAGTGTGCTCTACAGTTTGCCACCAGCACCAGATAATTGCACACGGCCAATTATGGTGGGTTTTTTACACAGAAAATTGCAATTAACCATTAGTAATGGCCTCCAAATGCTTAATTTGTGCCGACACTCATATCTGTGGACTTGGACTCTTTTTTATCAACAGTCTTTGGCCAAGATCATCAGAGAGTAAGGCTGAAAAGGAGAAAGAAAGCAGAGAAAATAGGAAAACAGTGTCAAAGGGAGAAAGCAGGGATGGCAAAGAATTTTTAAGCATGAGAGGAAGAGACAGGAAGTGTAGTGCGGCAGAAAAAAGAAGCATGAGGTGGAATCAAGACAAGGCAGCCTTGGTATTTGGCAACCCTGGCTTTCGGCAGCACTTGCAGTGGACTCCTAAGAAAAGCTTTGAGACCCTTAAATTATTTCCACAAATTTGAACATTGAAACGTTGAGCGCTCCACTGAAGACAATGGAAGGCTCTGGACTTCTAATGGCCGGTAGAAGCTCAGAGCATCAACATTCCAAAGTTTTTCTTTCACAGATGTTGTTGTGAACAAAGGCCTCACGGAGCCGAGGGGATTTCAACCCCCGCGGGTTCTGTGAGGCTTTGTTTTACAAAGTAGAACATTCTGACCTCTAGCGGAGGAATGCTCTAATAGCCTTAGAGCCCTCCGTAGTGGGCTATACCGGCCATTAAAGGCCCACTCCTTTGTTAAAGGGACTTGTCTTTTGCTCAGGCCTTTAACGCTGGAGCGGGCCTTTAATGGCCGGTATAGCCCACTACGGCAGGCTATAGTAGAACACTAAAATGCTGGGAGATCCACTGAAGACAATGAAGTGGTGTAGGGCTAATACTGGCTAGTATAGGCCTTCTACACCAAGATTCCAGTGCTTGTCTTTCTGTTTCACCCTTTTTAATTGAGGACATTCTACCCTCAGTGGATGGAATGTTGTAATAGCCTTATAGCCCTTCTGACTTGGCCTATAATGGCTGTTAAAGGCCCCCCTTACTTGTTATAACTCGCTTCAAGGCCTTCAATAACCACTATAGCCCTCGGCAGCGGACTATAAAGCTATATTAATGAGTGCCGGGTCTCCTCATATGCAGCACTGTGTAAAATGGCCCTGGTTAATATCAATAAATACAAGAATAACTGTGAAATCGAGCACTTCTGAGGGCACTTTCCCCTCCTGCAGATTTCCCACACCTCAGGTTGTGACACGGATTCGTCTTCTTGGCACCTGCCAGCCCTTTCTCCTTGGCTCTCCACGAGGGCTCTTGTGTTTGTGATACACTTTGAGCCCTTAAGCCCTCGGTAGCAGTTGCTTCCTCAGCAGTCTGCCGCTAACATCCAGGCTTAATGTAAGACATCTGTATACCGACTCTGAGCGATAAACCCCTAATCTCCCCCACCGCGAGGTGCGCTCAGGGGAGGTTTGACAGTCGATAATCTCAGGACAGAGTGAAAGTGGCCGCTTCGGCAGTGTCTGCCAGGAGAGATAGCGAGACAGAAACACTGAAATAACAAATCACTGCCGCCATCTGGCAAGTGTAACTAGCTGTCGGCTGGCTATCTTTCGCGCCCAAGCGTTTCCCGCCAATTTTCATGCTTTTTTTCTCGAAATGCGCAGTTACCTGACTTTCTTGAAGAAAGTGCGACAGCCGAATGTTTTACCTGATGTGTGTGTGTGTGGGGGGGAGGGGGAGGGTGCGGGGGTACCATGTTAGCCATAAAGTTAGTAGTCTTTCAAGAATTGTTTTCTGTTTTAAACGTTTATTTGAAGATATTCGTGCACGTGAACCAGAACTTCTACATCCCAAAGTGCAGCACAGTCGCATTTTTCTACTTTCTGACGTTTACGGAACTAATTATTTTCCTACAGTGCTTTTACCAGCAAGGAATGTACTCACGGAGACGGCATTAAAGAATACAGGTGCGACAAGGAATATTTTCTTATGGCAAGCACAGGCTTTGAGTGTCCGTGAAGGATTGGGGGTGCTCGAGGCTGAACCCCTCCATCGAAGTGCAGACTACCTCCCACTGTCTGCCTGTGTGCCCCAAGCTCGTCGCCTTGCCTTTCCGTGTCCCTCAAGCTCCTCACACTGTCCATGTGCCTCAATGGCCTCTTACTGTTCATGTCCCTCAAGCTCCTCACACTGTCCATGTGCCTCAAAGGCTTCTTACAGTTCATGTCCCTCAAGCTCCTCACACTGTCCATGTGCCTCAAAGGCCTCTTACAGTTCATGTCCCTCAAGCTCCTCACACTGTCCATGTGCCTCAAAGGCCTCTCACTGTTCATGTCCCTCAAGCTCCTCACACTGTCCATGTGCCTCAATGGCCCCTTACAGTTCATGTCCCGCAAGCTCCTCACACTGTCCATGTGCCTCAATGGTCTCTTACTGTTCATGTCCCTCAAGCTCCTCACACTGTCCATGTGCCTCAAAGGCCTCTCACTGTTCATGTCCCTCAAGCTCCTCACACTGTCCATGTGCCTCAAAGGCCTCTCACTGTTCATGTCCCTCAAGCTCCTCACACTGTCCCTGTGCCTCAAAGGCCTCTCACAGTTCATGTCCCTCAAGCTCCTCACACTGTCCATGTGCCTCAAAGGCCTCTCACTGTTCATGTCCCTCAAGCTCCTCACACTGTCCCTGTGCCTCAAAGGCCTCTTACTGTTCATGTCCCTCAAGCTCCTCACACTGTCCCTGTGCCTCAAAGGCCTCTTACTGTTCATGTCCCTCAAGCTCCTCACACTGTCCATGTGCCTCAAAGGCCTCTTACTGTTCATGTCCCTCAAGCTCCTCACACTGTCCATGTGCCTCAAAGGCCTCTTACAGTTCATGTCCCTCAAGCTCCTCACACTGTCCATGTGCCTCAATGGCCTCTTACTGTTCATGTCCCTCAAGCTCCTCACACTGTCCATGTGCCTCAATGGCCTCTTACTGTTCATGTCCCTCAAGCTCCTCACACTGTCCATGTGCCTCAAAGGCCTCTCACTGTTCATGTCCCTCAAGCTACTCACACAGTCCCTGTGCCTCAAAGGCCTCTCACTGTCCATGTCCCTCAAGCTCCTCACACTCTGTGCCCGTGTGCCTGAGCTACTGTCCCTGTGCCTCAAAGGCCTCTTACAGTTCATGTCCCTCAAGCTCCTCACACTGTCCCTGTGCCTCAAAGGCCTCTTACTGTTCATGTCCCTCAAGCTCCTCACACTGTCCCTGTGCCTCAAAGGCCTCTTACTGTTCATGTCCCTCAAGCTCCTCACACTGTCCATGTGCCTCAAAGGCCTCTCACTGTTCATGTCCCTCAAGCTTCTCACACTGTCCCTGTGCCTCAAAGGCCTCTTACAGTTCATGTCCCTCAAACTCCTCACACTGTCCCTGTGCCTCAAAGGCCTCTTACTGTTCATGTCCCTCAAGCTCCTCACACTGTCCCTGTGCCTCAAAGGCCTCTTACTGTTCATGTCCCTCAAGCTACTCACACTGTCCCTGTGCCTCAAAGGCCTCTCACTGTCCATGTCCCTCAAGCTCCTCACACTCTGTGCCCGTGTGCCCGAGCTACTGTCCCTGTGCCTCAAAGGCCTCTCACTGTCCATGTCCCTCAAGCTCCCCACACTCTGTGCCCGTGTGCCCGAGCTACTGTCCCTGTGCCTCAAAGGCCTCTTGCTGTCCCATGTCTCTCAAGCTCCTCACACTCTGTGCCCGTGTGCCTGAGCTACTGTCCCTGTCCCTGTGCCTCAAAGGCCTCTTAATGTCCCATGTCTCTCAAGCTCCTCACACTGTGTGCCCTTGTGCCACAAGCTACTCATACTGTCCACGTGACTCAAAGGCCTCTTACTGTTCATGTCCCTCAAGCTCCTCACACTCTGTGCCCGTGTGCCTGGCCCCCGAGCTACTCACACTGTACCTGTGCCTCAAAGGCCTCTCACTGTCCATGTCGCTCAAGCTCCTCACACTCTGTGCCCATGTGCCGCAAGCTCAGCGCATCTGTCAGTTCTTGTGGCACAAACTCCCTCGCACTGTCTGGCCACTTCCCTCTTGAGCTCCTCACACTGCCCATGAGACTTGAGCCCCTCACATTGTCTGCCTATGTACCCCAAATTCATCAGCATGTCATCCCTTGTCCTCAAACCCCTGGCACTGTCTGTCCACCTGCCTTACGCTCCTTACACAGCCTCTCGTATGCCCCAAGATTATCACTCTGCTATTTCAAACTGTCCATGAGACTTGAGCTCCTCACACTCTCCGCTTGCCTTGAGCTACTCACACTGTCTGCATGCCTTGAGCTCCTCACACTGTCCGCATGCCTTGAGCTCCTCACACTGTCCGCATGCCTTGAGCTCCTCACACTGCCCGCGTGCCTTGAGCTTCTCACACTGTCTGTGTGTCTTGAGCTCCCCACACTGTCCGCGTGCCTTGAGCTCCTCATACTGTCCTTGTGCCTTGAGCTCCTCGCACTGTCCGCGTGCCTGGAGATCCTCGCACTGTCCGCGTGCCTTGAGATCCTCACACTGTCCACGTGCCTTGAGCTCCTCACACTGTCCGTGTGTCTTGAGCTCCTCACACTGTCCCCGTGCCTTGAGCTCCTCACACTCTGCCCGCGTGCCTTGACCTCCTCGCACTCTGTCTGCATGCCTTGAGCTTCTCACACTGTCCACATGCCTTGAGCTCCCCACACTGTCTGCGTGCCTTTAGCTCCTCACACTGTCTGCGTCCCTTGAGCTCCTCACACTGTCCACTTGCCTTGAGCTCCTTACACTGTTTGCTTGCCTTAAGCTCCTCACACAGTCCGCATGCCTTGAGCTCCTCACACAGTCCGCGTGCCTTGAGCTCCTCACACTGTCCGCAACCCTGGAGCTTCTCACACTCTGTCCGCATGCCTAGAGCTCCTCACACTGTCCGTGTGCCTTTAGCTCCTCACAATGTCCACTTGCCTTGAGCTCCTCACACTGTCCGGGTGCCTTAAGATCCTCACACTGTCTGCGTGCCTTGAGCTCCTCACACTGTCCGCAGGCCTTGAGCTCCTCACACTATCCGCACACTTTGAGCTCCTCACACTGTCCCCGTGCATTGAGTTCCTCACACTCTGCCTTTATGCCTTGACATCCTCGCACTCTGTCAACGTGCCTTGTGCTCCTCACACTGTCCGCATGCCTTGAGCTCCTCACACTCTGTCCGCATGCCTTGAGCTCCTCACAATCTGTCCGCATGCCTTGAGCTCCTCACACTGTCTGCATGCCTTGATGTCCTCAACTGTACGCATGCCTTGAGCTCTTCACACTCTGTCCGCATGCCTTGAGCTCCTCACACTGTCCGCGTGCCTTGAGCTCCTCACACTGTCCGCATGCCTTGAGCTCCTCACACTGTCTGCATGCCTTGAGCTCCTCACACGCTGTGCCGATGCCTTGAGCTCCTCACACACTGTCCGCGTGCCTTGAGCTCCTCACACTGTCCGTGTGTCTTGAGCTCCTCACACTATCCGCATGCCTTGAGCTCCTTACACTGTCCCCGTCCCTTGAGCTCCTAGCACTCTGCCCGCATGCCTTGACCGCCTCGCACTCTGTCCGCATGCCTTGAGCTTCTCACACGGCCCACATGCCTTGAGCTCCCCACACTGTCTGCGTGCCTTTAGCTCCTCACACTGTCCGTGTCCCTTGAGCTCCTCACACTGTCCACTTGCCTTGAGCTCCTCACACTGTTTGCGTGCCTTAAGCTCCTCACACAGTCCGCGTGCCTTGAGCTCCTCACACTGTCTGCATGCCTTGAGCTCCTCACACTGTCTGAATACCTTGAGCTCCTCACACTGTCTGAATACCTTGAGCTCCTCACACTGTCCCTGTGCATTGAGCTCCTCACACTCTACCTGCATGCCTTGACACCCTCGCACTCTGTCCACGTGCCTTGAGCTCCTCACACTGTCCGCATGCCTTGAGCTCCTCACACTCTGTCCGCATGCCTTGAGCTCCTCACACTCTGTCTGCATGCCTTGAGCTCCTCACACTCTGTCCGCATGCCTTGAGCTCCTCACACTGTCCGCATGCCTTGAGCTCTTCACACTCTGTCCGCATGCCTTGAGCTGCTCACACTGTCTGCGTGCCTTGAGCTCCTCACACTGTCCGCATGCCTTGAGCTACTCACACTGTCTGCATGCCTTGAGCTGCTCACATGCTGTGCCGATGCCGTGAGCTCCTCACACTGTCCGCATGCCTTGAGCACCTCACACTGTCCGTGTGCCCTGAGCTCCTCACACTATCTGCATGCCTTGAGCTCCTCACACGCTGTCCGCATGACTTGAGCTCCTCACACTGTCCATGTGTCTTGAGCTCCTCACACTGGCTGCGTGCCTTGAGCTCCTTACACTGTCCCCGTGCCTTGAGCTCCTAGCACTCTGCCCGCATGCCTTGACCTCCTCGCACTCTGTCCGCATGCCTTGAGCTTCTCACACTGTCCGCATGCTTTGAGCTCCTCACACTGTCTGCGTGCCTTTAGCTACTCACACTGTCCGTGTCCCTTGAGCTCCTCACACTGTCCGCGTGCCTTAAGCTCCTCACACTGTCCGTGTGTGTTGAGCTCCTCACACTGTCTGCGTGTCTTGAGCTCCTCACACTGTCTGGGTGCCTTGAGCTCCTCACACTGTCCCCGTGCCTTGAGCTCCTCGCACTCTGCCTGCGTGCCTTAACCTCCTCACAATCTGTCCGCGAGCCTAGACCTCAAACTGTCCGCGTACCTTGAGCTCCTCACACTATGTCCGCATGCCTTGAGCTTCTCACACTGTCCGTGTGCCTTGAGCTCCTCACACTGTCTGCATGTCTTGAGCTCCTTACACTATGTCCACATGCCTTGAGCTCCTCACACTCTGTCCACATGCCTTGAGCTCCTCACACTGTCCGTGTGTGTTGAGCTCCTCACACTGTCTGCGTGTCTTGAGCTCCTCACACTGTCTGGGTGCCTTGAGCTCCTCACACTGTCCCCGTGCCTTGAGCTCCTCACACTCTGCCCGCGTGCCTTGACCTCCTCGCACTCTGTCCGTGTGCCTTGAGCTCCTCACACTGTCCGCATGGCTTGAGCTCCTCACACTCTGTCTGCATGCCTTGAGCACCTCACACTGTCCGTGTGCCCTGAGCTCCTCACACTATCCGCGTACTTTGAGCTCCGCACACTGTCCCTGTGTATTGAGCTCCTCACACTCTGCCTGCGTGCCTTGACATCCTCGCACTCTGTCCGCGTGCCTTGAGCTCCTCACACTGTCCGTGTCCCTTGAGCTCCTCACACTGTCCACTTGCCTTGAGCTCCTCACACTGTCCGCGTGCCTTGAGCTCCTTACACTGTCCGCAACCCTGGAGCTTCTCACACTCTGTCCGCATGCCTTGAGCTCCTCACACTGTCCGTGTGCCTTGAGCTCCTCACAATGTCCACTTGCCTTGAGCTCCTCACACTGTCCGCGTGCCTTGAGCTCTTCCACTATCCGCGTACTTTGAGCTCCTCACAGTGTCCCGGTGCATTGAGCTCCTCACACTGTCCGCGTGCCTTGACATCCTCGCACTCTGTCCGCGTGCCTTGAGCTCCTCACACTGTCCGTTTGCCTTGAGCTCCTCACACTCTGTCTACATGCCTTGAGCTCCTCACAATCTGTCTGCATGCCTTGAGCTTCTCACACTGTCCGCATGCCTCGACGTCCTCAACTGGCCGCATGCCTTGAGCTCCTCACACTCTGCCCGCATGCCTTGAGCTCCTCACACTGTCTGCATGCCTTGAGCGCCTCACACTGTCCGCATGCCTTGAACTCCTCACACTGTCTGCATGCCTTGAGCTCCTCACACGCTGTGCTGATGCCTTGAGCTCCTCACACTGTCCGCATGCCTTGAGCTCCTCACACTGTCCGCGTGCCCTGAGCCCCTCACACTATCCGCATGCCTTGAGCTCCTCTCACTATGTCCGCATGCTTGAGCTCCTCACGCTGTCCGCATGCCTTGGATCCTCACACTGTCTGCATGCTTTGAGCTCCTCACACTGTCCACTTGCCTTGAGCTTCTCACACTGTCCGCATGCTTTGAGCTCCTCACACTCTGTTTGCATGCTTTCATCTCCTCACACTGTCCGCATGCCTTGAGCTCCTCACACTGTCCGCATGCCTTGAGCTCCTCACACTGTCCGTATGCCTTGAGTTCCTCACACTGTCCGCATGCTTTTAGCTCCTCACACTGTCCATATGCTTTTAGTTCCTCACACAGTCCACATGCCTTGAGCTTGTCAGCAGTTTGTGTGGATGCCTTTTGAGCTCCTCACACTGTGCGCGTGCCTGGAGATCCTCACACTGTCTGTGTGCCTTGAGCTCATCGCACACTGTCCGCATGCCTTGAGCTCCTCACACTCTCTGTCCCAAGTTTATAATTCTGTCGTTTTATTTGCCTCAAACCCCTCGCACATCTGTCCACATACCTTAAGCTCCTCAAAATGCCTGCATCCTCCCATGACTGCCCCATCCCTCAACATCCATGTTTGATAAATGGGAAGGGATGAGGACACTTCTCACATGAGGTTGGCTCTCAGAACGTGGCCTGCCTGTGAGCAGACACTAATGTGTGTTGATCAGTGCAGTAAGGGGGATATTATGATATGTGTACTTACTTGTCATGTATCATTGTGGGTACAGATGTTTTTGGAATCTCACGTACATTTTTAAATTATCTGCTAAGTGTAATGTGCATCAGGGACCTTTGATGTACATACCCAGGGCCACATCCTGTGGGCATGGCGCGAACTCATAGTACTTGGTTTATAGTTCACTGAGTCTTGTACAGATTAGGGAGTGGGCAAAGAATTCCGCTCCGCCAGCGGAGTTTGAGGAGTTTTCCCCACGCGCAGAGTTCTGAAAAACACAGCGAAGTGACGCAGAGTGGAGTTTTTTCTCTCGAGTGGCTTGCCAACATTAAGTTAGCGAGCGCTCGTGAGAAAAAAATCAGGCGCTAGACCTCCTCCCAGTGAGAATGCTCAACGCAGACGGGGACAGCAGGTTGCGACGGCCCGCGTTGAGAAATCTGCCGCTCGCGTTAAGGAAGCTGCAGCTCGAGTAGAATGTCTGCTCGAACGGCAGAAACCAGCAGTGCCCTCTGGCGCGACGCCTAGTGCCGTACGTGCTGATTTTGCAGCATGTGACAAACTCCCGGTGCTAAAAATCAGTGAGAGCAGTGCAACTTAACAGACTCCCCCCGCAGGCGGAACTCCGAGGAACGCAGTAGAGTTTTTCCGGCTCTTTGCAGAGTTCAGTGGAGTAAAACTCCAGGAACTCCGCCCAGGCCTAGTAAGAGCCAGGAGATCGAGCACATGTACAAATGAAAATAAATCAGCATTGCAAATCATCTGGACTTAGATGCAGTAGTTCCTTTTCATACCAAGCTACATTTAGCATTATTATTTAGTTTATTTCGGGTAAGATTACCCATAAAACAGGTCACAGTAACAAAACCATCACCTGATCCAGGACATAAAACAATCGATTAAAACCGAACAAGCACACTCATGATTCACTGCTCTGGAAAAATATTGCTCCTGGGAACTTGGACAACCCAGAAGTATTGGAATATTTCCTAATTTTTCTTTTAGAAGTGCCTTAAACTATCTTGTGCCACACAAAGCAATGTTTAGGCCCAATTTAAAAATAAGCTTTTTCTTCCATACACCTCTTCAGAAGGTGGGCTGGCTTGGTGTGCTCGCTCACACGTGTAAAGTGAGGCAGGATGAGCATTTTTTCTCTCTTTGATATTACTTACCAGCCCTTATTTTTGGGAGTCTCCTTGGGCTATAGTCGCTTGTTCCCTGGTCCTCTGAGGTCATCAGTACCTCAGGACTAAAGGTGAATAATCAAGACCTTCCCTTTAGGCAGTTGACCCTCAGGGAGTAGAAAAGTTGACTTTATACTATGAGTCGGTGTAAATAAGAGTCAGATGGAGCAAGATACAGTAAGTAATACACAGTTGCATTGTCATTGCATTTATATAGTGCTTACTACCCCTGACGAGGTGGTGAAACGCTTTACACCGGGCAGCATGCTGTTCTGCACTCTAAGGTTAAGGTTAATCCAGTGCCAGTGGTATTGTTGGTTATTGGGATTACTCTTGTGCTCTCAAACAAACCATTCTTTGCACTCACTCCAGTTTATTTGTTGTAGATTGAATGAATCGGAGTTAGGTGTGATCTTCAGCGGGGCGTGGGGCGTATGTGAGTTCATGCAGATGATTGGTGGGGTTAATAGATGTGTTAGAGCAAATTAGTATTCTCGTGGTACAGGGGCATGACTTTCAAGGACAGATTAATTGTGGCCCTTGAAATGAGTTGTGGGCAATCCGCAAGAATACATTAATAAAGAGTAAGGCATACATGCATGTGACTCAGACAAGGTCGTGCTCAGAGAGAGGAGGAATGTAAGGAAAGGAGAGGGCCATCTGAAAGAAAAAAGGAGAGGTGACAAATATGTAATCTCAATGTACTGCTAGTGTGATAACCTCCAAGGTGAACAGGACTTTTATTAACAGGTAAGTAATAAAGTGACTTAAAAGAGTGCTCCACAGTGAAAACCAGAGGTAGCAGCACCATCTTGGGACAAGGTATTTCTTTCTTTCTTTATTTTAGAGTTTTACATAGCGCTAGCTAGACCCGAAGGTATCAGAGCGCTTTACAACAGTAAATGTTCACAACATAGATAACAAGTATGTACAGAGCAGCTTAGTCACATCAGATCAAATCAATTAATCGGGGACATTACATAAACAAACAACAGAAGCGTACATATTCCTACAATTCAGGTTGATGTTACATATACAGATCTGTGCATTGCAGCCAAGGCTGGCAGGCAATGACACCCAAAGCATTTGTACAGCATTTACTTGCTAGCCCCATGGCCAAGATTATCCAGAGGTTCAGGCTTTGAGGTTTTGAAACTTGGAGGTTTTATTTGAATGATTGTGGACAATTCCAATCACTGAAGCAGAGGTGCCATCTAAAGAGGGTTCATTGCATCAGGTTTTCAAATGATATTTCCAGCTATTTTAATGTATGTATGTTTCATGTATCTCTGTGCAAACCGTACAACTCAGTGGGTTTGAGACGTTACGGATGAGTTTCCTGTAATTATGGTACAAAAATCTCATGGTTCAAACGCCCATAAACACAAACAAGAGACCCATACACATAATGCGAAAATAGTATATTTAAGGTGTGAATATTCTTTGGCCCAGGTTTACAGTTTTGTCATGCACCCCAGCGAACTGTAGCATCCAGATTTGCTGCACTGTATTGAGCAGGGGGGAAACGCAGTGCAGAGCCATATCTACAACGATAGGCCCATGCCGGTGTCAGCACCCGTGCTGGCTCTCAAACATAACCGGCATGACCTTCAGCTTCGAGCCATGGTGCAGGGTGCAGAGTAAAACACATTTCCCTCTGTTTGTGCATGGGTTAATTAGACATTAGTTTTTGAAGCAAAGCCTGGTCTGGCTGTTGTGGTAGATCAGGCTTTGCATCCAAACCAAAGGTGCTTGCACTGACCCACCCCAGTAACTCACCCTTGACACAAAGCATTTTTTGCACCATGGAAGGTGCATATTTCCAGTGCAAAAACCCTTTCTTGCTGGATAGTAACTAGCATGCACTGCTTTGCATCATGCTAACACCGGTGCAAAGACTTAGGACCTGATTTAGATCTTGGAGGACGGGTTACTACGTCACAACGGTGACGGATATCCCACCCGCTGAAATACAAATTCCATAGGATATAATGGGATATATATTTCGGTGGACGGAATATCCATCACCGTTGTGACGGAGTAACCTGTCTGCCAAGATCTAAATCAGCCCTTAGTCAATCTGTGCCGCGGTGTTCAATTCGAAGGCGTTCCCTCTGTGTCCATTAGTTAAGGCCAGTCAGATTACAGTTCAAACAGAGACCACTAAAAAACTCGACTAGACTTTAAGCTTTTGTTACAATGATAGGAGTTGTTCAGCTCCCAGTGTAACGTTCCACAAAGGTACCAAACTATGGGGGTACTTATCTTGGAAAGGGCCTATTGTGGTAAAGATTTACAGATGGTATGGGTACCTGTGAGTCTAAGTGTTCAAAAAGTCACAAAGTGGGAAATATGGTTAGGGTTGAACTTTGACTTTAGATTGCTAGATCTCCAGAACAATAGTGGCTATAGAGTTGGTTTCAGCAGTTCCTGAATTTAGGTAACGGCCGCAATCAATGAGACTCAACTCCAATGGCAAGGGGGAAAGGAAAGAGCTGGTGTCCCTTTGAATCTATAAGGGCTGGTAAGGGTAGCCTTAAGGTAAAGGATGAATTATGGATGGTGTAGATGGTGTAGACCCACCACAGATGTATACAAGAAGGCATCTCTGTAACTGCACAAACCAGAGGATTATCTTGAGTTGCTTTTGCGCTTTGTAGCATTTGTGTGTCTCTGTTCATTCAAGTAAACTCTATGCAGATCTTCAGTGAGTTGGTCTTGTTGTCCGTCAGCAGTCTGTTGGCTCCTCTCTTTCCACCCTGTGCAGTTCAGGTACCTCTTTTACACATTAGTTACAGCAGCAAGGATTCTCCAGGGTTCAAGTTTTGTCCGCAGCACTCAGGAGGACAAATACCAACAATGTTCTTGTTCCCATCAACCATCCTTTCCAACACTGGTGTGGTCTGATTCCTCAAATTCCAGAGGAACTATTAATTGCTGGTATGAAGGGATCAATATTTATCCCACTTTGTGAACAATTTATGTTCCAGTCTTGAGGAAGTGCATAGTGGCCTCTGTCCTTATCTCTGTGGGGTTTCTGTAGCAGGAGTCACAGGGCAGGCCTGACAGAACTTGTCAAGGTTAGGATTTATAAATTTGAAAGCCACCAACATATGAAAAGGGGAAGAGAGACCACTTCTCTGTACTCAGGAAAACTATACTGATAGTGTAAGGGGCAGAGACTTTCCTCCCATTGACATGGGAACGTCAGCTTCTAATGGATACTTGCTCCCACAGATTCCTAAAGTGAACCTTTGTGTCAGGCAAGGAACCTAATAAAGTCATGAGCCGCATCATGAGATGGCTCTGGAAGTGACATACACAATACTTATAAGGTGCACAGGTTACTGCAGCATTAGATTCTTGTTTCCACACCTCAGATGAGGGTCCAGAGCATCTGATGAGTTTTCTCACTAATTTTTTATTTTTTTTGTCAAAAGTTTGAGGATTTCGCCTCAGAAATCATTGAGGTTTAAATCCTGCTTGATTTCTTGCCAACCAATTTTGTTAAAGGATCCAAAACACCTGTGTTTATGGTATCTGTATTCCCAGAATGATGCTAAGTCGTATGATGTTTGCCTGGCCACAACCCCTAAGGCCATTAGGGGGAGGAAGGCTAAATTGAAGATGGCTTCTTTAAACGATCGGTTGAGGTTCTCTTCTAGGTGTGAAACAAAGACACAATCCAGATTTAGGACCAGGTCAAGATTTTATTTCAGATCTCACAAGAACAGTAAGAAGTGTAAAGGTTCCAAAGAGATCCTCTTCAGAGTGGAATCAAGTTCTGGAGTCTATTCCTTTACCTAAAAATGTTCTTATGTACAGGCTTTTAGGGACACCAGGCTTTGAAGAGGGCTGATGCCCCATCTTTGGCCATTAAAATGTCTGTCGACCCAACTCCAGGGCGAAGCTATCAACTTTGGTCACAGTTCCAGCTGCCCCACCTTCAAAGCCAGAGTAGGAGCTGGTTGTATGCCTTGGCCTCAGTGTGTATCCACCAAACCTCCTTTAGTGCATTTCCCACTGTTATGGCATTGAGTGGCAGATTTACTGACATTTTGTGCTTGGTTTGCATCACAAAAGTGTCACAAACCAAAGTGAAATTTTATTTAGAATTTACTTCCCATTAAAAATTTTGTTTTGCACTGGAAAGGTGCTTGAGTGTAACGCAAAGCAGTAATTTGCTCTGCTTTGCGTTACTTTGCTTAAGGGGAGCGAACAATGGGTGGTACATGGACGTTCCAAAATAAACACTGATGGGTTTTGACACAAAGCCTTATCTACCAACAATAGTAGACAGCGTTTTGTATCAAAAGTAGCACAAAGTGGTATTTGAGAGTGGCGTTAACTTGGAGAAATGCTTTTATTTCTCAAAGGTTTTCGAACTTGCATGTGCGCTGAATTACACAGCACACATCCAAAGTGGGCAAAGTTTTTAAGTTGATCCAGGCATAATATTTTGTACAGAAACTGTGCTAGACATCACACACGCACACTTGCACTATGGTGCAAAGGTGTGTGAATTGCAATAGGCAACCTGATTGTGCGTCAGCGCTAGGGAAAGAGCAGGACAGTGCCATATCTTAATTAATAAGGCACTTTCCTGCTTCCTCCCTCTCATACAATGCAGTTCAGCAACTCTGCATTGCATAACATCTGCCCCTGATTGTTCTAACCGGGACATAGCTATCACCATTGGCTTTGGATCCAGTGGTTTCATCCAAGACTTTATAGATTCTTGAGGTAGCCACTTAAGAGCTTGATGACAGGGACCAGCAGTCACCCTAACTATGGTTGAAGGTGCACTTCAGGTGCCCACGCAGAACAAGGCTCAGCTGTTGTGCATCTCTTATCGAAATGAGGAGCACTTCCATTGGTCTCGCAGAATGTTGAATCCATTGGGGAGAAAAGATAAAGCAAATGTTTTATATGTAGAAGGAAGACAGGCAGACTCCAACAACAAGATTGTTGGCAACTAAAAAAAGAAAGAATCTTTTGCCGTCTGTTTAATTGAGAAACAACAATTGTATCACAGCCGTAACCTGGGCAGTCATAGTCACATCTATCTTTAGGCGTGCACCTATAGAAGAAGTTGCTAGATGGTAGCATTTGATTTTCAGGCTTTGTGTGATTGTAGAAGCCCTTGAGTTTCTATGAGTGACCATGGAAAGAAAGATTCCAAGTGGGGACATTTTTTTAAACTAAGCTGTAAAATAAGCACTCGTAGTAGGTGAGTTAAAGTAGTTTCCCTTTATTGCACCTCCACCACAGGTCGCTTCCAGTAACTGTCATGTACATAATCTTGTCAAGGAGAAGCTATCACACAGTTCTGGAACTCCATAGCATCCTCAGCACTCAAATAATGAGAAAGAGGATTACAGGACATCACACATGTTTCCAGTAAACCGCCACCTTACATCTTCCCCGTAAACCAATATAGTAAACCTTGAAGTGCACTCCCTCCTGCCACAGAACCATGAGTAAAACCTAAACAACCTCAAAGAAAACTTGCTAAAGTTAAATAATGAGAGAGGTGAAAAAGAGATGCAATCATGAATCAAGGTGTTTAGGATACCTAGGACTACTACACATTTTCTTCTTCCTTCAAGTGGATCCCCCCTGAGTCAAGGAAGACAGTCACCCACGCACTCATCACCAGCAGACTGGACTATGGAAACGCACTCTACGCCGGCATCAACAAGTCCCTACTCCGCAAACTCCAGACAATACAGAACACCGCCGGCATCCCCCGACACGAACACATCAGCCAACACTTACGAAGTCTCCACTGGCTCCCCGTGGAGAAAAGAGTCACTTTCAAAATCCTCACTCACGCCTACAAATGCCTACACAACAACGGACCCAAATACCTCAATGACAGAATCAACTTCCACGTACCCAAAAGAAACCTCCGATCTTCCAACCTCGCACTGGCCGAAACCCCGCGCATCCACAGAGCCAGAGCAGGCGGAAGATCCTTCTCTCAGATTGCAGCCAAGACCTGGAACGAGCTACCGGCAGACATCAGACGCGCCCCCTCCCTGAACACCTTCAGGAAGACCCTCAAGACCTGGCTCTTCGGCTAAACAGATCTGCGGACCCCTCCCCCCCCAGCGCCTTGAGACCCTCACGGGTGAGTAGCGCGCTTACAATTCCCTGATTGATTGATTGATTCTCCATAACTCCCATAGATCACTCACTAAATGCACAGAACCACCAACACAGCCATCCTTCCTCCTTTGGCAGGCAACATCCGGATTGTCTCTATCCACTTTCTGATTGTTCACTCACTTTCTCTGAGTTTCTATAGATAATATACTCAGTTTATAAATTCTCCCATCTTCAATCTTTACCACATTGTTGAATAGCTTTACAACTTTCCTGGGTTCACTGAACCTGGACCAGGCTTTTGATCGAGCAGGTATCTTAATTCTAACCAGATTGCCAACACATGCCACACATTTTTTCACTACATTCTTCTTATCAGAACACCTTTACCTCTTGATTTTTTTCTAAATCTCAATCTCTCCCCCATGCCCAGTCACCGAGATGTTGACCCATCATTTCTCCCACTTCCTTCAACCCGGGACAAGTTTTGGGTTTGACTTGCAGCCTCTGAACTACTGAAACAGTGCTCTGCTAGTTCTCCTAAGCAGAGATAAACAGTAGGCCACAAGTTGATTTTGAAGCTCTCTAGTCCAATCCAACCCACTGACCCTAGCTCACTGTATGTCATCCTTAATACTCTTGTTAAATCTTTCAGCCATACCATTAGTCTTGGAATGGTACAGCAAAATACTGCAACTCTTAAGAAAATACTCAGCCTCCTCAGAGCACAGCTGACTTTCATTGTCAGTCAACAAAACCCTAGAAAAACCTTGTCTCCTGCACAAAGTTTCTAAATATTTTATGACTGCACCTGAAGTTATGATTCCCATACACAATACTGCTGCTCACCTAGAAAAGAGATTCATTGCTACCAGGAAATACATGGTAGCTCCCTTCCCTTTAAGGACTCCAACGATATTCATTCCCACCTCTTTCCTTGGACCATTCTTTAGTTTTCATCCCTCCTAAATGTCCTTCATGAGCTAAACAGATGAGCCTGCCTCTCCGACCTAATGATGTAATTCGCTTCATCACGTTCAACAAAAGTTCACCACTTTCCAGTAGCTCATTGTTCATAGCCCAGAAAGGTCAACCTCTCCACTGCCATTTTCTTCTCTAGCCACCCTTCCCTAATGTAAACCAGTAACCTTGACAATCACTCATGGCACCTCATCGCCTTCAGTCCATATACATGTGACCAGTCTTGGTAACTGTAACTCTACAAGTCACTTTCTGATCCTCAACACATAATCAAAACCACACGAATCAGCAGTTGTTCTGCATGCACATTACACTAGTTGTAATTCTGGCAAGTGTAAATAGTGGTACTTTACCCTAAGCAGATCCATCTGCTTTAGAACCCAAAATAAATCTTGAAAAAACGTAGTTAGAGAGAAGAACTCCATCTTGATCCATTTTATAATGCATTACATTGTGGAGAAAGTATTCAACTTCTTCCTACAGGGATCAACAAAACAATTCCAGTTTCAGTCTTGAAATGTAGAAAAATGATCTCTATTATTTCTTATCTTTATACAAATAATGTGACACCCCAGTCAACGTGTTTCGTTCCGATGAGGAACTTCATCAGGAAGTTTGTTGATAATGGATATCATATACTAATGCTTCCCGGCACTCTGGATAGACCATGTTTTTATGAATAGTGAGGTCTCCTCTATCTAAATATGTCCGAATGGTCCTTTTACGTGTGGTTTGTCTGTTAAATCTTCCGTATTGAATTGACACACCTGGATCCACAAGAATCACCTATGTAGCCATTATCATTCTGGAGATATAGCAATCTAAAGTCAAAGTGCAACCCTAACCCTATTTCCCACTATGTGACTTTTTGAACACTTAGGCCTAGGGGGTACCTGTACCATTTGCAAATCTTTACCACAATATGTACTTTTTTGGAAAGGTACCCCTATAGTTTGGTACCTTTGGGGGGACTTCAAAGAGGGTGCTGAACAACTCCTGCATTGAAACAAAGACTTGAAACTGCTAGATTGCAACAGATGACCTACAATGAGACCTTGCTGCTATAGAAAATTGAGGGCCTTATGTATGAGGCCTTGCAACACTTTTGCGCCGCCGTTGCATCACTTTTTGTGATGCACCGGCGGCCTAAAAAATGCACCATGTTGCGCCCTATTAAAAAGTGGCGCATCTAAGCAGATGCGTCACTTTGTAAAGCCCTGCGCTACGTTATACCTGCATCAGGTATAATGTGTGCAGGGTGGGCATTCCCACGTAAAATGCCTTGTAGAAGTGGCGCTGTGAAATCTATCAGATTTCACTGCGCCACTTCTAGGACGCCACTGTGTTAAAATCTTACGCCTGCCTCACAGCAGGCATAAGTCTGACGCAGGCCCTTTCACATGGGGCTTGCCCCATGTGAAAGGACACACTGCTGGAATTGCGTCACTTTTGTGACACACTCCAGCAATGTGCCATTACTGCGCCTACAGATATAACAGAAATATTGACGTATCTGTAACTCCTTGCGATTTGGAGCGCCGTACATTAAATCATTAAATACGACGCATCCATCGTGTCGCAAGGAGGGCGCAGTGAAAACTGTTGCATCGCTGTTTACACGCAGAGATTCGACAGTTTTCATAAATGAGGCCATGAGTGCCCAAGCCCAGCAAATTGTCTTTTTACCTGAGACTATGAATATTCTTGCAGCCAGAGCTGCCCAACCGGGTTCTTTCAATGGTTCAATCATACGCAGTGTTCTGACCCTGAAGCTCGAACCAGTGTCCTGGCTACGATTGGAGGCTTCCTGGTGGAAAATTCAATCGCCCAGTTACAAATGGCTTCTTTGGGATTTGGTTGCCTCAGATAGGTTTTCTAGGAAGATTGCTCTGCATATGTCCAGCAAAAAGAACAAGACAAATTCTATTATTGAAAAGAACATACTCAGTGTACCCCATTGACACCATTAGACACCAATAGTCAGTTCCATGTCACTGTAATTTTCTCAGGAGCAGATCAGTAGATGCAGAAAGCTGCAAGCTCAGGGGCTTGCAATTGCATCCATTCTAAACCACATGTAGCTGGTCAACTGGCGTTCCCATCAGGTTGGGCACCTGCAGCGCACACACACACATCCATTTATCGTGAACGGTCAAGTACCCATCTGCGCATGAATCAGCTTCAGGCACTCAGAGGGGCTTAGCCACATTTCTGCTGAGTGTATGCACAGGCTTTGCTAACGCTAATATGGACATAAGAGCAGAGGGCTTGTCAGGGAGTAGATTAGCAGGGCCTGCTCAGCTTCACTCACTCCCTTCGCAGGGAGGATGAGACAGTCCAGGCTCCATTCCCTCTGTCAGGACATGCAAGAAGCAGCTAAAAGCCTGTCAGCCCAGGGTGGAGCAGGCCATTGAGGTGGGGGACACTCTTGTGAGATGCACTCTAGGGGGGTGGGCCTTCATGCCCGGGTCTTTCAACATAAAAGCAAGCCTGGGGATGTTTTGTAAGAAGCGTCCTTTAAGCTGTTGGTTCATGGCTATTTCTAACTCTCTAAAAATGTTCAAGTACAACTCAGTGCACAAGCAAAGATGACCAAAAACCACACACAGACTCAATCTGGGCATCCAGATTAAGAACGTGCTTTGGTGCTGTATTAATACTTCAGGGCGCTGTGCAAATGCTGATGGCATACTTTCCTTTGGTGGTAACTAGGAGGAATTGTTACCCATAAACTGCTGCTTGCAGCCTTTGAGTAAAGCTGTCTAGCTTCCCAGTAAGTTTTAGCCAACCTCGTTTTTTCAAAACATTAGCACACCTTTAGCGTTAAAGAGTTGTGGCAAGCGAGTGTGTTTGCTGAGTTTTCAAGAGACTGTTTCAGAAAACCATACACTGGCCTATCACCGGGATCAAAGGATGTAGTTGTTTACTTCCTCTGATGTCATCACTCTCAAAGGGCCCTGTGACGTCACCTCTCCCACATCTCTCTGATCTTGGTGAAATGCCGCCGCTGGTCCTAACAGCTCCTCATTTTTACAGATATGGGAACGGGGGCTAGAGTATTATCTTGTAAATTTACCCTTATCCTAGGGGCTGCATAGACCCACCAATTCAGGGATTAACTAAAGCTTGATTGGCCCTCCAGGCAACCTGGTATTTGCGTGGGTTACCGCTGTCAAGGGATAGCTATATGGCCTGGATGGGGTGTCCATTCAACGACTGGTTTTGAAGACACTTAGGGCCAGACATATGTACAATGCATTTGGTACAATGGTCTCAATTTGCTTCACGACTTTTACTGAATGCATTGATATTTTGCGATCCAGCCTATGTAATGATATGCAAGTTCATACAATACTGAATCGTAATGGGTTGCAATTCGACCTACCTAATGAATATTAATTAGGTAGGTCGCAAATTGCAACCCACTACGATTCCCAGCCATGACAGGAATGGTGGCCTTTGGTGGTCAGCAGGCCACCATGTCTGTGATTGTGTTTATCTAAAGCAATATTTTGGTTTAAATGTAGCCATTTATTTCTTCAAGGAAAACAGGATATGTTTTTTAAAAAATTACAATTTCATAAACGATTTTTTTACAAATAAGTAGTTGTCCCATGAACCACTGCCTACTTCTAAAGATGTTTATGTCACCATTCACACAGGGGAAGGGGGCCACTACCTTTTTTAAAAATATATTTTTATTGTTTCGATTATTTAAGAAACATTGGGGCATATTAGCAAGGGCCATTATCTCCGCTTTTTTGGCTTTAAGAGCCAAAAAAGCGGAGATAATATTACCGCCCTATTACCAAGGCGGGTGCTAACATGCATTAACGCATGTTAGCACCCGTTTTCCCCACGCCTCGCTCTGCATCTCTAATGAGATGCAAAGTGGGCGTTCCTTCCCAGGATAACAGGAGAAATGTCGCTAACCGACATTTCTCCTATTATCAAGCTGCAGGCGAACATGCAGAGCGATTAGAAAAGTAGCGCTAACCGCGGTTAGCGCTACTTTTCTAACGCCTGCTCTCAGTATGACTTAGCCATGATATCCAATGGAAGGTGGATATCATGGCTGAGTCTGTCCTGCCCTATCAGCAAGCTATCGCCAAGAGTTGTGTGATTATCGCTGTATTTCCAGCGATAATCGCACATTTGGCAGTTAGCGCTTGCAATTTTATCACTGTTGAGATGAGCGTTGCTGATAGCACGCTATCTCAGTGATAAAATTCAGCGTTAGTCAGGCGATAATTATCCTCGCGCTAATCGCGCTGAGCGATAATTATCGTCGGACCTTAGTAATATGCCCCATTATTATCACATACAATAACAACAGATCACACTTTGACCAGGTTAGTTTGTTCAGTTTTCTCATCTCTGGTGACCACCCTCATTCTTGTTACATGTCAGGCACATAAGGGGATCACTACCTTTGTGTAGTCTGTAAAATATGTATGTTTTGCAACCAGATTTCGATTGCAAACAATTAATACATACCATAAGGAAACAGTGGGGCAGATCTACAAGGACTGGCGCTTCCCTGCATATTAGCAGGGATGCGCCAGTAAAGATGCGACATGTAGGAATACCCTTGCGCCACCACGGATGCGTCGCATTTACAATGCGATGCACCGTGGCGCAAGGATAGTCAGATGCGTGTTGCATCTTCTGGCGTAAGGGCAGCGCATTGCTGGAGTCGTGTCGCAAGCGCGACGCAACTCCAGCAATGCTCAGGGGCGCTCTACACCTAACATGCTGCGTCACTCCTTACGCCTGCTTCAAGCAGGCGTAAGGTTTTGACGCAGCATGGACGTAAAAGTGACTCAGTAAAATCTTGTAGATTTCACTGCGTCACTTTTACGGGGCTTCCTTGCGACGGAACGCCCACCCTGCATACATTATAGCTGACGCAGGTATAATGTAGCGCAGGGCTTTACAACGTGACGCATCTCACTAGATGCGTCAGGTTGTAAATCTGTCGCCTGGTGGCGCATTGTTTACGACGCCGCTGCGTCACAGAAGTGACGCAACAGTGTCATAAAGATGACGCAAGGGGCTTGTAAATCTGCCCCAGTATTTGGAAGGGACGCCCTAAACATGCCCCTACGAAATATCGATTCAGTATGGTTTCCTAAACTAATTTAATGATTCGAGGCATAGTACATTTAAAAATGGGCTTTAGCATTCTAAACCCTCTGCTGTACTGAATCAAGAGGGTTTGTGAGCTCTAACACTTTTTTTTCCATCTGGCCCATAATCCTTTGTAGTGTGAAGGGCTGCTACTAAGCTACACACAGCTGGTGCTCTCTGAACCCTCAAAAGTTGTGGGATTTCAGGTGTAGTCTTGGAAAACATTTTAAACGTTCAAAGTTATGACCATGTGCAGGCACTTCTACGTGTCTGTTTGTACATAGTGTATAACTGCACATAGGAAAAGGCCTTCTCAGGTATGCAAGAGTACTTTTTTCTTTGGGAAAAATATTTTTCTCTGTAGAGAAACCTCTTACTCAACACTCATCACTTTGGGCGGCATTTCGTTCATTTCTCTCCATCTTGGAAAGGGGTTTACTTCTGCCATTGACAAGAGTAAATGTCTTTGCAAGGGTGGGACTGAGTCAGAAAAAGGTTTGTAAACACTCACAAGTTCTTGAGTTTGTGGCTGTACACAAACTTCATTGTGCATCTTCACCCTGGGTCCCCCATCCCCCGTCACTGAAGAAGGATTTGCTCATACAGAATATGAGTAATTATATGCTTAGCAAAAGAATTGCAAGTGCAAATTTCCCTTTTGTGAATACCTTGTGCAAATTTAGCCATGTGTTTTCCGGCCATGCAGGTGGTGAGCGATGCTGCTGAATGTCGACATCAGAAGTGACGTAGCAAGAGAGCACAAGGGGCCACCGTAGCCCATTCATGATGCTTGGTGACTGTGCAAGCCATGGGCATCCTCAGTACACACTCTTCTCTTGGGGGATGGGGGGGGGTGGTGGGAATCGCCACTGACCCCAAGCACAACCGATCCAGGATGACTTTGGCACTAGAGAGAGGGAAGAAAGCACATTTATTTTATTTTATTTATTTATAAAGTTTTATATAGCGCTGGCTAGACCCGGAGGTATCAGAGCGCTTTACATAAGGATCAGTGCGTTACAGGTTACATAGTTACAGGATCAGCGAGTTACAGGTTACATAGTTACAGCAATTAGATCAATGAATAACGGAGGGAGGAGGAGGGAGGGGGGAGGAAAAACAGCGGGGGGACGAGGAAAACAATGTCAGATGTCCGGCTGTGTAGGTGATGGCCAAGGGGGTGAACCAGAGCCAGACTCTTCTATAGCTGCAAAGAACAGCTCCACCGGGCATCAGCCAAGGTTGCTCGGGCTCCGCAGTAGGTACAAAACAGTTTTGGAATCAGCCCAGGGGGCATCGTCATACCTCCATCAAAAAGCACCGGTCCCGGTATTCCTGGGGAGTGCCATCCGCCTCGTCTTTCAGCTTACCCCCAGGACACGAGTGGTGGGTGGAGAGGAGGAAGGGACAGTTCCAAGGTCTGAAGAATTCACACAAAGAGCTGACCTGGGAAAACAGCACAGGGATCCCTGAAACCAACGCCCGTACTCCATAGCTGTAACCAGTCTGGATAAGAAGACCAGGGAAGCAGCGCTGGGCTCCCTGAAACCAGAGCCCATTCTCTGTGTATGAAGCTAATCCAAAAACTTGCAAACCCTGGCCTCACTGGAGAGACACTGGCGATCGCCATCTTGAGGAGTGAAATAACTGGCGGATCGTCGCAACTTCAGGAACAGCCCTTTGGTGGGGTTGGCGATCAGGATTGGTCACTGGATTAGTAATGATGCACTGCATATTGGTGCACAGTTTCCCATTTTTCCTCAATACTTAAGGCACTATTAATAAGCCTGTTTCAACTCTCATCCAATTTTTAAAGACTCATATGTGGGTCCCGTGCTCACTATGCCAGTGAAACCGAGCTGCCCCCTACTGATGAGGCACTATTAGGCCAAAACCGGCCCTGGGTTGCATGTGCTCCAGTTCAGAGAGGACCTTGATTGGCTGTTTGGGCTGGACTGTTTCTACTGAACCAGGACCAGGACTGATTTACATGTGGCTGGTTCCTGTCTGATGTGGCATGGTGGGCAAAAAAACAATGCACTGGATTGTGGCCCAGAGTAATGCACATCCCTTTTTTGTTTTGCGCAGTGTGATGCTGCATCCTACAGACAGGCCCCAAATAGGGCCAAACTACTCTGGGATTGCCTGTGTTCTGGTTCAGAGGGGCCCTCGCCTCGCAGTTCTTTCCTATTGGAGGAGGACCGGGTCTGATTTGCTTATGGCTGGTTCCTGTTGGATTGACATGGTGGGCAAAAAAACGATGGACTCGGATGCAGCCCAGAATAATTACCAGTGGCTAAGAATAATTCGAGCAGTTCACCCATCACAGTCTTGTTTTCCTAATCACCAGTACTAAGCCAGCTTGTGCCTTAAATATTAAGGGAAATATGCAAACTGTCTTGGTGCTTGTGCATTATGGATTGGGGAAAGATCAGAAGATGGGAAAGTTGTGGTCCTTTACACTTTACATCAATCAATGTGTACTCATCTTTACTGAACCAATCTGATAGAGACATCTAGCTGTAGATTCCTTACTTTAGAATCTTCCCCAGGGGCAAGACTGGATTCGTAATTTTTTTCCCATAGCACGTTAGCGCGGCGGTAGAGGGCATTGCGCGATTCTGTATCTACGTCGTCCACTGGATGTGATGTCGTCAGAGTCCATATAACTCCCTTGCCAATGTCAGTTCCTTCTTTTCCACGCTTACAACGTGGATCTGGAGCAGTTAGGGGGGTGTTTTTCAGTCCATCTCGGCACTTTGTCGAGGGAACAGTGTGCTTTTTGCAATATTTTCAGGGTTTAAACCCTGTGGATCTTGTGACAGAGAGATGTCGATCACAGATCCTCACACCATCTGCTTTTGGTGCCTTGGAGAACACCATGACTCTGAGGAGTGCGGTTCGTGTCAGCAAACTTCTGGCGGCACGATTATCTTATGCACCGCGTCGTCGTCAGTACTCGCTAAAGTCCAGAGAACGGTCGAGGAGCCGGTAAGGTGAGTGGTCAAGGGAGGCTGTGAGGTGCAAACGGTCGGTATATAAGTCCATCTCTGATGCCGTCTTCCAACCGTCGATTGCAGAGCATTCACAGGAGTCCACCACGCACTTTCTAACTATCCTGGAGCAGGCATGATTCTAGCCCAAGTGCGGGAATATTAATTTTCCCTGCATAAAGTTTTTGAGCCTCAGTCTCCCTCTGGTTTGCTTTCTGGAAGTGCCCTGACTGGATCCTCGCCGGTGGGTTCGCCCTTGGTGACAATTGAGCCCTCTGAATCCGTTATCAGATTCAATGCAGTGCCGGTGCACAGCCCTTCGGGGTTCACACCTTCGGTGTTGGGTCAGCCAATGACATCGGTAGTGCCGATCAACACCGATCCTATTACTCTTTCTGATGTCGATACGACACCGGACTGCTCCTGATGAGGCGCCGATGGAGCTGTCTGCTATGGGCAACTCTCCTTCTTGCCATATTCAACCTGTTCCTGCTTTTCCTATGGGAATGCACAGCTTTGCAGATGAAGGGGAGAATATAGAGTGTAAAAACCCTTTGGGCAATACTGTCCAGCCTCCTTTGGAGGAAAATTGGCTGACTGAATTGGGGGAGGTTAGTGGACTAGAGTCCTCTCCAGTTTCAGATTTACTTTCTCCACCTGAAATGGCAACAGAGGAGAGTTCTTCTTATGCTGTGGCATTGAGGGGGCAGCTGCAGTCTTAAGTTGCCAGCTTCCCTCAGAGGAATTATCCACAGACCCTTTGGTGGATGTTCTTCACCAAGGTGAGACGGGAATGGTGCCTTTACTCCCTTATAATAAATCTCTAATTGACGGGAGCGCCTGTTGACAGGGTTCTGGCCCATAGGCATCGACCCGCCCCTGGGGACCCAGTTTGTCTCATGCGACATCCCACCAGCAAAGGGCTGGAGGTTCATGCTGCTATGGCTTCACCGGACCCTAGTGTCCTTCCCTTGGTTCCACCAAATAAAGTGTCCAGATGGCTAGAACATTGTGGGAGGAATATATTCTCTTCCGTCAGTTTGGCATTGAGGTTGTTAAACACGGCATGTGTTTAGGGCAGATTTTCTCATGCTTTATAGGACTCTGTGGTGCATCGGCTGCCTTCTCTTTCAGCTGAAGCCAGGAGTGAAATCCTACAGGTTATACAAGATGGCCTGGAAGCAGCGAAATTCACAATAAAAGGTGATATGGACACCGCTGATTCCATGGGTAGAGCTGTGGCTCAGTCAGTTGCAATGCGAATACATGCATGGCTGCGTTAGTCTGGGGTTTCAGAGCCTGTACAGGATATCTTGAAAGACATGCCATTTGATGGTGTACATTTATTTAGTGAACATGCTGCGAACACTACGGCGATTTAGAGATGGTCGGCGTGACAAAGCCACCTAGACAAGTCTTTGAATGTTCTGGTGGAATTCATTCTTTCTGACTTGTGCGGAAAGAAGTGTTTATATGTGGCTGAGCTGGAATATGTATTTTATATAGTGACAACCAGTGTGGTGTTTCTGCTTGAAGCAGAGGTTTATGGTTGTTTAGATAACCTTGTGGTTCTTTACACATTTTTTCATGACCTTTAATTCAGGTCAGTCAGGATTATAGGACAATTAA
Source organism: Calotriton arnoldi (assembly GCA_963921515.1). Lineage (NCBI taxonomy): Eukaryota > Metazoa > Chordata > Amphibia > Caudata > Salamandridae > Calotriton > Calotriton arnoldi. Next base: position 5,056,165 of record CAWUFW010000162.1, on the reverse strand, counting down.
GGGGCAGCTATTCAGTGAAATTCTTTTCAGAGAAGCCTTATTCTTTAAAGTATTTTCCACAATAAGTGGCTTTCTGTATTATTATTTACTGCTTGGTGCAGTAGTCGTGACTTTCTCCTTCAGTGCTGTCAATGACAGTTTTTCAGCTATTTATTTGTGTTGGGTTTTTAATTGAGGCCTGGTATACAGGTCTTGCAGTTTCCTTTACGATGAAGAAGAGCTCAAGCTCAACAGTTGATACCTTCATGGTATGTACCATACTCTATGCATCTTTTGTATGCTATGGTGAGCATTTCTAAATATATATATGGGCTGAGCTGGGATTGCTCAGCTTGTGCACTACTAGTCTCACATTTGAGTGTGCAGAGTTCTACCCTCTGTGCCGGGTTATTTCTCTGATGTATGATATCATACATTCGTGAAGTTTGGGACCCCTTATTAGTTATTTTTGAAATTTGTACACCATGGGAGTCTCAGTGTATATGATCTGCCTTTTGATGGAAGGTTTATGTACAATGACCCTCTTATTAGTTTTGGGTAATATGATGAAGTGTCTCTTATACTTTTATATGGTCTTTGTGTGACCTTAGGCTTCATTTATGGGCACACGTCAATAGACAGAGATGACCTTGATGGGATAGTACTGCACTGAGACTGTCTATCCCAAATTTCTTCTGGTATTTTCACAAAAAGTAGCTGGTAGCCTACATTATTAGTTTATGTGACTTCAGCTTTTCCCCTGGTACTTGCCTTACGTTTATGTGATAGATGATGTTAATTATAATTGATAGTAAAAGTTCTCTACTTTTGCTAGATTTAGAACATTATTAACCAAAAGCTTATCATCTTATGAGCTTTAAGACACTATGGTTCATATGTACAAGCCCCTATCGCCACCACAAGGTCACTTTTACGGACGTTGTGGTGGCGATAGGGGCTGCGCCTTATGTACAAGGCAGTGTTAAGCCACTTAACGTGGCTTAACGCTGCCTTGTACATAAGGCACCCTTTCACGCTATGGTTAGCGTGAAAGGGGCGTGCAGTGGGTGTTGTGGTGGGCGTTCCACCGCAACACCCATTGTATTTGACGCTGCCCCCTATGTACAAGGGTGGCGTACATAGAAGGCAGCGCCAAAATTAAGACCGGGAAAACCCTGGTCTTAAGTTGGCTAAACGAGGAGAAATGCATTATTTCTCCTCGTTTTGCTTTTCCATGTGTGCTGCCTTGTGCAGCACACATGGAAAAAGCAAAATGCCATAGTTTGTTTATGTACAGGAAGGTGTCTCTATATATAGATATATATATATATATATATCAACACTCCTCCGGTAATCAAGTCGTTTTCATAAAACAACAAGAAGACACCAGTGCCGCGGCCACTATAAACCAACGTGTTTATTGAAAGTTGGCAACACAAATCCCGACGCGTTTCGGAGTTACTGCACTCCTTTCTCATGGGCAAGGTTTGGACATTTTCTGTGTTACATGTCACGTGTTTGGTAATTCTATGTAGGGGCTTATCAGTGGAAATTTTCAGTGATTTACAGCTTTCACTGTATTTGCAAGCTTTGCACTGAATAAAAACTTTATTGATCCATGGTACTGACAAACACTTGGAACATTGTCTTTTATGTCTATCAATGTGTGCACGTCACTATAGTGCTTGTTCCTTTAAAAGAAACTGAAAATGTCCAAACCTTGCCCGTGAGAAAGGAGTGCAGTAACTCCGAAACGCATCGGGATTTGTGTTGCCAACTTTCAATAAACACGTTGGTTTATAGTGGCCGCGGCACTGGTGTCTTCTTGTTGTTTTATGAAAACGACTCGATTACCGGAGGAGTGTTGATATTGAGGGTTTGCTACCCTGCCGTGTTGCCCGCCGTATCAAGAGGCTCGGGCTTAAGCAAAACTTTGGTGTGGATATATATATATATATATATATATATACACACATATATATATTCACTGAAAAAACCATAGGTTTCAGGCACGTTATAGTTAGAAATTAGCATTTAAAAAACCTTACAAATTCACTGAAAAAACCATAGGTTTTAGGGACAGTTATAGTTAGTTGGACATTGCACTCGTACAAAACCCGTGAAATTCCCCGTTATAGTTAGTTCAGCTAACTATAACTCACGCCCCGCAATGCACTGCTGATGACGTCACATATTACATCACTCATGACATGGTCAGTGACATCACTGATGACATCACTGATGACATCACTGATGTCATCATCCAGTGACTGTGTGTTTCTGTAAAGTTTAAATATTTTTAATATATATAGGGAAAGGCGTATTGAAGAATGAGTGGGTGTATAAGTGTCTGTATGGATGATTTAGTAGGTGCGTGACTAACTCTATAAGTGAGTGATTAAACGTATCTTACTGAATGCATGGGTTAGTGACTAAACTGGGTGAATGTCTGTATCCGTCTGTCTGTTGCTGTGTAAGTGGCTGCATGGGTTTGTGAATAGCTACATGAGTATCTATATTAGTTATTGATTGGTTGTCTGAGTATCTGTATGGGTGCCTGAGTGTTTGTGTGGGTGGGGTGTGTGCGACTCTGTGCATAGATGTGTGAGTGGGTGATTCACTGGGTGGATGGTTTCAAGTGTGCATCTGTGATAGACTGTATGGGTGGGTAAGTGTGTGTAAGAGTGTGTTAGTGAGTGAATGTATGTCCCAGTGGTACATGTGTGAGTAACTACATATGTAAAAGGCAGTATATGTGTGTGTTGGAGTATATAAATAGCTATAAGCGAGAGTGTGTGATTGTGAGAGTGACTGTATGGATGAGTGTGTGCTTGTATCAGTGATTGTATAAGAGCGTAAGAATGTGCTAGTATTTGTATGAGTAAGTGAGCTGGTGTGTGTATAGGGAAACAACCTTTAGAACGCATGCATTACATCGCATGCCATTAGATTGCGGTTTTTACAACGAAAGTCGTTACAACGACTTGCACTGGAGGGCGCTATAGGACAAGGAGTAGTTTAAATTACTATCCAACACCTTCCCTACTGTACGTAGGCTGGAGTTGGAATAGTAAATTAAACTACTCCTAAGTCCAGCGCCCTCCAACGCAAGTCGATGTAACGACTTGCGTTGTTAAAACTGCGATCTAATGGCATGCGATGTAATGCATGCGTGGTATCGTCATACATCCGTGTGTATAACTGTATAGGTGAGTAAATGGCAGTGTGTTTAATTATTTGCACGACTGACTAGGTGTGTGAGTACCTCTATGGATGAGTGGCGGTGTTTGAATGTCTATATAGGAGTATGAGTGCATATGATAGTCCTGTACTGAGTGACCGTAAGTATGAGTGACTGTACGGGTGAGTGAGTGGATGTGTGTGTAGACCTAAGAATCAGTGAGTGGGTATGTAGTTATTGGTGTTGGAGTGTCTATGGTTCTGCGAATGGCAGTCTGTAATTTAGAGTGGGTGTATCCAAGGTTATATTAGGGTGTGAGGAGGTGCATCAGATTATCACGTGGATGATGTCATCAGTGATGTCATTTGAGATGTCATCAGTGATGTCATGAGTGATGTCACTGACCATGTCATGAGTGATGTAATATGTGACGTCATCAGCAGTGCATTGCGGGCGCGAGTTATAGTTAGCTGAACTAACTATAACGGGGAATTTCACGGGTTTTGTACGAGTGCAATGTCCAACTAACTATAACTGTCCCTAAAACCTATGGTTTTTTCAGTGAATTTGTAAGGTTTTTTAAATGCTAATTTCTAACTATAACGTGCCTGAAACCTATGGTTTTTTCAGTGAATTTCAAAGGTTTTTTAAATGCTAATTCCTAACTATAACATGTCTGAAACCTATGGTTTTTTTCAGTGAATTTCAAAGGTTTTGTAAATGACAATTTTTAAATGTATTAATTGTTATATTTATTTTTTTGATACTGATTTACTACATTTTTTTAAACTATTTATTTTTAGATATTTTATTTTTAAATTACATTGTAATTACATTATACATTACATTACAAAATATACTTTCTCAGAATGAATTACTTTAGTTCAATACTTTTCAAATAGGCAATAGACTTTTAAGTACAGTAGTTACAGTTGTTGCAATGGGCAACACAATTTCAAACACAATGCAACATTGAGCTCAATGTGAATTTCTAGTTAAATGCAATTAGTTACTTTATGGATTACTTTTTCTAACCACAGGACTGGATCCTAGATTCAGTCCTGGGACATCTCCTGTAAACAGTTGAGTAAAAGCGTTTTGGTTACAGTAGTGATTTTTAAGGAATATTATTGTATTTTAAAAGTTGACACTGAAACTTCTTCACATAGAATCTCCAATGTTATCCTATGGGAGGAAATTCACTTAGCAGGTAAGTAGTGTTATCGTTACTTTTTCTTACTCAGTGGTGGATCCTGGATCCAGCACTGGTGCATCTCCTGTAAACAGTTGAAAGAATGCGTTTAAGTCATACAGGCGATTTTTAAGGAATATTTGTAGTTTGTGAAAATCGAAACTTTGAAACTTTTCTGCTGAAAACCAGACAATGGATTCCTACGGAAGGAAATACAAGTTACTGGTAAATACGGTTAGAATTACTTTTTCAGGGTCAGTGCTGGGCTAAAAGATGCAGCACTGGGTTCTCTCCTGATAACAGGTGAGTAAATCGGAATTCGTAGTTCGGCTGATTTTAGAGGAATATTATAAAGTTCCAAAACTCCACACTTAGAAGAATTTCCAAGTGAAACCAGTCAATGTTAGCCTATGGAAGGAAATTCAAGTTACTGGTAAGTACGGTTAAAATTACTTTTGAGGATCAGTACTGGGCTCAAAGATGCAGCACTGAGGTCTCTCCTGATAACAGGTGAGTAAATCGGAATTCATAGTTCGACTGATTTTAGAGGAATATTATAAACCTATGGTTTTTTCAGTGAATATATATATATATATATATGTGATCAAGGTCGTGGTAACACGGCCGAAACGCGTCATGCCAATTTGCACGAAATAAATTTGCACTGAAATTAGAACCAGCAGCACGCTGTGGTCTGTACCTGTGTTTCTCCACCAATTCGGAGGTTGGGACTGTGATTATTCATATATATATGTGTGATCAAGGCAGTGAATGCCGAAACGCGTCGCAGCGTATTGGAGGAATAAAGACTTTTAAATTCCTGAAATCTCCCCATGTCGGTGTCCGGTTTATATGTGAGGAATCGGATTTGGTGTTCATATATATATATATATATATACACACACATATCTATATATATCTATATATATATATATATATATATATATATATATATATATATATATACACATACACATATCTATATATATATATATATCTATCCTTGAAACTCCAACCTTCCCCCGAACTCACAGGAACTGGACCACACACATATATATGGGATATCCTAGAGGTGTTTGTATCATCTCTAGTTTTTTCTCCTATGGAAACGCTTCTATGCCAATAGTTGCTATTGTTGTCTTCAACTTCTTTTTGATAAGAACATTTGTTATGTTTTCTCCACTGGAGATTGATTTTTCTCTGTGTAATTTGCAGGGCAGTCATGGCTAGGACGGGACTTTATATGGCATAAAATTATTGCTCAGTGGCATGGCCTGCTGCACTGTGTTCAACAGGTTTGAACATGTGATTCGGGCCTGGATATAATACCAAATGGGTTTATTTTCATAGGGTCATTTGACAACGTTGTCTTATTATCAGGGGTAATGCTACCCCATTTTAAAATATTTGTATGACTTTTGTTACTGTGGTTCTGTCCACAGTTTTGTGAGGTGAGAATGCATGGTTCGGATCCCGTTAGGGAGCGAATAGTTTTATATTCATATCGTTGGTTGGCTTCTGACAAAGATTTGTCATGCTAACATGGGTATTGTATTTCCAGTGTTTAAATGTCTTGTGACTTTACTTACCTGTGGTTCCTTCTGCTGGTTTTTATGTGGTAGAGTATGTTATTGCTCAGCTAAATTATTATGAATGTCCAGTCTTTTTCTCTTGCTCTGGACCGGATTTGTTCTAGTAAAAGACTTTTCATGGTCTCAGTTTGCAGACCCTCCTCCGGGGATGGAATGACTTTGGCATTTGATTCTAAAGTAAGGAATCTGCAGCAAGATGTCTCTATCAGATGAACAAGCTACTTACCTTTGGTAACGCATTAACTGGTAGAAACAGGATCTAGCCGCAGATTCCTTAATGACCCTCGCATCCTCCCCGCACTGCAAACTGGGGGGCAGATTTACAAGCCCCTTGCGACACATTTGCGCCGCCGTTGCGTCACTTCTGTGACGCAGCGGCGGCGTAAACCATGCACCACGTTGCGCTTTATTTGCAACGTGACGCATCTAGGGAGATGCGTCACGTTGTAAAGCCTTGCGCCACATGAAACCTGCGTCAGGTTTCATGTCGGCGGTCCGTCGCAGGGTGGGCGTTCCGTCGCAGGAAAGCCTCGTAAAAGTGATGCAGTGAAATCTACAAGATTTCACTGGGTCACTTTTACGACGCTGCTGCGTCAAACCCTTACGCCTGCTTGAACCAGGCGTAAGGAGTGACGCACCACGTTAGGTATGGGCGGCCCCTGTGCATTGCTGGAGCCGCGTCGCGCTTGCGACACGACTCCAGCAATGCGCCGCCCTTATGCCACAGGATGCGACACGCATCAGCCTATCCTTGCGCCACGGTGCGCCGCATTGTAAATGCGGCACATCCGTGGTGGCGCAATGAGAGAATTGCATGTCGCATCTATTCTGGCGCATCCCTGCTGATTTGCAGGGATGCGCCAGAACTTGTAAATCTGCCCCTGAGTCTTCTTTTGTCTCCAAGATTTCACTATGGTCATTCACATCCTAAAGAAAAACAAGCATTGGCATAGCCAAAAGGTCTCGCCTTTGGGACCTTATAAGTGTTTAGCCATGCAACAGTTGATGTTGTTGCACCAAGGATATTGTGCTGCATAACTAAATACTTATAAGGTCCCAAAAGCGAGACCTATTGGCTATGCCAATGCTTCTTATAAGCTCTGTAGGGCGTTTATGAAAGTCTTTCTCTACACACTCTCCGCGCAAACTATGTCAAGACACACACATACACCGGGGAAAAAAATCAAGTGTGAAGTTAATGTTCTTATGTATTACTTTTTCCCAAGCTCAAAAAAAAAAAAAAAAACCTGACTATTCAAGTACTCAACTGTCCTTATCAGGCTACTGAGTCACCAACCGGCCCTAAATCGGATTGACCGGGACAGCACCCTGGGAAAGAAAATGCGTTGTTTGTTGTGGACGCGGGGGTGGGAGGGGCGGCGAGAGGGGGTGGGGGGTGGGCTTGTAGTGTGAGGGCGGGAAGTGTGAGACAGATGGGAGGAAGAGGGCAGGGGGTTCATGGGGTCCAAATAATTCCGCTGAGGTACATTAAGGGCTGATTACAAAGTCTTTAATGGGACCCCAGGGAGACCAAGTGGGATGGCTGAGCAGATGTTTGCATAACATTAGGTCAGGGCAGCTCCCTGCTGCGCCCCTTGGAATATTGGCACCATGGGCCTGGGCACAGCCTCGCCCATGCCCAAGGCTGGCCCTGCTCCCCACACAGCAGAGAGCACTGTTGGGTACCTCCACCTACTAACTTCCCACTGCTCATAAAACAGCTCACATCATGGCTTATTTTTTGTAAAAGGGCAGGCTTTAAGCGGGAAGAAAAAAAGTGGGAAGTCTTTAAAAGAAATGTGGTCTGAGCAGGGCCAGACTGGTAACCCTAAGCAGTCCT